>OX359278.1:4597500-5797500 GCA_947179155.2 Hedera helix
CAATTTTAAAACTCAGAAACTAAATGTTATACTAAATACTTGTTCGAGTAGAGATAGATATATATAGAATTAGAGGGATATACATATATACCTGAATCTCTGTAGCCTCACAGACACTAACCGTTCCGTTATAAAAAATGAAAAGTTGTTGGTTGTTCTGATCTTTCTCACTTGGACTTCCGTTGAACAACTCCAACCTTTAATTATCCCAAAATATTACACATTAAAGAAATTAGTTAATAACATGCAGCTACATACATACAATATATAAAGAATAATCTACAGTCACAGTTGACTCGCTAACCAACAGCAAATTAACAGTTTGCCCTTATATATATATAATATATATATATCAACTCACATGGGCTGGTGGTGGTTGTCGGAACTGAGAACCACCGAAGGCGGTAGAAGGCTGAGTTCAAGATTAGGATTCCTCCTCATTTTTATGGATCACAAATTAACTCCAATTCTTTTGAGAGAGGGAGGGAGAGAGAGTGTGCTTGAAGATCTAGGAAAAAGTGACGTCTCTATTTAAATATCGATGTTTGTTTGTTGGTAAAGTAGTGATTAAGGTCACGTATGAAGAATAATTTATACCACGAAATGCACACAAAAGGTGAAAACAGTGAGTTGTGAAAAATGTGCGAAATAAAAGCATGTGAAACACGATTTTCCTAAGGAGACCGCTTCTTGAGTTACTACTTTCATTTCTTCTTTTGTATTCATACAGGTGCTTTAATTTGTCGGCTCCATTTATTTATTTATTTATTCTTATTTTTCAAAATATTTCTATTTTCGAAACTAACAGCTGAAATTTGAAGATAAAAAGTGAAAATATCTTTTTTTATCATGCAGAAGGAAAAAAAAGAGAGGATAATTATGGATAACCTTTTGACGCTTGTATTCGCTTTATTTAAGTACCAAACATCTTTTTCATATGTTCCACATGTCTTTTTTTTTTCTTTTTAAAGTTTATTTCTCTTCTGGAGATGAACATCTATAGATAAGAATATATGCTTTTTGGAACTTAAATCTCACTTTTTCACTAGTCCAAACATAGCATATGCTCGATCCTTCTTTTAAAATTAAGACAGATTTTATTTGATAAAGCTCCTCTTGCGTTTTTAATTCTTAACTTTTTTAATTAAAAAAAAAAAGTAGAGGTGCCAGGTGTGATGTCATATATATCGTTTAATACATACATTATATAGCATAGATTTCCTCTTCGTCTTTTTTATGTGCTTGTTTTTATTTATTGTCTTGGCTTAAGAAGATAAGAGCTCATGTCATTTTCTTTTGAACGCACATATCTGGAAACATATCATTTGCCAAACGTTTTTAAAATCCATTAACTGGCAATTGGCATGTGGAACTTCTAAATTTATTATTTTCCCTTTAATTCCACTAATTTAAACATCACATGGAGTAGACAGGGTTTGGAAACATAATAAAAGAAACAAAATCTTCACCAACATTTATGAAAGTCAAAAACTCGTGCAACACATACCCAAAACTCACTGTACTAATATATATAACAAACGCAAAAGATTTATATTATGATCAAAACATGTAGGTTTTATTTATTTATTTTTTGTGAATAGATATATCAATTAATTATTTATTTATTTGTATGAATTTATAAACTAAATCATTTTATCTACTCGTAAAGAAAGCATAACTTATTTTTGCCACAATTTATAAAAAGTCTCGATAATAAATAGAAATACAATAATTGCTTTTAAAAACATGCATCCAAAGTCCAAACACTCCCTTGTGGTACGTATATACTCAGCTAGCCCCAGGGCCACTTGGCTTTTGTCCATGCATGCCAACGTTCACGTCCTTCAATTTGCAGGTGGTTCTGTGAATCCGCAGCGAATGCTGCACAGCATCCACGTCTTTCTGCAGCCATGCACCAAAGCTTCTTCTATATATGCTGGATTTTTATATTTCGGGTGTTCGAAAAACGGAACATTTTTCAACAGTAGCTTGAGAGACTAAAAAAGAATTTTTATACATTAGTATGAATGTAAACCCTAATCGATTAGGTTTATTTTTTTCCATAGGAAACTATATAGAGGTTCCACAAATGACACATTTAAGTACTACTAAGATGCCTTATATGCAACATTTGTATAATAAAAAATTAATGTTACACTGTCATTTTATATTATTATTAATAAAAAAAATATTTTTTTTATAAATAAATTTTATGATAATTATGACTTTTTATGTAAAATAGAGGAAGTAATTTATTTGGTATGGTCACGGTAACACTTACTTGCCAATATGTATAAATGGCAGCCTTATGGGGCATGAGCCAGAAGAAGCGTGTATGATCAACTTTCAACGTGGAGGAGACTTTTTTGGCTGTCAAGGAAGCAGTGAAATAGTTACCAAGCTCTGGGTGTTGTACAGATACTGTCACCGACAAATTATTCCCTGGTGATCTTGTTTTTATGTGCCAGTCACCAAGCATGTCCTATACACAATTAGTTTTCAACATTCTATATATATATTAAGGTGGTGTTTGATAAAAATTGAATGAGCTGAATCTGAATCTGAATGAAAAAAGTTGTTTGATAATTAACATATCTAAATGACATATTTTTAATATTTTACCCCTCTGAAAAAATTCAAAGTTGTTGTAAATTTATTTAATATTACATATATAATTTTTTTTTATTTTTTTTTCTATTTTTTTCTCCATTCAGCCACCATTCAGCCACAAATTCTGACCTTAACCATTCAGCCGCGCCATCTGACCGATTCAGCCATTCAGACGAATTTTTTTCCAAACAAACGCACTTAACCATTCAGCCACTTACCGATTCAGATTCAGACCCCATTCAAACTCAAACAAACAGCCCCTAAGTCAAAGAACTGAAATGTAAAAGTATACATACAGATCGATGATGACAAATACTTTCTTCATTTTTTAAAGTTAATTTAAAATATTTTTAAATTTAAAATTAATATAAAATTTTCAAATATAAATTAACACAATAATAAATTTTATAAATTATAAAAAAACAATACTTAATTATAAGTTATATTATTTCAAATTTTTTTTAATGAATCTTCTCATTTCGGGGTTTGCCCCTTTTTTGAAGTTTTTTTTTTATTTGGGTTTTAGCTAATACAGTTAATAAATTTAGAGGGAAAAAACTTCCTTAATTATCATAAAGGGGCTGATATGAAGTGATTTCGCAACAAGATCGGAGTTTGGATTGCACGAAAATTGTACTTTTTCGCCCCATGGAGTGTTCGATAGCTGATCAAGAACAAAACACAACACATAAAATTAGGAACGTGTCACTTTTTCTTAATTACATACATCTAAGCACTCGTTCCTTTGAGCAGTTGTTCTTATATTATAAAAAGAGTAATGATAGGGTCTCAATTTGAGTAGTTCAATTTTTTTATATCTCAAATGGCTCTTAGACATTAATTGAATATTTTAATGATAATTTATGGCATAACCAATCACATAAGATTTACTCAATCAATGTTATGTTGATATATTATTTAAGATATTTTCTAAAATAAAAAATTTGAGACCCCTAATATTACTCTTACAAAAATAAAGGTAGCATTGAGATGGTTGGCAAATATAAGATTGATATTTCACACCTCAGCAATGCATTTCTTCAAATTCCGGGAATTAGAGGCATCAAGATCATAGCAATAGTACACAGTGACGGGACTTCGTTGATATCCCGCACTCGGAGGTATTGCTAGGAGCAAACTGCATGACAACCAAATCAACAACGTTGGATGAGATACTATATATATTGGACCGTCAAAATCAACAATAAAAGCTACAGATGAACGCAATCTGCTCAATAGTTATGTATATAGCGACTCTACAATTCAAAATCTAATTTATCCGATCCTCACAAAAGTTATGTGGATGACCATTGTGCAGACGAAAATATTATGTTTTTTAGGTTTACGCATAATTATTATACAGATTGAAAGTTTGTGGACTACGTTCTCACAACAGTTTTGCGGTCGTCCGGTTGTCCTAATATATATATATTCATCTTTTTAATTCTCTTCATTACTTAGATTTATTGATACTCTGGTTATTTGCATGGTTAATTAAGACTCTTTTTATGGAAAAGAGGAAGTATCATTTTTTGTCTTTATTACCCGGCACATATTTAACCTAATGCATTATCAGATCATCCATGCAGGATCCACTCAGATTCTATATTAAGTGCTATATCCAAACATCTAAAATTTAGTTATAAAAAAGAGAGAGAGAGAGAGAGAGTCAAATTTACGTGAGTATCGGAATATATACACGCAGGAATAGAGATCATATATAGCACAACCTTCAAAACATGCATAATTAAGTTTCTAATAAAGTGCGAACTGCATGCATGAAATATAAAAGAGAACAAGTAATTACACAGGTCCGCTTGTACCAGCAATGGAGCGAGCCTCATTGGCTGAGAGATGGTTTGGTGGCACGTCCGATGAGCAGTCCAGGTCAATGAGGGCATATCGGATAGAAAACCTAAAAGAGTGGTGGACCGGGTGGCGGCGTTCATGCCAAACGGTGCCTTCATAGAGAGAGATTTCGGCGTCATGAGACGATGCCGCTACCCCGTGGAATCGGCTCAAGGCATAGCGGATGGGGAGGAGAAGAGAGAGAAAAAAGGATGTGAGGAAGTAATAGAGAATGTAGCATATTACATAGAACGGCAACATTTCTCTTGTTTCATAATTTCTTGAGGTTGTAACATTCTTTCTATATATACAGACACAGACACAAACAAGTGGGGTTTATAATTGAGTTAATAGTGTATCTAATGGGAGAGAGGTATATGTGGTATTTTAATAAACTAAAAATGTCGCAACTTTCAATGTTGGATTTGGATTCTTTCAAACTGAATATTTTATTCGGACAGTAATATAAAAATAAATTTATTTGAATCACAAAGAATAACGATTATATAATACTTGCATAATAAGATGTCTTTATTTTAATTTTATAAATTATTTAAATAAATTGTTCAATTTAAAATGTTTGAAATCAAAATCTGACAAACACTCCTGGGGAAGAGGCTGAAATAATCTTTTAAAGGTTGCACTGAACAAGCAAGAAGGTTATTATATTATTATTATTATTATTATTATTTTCTCCGTCCTCAAAAAGTTGACTTAAAATTAAAAAAATAAATTGCCCTAGCTCAAAAAAATGAGTTAATTAAGGTATATAAAGTGAATGGTAGGTATGTTATTTAATGGAATTCATAGCATTAAAAAAAAAAAATGACTGAATTTTATAACATCTTGTGGAGTCACTAAGAATAAATTTTAAACTTTTATTATTCTCTTTTCTCCAATATATTTTATTTTTAATTTATGAGAAAAATATACTTAACTTATCATTTTTAAATACAGAGAGAATTATTCTCAAAAAAGTCCTTGGTAAGCCCATGTCCGAGTCTCTTCTCTTGTATTTTTGGTAAGTCCAAGTCCGAGTATCTTCTCTTGTGTTGCTCTTTTTTGAAAATAAAGATGCTCCTCTCGCGTTGTTCTTTTTTGAAAATAAATATGCTCTTCTCTTTGGGAGCGGAGCCAGAAATTTTAATTAGGACAGACTAAGAATATTATAATATCAAAATTGAGTGGACTATAAAAATAAACACAACAAAAAATAAGAATTTTATATCTATAGTATGACATTTTAAGTTTATATTCAAAAGTATACAAAATGTACGACTTTGTGAAATGTCATATATCTAGTTAAGTATAACATAATTTTGTACAAAAATTATATATAATATATATATATAGTAACCTAACGAAGTGGTACCCTACGATTCTTTAGATAATCAAAATCAACTACTATCAAATCTAAATTGATATCTTCTGCAAATTCCCTTTCAATGTTAAGAATCATGCAATATATAAGATAGTCATCCTCCCTCTTGTTACGTAACATTGTTTTGACATGTTTCATAGCTGAAAATGCTCTTTCAGTCATTGCCGTAGAAATCGAAAGAGTTAACTCCATTAGGTGTTGTTTTAGCGAATCACGTTCAGTGAACTTATTCTCTAATAAACACCTATATATTTGCTTTAATGTCTCTACACAAATAATTAATATGAGATCAATCTTTCTCTTCATAAGAGTAAGTATAATATGTTTTAATCTATTCGGATTCACTAATTCTCATTTTAGTGATCTCACGATTAGGAACAAGTTTAGTTTTGAGCTATCAAGAATTTAGATATCATTAGTGTTGAGATATAATTATTTGGGTCCCGGTATGGTTCAACCCACTTTATTTAATGTCTCGGATCCGGTGTTGGCCCATATACATTTATTTTGACAGCTTGCACACATAGTGGGAGAATCCTTATTAAAGTAAGATTATGTTACCATATTTAGGGAAAATAAGGAGATTTAATTTGAGAAGGAATCTATTGATAATTAATTGCAATTATAACGAGATTTAGAAAAGGATTTCTACTCCTAATTGGTTTCGGATGGATATGACATCTATAAATACAACCATACATAAAGAGTTGAGACATTCATTACAGAAGATATAACATACAACAGAGAAAAGAGAGAAAATACGGAGTGTGTGAAAAGGAAGAAGATTGAAATAAATAATTTGTACTCTCAACATTACGATAGTGAATTTCTTATTTTCTCCCGTAATTTTTTTTTAATTGATTTTTCATGTAAAATTCTTGTGTTCATATTTTATATCTCTTACAACTATGAGGGCATGTTTGTCTGAGTGTATTTTTTGATCGTGAGTTCATAATAACATAATCTACAATTCTAACAATTATTAGCGCTTTTTTGGCCTGCTATTTTGCTGATTTATTCAGGCGTACAAAATTTAGTGTTAATAATTAGCATGATAATCATCATGATATTAAAAGTAAAACTATGGGTTTATCCATTTAATTAATTCAACCAATTACTCATGAATAAAGAAATGCATTTAAATAAAATTATTATCAACAAACGAATAAGATTACAAAGTAAATACTTTATTACATCAAATGTGATTGGCTTTAGGGCATACTTCTTTCAATATATATATATAGAAACAGTGTTTGATATTTACTCTATTTCAAAATATAATATCAAGTTTATTTTTTAAAAGTTACCACAAGATATTCTCAATTTTAAAATTAATATGATTTAGTTAAATTTTAAAATTTTGTAAGTATTAATATTATTTAAATATTTTATAATTTCATATCTTTTCCAAAATTAAATTAATTTATATTATTATTGTTGGGATGTAAATGTTTATGGATTGTGCTAGGGTGAAATTCAATTTATCTGTGGGCTTAGCTGCTGTGTAGTTAGAAACATGTATGAGTTTGGCCTAAGTGATTGGCCCACACATCTTTCTTGAGATGACTTGATCTAAATTGGGAGAATCCTTATTTAAGTCGGATTCTATTTCCTTAATTAGTGGGGAGAGGAGGAACCAATTTGGGAAGGGATCTATTATTAATTAATTGAAATAATAATGTGATTCTAAAAAGGACTCTTATTCCTAGATGATTTCGAGTGGATGCTAGCCTATATATATATATATATAGCCATAAACGAAGAGTAAAAGTATCTCATTCCTTTACCTACAAGATTCTTAAATTTTTAGCACATATTCCCTTTATTGTTATTTGTATAAAACAATTTAGTCATGTTATACAGTATTCACAATCACAATGTACCTTACTTCTTGTCTTTTAAGACAATGAAGTTGATCAAGGGCCATCATAACTATTTACATGACAATAAAAACTTAACGTCAACAATACAAATATCTTATTTGTAGGAGAATACCTAAAAGAAAAGATAGCTATTGAAATATAAAAATTAGAAAAAATGAATAACATAATTAACTCTCCATTTAGTAAATTATACTTAAAATTACAAACAACAACAATCGTTAATTTATCTATATCTCAAAGTATAGTCACAATTTGCTGCACCAGAATCATATACAATCTAAATAATTCATATACAAATCCACAATCAAGACAAAAAAAACATTTTGTAAATACTTGAATCATCCAAGTAATTAGCAATCAAAACAGTACCTAAGAAAACAAATCAAATAGTGATATTTGAATTTAATTGGAGTATTTATTTGTAGTGGATAAAGCTTCAAAGTGTTGTGCTTTTTTCATTTGTAGTAACAATAGTTGAACCATTCTTCAATTGACTTATGTACAAATGAGCTGGCTACAATATATAATCATCTCTATATGGTTACAATCATGTGTAGCTTCTCAAGGATAACTCCAAGTTAAAGTTACCTCAACTATTTAACAAAAAAATAAAATAAAAAATAAGAAGTTACCTTAACTTGCATTACTAATTCCGTATAAAACAAATACAACACAAGAAAAATAAAAGAAGTAAACATTGTCATATTATGACATCATTAAAATTTTATCATCTATAAAACTAAATAAAATTGAGGCTAAAGCAACCTTAAAAAAAAAAACTAAAAGGAAACTAACAATCACCTACATGTCTAAGAAAAAGAGAAATGTTGTGTTTAATAAAACTGAATAATGAAGATCTGAATAGTTAATATATCTTAATAAATTAGATCATCTGAGTGAAATAGTATCTGAATCAAAAAAATTATTTGATAATTAAAAAAGTGAGATGTCTCTTAATGACACTATTTTATCATTTTAAAGAAAAAATTATTTAGTAATTTTAAATATTCAATTTAATAAAAATCAATGGATAATATTGTTGAATGTATTTATGTGACGCCCCCAAATCTGGGCCCACACAGCCTAAACTTGAGTCGTCAAAAGACTACAACAAAATTATTACAACAAAGCACAACGTACTACAATACAGTGTATAATAATACACAACTAAGTCTTCACTATTATTGCCACACTATTTTACAAAACGTGAAGACTATGATAACTATTCCTCGGACCCTCACTCCATTCCCCGGCTAGACCCTGTTATGTTTTCATCTCCTGTTGAAAAAAACAATGGAACAAAAGAAAGGGTGAGCTCAAATAGCCCAGTAAAGAATATCATGACTAAGATAATGACGAATAAATTATCATTAGTCTTCAACAGTTGAGTTCTTGATAGAATACAATAGACTACAAGGTTTATATCAAAAACTGCAGTTAAATTCTTAAACAACGTTCAGATCAATAATAGCAGCGGAATGAGTAATCTATTAGAAGAATAATGCAGACTATAATGTCCACTCGGTTCTCTTTTTAGGAAAAACATCATCAACTTTTATCATCTGAAATATCATTAGTCAAGATAATACAAATTCACAGTTCCTGATCATAATCATGCACATCAACAGTTCATCTTTGTACTACGGGCCAAATATATTCAATATAGCACCAACGGTCATGATTATACCAGATTCAGCCTTTGGTCATAATCATACCAAACAACAGTTCATCTTTGCACTACGGGCCAAAGAGAACATTCACCACGTGCCATAAAAGACACCGAACAGATGTATCGCCTTTAACCTATTATATCGCCTTTAACCTATCATCTGTTCAACAAATATATCACATCTGTGCCCCCGGCCACAGATATTCACAACAGCTTGATTTTTGGATGATTAGAATGATGTAAATGATGAACAGAAGAAATAGGATAACAATAAGTATCGGAAGTTTACTTTGTACAGATTCAAATAATGTCCAAATTGTCAACATGATGTGGAGTGAAATTCAAGATCCACAGTTCAGAATAACGGTTACAATTCAATAGAAAGGTTCACGTAAATAGGAAGGTTCAGTTGAAATAATGAAGTTCAACTATTATGGAACATATAATATTTTCAGGAATTATAGAAGCAATAGTTCCATAATAAATTTCGATTTAGGAGTATGAAAGAAAATAATATCCCTTACCGTAGCAGGTTTGATTAACAAAAGGTGAAGGAAATTAATACAAAGGGTTATTCACCAACAGGCGGCAATCCGCTCCGTAAGGTTATTCCCACAATTTAATAGAATTTGAGTACAAAGAGTTATTCACCAAACAGGCGGCAATCCGCTCCGTAAGGTTATTCTCAGAGATTAATAATGAATGAATACGAAAGGTTATTCACCAACAGGCGGCAATCCGCTCCGTAAGGTTATTCCCACAATTTAATACATGGAAATAAAAGGCACGTCTTATGAGTAAGGAAGAAACAATATTATTATCGAGAATCAAATAATGATAATCCCTTACCATAGTACGTTTGAATAATGGAAGATGAAAAAGATGGTATCCCTTACGAGTAGTAATTTTAAGAGTATGAAAGAAAATGACATCCCTTACCATAGTATGTTTGAATAATGGAAGATGAAAAAGATGGTATCCCTTACGAGTAGTAATTTTAAGAGTATGAAAGAAAATGACATCCCTTACCATAGTATGTTTGAATAATGGAAGATGAAAAAGATGGTATCCCTTACCTCAACACGTGACTGGATATTGATTTAAATGAGGTTGATTAACTTGAACAGTACACGTATACTTATAGATCTTCACAAATACTCAAGATGACTTAAGCACACTTAGAGAGAACTTTCACAAGAAGTATTTAGAGAGAGAAAGAAAGAACAAGTAAGGAAGTTTATGAAAAATCCTTAAGTTAAGGCTTCTATTTATAGCCAAAAATCTTATCATTCATTTAATCTAAACCATTCATTTAAAGATCATCTTTTAATCTACACCATCCATTTCAAATATTATATTATCTTTAATCTACACCATTCATTTCATATCACCTAATAATCACCTAACTTTATATTATAAACAAATCAATTTAATTATTCAACAATAATTCACACTTTAATCTACACCATTCATTTCATATCACCTAATAATCACCTAACTTTATATTATAAACAAATCAATTCAATTATTCAACAATAATTCACACTTTAATCTACACCATTCATTTCATATCACCTAATAATCACCTAACTTTATATTATAAACAAATAACTTTATCAATTCAATTATTATGACTAATTGTTATAAATACAGTATAGTTAGCTCTTAGATATCAAGTCAATAAATTAATGAAATACAACTGTTTAAATAACATCATAATAGAGATAACAATAATGTAAAATAAAGCATACGTTACTGTGTAATGACAATTATTGATTCAATAATGTGAATTACTGTGCATATGTTACTGTGACAATTATTAGGTTCAATAATTTTAAAAACAGTGCAACAACAATTATTGACTCAATGATATAAAATACAGTGTAATGACAATTATTAAATCAATAATGCAAAATACTGTGTAACAACAATTATTGAATTGATAATATAAAATATTATACAGTGACAATTATCGATGAAATGATGCGTAACAGTTACGGTGTCAATTATCAGACCAATAATATGAGACACTATGCAATACCGTGTGTTACTGTAGAGTACCGAGTGCTACAGAAAATACCAATAACTACCGTATGCTACTATTCTTTTATCACCGGTATTTTAACAGTTCCGTTGACTATTTTTATTTAAAAAGGTTACTTCTGTCGTTTTCTATATCCGACAAATATTCCGTTGTGGGGTCCACCAATAATTTATTATTTCGGCGCCGTCGTACGGCACGAATATTCCCCGACCAAACGAATATTCCCCGACAAAGCGAATATTGTCCGACAAAATAAAATTTGCACATAACATCCTTAACTTTCAATTTTGTTAATTTAACCACTTACTGTTTCAAAAAATATATATATGAAGAAAAATTAAATTTTGTATTTCATAAAATTCGGGGTCTTACAACCTCCCCTCCTTATGAAATTTCGTCCCCGAAATTGACGTACCTGACATATCGAAGAGGTAAGGATACTTAGATTTCATCTCAGATTCTAGCTCCCAGGTCATTTCCTCAGTATCTTGGTTCCTCCATAAAACCTTAACTTGAGGTATAACCTTTGAGCGTAGGATCTGCTCCTTCTTATCCAGGATCTTAACAGGTACCTCCTCGTATGTTAAATCATCTGCTATAACGTCTGGTTCTAACTCAATGACGTGGTTTGGGTCCTTCACATATTTACGTAACATAGATATGTGAAAAACGTTATGGATGCGAGACATACTTGGTGGTAGGGCTAGTCTGTAGGCTACGGTTCCTATTCGATCGAGGATTTCAAATGGGCCAATAAATCGAGGGTTGATCTTTTCTCTCTTTCCGAATCTCGTAACCCCTTTCCATGGAGAAACACGTAAGAATACATGATCTCCGACGTTGAAACTTTCGTCTCTCCGATGAAGATCAGCATAACTCTTTTGTCGTTCTTGTGCGGTCTGTATTCGTTGTCGGATCATTTGGATCTTTTCGGTCGTCAAGCGTACCAACTCGGGTCCCAACAATTTTGCTTCTCCTACCTCATTCCAACATATTGGAGAGCGACACTTCCTTCCATACAAAGCCTCGAATGGAGCCATGCCTATGCTTGCTTGGTAACTGTTGTTGTAAGAAAATTCCACCAATGGCAAGTACTTATCCCAACTTCCTTTGAAGTCTAATACACAAAGTCTCAAAAGATCTTTGAGGGTCTGGATCGTCCTTTCCGATTGTCCGTCCGTTTGAGGATGGTATGCAGAACTAAAACGTAGTTCAGTGCCCATAGCTTTTTGTAGACTGATCCAAAAGCGTGAAGTGAATCTATGATCTCGATCAGAAACTATGGAAACTGGCATGCCATGCAATCTCACGATCTCATTTATGTACATACCGGCAAGACGTTCAAGTGAAAAGTTTTCTCGTATAGGCAATAAATGAGCAGATTTGGTCAATCTATCTACGATCACCCAAATTGCATCTAAGCCTTGAGAAACTTTTGGAAGACCCGTCACGAAGTCCATATTGATGTGTTCCCACTTCCATTCGGGAACTTCAAGTGATTGTAATGGACCTTTAGGAACTTGATGTTCTGCCTTGACACGTTGACAAGTTAGGCACCTTGAGATAAACTCCGCAATCTCTCTTTTCATATTGTTCCACCAAAATGTATGTCGAAGATCTCGATACATCTTGGTACCTCCTGGGTGGATTGCAAACGGCGTGTTGTGTGCCTCCATCATGATTTTATGCTTTAATTCAGGATCGTTAGGAACACAGAGTCGAGAGTTGACTCGAAGTATTCCTTTCTCGTCGATTCTTGCTTCGGGAATGGCACCTTCTTGTACTTTCTTTATCATGTTTATCAGTTCCGGATCGGTAGCTTGAGCAGCTTTAATTTTATCGATTAAAGTTGGTTCTACTCGCACGTGAGCAATCTTCGAGTGGGTCCCTGGTGTCTTTAGCTCTATCTCCATCTTTTGCAAGTCGTACAAAATACACTTTTGTGTTGTCAGCAGTGCACTTGTACTTGCATAAGATTTTCTGCTCAAAGCGTCAGCTACAACGTTCGCCTTTCCCGGGTGATACTGGATTGTGTGGTCATAATCCTTCAACAGCTCAAGCCAACGTCGTTGTCGCATGTTGAGTTCCTTCTGGGTGAAGAAATACTTGAGACTTTTATGATCCGTATAGATATCCACTTTTTCTCCGCACAAGTAGTGTCTCCAGATCTTCAACGCGAAAACGACTACTGCCAATTCTAGATCATGAGTAGGATAATTTTTCTCATAATCTTTGAGTTGTCGAGAGACATAAGCTATAACATTTTCATGTTGTATAAGGACACAACCTAGACCTTTACCTGAAGCATCGCTATATATGACGAATTTTCCTGATCCTGATGGAATGGTCAGAACAGGAGCTGAAACAAGTCTCCTCTTGAGTTCTTGAAAACTCTTCTCGCATTCCTCGCTCGATATAAGTTTTGTACTAGAATGAATGATACCGATATCTAGTAATTAAACTTTCAACTCTTGGTGTTCTATGGGAGCCATTTGGTGTGGGACTTTAAAAATGGGCTTAGTGTCGGGTTCAAGATCGATACAGAATTCAATTTCACGGTTTGGGGTAAGCCAGAAAGTTCCTCAGAAAAAAAAACGTCAGGAAACTCATTAACAATGGGAATATCATTCAAGTTTGACGTGTTTTTGTTCAAATCAGTGACATGAGCTAAAAAGGCTTGACATCCGTTTTTCAATAAACGAATGGCTTTATGGCTAGAAATAACAGTTATAGATTTCAATGGTTTAGTTGCTTGAATTTGCATGACAGGTTGATTAGGAATATGAAAACTAATAATCTTATGAAAACAATCAATTTTAGCATGATGGGTAGTCAACCAATCAATTCCTAAAATCACATCAAATTCATGCATCTCTAAAGAAATAAGGTCAACAGGTAATGTGAGGTTGTTGATTTGAACTTAGGCAAGATTTATAGATAGTAAATGTAATAGGTATTTCTCCCAATGAGGTTTCAACTGATAAGACAAGATTTAAGTTTTCAATAGTCAAATTTAAACGTTGAGTACATATAGGTGAGATAAAGGAGTGGATAGAGCCAGTATCTAATATGACATAGACTTCACGAGAATTTATGAATAGCTTACCGGTTATCACCTCATTCGGTTTCTTGACTGTTATCGTCAAATCGAATCCCGAATACTTCATTCGGATCTTCACGTATTTCAACCATGAGAATACCACTGAATAATTTTCTAGCAAACTGTTTCTCGGGTTCATCAACTTCATCAGTAGTAAGGTACCAATGATTTCCATTAAAATAGTATTTTCGATAGACTGCAGTTTCCACGATAGTGACTAACTTAACCTGAATTCCTCTAAATTGTAACGCCCAAAAGTATAGAAACATCATTTTTAAATAATCTTGAAAATCATAGCTGGAACACCATAAATCCCAAAGACTAATATGAAAAGTCCATATATTCTGATCCTTTGTTATAGAGCATAACCAGGTGATATCACTCTCCCAATTAGTGAGTAAATTAAAGGCAATAATTTCCGCAAGTTCGTTACTTCCTTTAATTGCTTCTAAGAATGGATCTGGAACGACTGTAGCAGAGCTTTCACCTTCATCCTTACTGGATAGAACACGCATAATTTTTGCCTTAGGCAAATGATTCAACTCTGAGTTTGTAAGAAGATTATTCGTCGCCTCTTGTTTTGCAGCTACATTTGTTTCGGTAATTTCATAGTTAACCTCCTGATTTCCAGATGCCATAATTAACTGTGGTCACAAAATAAATGTTAGTTCAAATAAACTGACTCATCTCTTCATGTTCCTACATTCAAATCGATTCATTAGATAAAAAATAAATCTAATTTAGGTAGGACACACTAGTGATTGATTCTATTCGTCTCTCCCCTCCTAGTTCTAACCCCAGATCTCCATTAAAGACCATATCCCTAAGCTCTGATGCCAACTGTGACTCTCATCCCACCATAGGGACAGCACCTCACAATGGTACCTATCAGTTTGCCACCTGTACTATAGGCGTCCCCTACGGAGAGTCTGGCTTCGGTGCATCCCCTTTCCCTAGGAAGTCACCAGCGAGAGGCTCGGGGCTCTTCGTTATATGGCTCTGATACCAACTGTGACGCCCCCAAATCTGGGCCCACACAGCCCAAACTTGAGTCGTCAAAAGACTACAACAAAATTATTACAACAAAGCACAACGTACTACAATACAGTGTATAATAATACACAACTAAGTCTTCACTATTATTGCCACACTATTTTACAAAACGTGAAGACTATGATAACTATTCCTCGGACCCTCACTCCATTCCCCGGCTAGACCCTGTTATGTTTTCATCTCCTGTTGAAAAAAACAATGGAACAAAAGAAAGGGTGAGCTCAAATAGCCCAGTAAAGAATATCATGACTAAGATAATGACGAATAAATTATCATTAGTCTTCAACAGTTGAGTTCTTGATAGAATACAATAGACTACAAGGTTTATATCAAAAACTGCAGTTAAATTCTTAAACAACGTTCAGATCAATAATAGCAGCGGAATGAGTAATCTATTAGAAGAATAATGCAGACTATAATGTCCACTCGGTTCTCTTTTTAGGAAAAACATCATCAACTTTTATCATCTGAAATATCATTAGTCAAGATAATACAAATTCACAGTTCCTGATCATAATCATGCACATCAACAGTTCATCTTTGTACTACGGGCCAAAGATATTCAATATAGCACCAACGGTCATGATTATACCAGATTCAGCCTTTGGTCATAATCATACCAAACAACAGTTCATCTTTGCACTACGGGCCAAAGAGAACATTCACCACGTGCCATAAAAGACACCGAACAGATGTATCGCCTTTAACCTATTATATCGCCTTTAACCTATCATCTGTTCAACAAATATATCACATCTGTGCCCCCGGCCACAGATATTCACAACAGCTTGATTTTTGGATGATTAGAATGATGTAAATGATGAACAGAAGAAATAGGATAACAATAAGTATCGGAAGTTTACTTTGTATAGATTCAAATAATGTCCAAATTGTCAACATGATGTGGAGTGAAATTCAAGATCCACAGTTCAGAATAACGGTTACAATTCAATAGAAAGGTTCACGTAAATAGGAAGGTTCAGTTGAAATAATGAAGTTCAACTATTATGGAACATATAATATTTTCAGGAATTATAGAAGCAATAGTTCCATAATAAATTTCGATTTAGGAGTATGAAAGAAAATAATATCCCTTACCGTAGCAGGTTTGATTAACAAAAGGTGAAGGAAATTAATACAAAGGGTTATTCACCAACAGGCGGCAATCCGCTCCGTAAGGTTATTCCCACAATTTAATAGAATTTGAGTACAAAGAGTTATTCACCAAACAGGCGGCAATCCGCTCCGTAAGGTTATTCCCACAATTTAATAGAATTTGAGTACAAAGAGTTATTCACCAAACAGGCGGCAATCCGCTCCGTAAGGTTATTCTCAGAGATTAATAATGAATGAATACGAAAGGTTATTCACCAACAGGCGGCAATCCGCTCCGTAAGGTTATTCCCACAATTTAATACATGGAAATAAAAGGCACGTCTTATGAGTAAGGAAGAAACAATATTATTATCGAGAATCAAATAATGATAATCCCTTACCATAGTACGTTTGAATAATGGAAGATGAAAAAGATGGTATCCCTTACGAGTAGTAATTTTAAGAGTATGAAAGAAAATGACATCCCTTACCATAGTATGTTTGAATAATGGAAGATGAAAAAGATGGTATCCCTTACGAGTAGTAATTTTAAGAGTATGAAAGAAAATGACATCCCTTACCATAGTATGTTTGAATAATGGAAGATGAAAAAGATGGTATCCCTTACCTCAACACGTGACTGGATATTGATTTAAATGAGGTTGATTAACTTGAACAGTACACGTATACTTATAGATCTTCACAAATACTCAAGATGACTTAAGCACACTTAGAGAGAACTTTCACAAGAAGTATTTAGAGAGAGAAAGAAAGAACAAGTAAGGAAGTTTATGAAAAATCCTTAAGTTAAGGCTTCTATTTATAGCCAAAAATCTTATCATTCATTTAATCTAAACCATTCATTTAAAGATCATCTTTTAATCTACACCATCCATTTCAAATATTATATTATCTTTAATCTACACCATTCATTTCATATCACCTAATAATCACCTAACTTTATATTATAAACAAATCAATTTAATTATTCAACAATAATTCACACTTTAATCTACACCATTCATTTCATATCACCTAATAATCACCTAACTTTATATTATAAACAAATCAATTCAATTATTCAACAATAATTCACACTTTAATCTACACCATTCATTTCATATCACCTAATAATCACCTAACTTTATATTATAAACAAATAACTTTATCAATTCAATTATTATGACTAATTGTTATAAATACAGTATAGTTAGCTCTTAGATATCAAGTCAATAAATTAATGAAATACAACTGTTTAAATAACATCATAATAGAGATAACAATAATGTAAAATAAAGCATACGTTACTGTGTAATGACAATTATTGATTCAATAATGTGAATTACTGTGCATATGTTACTGTGACAATTATTAGGTTCAATAATTTTAAAAACAGTGCAACAACAATTATTGACTCAATGATATAAAATACAGTGTAATGACAATTATTAAATCAATAATGCAAAATACTGTGTAACAACAATTATTGAATTGATAATATAAAATATTATACAGTGACAATTATCGATGAAATGATGCGTAACAGTTACGGTGTCAATTATCAGACCAATAATATGAGACACTATGCAATACCGTGTGTTACTGTAGAGTACCGAGTGCTACAGAAAATACCAATAACTACCGTATGCTACTATTCTTTTATCACCGGTATTTTAACAGTTCCGTTGACTATTTTTATTTAAAAAGGTTACTTCTGTCGTTTTCTATATCCGACAAATATTCCGTTGTGGGGTCCACCAATAATTTATTATTTCGGCGCCGTCGTACGGCACGAATATTCCCCGACCAAACGAATATTCCCCGACAAAGCGAATATTGTCCGACAAAATAAAATTTGCACATAACATCCTTAACTTTCAATTTTGTTAATTTAACCACTTACTGTTTCAAAAAATATATATATGAAGAAAAATTAAATTTTGTATTTCATAAAATTCGGGGTCTTACAACCTCCCCTCCTTATGAAATTTCGTCCCCGAAATTGACGTACCTGACATATCGAAGAGGTAAGGATACTTAGATTTCATCTCAGATTCTAGCTCCCAGGTCATTTCCTCAGTATCTTGGTTCCTCCATAAAACCTTAACTTGAGGTATAACCTTTGAGCGTAGGATCTGCTCCTTCTTATCCAGGATCTTAACAGGTACCTCCTCGTATGTTAAATCATCTGCTATAACGTCTGGTTCTAACTCAATGACGTGGTTTGGGTCCTTCACATATTTACGTAACATAGATATGTGAAAAACGTTATGGATGCGAGACATACTTGGTGGTAGGGCTAGTCTGTAGGCTACGGTTCCTATTCGATCGAGGATTTCAAATGAGCCAATAAATCGAGGGTTGATCTTTTCTCTCTTTCCGAATCTCGTAACCCCTTTCCATGGAGAAACACGTAAGAATACATGATCTCCGACGTTGAAACTTTCGTCTCTCCGATGAAGATCAGCATAACTCTTTTGTCGTTCTTGTGCGGTCTGTATTCGTTGTCGGATCATTTGGATCTTTTCGGTCGTCAAGCGTACCAACTCGGGTCCCAACAATTTTGCTTCTCCTACCTCATTCCAACATATTGGAGAGCGACACTTCCTTCCATACAAAGCCTCGAATGGAGCCATGCCTATGCTTGCTTGGTAACTGTTGTTGTAAGAAAATTCCACCAATGGCAAGTACTTATCCCAACTTCCTTTGAAGTCTAATACACAAAGTCTCAAAAGATCTTTGAGGGTCTGGATCGTCCTTTCCGATTGTCCGTCCGTTTGAGGATGGTATGCAGAACTAAAACGTAGTTCAGTGCCCATAGCTTTTTGTAGACTGATCCAAAAGCGTGAAGTGAATCTATGATCTCGATCAGAAACTATGGAAACTGGCATGCCATGCAATCTCACGATCTCATTTATGTACATACCGGCAAGACGTTCAAGTGAAAAGTTTTCTCGTATAGGCAATAAATGAGCAGATTTGGTCAATCTATCTACGATCACCCAAATTGCATCTAAGCCTTGAGAAACTTTTGGAAGACCCGTCACGAAGTCCATATTGATGTGTTCCCACTTCCATTCGGGAACTTCAAGTGATTGTAATGGACCTTTAGGAACTTGATGTTCTGCCTTGACACGTTGACAAGTTAGGCACCTTGAGATAAACTCCGCAATCTCTCTTTTCATATTGTTCCACCAAAATGTATGTCGAAGATCTCGATACATCTTGGTACCTCCTGGGTGGATTGCAAACGGCGTGTTGTGTGCCTCCATCATGATTTTATGCTTTAATTCAGGATCGTTAGGAACACAGAGTCGAGAGTTGACTCGAAGTATTCCTTTCTCGTCGATTCTTGCTTCGGGAATGACACCTTCTTGTACTTTCTTTATCATGTTTATCAGTTCCGGATCGGTAGCTTGAGCAGCTTTAATTTTATCGATTAAAGTTGGTTCTACTCGCACGTGAGCAATCTTCGAGTGGGTCCCTGGTGTCTTTAGCTCTATCTCCATCTTTTGCAAGTCGTACAAAATACACTTTTGTGTTGTCAGCAGTGCACTTGTACTTGCATAAGATTTTCTGCTCAAAGCGTCAGCTACAACGTTCGCCTTTCCCGGGTGATACTGGATTGTGTGGTCATAATCCTTCAACAGCTCAAGCCAACGTCGTTGTCGCATGTTGAGTTCCTTCTGGGTGAAGAAATACTTGAGACTTTTATGATCCGTATAGATATCCACTTTTTCTCCGCACAAGTAGTGTCTCCAGATCTTCAACGCGAAAACGACTACTGCCAATTCTAGATCATGAGTAGGATAATTTTTCTCATAATCTTTGAGTTGTCGAGAGACATAAGCTATAACATTTTCATGTTGTATAAGGACACAACCTAGACCTTTACCTGAAGCATCGCTATATATGACGAATTTTCCTGATCCTGATGGAATGGTCAGAACAGGAGCTGAAACAAGTCTCCTCTTGAGTTCTTGAAAACTCTTCTCGCATTCCTCGCTCGATATAAGTTTTGTACTAGAATGAATGATACCGATATCTAGTAATTAAACTTTCAACTCTTGGTGTTCTATGGGAGCCATTTGGTGTGGGACTTTAAAAATGGGCTTAGTGTCGGGTTCAAGATCGATACAGAATTCAATTTCACGGTTTGGGGTAAGCCAGAAAGTTCCTCAGAAAAAAAAACGTCAGGAAACTCATTAACAATGGGAATATCATTCAAGTTTGACGTGTTTTTGTTCAAATCAGTGACATGAGCTAAAAAGGCTTGACATCCGTTTTTCAATAAACGAATGGCTTTATGGCTAGAAATAACAGTTATAGATTTCAATGGTTTAGTTGCTTGAATTTGCATGACAGGTTGATTAGGAATATGAAAACTAATAATCTTATGAAAACAATCAATTTTAGCATGATGGGTAGTCAACCAATCAATTCCTAAAATCACATCAAATTCATGCATCTCTAAAGAAATAAGGTCAACAGGTAATGTGAGGTTGTTGATTTGAACTTAGGCAAGATTTATAGATAGTAAATGTAATAGGTATTTCTCCCAATGAGGTTTCAACTGATAAGACAAGATTTAAGTTTTCAATAGTCAAATTTAAACGTTGAGTACATATAGGTGAGATAAAGGAGTGGATAGAGCCAGTATCTAATATGACATAGACTTCACGAGAATTTATGAATAGCTTACCGGTTATCACCTCATTCGGTTTCTTGACTGTTATCGTCAAATCGAATCCCGAATACTTCATTCGGATCTTCACGTATTTCAACCATGAGAATACCACTGAATAATTTTCTAGCAAACTGTTTCTCGGGTTCATCAACTTCATCAGTAGTAAGGTACCAATGATTTCCATTAAAATAGTATTTTCGATAGACTGCAGTTTCCACGATAGTGACTAACTTAACCTGAATTCCTCTAAATTGTAACGCCCAAAAGTATAGAAACATCATTTTTAAATAATCTTGAAAATCATAGCTGGAACACCATAAATCCCAAAGACTAATATGAAAAGTCCATATATTCTGATCCTTTGTTATAGAGCATAACCAGGTGATATCACTCTCCCAATTAGTGAGTAAATTAAAGGCAATAATTTCCGCAAGTTCGTTACTTCCTTTAATTGCTTCTAAGAATGGATCTGGAACGACTGTAGCAGAGCTTTCACCTTCATCCTTACTGGATAGAACACGCATAATTTTTGCCTTAGGCAAATGATTCAACTCTGAGTTTGTAAGAAGATTATTCGTCGCCTCTTGTTTTGCAGCTACATTTGTTTCGGTAATTTCATAGTTAACCTCCTGATTTCCAGATGCCATAATTAACTGTGGTCACAAAATAAATGTTAGTTCAAATAAACTGACTCATCTCTTCATGTTCCTACATTCAAATCGATTCATTAGATAAAAAATAAATCTAATTTAGGTAGGACACACTAGTGATTGATTCTATTCGTCTCTCCCCTCCTAGTTCTAACCCCAGATCTCCATTAAAGACCATATCCCTAAGCTCTGATGCCAACTGTGACTCTCATCCCACCATAGGGACAGCACCTCACAATGGTACCTATCAGTTTGCCACCTGTACTATAGGCGTCCCCTACGGAGAGTCTGGCTTCGGTGCATCCCCTTTCCCTAGGAAGTCACCAGCGAGAGGCTCGGGGCTCTTCGTTATATGGCTCTGATACCAACTGTGACGCCCCCAAATCTGGGCCCACACAGCCCAAACTTGAGTCGTCAAAAGACTACAACAAAATTATTACAACAAAGCACAACGTACTACAATACAGTGTATAATAATACACAACTAAGTCTTCACTATTATTGCCACACTATTTTACAAAACGTGAAGACTATGATAACTATTCCTCGGACCCTCACTCCATTCCCCGGCTAGACCCTGTTATGTTTTCATCTCCTGTTGAAAAAAACAATGGAACAAAAGAAAGGGTGAGCTCAAATAGCCCAGTAAAGAATATCATGACTAAGATAATGACGAATAAATTATCATTAGTCTTCAACAGTTGAGTTCTTGATAGAATACAATAGACTACAAGGTTTATATCAAAAACTGCAGTTAAATTCTTAAACAACGTTCAGATCAATAATAGCAGCGGAATGAGTAATCTATTAGAAGAATAATGCAGACTATAATGTCCACTCGGTTCTCTTTTTAGGAAAAACATCATCAACTTTTATCATCTGAAATATCATTAGTCAAGATAATACAAATTCACAGTTCCTGATCATAATCATGCACATCAACAGTTCATCTTTGTACTACGGGCCAAAGATATTCAATATAGCACCAACGGTCATGATTATACCAGATTCAGCCTTTGGTCATAATCATACCAAACAACAGTTCATCTTTGCACTACGGGCCAAAGAGAACATTCACCACGTGCCATAAAAGACACCGAACAGATGTATCGCCTTTAACCTATTATATCGCCTTTAACCTATCATCTGTTCAACAAATATATCACATCTGTGCCCCCGGCCACAGATATTCACAACAGCTTGATTTTTGGATGATTAGAATGATGTAAATGATGAACAGAAGAAATAGGATAACAATAAGTATCGGAAGTTTACTTTGTACAGATTCAAATAATGTCCAAATTGTCAACATGATGTGGAGTGAAATTCAAGATCCACAGTTCAGAATAACGGTTACAATTCAATAGAAAGGTTCACGTAAATAGGAAGGTTCAGTTGAAATAATGAAGTTCAACTATTATGGAACATATAATATTTTCAGGAATTATAGAAGCAATAGTTCCATAATAAATTTCGATTTAGGAGTATGAAAGAAAATAATATCCCTTACCGTAGCAGGTTTGATTAACAAAAGGTGAAGGAAATTAATACAAAGGGTTATTCACCAACAGGCGGCAAATGCGCTCCGTAAGGTTATTCCCACAATTTAATAGAATTTGAGTACAAAGAGTTATTCACCAAACAGGCGGCAATCCGCTCCGTAAGGTTATTCCCACAATTTAATAGAATTTGAGTACAAAGAGTTATTCACCAAACAGGCGGCAATCCGCTCCGTAAGGTTATTCTCAGAGATTAATAATGAATGAATACGAAAGGTTATTCACCAACAGGCGGCAATCCGCTCCGTAAGGTTATTCCCACAATTTAATACATGGAAATAAAAGGCACGTCTTATGAGTAAGGAAGAAACAATATTATTATCGAGAATCAAATAATGATAATCCCTTACCATAGTACGTTTGAATAATGGAAGATGAAAAAGATGGTATCCCTTACGAGTAGTAATTTTAAGAGTATGAAAGAAAATGACATCCCTTACCATAGTATGTTTGAATAATGGAAGATGAAAAAGATGGTATCCCTTACGAGTAGTAATTTTAAGAGTATGAAAGAAAATGACATCCCTTACCATAGTATGTTTGAATAATGGAAGATGAAAAAGATGGTATCCCTTACGAGTAGTAATTTTAAGAGTATGAAAGAAAATGACATCCCTTACCATAGTATGTTTGAATAATGGAAGATGAAAAAGATGGTATCCCTTACCTCAACACGTGACTGGATATTGATTTAAATGAGGTTGATTAACTTGAACAGTACACGTATACTTATAGATCTTCACAAATACTCAAGATGACTTAAGCACACTTAGAGAGAACTTTCACAAGAAGTATTTAGAGAGAGAAAGAAAGAACAAGTAAGGAAGTTTATGAAAAATCCTTAAGTTAAGGCTTCTATTTATAGCCAAAAATCTTATCATTCATTTAATCTAAACCATTCATTTAAAGATCATTTTTTAATCTACACCATCCATTTCAAATATTATATTATCTTTAATCTACACCATTCATTTCATATCACCTAATAATCACCTAACTTTATATTATAAACAAATCAATTTAATTATTCAACAATAATTCACACTTTAATCTACACCATTCATTTCATATCACCTAATAATCACCTAACTTTATATTATAAACAAATCAATTCAATTATTCAACAATAATTCACACTTTAATCTACACCATTCATTTCATATCACCTAATAATCACCTAACTTTATATTATAAACAAATAACTTTATCAATTCAATTATTATGACTAATTGTTATAAATACAGTATAGTTAGCTCTTAGATATCAAGTCAATAAATTAATGAAATACAACTGTTTAAATAACATCATAATAGAGATAACAATAATGTAAAATAAAGCATACGTTACTGTGTAATGACAATTATTGATTCAATAATGTGAATTACTGTGCATATGTTACTGTGACAATTATTAGGTTCAATAATTTTAAAAACAGTGCAACAACAATTATTGACTCAATGATATAAAATACAGTGTAATGACAATTATTAAATCAATAATGCAAAATACTGTGTAACAACAATTATTGAATTGATAATATAAAATATTATACAGTGACAATTATCGATGAAATGATGCGTAACAGTTACGGTGTCAATTATCAGACCAATAATATGAGACACTATGCAATACCGTGTGTTACTGTAGAGTACCGAGTGCTACAGAAAATACCAATAACTACCGTATGCTACTATTCTTTTATCACCGGTATTTTAACAGTTCCGTTGACTATTTTTATTTAAAAAGGTTACTTCTGTCGTTTTCTATATCCGACAAATATTCCGTTGTGGGGTCCACCAATAATTTATTATTTCGGCGCCGTCGTACGACACGAATATTCCCCGACCAAACGAATATTCCCCGACAAAGCGAATATTGTCCGACAAAATAAAATTTGCACATAACATCCTTAACTTTCAATTTTGTTAATTTAACCACTTACTGTTTCAAAAAATATATATATGAAGAAAAATTAAATTTTGTATTTCATAAAATTCGGGGTCTTACAACCTCCCCTCCTTATGAAATTTCGTCCCCGAAATTGACGTACCTGACATATCGAAGAGGTAAGGATACTTAGATTTCATCTCAGATTCTAGCTCCCAGGTCATTTCCTCAGTATCTTGGTTCCTCCATAAAACCTTAACTTGAGGTATAACCTTTGAGCGTAGGATCTGCTCCTTCTTATCCAGGATCTTAACAGGTACCTCCTCGTATGTTAAATCATCTGCTATAACGTCTGGTTCTAACTCAATGACGTGGTTTGGGTCCTTCACATATTTACGTAACATAGATATGTGAAAAACGTTATGGATGCGAGACATACTTGGTGGTAGGGCTAGTCTGTAGGCTACGGTTCCTATTCGATCGAGGATTTCAAATGGGCCAATAAATCGAGGGTTGATCTTTTCTCTCTTTTCGAATCTCGTAACCCCTTTCCATGGAGAAACACGTAAGAATACATGATCTCCGACGTTGAAACTTTCGTCTCTCCGATGAAGATCAGCATAACTCTTTTGTCGTTCTTGTGCGGTCTGTATTCGTTGTCGGATCATTTGGATCTTTTCGGTCGTCAAGCGTACCAACTCGGGTCCCAACAATTTTGCTTCTCCTACCTCATTCCAACATATTGGAGAGCGACACTTCCTTCCATACAAAGCCTCGAATGGAGCCATGCCTATGCTTGCTTGGTAACTGTTGTTGTAAGAAAATTCCACCAATGGCAAGTACTTATCCCAACTTCCTTTGAAGTCTAATACACAAAGTCTCAAAAGATCTTTGAGGGTCTGGATCGTCCTTTCCGATTGTCCGTCCGTTTGAGGATGGTATGCAGAACTAAAACGTAGTTCAGTGCCCATAGCTTTTTGTAGACTGATCCAAAAGCGTGAAGTGAATCTAGGATCTCGATCAGAAACTATGGAAACTGGCATGCCATGCAATCTCACGATCTCATTTATGTACATACCGGCAAGACGTTCAAGTGAAAAGTTTTCTCGTATAGGCAATAAATGAGCAGATTTGGTCAATCTATCTACGATCACCCAAATTGCATCTAAGCCTTGAGAAACTTTTGGAAGACCCGTCACGAAGTCCATATTGATGTGTTCCCACTTCCATTCGGGAACTTCAAGTGATTGTAATGGACCTTTAGGAACTTGATGTTCTGCCTTGACACGTTGACAAGTTAGGCACCTTGAGATAAACTCCGCAATCTCTCTTTTCATATTGTTCCACCAAAATGTATGTCGAAGATCTCGATACATCTTGGTACCTCCTGGGTGGATTGCAAACGGCGTGTTGTGTGCCTCCATCATGATTTTATGCTTTAATTCAGGATCGTTAGGAACACAGAGTCGAGAGTTGACTCGAAGTATTCCTTTCTCGTCGATTCTTGCTTCGGGAATGGCACCTTCTTGTACTTTCTTTATCATGTTTATCAGTTCCGGATCGGTAGCTTGAGCAGCTTTAATTTTATCGATTAAAGTTGGTTCTACTCGCACGTGAGCAATCTTCGAGTGGGTCCCTGGTGTCTTTAGCTCTATCTCCATCTTTTGCAAGTCGTACAAAATACACTTTTGTGTTGTCAGCAGTGCACTTGTACTTGCATAAGATTTTCTGCTCAAAGCGTCAGCTACAACGTTCGCCTTTCCCGGGTGATACTGGATTGTGTGGTCATAATCCTTCAACAGCTCAAGCCAACGTCGTTGTCGCATGTTGAGTTCCTTCTGGGTGAAGAAATACTTGAGACTTTTATGATCCGTATAGATATCCACTTTTTCTCCGCTCAAGTAGTGTCTCCAGATCTTCAACGCGAAAACGACTACTGCCAATTCTAGATCATGAGTAGGATAATTTTTCTCATAATCTTTGAGTTGTCGAGAGACATAAGCTATAACATTTTCATGTTGTATAAGGACACAACCTAGACCTTTACCTGAAGCATCGCTATATATGACGAATTTTCCTGATCCTGATGGAATGGTCAGAACAGGAGCTGAAACAAGTCTCCTCTTGA
Organism: Hedera helix; assembly: GCA_947179155.2. Lineage (NCBI taxonomy): Eukaryota > Viridiplantae > Streptophyta > Magnoliopsida > Apiales > Araliaceae > Hedera > Hedera helix. The sequence goes on from OX359278.1 coordinate 4,625,095, forward strand.
GTTCTTGAAAACTCTTCTCGCATTCCTCGCTCGATATAAGTTTTGTACTATAATGAATGATACCGATATCTAGTAATTAAACTTTCAACTCTTGGTGTTCTATGGGAGCCATTTGGTGTGGGACTTTAAAAATGGGCTTAGTGTCGGGTTCAAGATCGATACAGAATTCAATTTCACGGTTTGGGGTAAGCCAGAAAGTTCCTCAGAAAAAAAAACGTCAGGAAACTCATTAACAATGGGAATATCATTCAAGTTTGACGTGTTTTTGTTCAAATCAGTGACATGAGCTAAAAAGGCTTGACATCCGTTTTTCAATAAACGAATGGCTTTATGGCTAGAAATAACAGTTATAGATTTCAATGGTTTAGTTGCTTGAATTTGCATGACAGGTTGATTAGGAATATGAAAACTAATAATCTTATGAAAACAATCAATTTTAGCATGATGGGTAGTCAACCAATCAATTCCTAAAATCACATCAAATTCATGCATCTCTAAAGAAATAAGGTCAACAGGTAATGTGAGGTTGTTGATTTGAACTTAGGCAAGATTTATAGATAGTAAATGTAATAGGTATTTCTCCCAATGAGGTTTCAACTGATAAGACAAGATTTAAGTTTTCAATAGTCAAATTTAAACGTTGAGTACATATAGGTGAGATAAAGGAGTGGATAGAGCCAGTATCTAATATGACATAGACTTCACGAGAATTTATGAATAGCTTACCGGTTATCACCTCATTCGGTTTCTTGACTGTTATCGTCAAATCGAATCCCGAATACTTCATTCGGATCTTCACGTATTTCAACCATGAGAATACCACTGAATAATTTTCTAGCAAACTGTTTCTCGGGTTCATCAACTTCATCAGTAGTAAGGTACCAATGATTTCCATTAAAATAGTATTTTCGATAGACTGCAGTTTCCACGATAGTGACTAACTTAACCTGAATTCCTCTAAATTGTAACGCCCAAAAGTATAGAAACATCATTTTTAAATAATCTTGAAAATCATAGCTGGAACACCATAAATCCCAAAGACTAATATGAAAAGTCCATATATTCTGATCCTTTGTTATAGAGCATAACCAGGTGATATCACTCTCCCAATTAGTGAGTAAATTAAAGGCAATAATTTCCGCAAGTTCGTTACTTCCTTTAATTGCTTCTAAGAATGGATCTGGAACGACTGTAGCAGAGCTTTCACCTTCATCCTTACTGGATAGAACACGCATAATTTTTGCCTTAGGCAAATGATTCAACTCTGAGTTTGTAAGAAGATTATTCGTCGCCTCTTGTTTTGCAGCTACATTTGTTTCGGTAATTTCATAGTTAACCTCCTGATTTCCAGATGCCATAATTAACTGTGGTCACAAAATAAATGTTAGTTCAAATAAACTGACTCATCTCTTCATGTTCCTACATTCAAATCGATTCATTAGATAAAAAATAAATCTAATTTAGGTAGGACACACTAGTGATTGATTCTATTCGTCTCTCCCCTCCTAGTTCTAACCCCAGATCTCCATTAAAGACCATATCCCTAAGCTCTGATGCCAACTGTGACTCTCATCCCACCATAGGGACAACACCTCACAATGGTACCTATCAGTTTGCCACCTGTACTATAGGCGTCCCCTACGGAGAGTCTGGCTTCGGTGCATCCCCTTTCCCTAGGAAGTCACCAGCGAGAGGCTCGGGGCTCTTCGTTATATGGCTCTGATACCAACTGTGACGCCCCCAAATCTGGGCCCACACAGCCCAAACTTGAGTCGTCAAAAGACTACAACAAAATTATTACAACAAAGCACAACGTACTACAATACAGTGTATAATAATACACAACTAAGTCTTCACTATTATTGCCACACTATTTTACAAAACGTGAAGACTATGATAACTATTCCTCGGACCCTCACTCCATTCCCCGGCTAGACCCTGTTATGTTTTCATCTCCTGTTGAAAAAAACAATGGAACAAAAGAAAGGGTGAGCTCAAATAGCCCAGTAAAGAATATCATGACTAAGATAATGACGAATAAATTATCATTAGTCTTCAACAGTTGAGTTCTTGATAGAATACAATAGACTACAAGGTTTATATCAAAAACTGCAGTTAAATTCTTAAACAACGTTCAGATCAATAATAGCAGCGGAATGAGTAATCTATTAGAAGAATAATGCAGACTATAATGTCCACTCGGTTCTCTTTTTAGGAAAAACATCATCAACTTTTATCATCTGAAATATCATTAGTCAAGATAATACAAATTCACAGTTCCTGATCATAATCATGCACATCAACAGTTCATCTTTGTACTACGGGCCAAAGATATTCAATATAGCACCAACGGTCATGATTATACCAGATTCAGCCTTTGGTCATAATCATACCAAACAACAGTTCATCTTTGCACTACGGGCCAAAGAGAACATTCACCACGTGCCATAAAAGACACCGAACAGATGTATCGCCTTTAACCTATTATATCGCCTTTAACCTATCATCTGTTCAACAAATATATCACATCTGTGCCCCCGGCCACAGATATTCACAACAGCTTGATTTTTGGATGATTAGAATGATGTAAATGATGAACAGAAGAAATAGGATAACAATAAGTATCGGAAGTTTACTTTGTACAGATTCAAATAATGTCCAAATTGTCAACATGATGTGGAGTGAAATTCAAGATCCACAGTTCAGAATAACGGTTACAATTCAATAGAAAGGTTCACGTAAATAGGAAGGTTCAGTTGAAATAATGAAGTTCAACTATTATGGAACATATAATATTTTCAGGAATTATAGAAGCAATAGTTCCATAATAAATTTCGATTTAGGAGTATGAAAGAAAATAATATCCCTTACCGTAGCAGGTTTGATTAACAAAAGGTGAAGGAAATTAATACAAAGGGTTATTCACCAACAGGCGGCAATCCGCTCCGTAAGGTTATTCCCACAATTTAATAGAATTTGAGTACAAAGAGTTATTCACCAAACAGGCGGCAATCCGCTCCGTAAGGTTATTCCCACAATTTAATAGAATTTGAGTACAAAGAGTTATTCACCAAACAGGCGGCAATCCGCTCCGTAAGGTTATTCTCAGAGATTAATAATGAATGAATACGAAAGGTTATTCACCAACAGGCGGCAATCCGCTCCGTAAGGTTATTCCCACAATTTAATACATGGAAATAAAAGGCACGTCTTATGAGTAAGGAAGAAACAATATTATTATCGAGAATCAAATAATGATAATCCCTTACCATAGTACGTTTGAATAATGGAAGATGAAAAAGATGGTATCCCTTACGAGTAGTAATTTTAAGAGTATGAAAGAAAATGACATCCCTTACCATAGTATGTTTGAATAATGGAAGATGAAAAAGATGGTATCCCTTACGAGTAGTAATTTTAAGAGTATGAAAGAAAATGACATCCCTTACCATAGTATGTTTGAATAATGGAAGATGAAAAAGATGGTATCCCTTACGAGTAGTAATTTTAAGAGTATGAAAGAAAATGACATCCCTTACCATAGTATGTTTGAATAATGGAAGATGAAAAAGATGGTATCCCTTACCTCAACACGTGACTGGATATTGATTTAAATGAGGTTGATTAACTTGAACAGTACACGTATACTTATAGATCTTCACAAATACTCAAGATGACTTAAGCACACTTAGAGAGAACTTTCACAAGAAGTATTTAGAGAGAGAAAGAAAGAACAAGTAAGGAAGTTTATGAAAAATCCTTAAGTTAAGGCTTCTATTTATAGCCAAAAATCTTATCATTCATTTAATCTAAACCATTCATTTAAAGATCATCTTTTAATCTACACCATCCATTTCAAATATTATATTATCTTTAATCTACACCATTCATTTCATATCACCTAATAATCACCTAACTTTATATTATAAACAAATCAATTTAATTATTCAACAATAATTCACACTTTAATCTACACCATTCATTTCATATCACCTAATAATCACCTAACTTTATATTATAAACAAATCAATTCAATTATTCAACAATAATTCACACTTTAATCTACACCATTCATTTCATATCACCTAATAATCACCTAACTTTATATTATAAACAAATAACTTTATCAATTCAATTATTATGACTAATTGTTATAAATACAGTATAGTTAGCTCTTAGATATCAAGTCAATAAATTAATGAAATACAACTGTTTAAATAACATCATAATAGAGATAACAATAATGTAAAATAAAGCATACGTTACTGTGTAATGACAATTATTGATTCAATAATGTGAATTACTGTGCATATGTTACTGTGACAATTATTAGGTTCAATAATTTTAAAAACAGTGCAACAACAATTATTGACTCAATGATATAAAATACAGTGTAATGACAATTATTAAATCAATAATGCAAAATACTGTGTAACAACAATTATTGAATTGATAATATAAAATATTATACAGTGACAATTATCGATGAAATGATGCGTAACAGTTACGGTGTCAATTATCAGACCAATAATATGAGACACTATGCAATACCGTGTGTTACTGTAGAGTACCGAGTGCTACAGAAAATACCAATAACTACCGTATGCTACTATTCTTTTATCACCGGTATTTTAACAGTTCCGTTGACTATTTTTATTTAAAAAGGTTACTTCTGTCGTTTTCTATATCCGACAAATATTCCGTTGTGGGGTCCACCAATAATTTATTATTTCGGCGCCGTCGTACGGCACGAATATTCCCCGACCAAACGAATATTCCCCGACAAAGCGAATATTGTCCGACAAAATAAAATTTGCACATAACATCCTTAACTTTCAATTTTGTTAATTTAACCACTTACTGTTTCAAAAAATATATATATGAAGAAAAATTAAATTTTGTATTTCATAAAATTCGGGGTCTTACAATTTATATAAAAAAAAAATTACTAAATTTTTTTCATTAAGAGACAACTCTTAATGATTTAGACTTCATTTTATATTTTATCGATTAAGAAATATTAATAGATAAATAAAATTTTAACAAATAACTTTTGTATCTTATCTATTCAGAAATACAACCAAAGTAAGAAAAGGAAGAACACTCATCTTGTAATGCACATCATCATCAATTTTATACTATACACTAAATTATCCATCTAATGGCCATCTACATTCATTTTTAAGAATTACAAATAATGCTCAAAACTGCAATCATGGAGAAAATATAATTTTAACCTTCCATCCTACTGTTATATCTCACCTGGTTTTCCAACCTCTTTCTCAAGTACACTGTCATTTATATTTATGTTATAGTTTATAAAAGAGAAACTTATATCATCATATCAAGAGTTTTTATGATGATCTATATATTTGATTTTGATCTCGAAATTCAGAAAATTTAAATTGAAATAAAAACGGTCGGATTTTTGCTATAAAATTTTTATTTATTTATTTAATATTTATTTATGTTGGACATTTATTTATTAATAAAAGTACATCATTCGTCATTAATTAAATGATCATTTATTTTATTTATATAAATTTTAAAAATTATATATATATATATATATATATATTATGATTTATGTGTATAAATAAGTATTATGTACAGGAGATATAAATCATATGTAATATATATAAATAAAGATATATTGATTTATAACCTAGGATAATTTGAAGATATTATCATGTAAGTTATAGTGCTTTAATATAGATGATTTATCTTGATTATGAAAGTTGGACTTCTAATTAAAGTACTAGTGTATTAACGGTGTGCATTAAACGGATCATGTGGTAATAATTTATTTATAAAATATTTTCACATAAATACTAATTTGTGAATTTTCTTATTTTTTAAATAATAATGGACTTAATATATATATATATATATATATATATATATATATATATATATATATATATATATATATATATATATATATATATATAAATTTAATGTTCCAACGAGTGAAATTACATTTAGTTAATTCATATCTCGAAATGTTAATTACTATTAGGAATATTGTTATTGTCAAAATATCTATAAAAATTTTTATAAGATAATTTATTATTAATCATAGAATCTGGGTCAAGTCTTTTAATATTTGTTATTAGAAGGATTGATTTAATTGTTAAATCAATTTATGATCAAATGAAGATAAATTATAGACTTATGAAATTAGTTTAAATATATCGGGATTATATTCTAAAATATTTTTGTACATCTATGGATAAAATATTTACAGTTTATTAGTAAATGATTTATTTTAATTAATTCTTGGACAAAAATGCAATAACAATTATTTAGTAAAATTAATTGTAATTAATATTTATTTTATATATTATTATTAGATAATAATATCTAAATAAATATTGGAGTCAGAATATGAATCTCTTAGGATTCTCATCATTGCCTAATATAAATCAATTTTATAAGAGATAAGGATCAATAAAGATAGAAAAATATATATACGTGATAGACGGGGTTTTTTCCCCTTCAAATCAGAGTAAAAAATCAAATAATGTATTTTCTCTTTCTGTGACGCCCCCAAATCTGGGCCCACACAGCCCAAACTTGAGTCGTCAAAAGACTACAACAAAATTATTACAACAAAGCACAACGTACAACAATACAGTGTATAATAATACACAACTAAGTCTTCACTATTATTGCCACACTATTTTACAAAACGTGAAGACTATGATAACTATTCCTCGGACCCTCACTCCATTCCCCGGCTAGACCCTGTTATGTTTTCATCTCCTGTTGAAAAATAATGGAACAAAAGAAAGGGTGAGCTCAAATAGCCCAGTAAAGAATATCATGACTAAGATAATGACGAATAAGTTATCATTAGTCTTCAACAGTTGAGTTCTTGATAGAATACAATAGACTACAAGGTTTATATCAAAAACTGCAGTTAAATTCTTAAACAACGTTCAGATCAATAATAGCAGCGGAATGAGTAATCTATTAGAAGAATAATGCAGACTATAATGTCCACTCGGTTCTCTTTTTAGGAAAAACATCATCAACTTTTATCATCTGAAATATCATTAGTCAAGATAATACAAATTCACAGTTCCTGATCATAATCATGCACATCAACAGTTCATCTTTGCACTACGGGCCAAAGATATTCAATATAGCACCAACGGTCATGATTATACCAGATTCAGCCTTTGGTCATAATCATACCAATCAACAGTTCATCTTTGCACTACGGGCCAAAGAGAACATTCACCACGTGCCATAAAAGACACCGAACAGATGTATCGCCTTTAACCTATTATATCGCCTTTAACCTATCATCTGTTCAACAAATATATCACATCTGTGCCCCCGGCCACAGATATTCACAATAGCTTGATTTTTGGATGATTAGAATGATATAAATGATGAACAGAAGAAATAGGATAACAATAAGTATCGGAAGTTTACTTTGTACAGATTCAAATAATGTCCAAATTGTCAACATGATGTGGAGTGAAATTTAAAAATGATATTCAAGATCCACAATTCAGAATAACGGTTACAATTCAATAGAAAGGTTCACGTAAATAGGAAGGTTCAGTTGAAATAATGAAGTTCAACTATTATGGAACATATAATATTTTCAGGAATTATAGAAGCAATAGTTCCATAATAAATTTCGATTTAGGAGTATGAAAGAAAATAATATCCCTTACCGTAGCAGGTTTGATTAACAAAAGGTGAAGGAAATTAATACAAAGGGTTATTCACCAACAGGCGGCAATCCGCTCCGTAAGGTTATTCCCACAATTTAATAGAATTTGAGTACAAAGAGTTATTCACCAAACAGGCGGCAATCCGCTCCGTAAGGTTATTCCCACAATTTAATAGAATTTGAGTACAAAGAGTTATTCACCAAACAGGCGGCAATCCGCTCCGTAAGGTTATTCTCAGAGATTAATAATGAATGAATACGAAAGGTTATTCACCAACAGGCGGCAATCCGCTCCGTAAGGTTATTCCCACAATTTAATACATGGAAATAAAAGGCACGTCTTATGAGTAAGGAAGAAACAATATTATTATCGAGAATCAAATAATGATAATCCCTTACCATAGTATGTTTGAATAATGGAAGATGAAAAAGATGGTATCCCTTACCGTAACACGTGACTGAATATTGATTTAAATGAGGTTGATTAACTTGAACAGTACACGTATACTTATAGATCTTCACAAATACTCAAGATGACTTAAGCACACTTAGAGAGAACTTTCACAAGAAGTATTTAGAGAGAGAAAGAAAGAACAAGTAAGGAAGTTTATGAAAAATCCTTAAGTTAAGGCTTCTATTTATAGCCAAAAATCTTATCATTCATTTAATCTAAACCATTCATTTAAAGATCATCTTTTAATCTACACCATCCATTTCAAATATTATATTATCTTTAATCTACACCATTCATTTCATATCACCTAATAATCACCTAACTTTATATTATAAACAAATCAATTTAATTATTCAACAATAATTCACACTTTAATCTACACCATTCATTTCATATCACCTAATAATCACCTAACTTTATATTATAAACAAATCAATTCAATTATTCAACAATAATTCACACTTTAATCTACACCATTCATTTCATATCACCTAATAATCACCTAACTTTATATTATAAACAAATAACTTTATCAATTCAATTATTATGACTAATTGTTATAAATACAGTATAGTTAGCTCTTAGATATCAAGTCAATAAATTAATGAAATACAACTGTTTAAATAACATCATAATAGAGATAACAATAATGTAAAATAAAGCATACGTTACTGTGTAATGACAATTATTGATTCAATAATGTGAATTACTGTGCATATGTTACTGTGACAATTATTAGGTTCAATAATTTTAAAAACAGTGCAACAACAATTATTGACTCAATGATATAAAATACAGTGTAATGACAATTATTAAATCAATAATGCAAAATACTGTGTAACAACAATTATTGAATTGATAATATAAAATATTATGCAGTGACAATTATCGATGAAATGATGCGTAACAGTTACGGTGTCAATTATCAGACCAATAATATGAGACACTATGCAATACCGTGTGTTACTGTAGAGTACCGTGTGCTACAGAAAATACCATAAACTACCGTATGCTACTATTCTTTTATCACCGGTATTTTAACAGTTCCGTTGACTATTTTTATTTAAAAAGGTTACTTCTGTCGTTTTCTATATCCGACAAATATTCCGTTGTGGGGTCCACCAATAATTTATTATTTCGGCGCCGTCGTACGGCACGAATATTCCCCGACCAAACGAATATTCCCCGACAAAGCGAATATTGTCCGACAAAATAAAATTTGCACATAACATCCTTAACTTTCAATTTTGTTAATTTAACCACTTACTGTTTCAAAAAAAAAATATATATGAAGAAAAATTAAATTTTGTATTTCATAAAATTCGGGGTCTTACAACCTCCCCTCCTTATGAAATTTCGTCCCCGAAATTGACGTACCTGACATATCGAAGAGGTAAGGATACTTAGATTTCATCTCAGATTCTAGCTCCCAGGTCATTTCCTCAGTATCTTGGTTCCTCCATAAAACCTTAACTTGAGGTATAACCTTTGAGCGTAGGATCTGCTCCTTCTTATCCAGGATCTTAACAGGTACCTCCTCGTATGTTAAATCCTCTGCTATAACGTCTGGTTCTAACTCAATGACGTGGTTTGGGTCCTTCACATATTTACGTAACATAGATATGTGAAAAACGTTATGGATGCGAGACATACTTGGTGGTAGGGCTAGTCTGTAGGCTACGGTTCCTATTCGATCTAGGATTTTAAATGGGCCAATAAATCGAGGGTTGAGATTTCCTCTCTTTCCAAATCTCGTAACCCCTTTCCATGGAGAAACACGTAAGAATACATGATCTCCGACGTTGAAACTTTTGTCTCTCCGATGAAGATCAGCATAACTCTTTTGTCGTTCTTGTGCGGTCTGTATTCGTTGTCGGATCATTTGGATCTTTTCGGTCGTCAAGCGTACCAACTCGGGTCCCAACAATTTTGCTTCTCCTACCTCATTCCAACATATTGGAGAGCGACACTTCCTTCCATACAAAGCCTCGAATGGAGCCATGCCTATGCTTGCTTGGTAACTGTTGTTGTAAGAAAATTCCACCAACGGCAAGTACTTATCCCAACTTCCTTTGAAGTCTAATACACAAAGTCTCAAAAGATCTTCGAGGGTCTGGATCGTCCTTTCCGATTGTCCGTCCGTTTGAGGATGGTATGCAGAACTAAAACGTAGTTCAGTGCCCATAGCTTTTTGTAGACTGATCCAAAAGCGTGAAGTGAATCTAGGATCTCGATCAGAAACTATGGAAACTGGCATGCCATGCAATCTCACGATCTCATTTATGTACATACCGGCAAGACGTTCAAGTGAAAAGTTTTCTCGTATAGGCAAGAAATGAGCAGATTTGGTCAATCTATCTACGATCACCCAAATTGTATCTAAGCCTTGAGAAACTTTTGGAAGACCCGTCACGAAGTCCATATTGATGTGTTCCCACTTCCATTCGGGAACTTCAAGTGATTGTAATGGACCTTTAGGAACTTGATGTTCTGCCTTGACACGTTGACAAGTTAGGCACCTTGAGATAAACTCCGCAATCTCTCTTTTCATATTGTTCCACCAAAATGTATGTCGAAGATCTCGATACATCTTGGTACCTCCTGGGTGGATTGCAAACGGCGTGTTGTGTGCCTCCATCATGATTTTATGCTTTAATTCAGGATCGTTAGGAACACAGAGTCGAGAGTTGACTCGAAGTATTCCTTTCTCGTCGATTCTTGCTTCGGGAATGGCACCTTCTTGTACTTTCTTTATCATGTTTATCAGTTCCGGATCGGTAGCTTGAGCAGCTTTAATTTTATCGATTAAAGTTGGTTCTACTCGCACGTGAGCAATCTTCGAGTGGGTCCCTGGTGTCTTTAGCTCTATCTCCATCTTTTGCAAGTCGTACAAAATACACTTTTGTGTTGTCAGCAGTGCACTTGTACTTGCATAAGATTTTCTGCTCAAAGCGTCAGCTACAACGTTCGCCTTTCCCGGGTGATACTGGATTGTGTGGTCATAATCCTTTAACAGCTCAAGCCAACGTCGTTGTCGCATGTTGAGTTCCTTCTGGGTGAAGAAATACTTGAGACTTTTATGATCCGTATAGATATCCACTTTTTCTCCGTACAAGTAGTGTCTCCAGATCTTCAACGCGAAAACGACTGCTGCCAACTCTAGATCATGAGTAGGATAATTTTTCTCATAATCTTTGAGTTGTCGAGAGGCGTAGGCTATAACCTTTCCATGTTGCATAAGGACACAGCCTAGACCTTTGCCAGAAGCATCGCTGTAGATAACAAATTCTCCTGATCCCGATGGTATGGTCAGAACAGGAGCTGAAACCAGTCTCTTCTTGAGTTCTTGGAAACTTTTCTCGCATTCCTCGCTCCATATGAATTTTGTGCTTTTCCGAGTAAGCTGCGTTAATGGAGTGGCGATTCGAGAAAATCCTTCTACGAATCTCCGATAATAACCAGCTAGACCCAGAAAACTTCGGACTTCGGTTACTGTTTTGGGTTGTTCCCAATTTAGTACCGTTTCAATCTTCGCAGGATCAACTGATATTCCTTGACTAGAAATCACATGCCCAAGAAACGCGACCTCCTCAAGCCAGAACTCACATTTCTTCAACTTGGCATATAATTTGTTTTCACGGAGCTTTTGTAGTATCAATCTCAGGTGTTGTTCATGATCCTCGCGACTCTTGGAGTATATGAGGATGTCATCAATAAAGACAACCACAAAATGATCCAAATGTTCCTTGAATATCCGGTTCATCATGTCCATGAAAGCTGCAGGAGCATTAGTTAGTCCAAAAGGCATGACTAAGAACTCATAATGCCCATAACGAGTTCTGAAAGCAGTCTTTGGAATGTCCTCAGCTTTAACCTTTAACTGATGATATCCAGAACGGAGATCAATCTTTGAGAAATGTTGAGCGCCTTGCAATTGATCAAACATGTCATCAATCCGAGGTAACGGGTACCTGTTCTTGATGGTGACATGGTTCAATTCTCGGTAGTCAATGCACAATCTCATACTCCCGTCTTTCTTCTTCACAAATAGAACAGGAGCACCCCAAGGTGATGCACTCGGACGAATGAAACCGGTATCCAACAATTCCTGTAGTTGGACTTTTAACTCTTGAAGTTCAATGGGAGCCATTCGGTAGGGAGCTTTGGAAATGGGCTTGGTACCGGGTTCAAGATCAATATAAAAATCAATTTCACGGTTTGGGGGTAAGCCAGGAAGTTCGGTTATCACCTCGTTCGAGTTTCGCGCCATTTGGGATGTCACAACAAAAGCTCTCCCTTGAACTACAGATTTTCCTTTATCCGCGCTAGCTTTTGGTATCATCATTGCAGCTGGACTTGATTTTGTGGCAGGACAAAACCGCGCAAGATGACCCTCTTTCCCACAACTGTAGCACTTTTTAGACTGCAGAGTACAGTTTGGGCTGATGTGACCCTCCTGACCACACCTATAGCATCTCACTGGTGGTCGATCTTCTCCCCTTGAAACTGGGGTCGGTGCTGGTGTTGGTACTGGTGCTGGTGCCCTTCCATAATTATTATGGAATCTCTTTCTTTTGAAATTGTTCCCACTGGATTCTCCTCTTCTGTTATTTGATGTGGAATTACCACCGAAGTGTTGGTTACCTACTCGATGGTTCTCGTTCCTGAGGTTGTTGTCATTCCTTTCTCTATGTTGCTCATTAACTCTTGGCTGCAATGTTTCATCTGTTTGCTCCACCCTTTGAGCCCTATCCACAACATCTGAATACAAACTAAATTTATGAGAGCTAAGTTGTTGACGAATTTTGAATCTCAAACCTCTTAGGAACATCCGACTCATTCGTGCTTCGTCATCCACAAGATGGGTGGCAAAGCGAGATAACTCGGCAAACTTGGCTTCATATTGGGAGACTGTCATGTTTCCCTGCTCCAGCTTAATGAATTCCACCTCTTTCATATGGCGGATGCTTTCTGGGAAATACTTCTCGTTAAACAGTTCTTCGAATTCTGTCCAAGACATTTCGAGTGCTGAAGGTTGGATACGTTTTACCGCTTCCCACCAATGGTCCGCCTCACCTCGTAACATAAAAGTGGCAAATGACACCTTCTGATCATCAGCGCATTGTAAGACATCAAGTATTTTTGTCGTCTGCTTTAGCCATGCCTCCGCTTTGAGTGGGTCAGGCTTCCCGTGGAATTCAGGTGGTCCTAATTCTTTAAATTGCTTAACAGTGACCATCCTCAAATTGCCAGCGTTTCTACCGTTATTATTGACTGGATTTCCTCTTCCTTGATTCTGTATGAACTGCATGAAATTCCTAAAGAATCCATCGTTCATCATGTTATCAGGAACATTATTTCCTGAGTTGGCAGGAGGATTGTTTGGGGCCTCTTGATTCTCGGCTACATTCGCTTCAGGCATTCCATAGTTAACCTCTTGATTTCCAGATGCCATACTAAACTGTGGTCACAAAATAAATGTTAGTTCAAATAAACTGACTCATCACTTCATGTTCCTACATTCAAATCGACTCATTAGATAATAAAATCTATTTTAGGTAGGACACACTAGTGACTGATTCTATTCGTCTCTCCCCTCCTAGTTCTACCCCAGATCGCCATTAAAGACCATATCCCTAAGCTCTGATGCCAACTGTGACGCCCCCAAATCTGGGCCCACACAGCCCAAACTTGAGTCGTCAAAAGACTACAACAAAATTATTACAACAAAGCACAACGTACAACAATACAGTGTATAATAATACACAACTAAGTCTTCACTATTATTGCCACACTATTTTACAAAACGTGAAGACTATGATAACTATTCCTCGGACCCTCACTCCATTCCCCGGCTAGACCCTGTTATGTTTTCATCTCCTGTTGAAAAACAATGGAACAAAAGAAAGGGTGAGCTCAAATAGCCCAGTAAAGAATATCATGACTAAGATAATGACGAATAAGTTATCATTAGTCTTCAACAGTTGAGTTCTTGATAGAATACAATAGACTACAAGGTTTATATCAAAAACTGCAGTTAAATTCTTAAACAACGTTCAGATCAATAATAGCAGCGGAATGAGTAATCTATTAGAAGAATAATGCAGACTATAATGTCCACTCGGTTCTCTTTTTAGGAAAAACATCATCAACTTTTATCATCTGAAATATCATTAGTCAAGATAATACAAATTCACAGTTCCTGATCATAATCATGCACATCAACAGTTCATCTTTGCACTACGGGCCAAAGATATTCAATATAGCACCAACGGTCATGATTATACCAGATTCAGCCTTTGGTCATAATCATACCAATCAACAGTTCATCTTTGCACTACGGGCCAAAGAGAACATTCACCACGTGCCATAAAAGACACCGAACAGATGTATCGCCTTTAACCTATTATATCGCCTTTAACCTATCATCTGTTCAACAAATATATCACATCTGTGCCCCCGGCCACAGATATTCACAATAGCTTGATTTTTGGATGATTAGAATGATATAAATGATGAACAGAAGAAATAGGATAACAATAAGTATCGGAAGTTTACTTTGTACAGATTCAAATAATGTCCAAATTGTCAACATGATGTGGAGTGAAATTTAAAAATGATATTCAAGATCCACAGTTCAGAATAACGGTTACAATTGAATAGAAAGGTTCACGTAAATAGGAAGGTTCAGTTGAAATAATGAAGTTCAACTATTATGGAACATATAATATTTTCAGGAATTATAGAAGCAATAGTTCCATAATAAATTTCGATTTAGGAGTATGAAAGAAAATAATATCCCTTACCGTAGCAGGTTTGATTAACAAAAGGTGAAGGAAATTAATACAAAGGGTTATTCACCAACAGGCGGCAATCCGCTCCGTAAGGTTATTCCCACAATTTAATAGAATTTGAGTACAAAGAGTTATTCACCAAACAGGCGGCAATCCGCTCCGTAAGGTTATTCCCACAATTTAATAGAATTTGAGTACAAAGAGTTATTCACCAAACAGGCGGCAATCCGCTCCGTAAGGTTATTCTCAGAGATTAATAATGAATGAATACGAAAGGTTATTCACCAACAGGCGGCAATCCGCTCCGTAAGGTTATTCCCACAATTTAATACATGGAAATAAAAGGCACGTCTTATGAGTAAGGAAGAAACAATATTATTATCGAGAATCAAATAATGATAATCCCTTACCATAGTATGTTTGAATAATGGAAGATGAAAAAGATGGTATCCCTTACCGTAACACGTGACTGGATATTGATTTAAATGAGGTTGATTAACTTGAACAGTACACGTATACTTATAGATCTTCACAAATACTCAAGATGACTTAAGCACACTTAGAGAGAACTTTCACAAGAAGTATTTAGAGAGAGAAAGAAAGAACAAGTAAGGAAGTTTATGAAAAATCCTTAAGTTAAGGCTTCTATTTATAGCCAAAAATCTTATCATTCATTTAATCTAAACCATTCATTTAAAGATCATCTTTTAATCTACACCATCCATTTCAAATATTATATTATCTTTAATCTACACCATTCATTTCATATCACCTAATAATCACCTAACTTTATATTATAAACAAATCAATTTAATTATTCAACAATAATTCACACTTTAATCTACACCATTCATTTCATATCACCTAATAATCACCTAACTTTATATTATAAACAAATCAATTCAATTATTCAACAATAATTCACACTTTAATCTACACCATTCATTTCATATCACCTAATAATCACCTAACTTTATATTATAAACAAATAACTTTATCAATTCAATTATTATGACTAATTGTTATAAATACAGTATAGTTAGCTCTTAGATATCAAGTCAATAAATTAATGAAATACAACTGTTTAAATAACATCATAATAGAGATAACAATAATGTAAAATAAAGCATACGTTACTGTGTAATGACAATTATTGATTCAATAATGTGAATTACTGTGCATATGTTACTGTGACAATTATTAGGTTCAATAATTTTAAAAACAGTGCAACAACAATTATTGACTCAATGATATAAAATACAGTGTAATGACAATTATTAAATCAATAATGCAAAATACTGTGTAACAACAATTATTGAATTGATAATATAAAATATTATGCAGTGACAATTATCGATGAAATGATGCGTAACAGTTACGGTGTCAATTATCAGACCAATAATATGAGACACTATGCAATACCGTGTGTTACTGTAGAGTACCGTGTGCTACAGAAAATACCATAAACTACCGTATGCTACTATTCTTTTATCACCGGTATTTTAACAGTTCCGTTGACTATTTTTATTTAAAAAGGTTACTTCTGTCGTTTTCTATATCCGACAAATATTCCGTTATGGGGTCCACCAATAATTTATTATTTCGGCGCCGTCGTACGGCACGAATATTCCCCGACCAAACGAATATTCCCCGACAAAGCGAATATTGTCCGACAAAATAAAATTTGCACATAACATCCTTAACTTTCAATTTTGTTAATTTAACCACTTACTGTTTCAAAAAAAAAATATATATGAAGAAAAATTAAATTTTGTATTTCATAAAATTCGGGGTCTTACACTTTCTGCCTAGGAAAAACACGTAATTTTATTTCCAGAAAGATTAGGAAGAAAAATCTTGAGGATACTAGAGACTGTTCAAAAATTTAAACGTGTTAATCCAACTATGCACTAGATAACAATTCGTACTCTAGATACATATTATATATATAATTGTTATTTTGTATAATACCATAAAAATGATCATGTTTTATTAAATTTTTAAAATTATTTTTCAAATTTTTTTCTAAAGTTGACTATGTTGTACAGATTTGTTGTAACAATGAAAGTGCCATCAAACTTGCTTCAAATCCAGTTTTCCATGGGCGAACAAAGCATGTTGAAATTCATCATCACTTTATGCGTGAGAAAGTATTGAATCAAGAACTTGAGTTGCAAGGAATTTCTACTTGCAATCAAGTAGCAGACATATTTACAAAGGCTTTAGCAAAAGCAAAATTTGAAGGCTTTAGGGTTGTTCTTGGCGTTGTTGATCGTAAGTATGCACTAAGGGGGAGTGTTACAAATTAGTGCATTTTACTTTGTCAAAGTCTGTTGCTATTTCTTTGGCTTAGACTAAGTCAGTATTAATTGTCAAATAAAGAGTATTTTACTCTATCAAGATTTTATACAGAGTAGATTTTTATGCAGAGTAGTTGCTTATTTTTAGGAGTTATTGTTATGCTCTTATCTATAAATTCTAGCAGCCTGATGTAATTCCTTTATGCTTAAATAAAAGTATTTCACTTTTATCTCCAAATTAATTTATTAGATGGTATTAGAGCCTCACTGAGGTTCTTCTTTTTCATTCTTCTTGTCTATCAAGTTCATCTTCTTGAAGAAGTCTGAAGCTAAAAAATGGAAGGTGTTGGAGGAAGCAGTTCTAACGTGCAAAATGGTATGGAGAAACTTGTAGGAACAAACTACAAGTATTGGAGAATGTATATGGAGGCATTTCTCCAAGGTCAAGATCTTTGGGAACTAGTTTCTGGTGTTGATAGAATCCCAACTGACATTCCTGAAAATGTTGAGCTACGGAGGAAATGGAAGATCAAATGTGGGAAGGCATTATTTGCTCTAAGAACGTTAATCAACAAGGAGTTTATTGATCATGTTCGTGATGTTAGTTCGCCAAAGGATGTTTGGGACACTCTTGAAAGAATATTCTCTAAGAAGAATACAGCTAGACTACAGTTCTTGGAAAATGATTTGGCAAGGTTGAAGCAGGAAGGTATGTCAATGTCAGAATATTTTCTTCGTGTTAAAAATATTTGCGCTGAAATTTTTGAGCTAGATGCAGAGGAGAAAATTAGTGAAGATCGGTTGCGGCGATTTCTCATTCGGGGCTTAAAGAAGGAATACACGCCTTTTGTTACATCCATTCAAGGATGGGAGAAACAACCACCAGTTGAAGAATTAGAGAGCTTGCTCTCTAACCAGGAGGCCCTAGCTAAGCAAATGGCTAAGAATTTTGATCCAGAACATGATGATGTTCTATTTTCAAAAGAGAAGTTTTCTGAAGGTGGCACAAATGAGAAGAAAGGGAATGAACACAGCCCGCAAGGTAACAAATTTTTTAAATGTTACAGGTGTGGGAAGCCTGGGCACATTAAGAGAAACTGTCATGTGAAGCTCTCTAAAGCACACATTGCTTGTGATAAAGAAGAAGAAGATGACCAACCAAATTGGGAGTAGTGCTTCACCATTGAGGTGATTGAAGGGAGAGACAATAATGCTCAGAAATCAGCAGCGCATGAAATTGCAGCAAATTATGCCAAAGCAGAATGGATCATCGATTCTGGTTGCTCACATCACGTAACCGAAAATGATTCACTATTCTCCGAGTTGCATCAACATAATGGGGAAAGAGTTGTTGTTATAGCTGACAACTCAACACATCTAGTGGTCTAAGAAGGTGTTGTGAAGATTGGTGTCGATAATGCAAATATTCGGTTGAAAGATGTTTATCATGTACCAGGTTTGAAGAAAAATTTAATTTCAGTTTCTCAAATTACTGATTCTGGAAAATATGTTTTATTTGGCCCAAATGGTGTGAAAGTTCTTGACAATATGAAAAATATTGGAGTTGATGTTGTTCTTTCTGGTGAAAAGAAAGGGTCTCTATTTGTTATGTCAGTAGGGGAAACATATGTGAAGAAGACAAACCAAACTGACAATGCAGTGATTTGGCACGCTTGTTTGGGTCATGTAGGATATCAGTTGCTGCAACAAATCTCTTCAAAGAAATTGGTAGAAGGCATACTAACTCTACAAAATGTTCATGAAGATGTGGTCTGTCAAGGTTGTCAATACGACAAGTCACACCATCTCCCCTTCAAGAAGTCATCAAATCGCAGAACTACCATATTTAAGCTAGTTCATACTGATCTGATGGGGCCTACAAAAACACCAAGTTATAGTGAAAATCGCTATGTTATGGTGTTAGTAGACGATTATTCAAGGTATATCTGGGTGAAGTTCTTAAAAGAGAGAGTGAGGTACTATCCATGTTCGTGGAGTTTAAAAATGCTGTAGAGAAAGAATTTGGGAAGAAAATCAAATGTTTACGAAGTGACAATGGAGGCGAATTCATGTCAAATGATTTCTTCCAGTATTGTGAAAGTAATGGCATCTTGAGGCAAATGACATGTCCATCTACACCTCAACAAAATGACGTCTCTGAAAGGAAGCTAGCTCATCTTGCTTTTGTGAGTCGTGCATGGTTACATGACAAGAATCTTCCTCGAGAGCTTTGGGCCGAAGCCTTTCAATGTGTGTGCTATGTAATTAATTGCCTACCTCCATGGTCAGGTACCTCTAAATCTCTATTTGAGATTTTGTATGGTGCAAGACCAAATGTAAATTTCTTTTGGGTCTTTGGTTCAGTTTGTTATGTTCACATTCCACAATCTAACCGAACCAAACTTGACCCGAAAGCAAAGAAGTGTATTTTTGTTGGCTATGACTCATGTAGAAAAGGGTGGAAGTGCATGGATCTTGAAACAAAGAAGTTTATCACTTCTAGAGATGTTGTCTTTGATGAGGTGTCAACATATTATAGTGCCCAAGGAAATCCCATACAAGAGGTCACATTTGAAGGTGATCAAGAGAGCTTGCAGATTCCAAATGAAGAGAATACAAGTTCAAACCCAATGGGTGGTGAACAAGTTGTAAGGAAGTCTACAAGAGAGAGAAAACAGCCAAGTCACCTCAAATATTATGAGGTGCAACTTAATCTCTGCATTGTTACTTCATGCTTGTTTACAGGAGCATTAACAGAAGAAGAACCAGCTTGCTATGAAGAAGCAAATGGCTGTCCTAATTGGGAAGTTGCAATGCACGAAGAATTTGATGCTCTAAAGAAGAATGAGACGTGGGAGCTTGTGCCTAAGCCTGAAAATTGTACTCCGATCACATGCAAATTGTGACGCCCCCAAATCTGGGCCCACACAGCCCAAACTTGAGTCGTCAAAATACTACAACAAAATTATTACAACAAAGCACAACGTACAACAATACAGTGTATAATAATACACAACTAAGTCTTCACTATTATTGCCACACTATTTTACAAAACGTGAAGACTATGATAACTATTCCTCGGACCCTCACTCCATTCCCCGGCTAGACCCTGTTATGTTTTCATCTCCTGTTGAAAAACAATGGAACAAAAGAAAGGGTGAGCTCAAATAGCCCAGTAAAGAATATCATGACTAAGATAATGACGAATAAATTATCATTAGTCTTCAACAGTTGAGTTCTTGATAGAATACAATAGACTACAAGGTTTATATCAAAAACTGCAGTTAAATTCTTAAACAACGTTCAGATCAATAATAGCAGCGGAATGAGTAATCTATTAGAAGAATAATGCAGACTATAATGTCCACTCGGTTCTCTTTTTAGGAAAAACATCATCAACTTTTATCATCTGAAATATCATTAGTCAAGATAATACAAATTCACAGTTCCTGATCATAATCATGCACATCAACAGTTCATCTTTGCACTACGGGCCAAAGATATTCAATATAGCACCAACGGTCATGATTATACCAGATTCAGCCTTTGGTCATAATCATACCAATCAACAGTTCATCTTTGCACTACGGGCCAAAGAGAACATTCACCACGTGCCATAAAAGACACCGAACAGATGTATCGCCTTTAACCTATTATATCGCCTTTAACCTATCATCTGTTCAACAAATATATCACATCTGTGCCCCCGGCCACAGATATTCACAACAGCTTGATTTTTGGATGATTAGGATGATATAAATGATGAACAGAAGAAATAGGATAACAATAAGTATCGGAAGTTTACTTTGTACAGATTCAAATAATGTCCAAATTGTCAACATGATGTGGAGTGAAATTTAAAAATGATATTCAAGATCCACAGTTCAGAATAACGGTTACAATTCAATAGAAAGGTTCACGTAAATAGGAAGGTTCAGTTGAAATAATGAAGTTCAACTATTATGGAACATATAATATTTTCAGGAATTATAGAAGCAATAGTTCCATAATAAATTTCGATTTAGGAGTATGAAAGAAAATAATATCCCTTACCGTAGCAGGTTTGATTAACAAAAGGTGAAGAAAATTAATACAAAGGGTTATTCACCAACAGGCGGCAATCCGCTCCGTAAGGTTATTCCCACAATTTAATAGAATTTGAGTACAAAGAGTTATTCACCAAACAGGCGGCAATCCGCTCCGTAAGGTTATTCTCAGAGATTAATAATGAATGAATACGAAAGGTTATTCACCAACAGGCGGCAATCCGCTCCGTAAGGTTATTCCCACAATTTAATAGAATTTGAGTACAAAGAGTTATTCACCAAACAGGCGGCAATCCGCTCCGTAAGGTTATTCTCAGAGATTAATAATGAATGAATACGAAAGGTTATTCACCAACAGGCGGCAATCCGCTCCGTAAGGTTATTCCCACAATTTAATACATGGAAATAAGAGGCACGTCTTATGAGTAAGGAAGAAACAATATTATTATCGAGAATCAAATAATGATAATCCCTTACCATAGTATGTTTGAATAATGAAAGATGAAAAAGATGGTATCCCTTACCGTAACACGTGACTGGATATTGATTTAAATGAGGTTGATTAACTTGAACAGTACACGTATACTTATAGATCTTCACAAATACTCAAGATGACTTAAGCACACTTAGAGAGAACTTTCACAAGAAGTATTTAGAGAGAGAAAGAAAGAACAAGTAAGGAAGTTTATGAAAAATCCTTAAGTTAAGGCTTCTATTTATAGCCAAAAATCTTATCATTCATTTAATCTAAACCATTCATTTAAAGATCATCTTTTAATCTACACCATCCATTTCAAATATTATATTATCTTTAATCTACACCATTCATTTCATATCACCTAATAATCACCTAACTTTATATTATAAACAAATCAATTTAATTATTCAACAATAATTCACACTTTAATCTACACCATTCATTTCATATCACCTAATAATCACCTAACTTTATATTATAAACAAATAACTTTATCAATTCAATTATTATGACTAATTGTTATAAATACAGTATAGTTAGCTCTTAGATATCAAGTCAATAAATTAATGAAATACAACTGTTTAAATAACATCATAATAGAGATAACAATAATGTAAAATAAAGCATACGTTACTGTGTAGTGACAATTATTGATTCAATAATGTGAATTACTGTGCATATGTTACTGTGACAATTATTAGGTTCAATAATTTTAAAAACAGTGCAACAACAATTATTGACTCAATGATATAAAATACAGTGTAATGACAATTATTAAATCAATAATGCAAAATACTGTGTAACAACAATTATTGAATTGATAATATAAAATATTATGCAGTGACAATTATCGATGAAATGATGCGTAACAGTTACGGTGTCAATTATCAGACCAAAAATATGAGACACTATGCAATACCGTGTGTTACTGTAGAGTACCGAGTGCTACAGAAAATACCAATAACTACCGTATGCTACTATTCTTTTATCACCGGTATTTTAACAGTTCCGTTGACTATTTTTATTTAAAAAGGTTACTTCTGTCGTTTTCTATATCCGACAAATATTCCGTTGTGGGGTCCACCAATAATTTGTTATTTCGGCGCCGTCGGACCAAACGAATATTCCCCGACCAAACGAATATTCCCCGACAAAGCGAATATTGTCCGACAAAATAAAATTTGCACATAACATCCTTACTGTTTCAAAAAAAAATAAATATATATATGAAGAAAAATTAAATTTTGTATTTCATAAAATTCGGGGTCTTACAACCTCCCCTCCTTATGAAATTTCGTCCCCGAAATTGACGTACCTGATATATCGAAGAGGTAAGGATACTTAGATTTCATCTCAGATTCTAGCTCCCAGGTCATTTCCTCAGTATCTTGGTTCCTCCATAAAACCTTAACTTGAGGTATAACCTTTGAGCGTAGGATCTGCTCCTTCTTATCCAGGATCTTAACAGGTACCTCCTCGTATGTTAAATCCTCTGTTACAACGTCTGGTTCTAACTCAATGACGTGGTTTGGGTCCTTCACATATTTACGTAACATAGATATGTGAAAAACATTATGGATGCGAGACATACTTGGTGGTAGGGCTAGTCTGTAGGCTACGGATCCTACTCGATCGAGGATTTCAAATGGGCCAATAAATCGAGGGTTGAGCTTTCCTCTCTTTCCGAATCTCGTAACCCCTTTCCATGGAGAAACACGTAAGAATACATGATCTCCGACGTTGAAACTTTCGTTTCTCCGATGAAAAGATCAGCGTAATTCTTTTGTCGTTCTTGTGCGGTCTGTATTCGTTGTCGGATCATTTGGATCTTTTCTGTTGTCAAGCGTACCAACTCAGGTCCCAACAGTTTTGCTTCTCCTACCTCATTCCAACATACTGGAGAGCGACACTTGCGTCCATATAAAGCCTCGAATGGAGCCATACCTATACTTGCTTGGTAACTGTTGTTGTAGGAAAATTCCACCAATGGCAAGTACTTATCCCAACTTCCTTTGAAATCTAGTACACAAAGTCTCAAAAGATCTTCGAGGGTCTGGATCGTTCTTTCCGATTGTCCGTCCGTTTGAGGATGGTATGCAGAACTGAATCGTAGCTCGGTGCCCATAGCTTTTTGTAGACTGATCCAAAAGCGTGAAGTGAATCTAGGATCTCGATCAGAAACTATGGAAACTGGCATGCCATGCAATCTCACAATCTCATTTATGTACATACCGGCAAGACGTTCAAGTGAAAAGTTTTCTCGTATAGGCAAGAAATGAGCGGATTTGGTCAATCTATCTACGATGACCCAAATTGCATCTAAGCCTTGAGAAACTTTGGGAAGACCCGTCACGAAGTCCATATTGATGTGTTCCCACTTCCATTCGGGAACTTCAAGTGGTTGCAATGGACCCTTAGGTACTTGATGCTCTGCCTTGACACGTTGACAAGTTAGGCACCTTGAGATAAACTCTGCAATCTCCCTTTTCATATTATTCCACCAAAATGTATGTCGAAGATCTCGATACATCTTGGTACCTCCTGGGTGGATTACAAATGGCGTGTTGTGTGCCTCCATCATGATTTTATGCTTCAATTCAGGATCGTTAGGAACACAGAGTCGAGAGTTAACTCGAAATATTCCTGTCTCGTCGATTCTTGCTTCAGGAATGACACCTTCTTGTACTTTCTTCATCATGTTCATCAGTTCCGGATCGGTAGCTTGCGCAACTTTAATTTTATCGATTAAAGCCGGTTCTATTCGCACGTGAGCAATCTTCGAGTGGGTCCCTGGTGTCTTTAGCTCTATCTCCATCTTTTGCAAGTCGTATAAAATACGCTTTTGTGTTGTCAGCAGTGCACTTGTACTCGCATAAGATTTTCTGCTCAAAGCGTCAGCTACAACGTTCGCCTTTCCCGGGTGATACTGGATTGTGTGATCATAATCCTTCAATAGCTCAAGCCAACGTCGTTGTCGCATGTTGAGTTCCTTCTAGGTGAAGAAATACTTGAGACTTTTATGATCCGTATAGATATCCACTTTTTCTCCGTACAAGTAGTGTCTCCAGATCTTTAACGCGAAAACGACTGCTGCCAACTCTAGATCATGAGTAGGATAATTTTTCTCATAATCTTTGAGTTGTTGAGAGGCATAAGCTATAACCTTTCCATGTTGCATAAGGACACAACCTAGACCTTTGCCTGAAGCATCGCTATATATGACGAATTTTCCTGATCCTGATGGAATGGTCAGAACAGGAGCTGAAACAAGTCTTCTCTTGAGTTCTTGAAAACTCTTCTCGTATTCCTCGCTCGAATGATACCGATATCTAATAATCAAACTTTCATCTCTTGGCGTTCTATGGGAGCCATTTGGGCTTTGGAAAAGGGCTTAGTATCGGGTTCAAGATCGATACAGAATTCAATTTCTCGGTTTGGGGATAAGCCAGGAAGTCCCTCGGGAAAAACGTCAGGAACTCATTAACAATAGAAATATCATTCAAGTTTGACGTGTTTTTGTTCAAATCAATGACATAGGCTAAAAAGGTTTGACATCCGTTTTTCAATAAACGAATGACTTTATGGCTAGAAATAATAGTTATAGATTTCAATGGTTTAGTTGCTTGAATTTGCATGACAGGTTGATTAGGAATATGAAAACCAATAATCTTATGAAAATAATAAATTTTAGCATGATGGGTAGTCAACCAATCAATTCCTAAAATCATATCAAATTCATTCATCTCCAAAGAAATAAGGTCAACAGGTAATGTGAGGTTGTTGATTTGAACTAGGCAAGATTTATAGATAGTAAATGTAATAGGTATTTCTCCCAATGAGGTTTCAACTGATAAGACAATATTTAAGTTTTCAATAGTCAAATTTAAACGTTGAGTACATATAGGTGAGATAAAAGAGTGGATAGAGCCAGTATCTAACAGAGCGTAGAATTCACGAGAATTTATGAATAACTTACCAGTTATCACCTCCTTCGGTTTCTTGACTGTTATCGTCAAATCGAATCCCGAGTACTTCATTCGGATCTTCACGTATTTCAACCATGGGAATACCACTAAATAATTCTCTAACGAACTGTTTCTCGGATTCCTCAACTTCATCAGTAGTAACGTACCAATGATTTCTATAAGAATAGTATTTTCGATAGACTGCAGTTTCCATGATAGTGACTAACTTAACCTGAATTCCTTTAAATTGTAACGCCCAAAAGTATAGAAACATCATTTTTAAATAATCTTGAAACTCATAGCTGGAACACCATAAATCCCAAAGACTAATATGAAAAGTCCATATATTCTGATCCTTTGTTATAGAGCATAACCAGGTGATATGACTCTCCCAATTAGTGAGTAAATTAAAGGCAATAATTTCCGCAAGTTCATTACTTCCTTTAATTGCTTCTAATAATGGATCTGGAATGACTGTAGCAGAACTTTCACCTTCATCCTTACTGGATAGAACACGCATAATTTTTGCCTTAGGCAAATGATTCAACTCTGAGTTTGTAAGAAGATTATTCGTCGCCTCTTGTTTTGCAGCTACATTTGTTTCGGTCATTTCATAGTTAACCTCCTGATTTCCAGATGTCATACTTAACTGTGGTCACAAAATAAATGTTAGTTCAAATAAACTGACTCATCACTTCATGTCCCTATATTCAAATCAACTCACTAGATAATAAAATCTAATTTAGGTGGGACACACTAGTGACCGATTCTATTCGTCTCTCCCCTCCTAATTCTAACCCCAGATCTCCATTAAAGACCATATCCCTAAGCTCTGATGCCAACTGTGACGCCCCCAAATCTGGGCCCACACAGCCCAAACTTGAGTCGTCAAAATACTACAACAAAATTATTACAACAAAGCACAACGTACAACAATACAGTGTATAATAATACACAACTAAGTCTTCACTATTATTGCCACACTATTTTACAAAACGTGAAGACTATGATAACTATTCCTCGGACCCTCACTCCATTCCCCGGCTAGACCCTGTTATGTTTTCATCTCCTGTTGAAAAACAATGGAACAAAAGAAAGGGTGAGCTCAAATAGCCCAGTAAAGAATATCATGACTAAGATAATGACGAATAAATTATCATTAGTCTTCAACAGTTGAGTTCTTGATAGAATACAATAGACTACAAGGTTTATATCAAAAACTGCAGTTAAATTCTTAAACAACGTTCAGATCAATAATAGCAGCGGAATGAGTAATCTATTAGAAGAATAATGCAGACTATAATGTCCACTCGGTTCTCTTTTTAGGAAAAACATCATCAACTTTTATCATCTGAAATATCATTAGTCAAGATAATACAAATTCACAGTTCCTGATCATAATCATGCACATCAACAGTTCATCTTTGCACTACGGGCCAAAGATATTCAATATAGCACCAACGGTCATGATTATACCAGATTCAGCCTTTGGTCATAATCATACCAATCAACAGTTCATCTTTGCACTACGGGCCAAAGAGAACATTCACCACGTGCCATAAAAGACACCGAACAGATGTATCGCCTTTAACCTATTATATCGCCTTTAACCTATCATCTGTTCAACAAATATATCACATCTGTGCCCCCGGCCACAGATATTCACAACAGCTTGATTTTTGGATGATTAGGATGATATAAATGATGAACAGAAGAAATAGGATAACAATAAGTATCGGAAGTTTACTTTGTACAGATTCAAATAATGTCCAAATTGTCAACATGATGTGGAGTGAAATTTAAAAATGATATTCAAGATCCACAGTTCAGAATAACGGTTACAATTCAATAGAAAGGTTCACGTAAATAGGAAGGTTCAGTTGAAATAATGAAGTTCAACTATTATGGAACATATAATATTTTCAGGAATTATAGAAGCAATAGTTCCATAATAAATTTCGATTTAGGAGTATGAAAGAAAATAATATCCCTTACCGTAGCAGGTTTGATTAACAAAAGGTGAAGAAAATTAATACAAAGGGTTATTCACCAACAGGCGGCAATCCGCTCCGTAAGGTTATTCCCACAATTTAATAGAATTTGAGTACAAAGAGTTATTCACCAAACAGGCGGCAATCCGCTCCGTAAGGTTATTCTCAGAGATTAATAATGAATGAATACGAAAGGTTATTCACCAACAGGCGGCAATCCGCTCCGTAAGGTTATTCCCACAATTTAATAGAATTTGAGTACAAAGAGTTATTCACCAAACAGGCGGCAATCCGCTCCGTAAGGTTATTCTCAGAGATTAATAATGAATGAATACGAAAGGTTATTCACCAACAGGCGGCAATCCGCTCCGTAAGGTTATTCCCACAATTTAATACATGGAAATAAGAGGCACGTCTTATGAGTAAGGAAGAAACAATATTATTATCGAGAATCAAATAATGATAATCCCTTACCATAGTATGTTTGAATAATGAAAGATGAAAAAGATGGTATCCCTTACCGTAACACGTGACTGGATATTGATTTAAATGAGGTTGATTAACTTGAACAGTACACGTATACTTATAGATCTTCACAAATACTCAAGATGACTTAAGCACACTTAGAGAGAACTTTCACAAGAAGTATTTAGAGAGAGAAAGAAAGAACAAGTAAGGAAGTTTATGAAAAATCCTTAAGTTAAGGCTTCTATTTATAGCCAAAAATCTTATCATTCATTTAATCTAAACCATTCATTTAAAGATCATCTTTTAATCTACACCATCCATTTCAAATATTATATTATCTTTAATCTACACCATTCATTTCATATCACCTAATAATCACCTAACTTTATATTATAAACAAATCAATTTAATTATTCAACAATAATTCACACTTTAATCTACACCATTCATTTCATATCACCTAATAATCACCTAACTTTATATTATAAACAAATAACTTTATCAATTCAATTATTATGACTAATTGTTATAAATACAGTATAGTTAGCTCTTAGATATCAAGTCAATAAATTAATGAAATACAACTGTTTAAATAACATCATAATAGAGATAACAATAATGTAAAATAAAGCATACGTTACTGTGTAGTGACAATTATTGATTCAATAATGTGAATTACTGTGCATATGTTACTGTGACAATTATTAGGTTCAATAATTTTAAAAACAGTGCAACAACAATTATTGACTCAATGATATAAAATACAGTGTAATGACAATTATTAAATCAATAATGCAAAATACTGTGTAACAACAATTATTGAATTGATAATATAAAATATTATGCAGTGACAATTATCGATGAAATGATGCGTAACAGTTACGGTGTCAATTATCAGACCAAAAATATGAGACACTATGCAATACCGTGTGTTACTGTAGAGTACCGAGTGCTACAGAAAATACCAATAACTACCGTATGCTACTATTCTTTTATCACCGGTATTTTAACAGTTCCGTTGACTATTTTTATTTAAAAAGGTTACTTCTGTCGTTTTCTATATCCGACAAATATTCCGTTGTGGGGTCCACCAATAATTTGTTATTTCGGCGCCGTCGGACCAAACGAATATTCCCCGACCAAACGAATATTCCCCGACAAAGCGAATATTGTCCGACAAAATAAAATTTGCACATAACATCCTTAACTTTCAATTTTGTTAATTTAACCACTTACTGTTTCAAAAAAAAAAAATATATATATGAAGAAAAATTAAATTTTGTATTTCATAAAATTCGGGGTCTTACACAAATGGGTTTATCGGTTGAAGAGGAAGTCAGATGGCACAATTGAAAAATTCAAAGCTCGCCTGGTTGCTCGTGGCTTTTCTCAAAGTTATGGGTTGGATTATGAGGAGACCTTTAGTCCAGTGGCAAAAATGGTGATAGTAAGATCAATCATTTCACTTGCTGCCTCCAAAAGTTGGAAGTTGTGGCAATTTGATGTAAAGAATGCATTTCTTTACGGAGAATTAGACCGTGAGTTATTCATGGAGCAACCCAAAGGATTCGAATCTAGGCAATTCCCTTTCCATGTCTGTCGATTAAAGAAGGCATTATATGGTCTTAAACAAGCACCACGCGCTTGGTATGACAAAGTTGCTCAATACTTCATTTTTTGTGGCTTTAAAGTTGCTAATTCAGATTCTAGTTTATTTGTAAAATTAGAATCAAGGATGCATTTGCTGGTTTTACTGTACACGGATGACATGATAGTTACCGGAGATGATGAAACTGAAATTTCTCGCTTGATTAAGGACTTGGCAACTCGTTTTGAAATGAAAAATCTAGGTGAGATTGACTGCTTTCTTGGGTTAGAAGTGGAGAAATTAGATCAATGTTATTTTATATCCCAAAGTCGATATGCAAGAAATCTTTTGGAGCGTTTTGGAATGGGGGAGTCAAAAGAAATAGGTACTCCTACGGAGCCATATCTTAAGTTACAGAAAGAAGAAGGAGAACCACTGAAAGATCCTAGGCGGTTTCGACAGCTTGTTGGTAGTTTAATCTACTTAACAATCACAAGACCAGAAATTGCATATTCTGTAGGAGTTATTTCTCAGTTTATGCAAAATCCAACAACTCATCATTTAGATGCTGCCAAGAGAGTTTTGCGTTATATAAAGGGCTCACTTGCGTATGGTCTCATGTACAAGAAATGAAGTGATTTTGTCTTAAGAGGATTCACTTATGCGGATTGGGCAAGTGATGCGGTCGATCGTCGCTCAACTTCTGGGTATTGTTTTAGTCTTGGTTCAACAGTTGTTTCATGGTGCAGTAAGAAACAACCTACTGTTGCTTTATCAAGTACTGAAGCAGAATATATGGCTGCAACAATGGTTGCACAAGAGTGTGTTTGGTTGAAATGTTTGATGGAAGATATTTTTTCTAAGGTTGACTATGTTGTACAGATTTGTTGTGACAATGAGAGTGCCATCAAACTTGCTTCAAATCCAGTTTTCCATGGGCGAACAAAGCATGTTGAAATTCATCATCACTTTGTGCGTCAGAAAGTATTGAATCAAGAACTTGAGTTGCAAGGAATTTTTACTTGCAATCAAGTAGCAGACATATTTACAAAGGTTTTAGCAAAAACAAAATTTGAAGGCTTCAGGGTTGTTCTTGGCGTTGTTGATCGTAAGTATGCACTAAGGGGGAGTGTTACAAATTAGTGCATTTTACTTTGTCAAAGTCTGTTGCTATTTCTTTGGCTTAGACTAAGTCAGTATTAATTGTCAAATAAAGAGTATTTTACTCTATCAAGATTTTATGCAGAGTAGATTTTTATGCAGAGTAGTTGCTTGTTTTTAGGAGTTATTGTTATGCTCTTATCTATAAATTCTAGCAGTCTGATGTAATTCCTTTATGCTTAAATAAAAGAATTTCACTTTTATCTCCAAATTAATTTATTAGAATAAAGTCGTGAGTATTATGTATATGTACAACAAAATTAAATACTAAAAGTTTATATCCAAAACTGTATATATTATCTCATTCTCATAATGAGATTCCTAATTCTAGAGACAGAGATTTAAACGTATTTACTTAAACCAAAACTAAGAAGTTGATATCGAAGCTCACAAAAAGCTGCTCAACTTGCAGGATCAATGAACATTATTTACAAAATCACGTACATCCCTTTGTATATGAATTAGGATGCAGTTTACACCAAAAACTTTATACTTAAAAACGATTTTCACCCTAAATTTAATTTTTCAATAAAAACGATTAAAATATAATCTGTTTCTCAAAATTTATAGGATTTTTGATATTTGCACCCCCAAAATCCTTTTCCGCTAAACTAAATATAATTAGCACCCACCCCAAAGTAAAGGTACATTTTGTTTAGCGATTTTTTTTTAAAGTGCATTTTGACCGGTTAAAGTCTTGGAGGGTATATTTTGTTTAGTTAAAAAAGACATTAGGGACACTTAGTTATATTTTAAATATTAGGGTGCAAACATTAACAACTCTACAAATTTTGAGATGCAAATTGTAATTTAGTCATTAAAGTTACTCTACTTTTCTGCTGTCAAAACAATTTTAACCCTTTGCATTTTTTTAGGGTAAAATTTATTTTGATATAGAGTTGTAAAGGGTAACAATTGTTTAAGGACTAAAAATTTAAGGTGCATTTAATTAAAAATAAAGTTTAAGATAAATATTAAATTTATATTTAACTATAAGGTGTAATCTGTGATTTAATCTCAAAATTATGAGAACAAACTTAAAAGATATTGTGTGGTGGTGGGTGATGGTGCCAGGTCATAATTGGTGTTGCAATAGCATAATACAATTATCGTATTTATCCATTTTATTGCAACAAGTCCCATTACACCATCCCTTCCCTATGCGAGTAAAATGAAGAGAATGAAATTAAGTCAAAACGAGCATTTCCATCTTTCTTCAATCCAAATGACCAGTAAAACCTCAACAAAACAATGGGAACATGCTTTTTTCTTCTTCTTCTTCTGTGTGTGTTTGTGGTTTTATACTTTTTTTTTTCTTTCCAAATTATAAGATTACTATAGAATTTTAATTAAAAATTAATTAAGATATTTTAAAATTCAATATTGGGACGATTTATTAAAAATTATAAAGTATTAAATTTTATAATAAATAATATTTTTTTAAATATTTATTATATTAATAAAATTATATCGATTTTAAATTTTAAATTAATTTAAAAAAATTTAAACTATTTCATATTTTGGGCTCCTAAGCAGGCTAAGCTTAAAAAGAGATAATGATACTATCGAGTAACGAGCAGGGGGTTGGGTTGGGCTAAGGTGGGTCACCAACAATTTTGAATACCACATAGATACGACATCATGTCCAGTCCGAGATCCTATAATCTACGACAATCCCGCTAACCTTCACTAGTTCTCTCCAATCAGACAATCCCACGAGGAAGAACAGAAAAACTAGAGTTTCTGCTTGCCACAAATACCCCTCTTCTCATACGTGGCACTTGTATATTGCCTTCCACTAGACTCGTCTTTATAATCCAGTTGTACCCGAACCTTCGATATAATCGACGTACAAGTGTGGGGATTTAATTGACAAATAGCTCTCTCGCTCTACAAGACGATCACCACAAGAACAAGTTTCCTCAACAAATCCGCCCACTTTCTCTCTCTATATCTATTATACAGATACATAGTTGTTGTTCAACTCAATTTCTTTCCCAATCTTCGATTGTTTCTTGGGATTAACAAAATGGCTTCGATTTTTCAAGGAGTTGGAGCTACAACAGCAATTTCATCTTCCAATTCATTTGATTCCAAGAAATTTCACTTCTCCGCTCGTCGATCTTTTTCGGGTATGGTTTAATTTTGTTTCAATTAATGCATGATTTATTTGAATTTCACATTTGCCCCGTTCAATTTGATTTGAATTGATTTGAATTTCTGCTGATTTCAGTGAGGAAAGGAAGCTTTTTTGTGGTTAGATCTGATGGGAGGATGAATAATGGGCTAGGTGGCAGAGCTGACAAATTAATTACTAATGCTGTTGCAGTTAACCATCTCTCTCTTTACGTCATTATATATTTTCTTATTTTCTCTGTGTTTGTGCATATTTTTGTGCTTTGAAGTTTGATTTTTTGTTTGTAATTTGCAGACGAAAGCTGATACTTCGGCTGCATCTACAGCATCTAAACCCGGGTAAGCTTCCTTTTCTACATACGCAACACAATTAATCTGTTTCTTACTGTTTACCTCAACAAGTTTGTAGTTACTTAAGAATTCTTTCTTTTTTGACAAATGTAATGCAATTTGCATAGTGGTAGCTTGAAAGAAAGTTGAATTTATTTAACCATGCATTTTGCTAGGAATGTTTTTGTGTGAATTATTATTTAGTCTGTGTTAGGCTGCTGCCAAGACATATAAAGAAAACTGAAATGGGAATAAAATATTAGAAGTCTTTAAATAATACTTCAGTTTGATGGATGATTGAGAACTTGGACATCATGGTTGCCTGTAAGCAAAGAGCTGAGCTGAATGTTTCTTTTCCTTGAAGGAAAAATTACTAAATTCTAGCCTAATCTTTGCTGACTTAGAGGGGGGCTTGTAAAGATTTCCTTTTTTGGGGTGCACCATACATGATCTTATTTTACTTAACAAACACATTCTCGTAGTTGTGAAAAAAATGGGTTTAATTTTCTATTGGATTTCACTAGAAACTACTGTTTGTGAGTTTTGTGCAGCAAATGTGAGCTTGAGGCCTTTGGAGTACTTGTTTTTGGTCATTTTTGGCAGTGCATATACAAGTAGCCTAGCTGTGACCCGTTAGTAATTTTTGCTAAGGTAGTGTCAATCGACTTTCTCTTAGAAAGCCAATACTGTCCGATTTTGATACGGTCCACAAAGTAAGGAAAGGAAGAAAACCTAAGCCCAAGAGGAGCTGACATTATTTTTATCATAACTTCTGATCTGTTTAGAGTTACGGGACTCATAATATATTAAATTGAAGCTAACGACAATCCCTACAAGGCTTATATCCTTCGGCCATGATGGACACTGTTTCAAGCCCAAAAAAGGCCGGGAAAAATGTGTTTGTGCCTTCCAAAATTTTTACCAGTTTTTAGACTTATTTGTTTTTTTTTTCTTCCTAATTTTGCTATTCTTTCCGTAATTATGGTTTCCAGCTCATTGTTTAGTATTTAAAGGATGTTTCCATATGTTTTTAGGGCTAACTTTCATTATTCAGATTTTATAAAATTATTGTGGCTGCGTAGTCAATTTATCCAATTTTGTGAATTCATGTAATTGCGAAGTTACGTAGATTCAATTCTTGTGATTGTTTCTATTCTTTTTAGTCTTTCACTGTGTCAGATTTATACTATGTTGTGTGTACTCTTATATGATTTGCTTCACCAATGCTAAGCACTCACCTATTACATCAATAATTCCATACAAACTATAAATGTTATGTTTGTCATCTAGAAATAAATTCAATAAGCTTTATTGACAAATTAAAAGAGCATATGATGGTACAATGAGGGAATATGAACAAAGGGTGGCCATCCAAAAAGGGAAGAACAAAACTTTGATTCCTTGAGAGGATAGGTTTCTTCTTCTTCTCCCTTATTTCATCTTTTCCCCATCCCTAAACCTTGCCCTGCATTAGCATAGTTTGCTGTGTTCTACCTTTAAGTTGGATCCTTAAAAGTTCAATTTTTGAGGTGGAAGTTGTCTGCTCTTAAATGCCTTAAATGGAGCAATACTGGAGGTTTTGATTATGTGTTGTCATAAGCCTAGGGACTCCAATTTTTTCATTCAGACAGTAGTAAACTAGTTTGTTATTTACTTATTTTTACACAGTGTGGTTGAATTTCAATAACAAATGGCTTTCTGTCACTCCAGTAGCAATCATCTCTCACTTTTACTAACTTGGGAAAAACATTTCTATCTTTTTATATTATTTAAGAGAAAATTAATTATTAAAGAAGATTAGAATACGCTTTAAACCTGTTCGTACTCTACCTTTGACAATTCTGACTAAACTACCACACTGAAAAAATTGGCAAGGGTTACCATATAGCCATGCACTTTCCTTGTCATGAACTGTTGAAATGAAGTATTGTTTTAGAAACCTTTGTTTTAGATTGAGTAAAATTTTGAAATCAGCTTTTGAAGTGCAATATTCTATGTGATTTGAACTGAATTTGTGAAAGAGGAGGATCTAACAATTTGGGGATTTTCCAGAGTCACTAATACCTATCACGAATGTGAAAAATGTATACCTTCCAAGATAGATCTGTTTATCATATATTTATCTGGGCCCTGGAAGGAATATATGTGGTAGAATGCCAGTGTTTCTATTGTAGCATCTGTTCTGGGAGAATATGCTGCATGCACCATACCTGATAAAATCTTCCCAAGATAATATTACCAATTAGCAGATGTTGTATATAGAATCAAATTCATTTCATATTACATTCAAAAGTTCCAACTAAATATTCTAAACAGTAATGCTATTTATTTGTTTATACATATACATGGTTAAAGAGTGCCACAAAGCTGTATCTTATTTAAGGTTCTTTATTTTCACCTACCTATTGCGTTGTTCTTATGGACGTAGTTGAGGCCTTGAGAATATATCTATTAATATCAAATTCTGATCCTCAGGCATGAGCTTTTACTATTCGAAGCCCTACGTGAAGGCCTGGAGGAAGAAATGGACAGAGATCCCCGTGTGTGCGTGATGGGTGAAGATGTGGGTCACTATGGAGGCTCATACAAGGTGACCAAAGGCTTGGCTCCAAAGTTTGGGGATCTCAGGGTCCTGGACACTCCAATTGCTGAGAACTCTTTCACTGGTATGGCCATTGGAGCTGCCATGACTGGCCTGAGGCCAATTGTTGAGGGAATGAACATGGGATTTCTCCTACTTGCTTTCAATCAGATCTCTAACAACTGTGGCATGCTCCACTACACATCTGGTGGTCAGTTTACCATTCCAGTGGTCATCCGAGGACCTGGAGGAGTTGGCCGGCAGCTCGGGGCTGAGCATTCACAACGTCTTGAGTCATATTTCCAATCCATTCCAGGAATTCAGATGGTTGCATGCTCGACCCCTTATAATGCCAAGGGCTTAATGAAAGCTGCTATCCGGAGCGAGAACCCAGTGATATTGTTTGAGCACGTTTTGCTTTACAACCTCAAGGAGAGGATTCCAGATGAAGAATATGTTTGTAACCTTGAGGAAGCAGAAATGGTTAGACCCGGGGAGCATGTAACAATTCTGACATATTCCCGGATGAGGTATCACGTAATGCAGGCTGCTAAGACTTTGGTGAACAAGGGGTATGATCCTGAAGTTATTGACATCAGGTCACTAAAACCATTTGATCTTCACACAATTGGAAACTCAGTGAAAAAGACGCACCGTGTTCTGATTGTGGAGGAGTGCATGCGAACTGGTGGAATTGGTGCCAGTTTGACAGCAGCTATCAATGAGAATTTCCATGACTTTTTGGATGCCCCAATTGTATGTTTGTCGTCACAAGATGTGCCAACACCTTATGCTGGAACTTTGGAGGAATATACTATAGTTCAGCCTGCCCAGATTGTGATCGCCGTGGAGCAGCTCTGCCAGTAAGCAGCAGGAGGAGGAATAATCATTGCAATTTTGCTGTCTGGTACTTCTGCTCTTGTCCTATATGTTCTAGTGACTTAGTTTATGGTGGATAGAATTGCAATTGTTTATAGTGTTGAGGAATTTTACTTTGTTTCTCATGTGGTCCAAAGGATGTATTTATGCACTAATCAATGATATCAAGAAGTACCGAAGAATTCTCTTATAAAATTACTCCTTGCCTGTCTATTCTTAATTCTCATATAAAATTACTCCTTGCCTATCTATTCTTATGTTCTCGTATGCATGTTAATCTGGTAACATTCATGCAACTAATAAGGTGCGGTTGATTGAGGACCCTTAAATACGAGGGATGTCCTTCTGTTAGCTGATGTAATTTAACTAGATACTTTTTGCTTATGTGACTTTTGCATGGATCTTGATTCACATTGAAGCAAGATTTAGAACTGTAACGACACTGCAAATCTTTTTTTCAGACTAGTGTCATACAAGAAACACCAAAAGGTGTGGATGAATATATTGATTATATGTGAAGATGGTATATTGGGATGTGGTATTGTGTCACTGGCCAATGACTAGGTTTTACCTGAAAGTAGTGAAAAAAGAAAACAGTAGTTTGCTACTCATTGGGCCTAATTGTTCCCGTCTCCTTTACAACTACCCCTGTAGCCTCCCAACCCATGTAAGTTGTCAATAAAGGTGCCCAAAAAAAATTCTGGCCCAAAGATATATGGCAAATTCAAGAGAAATTGTGTCCATGGCCATCATGTTCCTGTTGCTTGCTGTGCCTTGTGGATAGCTAACAACATAAAAAAGTTTTAAACCAGGGTGTATACTTGTTATAGGGAATCCCATTACTCTCTGCATCACCAAGGTCTTCTGCTGCACTCCCGGAATCCATTGGTTTCTCCATTACCAAGCCCACTTAATTCTTAGTTTATACTTTTAAAGAATCCTCGTGGAGAAAATCAGGACCATCAGGGGTTGACGGAAATGGATAGAGGGCTTTGCAAGTAATCTTTGGTTACACAACCAATATACCAGTTTATTTATCCTTTCTACTTATTTTTGACCATTCAGTCATTCTGTAAATCTAATCCTTTAACATGTGACTGCAGAGTTGCTCATTGGTTTTAGAAGAGTATATACAATTAGCTAGCTTAGGAATGGTTAGTTGCTTTCTTGAGGAATATAATTATATTCCTTAACACTTGGACTTTAACTTTAAATGAGTGTCTCATATGACTTTTGGACTTTATAGGAAGTAATTATACATAGTTCTTTTGTAAAAAAAATGTCAAATTGGACTTTAAACTTGGGTGACTTGTATTCGTTAGTTTTTTCTAAATCATATGCGCCTCTTCTAAATCAAATTAGCTCAAGTTTTTGTTAGAATCTTTCAATCATCAGAACTAAAAGGTCTCAAAATCTTTTTAACTTGCAGTTTAGTTTTCCTTTAATCAACATCTTACCTTGGTTTGTAAACAAATGAATATCACAGTGGAATAAATCGAAAAAAGGGTGGGGTGGTTGGGTTTTTGCTGTCTAGTACTACTACTCGCTCTGAACATGGTCATGTTTGCAAGTTGCAAGCAACATGTTATCTTTGCTAATTGTTCAATGTGAGCATATCAGCATATCAGGTGATATGAAGTTATCAAGTCATTAAATGATTAAAGGCTAGCACTTGTTGCACAGGAACCATATCTTTTCCAAAATAAAGGCTCTCGCTCTTTGTCCGACAATCCTGGAAAGCTACCCTTTTGATATCATTATTATTAGTTTCACAACTTGTCCATATGCATGTGCATTCATATCTATGTAAGGCATGTGGTATCAAAACTAGAGGAAATGAAATTATATTTATTTTATTTTATTTTTGAATAAAATTCTCTGATGTGGGTTGTTGCTACTGCATATAATCTTAGCTGTGGGTTGCTGCTGCTTCAATTTAAATTATTAACATTATACATGAAAAGGGTATCTGAAATTTAATGTAAGATACAGTTGTTAGGAGGATTTTTTTTTTTTTTTTGGGGGGGGGGGGGGGGGGGGGGGTTGCTTTACGACCGATTCTTGTGCTTTCTTATTAAGCATATATAATCTTATGGACCAAATCTTATATTTCTGTCTGAAACTTGCTTAAACATGTCAGATTGATGTGTGATTTTGTACAAGAACATGACCATATCAAAGTTTGACAGCAGAAACAGAACCAATTGTATGTAATAGGGAATCAAGGATGGCTTAGTTTAATCCAAGTGGACTGGTATTGGTGAAAAAACATGCTTTCAAGATATCCAGGAATAAAAAAAAAAATGCTCAGAATTGTTCCTCTGTCTCCGATTCCGGGACTGAAATTCCCTGCCCATGTGGCCAGTTGCTTCTACATGTGAATTCTCATATACTTATGTCCTAAATAATGATTCAATGTGGATCTGCTATCAGAATGTGGAAAATGTGTTTCTTGTCTTGAAGCTATTTCATCTTGGTTGATAATTAGTTCTATTTATATATTCTCTTTGTTCTATATTAGGTGATTATTGTTGATTTTTTAAAGTCAATTCAAGAGATTCTTAAATTCAAAATTGACATAAATTCTTTTAATTTTAATTAATTCAATGATTAATATTATAAACTATTTAAAAACTATTACTTATTGTAAATTTTTTGTTTCATAATTTTTATTAGACATGAAAATATTTTAAATTGACTTTCAAATTAATATAAATAATGATCATATAATTTGAAACAAAGAGAGTATGATTATTGGATTGTGGACCATTATCTATATGTTTGAAGAAGGAAAAAAAATGTACAATATGCGATTTCCCCGTAATTTCTGTTTTTTTACTCCTACATCCATTTTAAAAGAGTCCTATTTCTTTTATTGCAATTTATCCCAAGTTACATATGGCACACTTATATAACTAGATACAAAATTTAGTCTTAAACAAACTATAATATTAAGAAAATAGTTTGTAACACAAAAAAGAGTATTTTTATTTATTCTAAATTACAAAAGTTTCTTCAAACGCTTGTGGTGTAGTAAATGTATTTATGTTTAATTGATGGAAGCCCACACCCTCATCTAATAATGTTGAATTTAATTCTTCAAGGTGTATGATGTGGATCCAACGTTATGCCATGGGGCAATAGGGTAGACAGTCCTCCATGAAAATGACCTCAAAAAAATTGCCAGCAAAACTCAGGCAGGCATGCACCAGTGAGAGTACATAATTTAGGGTTATAAGGGGACCATGCATGCACATGATTGTTCTGTCTTTTGCAATATGTGTTGTTTGTAGATAGCATTTTGGCCGGAAAAGCTTGCGGGACAATTAAATGGAGCTAGTGACCGTTGGGCCTGAGGGTCCACCTGGCTCCATACCGGAGGAGACGTACAGCCGAGGGATATAGCATCGTCAGCTAGCATTTAGTCGAAAGCAACGTGATTATTGTTGTCTTATAATTTATGTCCCATTTCTCTATCACTTAATTGTTCTTCTCCATCTATTGGATACGCATGATAGAAAGGTTAAGGGCCATGCTATTGAGGCTCGTTTTCAGTATTTTGCCTGTGTGCGTACGTATGAGGGTTTGGAGCATCAAAATTACACCATTATTTAGTAGCATGGATGCATTTAATTTTCTGGATTTGTCTTAAGCAAATTTAAAGGCTTTGGCTCAATGAGCTGCAATATGATCGAAGAGTTTATAGAAAATGTGAAGATTATTTGACATTTTTTACAATGATATAATTATATAATGTTTTAAAATTAGAGAAAAATTCAAAAAATCACCTTTAGTTTATCCAAATTCTTAAGTCAGCACCGATAATTTAGAAACTATCGATTCACCACATGTGGTTTACTCTCAAGTATCACATCGGCATTTGTTAATGCTAAAATTTTAGCTAACATCGTTGGTTTTTATAATTATTTTTATAATGAAAGACTATTTTAACCTCCATATATATATATATATATATATATATATATATATTAAATCCAGCATATATTGTTTCAATGACATTAATACCCTCTAATCTCTCTTAAATTTAGCAAAACATGCCCAATGATTCTTCACCATGTATGGATTTTTTTTGCTAAATGTGTCATTAAAATTTTTGTTCATTATTTCTTTATTATTTATTCATATTTAATTTATTTCTAATGAATTATAACATTAATTTAGTTTAATGCTTAATAATTTTAAAACACAATGTTATTTCCTTTGACACTTTTAGTCTAATTACTCACCGGAAATAGACACCTGTCAACATTTTGTTATTTTTGGCATGAGATACGGATAAACAAAAAAAATACGTATAAAAAGTAATTAACATAATTACACACCAACACTAATACAAAAAACCTTTAAAAATTCACTCATCTTTTCACAATTGTTGGCCCAGAAAAATAATTAAATTTAAACCAAAAAAATTAAAATCTCAAAGTCGATTATTCCCAAACCTAAATCATTTCCTCCAATATATAATCTTGAACAAAAAAACCCAGTTCATGCCCATTTGCAATCACTGATTAGAGTAGAAGGAAAAACATTAAAAACAAAAATAAACTTCATCATTGCCGCCGTTAACCCTTCACCGAGTTCAGCCATAGCCGCCGCAAGAAGTTTTGTGTTGCTGCTGTCTTTGCATGTAGCGCTACTACAAAAGAAGGCCGTGTTGTAGTCGAGTTCTTCACCGTCGTTGACATTTTTGAAAGCGTGCACATCGTCACTGTCGTGATCTAGAATTTCCAAACCAAATTGTTGTTGTTGGGTTTCGTAGACGCCGTCGGATTTGTACTCCACCACCATCGTGGTGCATGTCAGTCAATGTATTGAAGATATTACTACTAATTCAGCACCAATGTAGCAGCAGCAACTAACTAAGGGCCAACAACAACATTATGCATGTTGGAATTTTTACTATAAAAATCTTATTTATCTATTTATTTAATATTTATTAATGTTAGATATTTATTATTAATAAAAGTATATTATTCGTCATTCATTAAATGGTCTTTTATTATGTTTATATAAATCTCCAAATTTATATAAATTATGATTTATCCGTATAAATAAGTATTATATATAAAATATAAATCATATGTAATATATATAAATAAAGAAATAATGTTTTATAATCTATGATAATTATGGATGTATTATTATGTAGGTTTTAGTACTTTGATAGAGATGATTTATCTTGATTATAAAAATTGGACTTTTAATTAGTTAAAATACTAGTGCATTAAGGTGTACATTAAACGGATTATGTGATAATATTTTATTTATAAAATATTTTCACATAAATACTAATTTGTTAATATTTCTTAATTTTGAAATAATAATGGACTTAATATTGTTAAATACATTAATTTAATATTCCAACGAGTGAAATTACATCGTGTTAATTAATACCTCGGAATGTTAATTAATATATTTAATTAATACTAGGAACATTATTATTGTCAAAACATTTATAAGATTTTTCATAAGATAATTTATTATTGATTATAGAATCTTGACCAAGCATTTTAATATTTATTATTAAAATGATTGATTTAATTTTTAAATCAATTTATGATCAAATGAAGATAAATTATGAACTTATGAAATTAGTTTAAATATATTGAGATTATAGTTAATTATGAAATATTTATGTACATCTATAGAGAAAATATTTACACTTTATTAGTAAAGGGTTTATTTTATTTAATTCCTGAACTGAAGTGTAATTACAATTATTTAGTAGAATTAATTGTAATTAATATTTATTTAGTATTGTGAGACCATAAATAAAATTAGGGTTCACATTAAATAATCATAAATGAAATTAGGGTTCACACTGAATGACCTAAAATAAAATAACGGACGACGAACAAATAAAGACCGAAAAATATAATTTAAGAGTAGTTGTCATGAGTCTCAAGGCAGAAGGCTCGTGAGGACTACTCGTGTTTGGGAATCGGTTGAGGGATTGGATTGGTGGCTAGAAGAATTGGGTAATTTGGGCATTACCTGGGTAACCAGGGGTATTCCAGGAATTTCCTGATCATTAAGGGCATTTCTGGAAATTCCCCTCTTGACACGTGCCTGGCACATGCCATAGACCCTATAAAATACCTTTCACCTAACAAGTGAAAGGGGGGAGATTCTTTTGGGAAAATACTTGAGAATTCTAGCTATCTAGACACACACACACTCTCTCTCTCTCAACAAGAAGGACTTTTGAAGGATTTGGGAATTTGTGATCGACTAATCATCGAGTGAATCAAAGTGTTGGCTTGCCTATCTGAAATTCACTCGAAACACCTGTCACGGCTCTGGGACACCAGCGGTTACGTCGTGATCCTGGAGTTCTGCCACGTGTTACTTTGGTAGTTGCTCACCGATTCTTCTCCCCTCTCTAATCTTTCAACCGATTCCGTACTCTTTCCGGATTTCTCGCCTC
The DNA here is from genome assembly GCA_947179155.2 of Hedera helix. Classification (NCBI taxonomy): domain Eukaryota; kingdom Viridiplantae; phylum Streptophyta; class Magnoliopsida; order Apiales; family Araliaceae; genus Hedera; species Hedera helix. The sequence goes on from OX359278.1 coordinate 4,668,404, forward strand.
CACCATAACTACGAACCCTAACCCTAGAAAGGTACGCAATTTCCGTGCCTACAAGTATATTATTATTAGATAATAATATATGAATAAGTATTGGAGTCAGAATAAGAATCTCTTAGAATCTTCATCCTAGCCTAATATGAATTAGTTTCATTAGAAAAATAATGATCAATAAGGATATAAATATATCATTGATCAGATACGTAAAAAAAAAGAAAAAAAAAGAGGTTATTATTCCAAATCAGAGAAAAGACCAAATAGCATATACTCTCTCTTTTCTCCTAGGAAAAACATGTAAAATATTTTTTCAGAATGTACTTTGGAGATCACACTCCAGATTCAGCATAAAGTCATAGGAAAGAAGATCTTGAAGATACTTGAAGATTTAAACGTGATAATCAAACCAAGCACTAGGTAACAATATATATATATATATATATATATATATATATATATATATATATATATATATATATATATATATATATAATTGTTGTTTTGTATAAAGCTATAAAGATAATCCTATTTAATTAAAATCTTAAAACTACTTTTCGGAGAATTTTCCCAACAATGCATACACAATTCAGCATGAGCAAATTTTGCAGACCAATCAGCTAGATAATGGGATGCAGCATAAACTAACATAAGGTTTATACAAAACAACTTGCCACGATTCAGTGGAATGGAATTAAAGTCACGTGTTAATTAACAATAGGAGCAATTATGGTAGTTGATAGTGACAGTTCTAGTCTGTTGGAACCGTAGTTAGTTAACGTAACTTGAGTTAGGATTAACATATATAAACATAGTTAATAAACTTAGAGTTAGTTAAGTTCATTTTCTGCATTTCTTTGTGTAACGGAAGCTCTGATAATGAAGCTTATTCTTCTTCAATAATCTGTATTTGATTTTATTGTTCTTCTTAATACACCATTGTTAGCATGGTATCAGAGCTACATCAGATCATAAATTTCGCAACATAAGTTCTTTCCCTTTTCATTTATGTTCTTCATTTCCTGTATACATATCTTGAATACAGAAGTTTAGTTCGAGACCTAGGCTGTGATGACTTTATATGCTACCATGGTTGCTTTTTCTAGTGGTCACAATTAAATTAATCAAGCACAAGATAATTGAAATCAACATCAAAACATACCACACGTACAGGATCAGATGCAACAAACCTATAATCCAACAGATCAAGCTTTCCTAAATCAGGTGAATGATATTAATTCTCCACTAAATTCTATTTTTCATCCTTTATATCCGCATACAAATAGTCATCCTGGTTTAATTTTGATATCTAAGAAGTTGACCGAAATTGAGAATTATTCTTCATGGAAACGATCAATCCAGACAGCCTTATCAGCTAAAAATAAATTGGTATTTATGAATGCTAGCTATGAGAAACCTGAATCTGAATATCTTTTATTTCCATATTGGGCTAGAGTGAATGACATGGTAATTTCATGGATCTTAAACACAGTAACAAATGAAATTGGGGATAACTTAAATTTCATAATTAATTCTTCTCAAATGTGGAAAGAACTTCAGGAAATATTTTTTGGAATAGATGGACGCATGATTTATCAATTACAGAGAGATTTGCATTCTTAGAGCTAGAAAAAAAATCAATAAAGTTGTATTATCATAAAATGAAAGGTTATATGGATGAATTTAATGTCTTAGAACATGCAGTAGAGTACACATGTGGAGCTTACCAAATTTTGGATTAAAGAGAAGGTAAAAGGAAGTTGTTACAATTTCTTAATGGGCTTATATGATAGTTTTGCTATAATAAGAGGACAAATCCTCTTAATGTAACCATTGTTTGATGTTAATCAGGCTTATTCCTTGATAAAACAAAATGAAAGGATGAAACAAGGTTACATACCTGAGATGAGTAATACTTTTGTGGCTGGTTCAGCTGTGTAAAGTAGTGCTAATCTGATGAGTCATATAACAAATTATCCAAGAAAATCACTTGGAACAAAAGGACCATGTACAAATTGTGGAAGGGATAATTACACTATAGACAAATGTTTCTTGATAATTGGATATCTTCATAATCATCTTGGCCATCCAGTAAACAAGGGAAAGAAAAGATATTAGAAGGCCTAGTTATTATGGGTATCCAAGGAGGACTGATTATACTTCAACTCAGCAACATGTGCATAACAACTCTTACAACAAACAAAATTTAATAAAGGGAATACTCCTTATATCAATTCTTACACTAGTTCATTCAAAATAGATTCACTTAAGCCAAATCTTAATATAACTTCAATTCCAGAACACAAGGAGACAATGGATGAAAATTCATAAATTACATTTTTTTTCCACTTATGAACAATTTCAACAACTACAAGGCCAAATGAATCATATGATGCAGCTAATGACTACTGCAAATAGTTCAACATCTTTTGGAAGTGGTTTGACATCATTGTCTACTGAGGATCATTTGGCAGGTCTTACTACAACCTCATTTACTTTTGCAGCTTTTATTAGTTCTCATTTTTTGATCATAGACACAGGTGTTACAGACTATATGTGTTCACAACTTTTTCCCATATGCATGACATTAAGACACTACCTCATCCTGTTCACATTTCCTTACCTACACAGGTTAAAATCTAAGTTAATCAGTTAGGGCCCGTATAATTAATTCTAGAATTTATTACTCACAATGTTTTTTTTGTCCCATCATTGCATTATAACTTAATTTCCATCAGTAAATTGACAAAAAAAAATCTAATTGTAAGGTTCTTTTTCTATATAATAAATGTCTTTTTCATGACCTGAGAATGTTGAAAATCATATCAATTGGTGAAGAAAAAAAAGGCTTATATGAATTGTATGCTCCTAATTCTAATGCTGATGACTTCAATTTTTTAGACCTCTATTGTTCTTCAAACATCATTGTTAATCAAGGAACAGTTTGGCATTATAGTCCAGGCCATGCTTCTGATAAGATTTTACAGGAAATTGATTGTATTTCCTCTAGCATTCCTACTAATTATAATAAATTTTATGTTGTTTGTCATATTCCAAAACAACATAAACTACATTTTCCTATAAGTATTCATAAATCTAATTTCTTGTTTAAATCAATTCATTGTGATCTATGGGGTGATAAACAATTAACTAATAAAGGTTGCAGATATTTTCTTACTATTGTGAATGATTTTAGTAGGGCAACTTGGACATATTTGATGCCTACTAAACATCATACTTTTCAGCTCTTCATAAGTTTTCTTTCATATGTTTCCACTCAATTCAATGCTGCAATTAAGATTGTTAGAACAGATAATGGGACTGAATTTTTTAATCATCACATGCATCAATTATTTGAGTCTCATGGAATCTTAAATCAAAGTTCATGTACTGGTACACCTCAATAAAATGGGAGGGCAGAAAGAAAACACAGGCATCTCTTAGAAATATCTAGAGCTATAAGATTTCAATCAGGTCTTCCCATTACCTTCTGGGGGGGGGGGGGGGGGGGGGAGATGTTTACTCACTGCAACTTACATTATAAATAAACTTCCTTCTATTGTTCTACAATACAAAAGTCCACATGAGTTACTTTTCAATTCTTCTCTAGTTTATGATCACATGAAAGCTTTTGGATGCCTATGTTATGTTTTTCAACAAAATTCTAATAAAATTTCCTCTAGAGCTGTGCCATGTGTTTACATAGGTTATCTTTTTAGCCAAAAGGGATATAAAATTTATAATCTTCAAACTCACAATAGCTTTGTCAGTAGAAATGTTGTTTTCTATGAGCATGTATTTCCATATCTTAATTCCACTTTTACATCCAAATTTTTTTCTGCAGAATTCACTCATACTGATAATAATTCTGCAAAAAAAGTCACTTTTGATCTTCATAAACAATCTGTGCGTACATCATTAGAAAATGTTCCTGTTACTCATTTTTCTAATTCCTCTTACATTCCTTCTTCTGCTGAAACTCCTTGTTTTGAGCCTCCCATCTTAAGACAATTAACTAGAACAAAATAACATCATGTTTAGTGAAAAGATTATGCAATTCATAATAAGTCCACTTCTCTTTTGTCTAATGCTAATTTTCATATATCTTAGGTAACTCCTAAATATCCCATTTATAATTTCCTCTCTTATGACAAGTTTTCTTCTTTTAACAAGGCTTTTGTTACTAATCTTAATTCCATAACTGAGCCAAAAATGTTATTAACAAGCTGCTAAGGATTCAAAATGGATAGAAGTCATGAATACATAAATCATAGCTTTAGAATCCACCCATACCTGAACCATCATGACTTTGCCTCATGGAAAACAAACAATTGGTTGTAAATGGTTTTATAAAATTAAATATCATCCTGATGGTTCCATTAAAAGATTCAAAGCAAGATTAATAGCCAAAGGTTACACATAAGCTGAAGATATTGATTACCATGATACTTTTGCCCTAGTTACAAAAATGATCACCGTAAGAACTTTGTTAGCATTAACTTCTATCAATCAATGACATATACATCAATTTGATGTTAATAATTTTTTTTTTATATGGGGATCTAAATGAAAAAGTTTATATGTATTGATAGAGTTAAATTATACGATATTTTCATTCCCCAATACTTAATTTTTATATTTATTGTGTGCTTAAATGTTTAATTCTTTAGCTTATATTGGTTTTAATAGGTTTTATAGGATTTTAGTTAATTTATGTTAATTTAGGTAATTTTATATTTCTTTTTATTTATGTGTTTTTATTTATTTTTAGTATTTTAGGTGTTTGATTAATTATTATGCGTTTTTATTAATTTTAGTATTTTTATATTATTTTTATTTAATTTATATTTATTTTTGTAGAAAAATTAAAGGCTAATGGCAAAGCTGTAAATAATGGAAAGTTGTCAGCCGCGCTATGCACGCGTAAGGAATCAACAGGTGAAGAAGAAACGACGCCGTTTTGGCTGTGGACAACATCATCCGTGCATGGCGCGAGATTGGAGTGGTTAGCACCGCGGAATAGCAAGACGACGTCGTTTGTGGCGCAACGTAAAAGAACCTTGCGCAATGCGCGGAGGCCATGTTCAGCAGCAGGCGCGTGTCTTACACGCGCCAACAATAAAAAAAAAGAAGAAGAACACGACTGACACTCTTTATTCCTTTTTCTTCCTTATTTTGGATTTCCTACACTGCAATGCAACAAATCAGTAGAATAAAAATCCGATTTTAATTTGAAAAAGGAAGCAATAATTCTTTATTTTATTTTTAATATTTTATTTAGACTTCCAAGTAGGGTTAGGATAATAATTATTTTATTTTTATTTTATTTTTAATTGTAAATCCTATTAGGGTTTGGACAAGTTAGGAGGTTTATGGAGCCTATAAATAAAGGGTTTGAGACATTGTAAAACACAATTTTTCTATTAGAAAAATTCTCTATTCTATTATTTAGTATTCTTTACTATTATGTGTAGTTAAATTATTTTTCTTGGTTTAAGTGATTGAAACCATCAAGATTTATATACTGTGAGATCTAATTTATTTTAATTGTTCAATTTATATTTTGAGTATTGAATATTTTTCTATGCTTAATTTTATGATTGGTTTGTTTAATTGCTAGGAGTACTACTCGTTTATTATTCATATTAATCTACTGCTGTTGATGAAGCAACTAAGTTTAATAATTGTTTTGCAGATTAAAAGATTATTTTATCTTAGGAAGAATATTCATCTAAATTAAATGCAAACGCGTGGCTTGTGTTGTTTAGTTCAACGATCTCTCTAATTCTTCAAGCTGCTATTAAATTAAATCTTTAGCAAGTGTCGGAGGTTGTTTAGTAGTAAGGGTATTTAGACTAAGTGGCTCTACTTATCTAAAATTAAGGAGAGAGGAGAAAAATTATTCCACCTGCGAGTAGTTATTTCTACGGTGAATGTTCAAAATATTAATTGATTTATTCTTGCATCAATGATCAGTTGTAAATTCTTGATGGTGGATTTTGACTTAAACCAAAGCTTTTTCTTCTTATTTATTTCTTGCATAATTACTTTAGTTAATTTTATTTAGATTATTTCTTTAATTAAAAAATCCCCAATTTTGATTTACGAAAATATTAAAATTAAATTAATCATTCTCTGTGTGATCGACTCTTACTTGCACTACTACATTAATATTTTTTTCAAAGTAAGATTGTATTTTTGGGTGCTTGCGATAGCACACCAAATTTTGGCGCCATTGCCGGGGAATGATTTTAATTTAATTTTTTGCTTATGTAAATATTTATTTAATTTAGTAATTTTTCTTAGATTTTATTTTTCTAGTTTTTCATAATTTAATTGAGTTGTGCAGGTAAGAATAGAAGTCATGGATGATTATGTCAATGAGGTAACTATTTATTCTCTTGAGCAACAAATTGATTCCCTATCTTCTCTTGTTTATCAAATGGTTGCAGGTAATGCGCAACCAGTTGAAGCTTGTAGGATTTGTACAACAATAGGGCATTCAACTAATATGTGCCCCATTCTTCGAGAGGAGTCCTATGAACAAGACAATATAGCAAGTAGTTTCCCTGGTCAACCCCAATGGAAATATGATCTCTATTTAAATGCGTATAATTCGGGATGGAGGGATCATCCTAATTTTGGCTATGAGAATCCACAAATGAATCTGCCCGCAAATCAGAATTTTTCAAGTTATCAACAATACATGTATTCATACCCCCAACAACAACAGGGCCAATCATTTAATTCTGATATGTATTTAGAGGTTATAGTTAAACAACTTAGCACTAACACTTTACAATTTCAACAGGAAACGAAGGCAAATATACAGAATTTGAAAAAACAAATGGGCCAAATGGTAATCACACTCAGTCAATTGGAGGAACAAGATTTTGAAACATTACCTTCTCAAACGGTGAATAATTCAATGGAGAATACAAGTGTACAAGTGTTAAGAAGTGAGAACGATATAGAAGATTCAGAAAAGACAGTCCCTCCATCACCGAAGCAAGAGAAAGCAAACAACATCAATGAAGTGGACAGTTTTAATATAGACAATGATGTTATTTTTGATGATGACATGCCTAAAGTGGCGAAAGTTGTTGAGGAAATAAACAAGAAAAAGTTAGAGTTTGCAATCACCAACAATTTGTAGTTAAAGGAAGAAGAAGCAATTGAAATGAAATGAGATTTGAAGGAGGATGAAGCTCCATTAAATTCTTTGCCAATGATTTTTGATAATACTGTAATTATTTCCATTCCATTGCCTGTTACTCATAACAAATTTTTATCTTTTGTTTTGCAGGATCCCATTCTAAATTTAAAGAATCTTCATAATTATCTCCAATATTTATTACTTGAAAAGGGAGTTGAACATTCATGTCAAGTACAAGGGAGATTGAATCTACCAATAAAGAATAACGTGATGGATGGGGTACTCAAAATTCATTGAATTGGAGTGACGTGATGATTTATCATGTTGTCAAGCCAATGACAATAAACAAAGGCTCTGCTTGGGAGGCAACCCAAGAAATCAGATTTGCATTTCTTTTCCTTTTTCTTTTTATATTTATTTGTGTCTTTTTCTTTGCATCTTACTTTACATTGGGGACAATGTAAATTTTAAGTGTGGGGGAAGAGATTTAGGATTTTTGTTATTTTTAGGTCATATTTCTAAAATTTTAGAAAATTTTAAAATTTTGAATTTTGTGGGTAAATTCACTGCAAACCCTCACGAGACAAAACTCGTCCACTTGGGGTAACCTTGGAGTTTAAAGGCTTGTTGCACATGCTAAGTGTAACCGTGTTTCCTACAAAAATGGGGTAGTTTTTTTTATTTTTTTATTTTTAGGATGTGTTACTTGAGCAATGAGTTAATTGAATTTTAAATTTTTAGCCAATGATAAAATTTTAATTTTTATTTAATAACTCTTGAAAAAAGGACAAATTTTTGCTTAGTTTGAATTTTTGACTTATTGTTGATAATTACTTTGTTTGAGATCTTTAAATATTTATGTACTTATATCCATTTGTTTGAGCTAGTTTAATTTAGAGAAAGTTTAAATGGTTAAATGCTTATGAAAGATATTTTTGAACTCTATATCTTATTTGATCATTATTTAAAGTGAAATATAAGGCAAAATATAATTTGGAGGAGATGATTTAAGTCATTTTTCTAGAATTATTATTGAAGGAATCTTGTGGTGGGTTGAGATGGAGTGTAAAACGCACTCACTCATAAACAAATGAAAAAGTGAGATGGAGCATAAAATACACTTACTAAACAAAAACAGAAAGAAAAAAAGAGAAAGAAAGAAAAAAAATTGGATGAAGCATAAAATGCACCCATTAAAAGAAAAAAAATGAAAAAATATTTGAAAAAAATGCATATTAATAATCCTAGTGTATATAATTGTTTGAAACCTTTCGATCTTCTAATTTATATTTGTCTATATTATCAAAGAGTGATGTGAAAAATAAATATATTGAGTTTTTATGTCTTTTATAAGGTAATTAATGACCTAGACTTATCTGAGTTTTAATTAGTTTGATATATTTGGATTCACACACCCACAAAAGATCTTGAGTAGAGTAAGATTAATAAATATGTTAAAATTCTAGATTTTGCATAGTTTTAAAATTTTCTTTGAGTTATCATTTAAAAAATCTTTGATGCTGATGTTAAAATTTATATTGATCTGTTGCTCAAGTAAGTTGTTTGGTTATTAGTTTTAATTTTATAGTTTTTGTTCTTGTTTTGATTGAGGACAAGCAAAAAGCTAAGTGTGGGGGTATTTGATAGAGTTAAATTATACGATATTTTTATTCCCCAATACTTAGTTTTTATATTTATTGTGTGCTTAAATGTTTAATTCTTTAGCTTATATTGGTTTTAATAGGTTTTATAGGATTTTAGTTAATTTATGTTAATTTAGGTAATTTCATAGTATTTTTATATTTCTTTTTATTTATGTGTTTTTATTTATTTTTAGTATTTTAGGTGTTTTATTAATTATTATGTGTTTTTACTAATTTTACTATTTTTATATTATTTTTATTTAATTTATATTTATTTTTGTAGAAAAATTAAAGGCTAATGTCAAAGCTGTAAATAAAGGAAAGTTGTCAGCCGCGCTATGCACGCGTAAGGAATCAGCAGGCGAAGAAGAAACGACGCCGTTTTGGCTGTGGACAGCATCATCCACGCATGGCGCGGGACTGGAGTGGTTAGCATCGCGGAACAGCAAGACGACGTCGTTTGTGGCGCAGCGTAAAAGAACCTCGCGCAATGCGCGGATGCCATGTTCAGCAGCAGGAGCGTGCCAAAGGTAAAAAAAAGAAGAAGAACGCGGCTGACACTCTTTATTCCTTTTCCTTCCTTATTTTGGATTTTCTACACTGCAATGCAATAAATCAGTAGAATAAAAATCCGATTTTAATTTGGAAAAGGAAGTAATAATTCTTTATTTTATTTTTAATATTTTATTTAGACTTCCAATTAGGGTTAGGATAATAATTATTTTATTTTTGTTTTATTTTTAATTGTAAATCCTATTAGGGTTTGGACAAGTTAGAAGGTTTATGGAGCCTATAAATAGAGGGCTTGAGACATTGTAAAATACAACTTTTCTATTAGAAAAATTATCTCTTCTATTATTTAGTATTCTTTACTATTATGAGTAATTAAATTATTTTTCTTGGTTTAAGTGATTGAAGCTATCAAGATTTATACACTGTGAGATCTAATTTATTTTAATTGTTCAATTTATATTTTGAGTATTGAATATTTTTCTGTGCTTAATTTTATGATTGATTTGTTTAATTGCTAGGAGTACTACTAGTTTATTATTCATATTAATCTACTACTGTTGGTCAAGCAATTAAGTTTAATAATTATTTTGTAGATCAAAAGATTATTTTATCTTAGGAAGAATATTCATCTAAATTAAATGCAAACGCGTGGCTTGTGTTGTTTAGTTTAACGATCTCTCTAATTCTTCAAGCTACTATAAAATTAAATCTTTAGTAAATGTCGTAGGTTGTTTAGTAGTAAGGGTATTTAGACCAAGTGACTCTACTTATCTAAAATTAAGGAGAGAGGAGAAAAATTATTCCATATGCGAGTAGTTATTTCTATGGTGAATGTTTAAAATATTAATTGATTTATTCTTGCATCAATGATCAGTTGTAAATTCTTGATGGTGGATTTTGACTTAAACCAAGACTTTTTCTTTTTATTTATTTCTTGCATAATTACTTTAGTTAATTTTATTTAGATTATTTCTTTAATTAAAAAACCCCCAATTTTGATTTACGAAAATATTAAAATTAAATTAATCATTCTCTGTGGGATCGACTCTTATTTTCACCACTACATTAATATTTTTTCCAAAGTAAGATTTTATTTTTGGATGCTTGCGACAACACACCATGTATTTACCTCATGGCTATCACAAAATTGTTTCATCCCCAAATCTAGTTTGCAAACTGCAAAAATCTTTATATGAATTAAAACAGGCTAGCAGACAGTACTTTGCTAAATTAACAACCTCTCTTAAACATGCAGGATACGTTCAGTCACATGCAGAATACTATTTATTCACTAATAATTCAGGTTCTCATTTTACTGTTGTTCTCATAAATGTTGATGATATTCTAGTAGTAGGTAATCACGTTTCTACCATTGATCTTCTCAATAAATACCTTGATGATACTTTCAGCATAAAAAAATTGGGAATTATTAAATATTATCTTGGTCTTAAAGTCAGCAAATCCTCTATTGACATTTCTATCAATCAAAGGAAATACATTTTTGATCTTTTAACTAAAACTAACCTTTTGAATTCTGAGCGATTGACTATTCCTCTTGATCAACATACCAAATTAAATGACAAAAATGGTGCATTACTCTCTGATCCTTCTATATATTGCAACATTATTGATAAATTACTTTATCTTATAATTTCTAGGCCCAACATAAGCTACGTTGTTCAATTATTGAGTCAATTTATGCAGCAGCCTAGGGAACCTCATTTTAAAGCAGTCACAAGAGTTCTCAGATATTTAAATGATAACTCAGGACAAGGACTGTTTTCCTTTAACAATAGTTCTCTTATTCGATCTTCTTGCTTATTGTGACAGTGATTGGGGATCATGTCCAGTTAGTTACCAAGATATCTGTTACAGGTTTTTCAATTATTCTTGGTTCATCCTTGTTAGCTTGGTATTCTAAGAAATAATCTGTAGTATCTAAGAGTACAGTCGAAGCAGAATACAATGCTTTAGCTACTGTTACTTGTGAACTCATCTGGTTGGTAGCCCTTTTAACAAATCTGCAGTTCCAAGCTTCCTTGCCTATTACAGTTTATTGTGATAATTTAGCTGCTATTGATATTTTTTCAAATCCTGTGCATCACTCTAAAATTAAACATATAGAACTTGATTGTTATTTCATTAGAGAAAATGTTCAAAATGCTTTTATTACACCTACTCATATTTCCACAAAACTACAGCTGGCAGATGTTTTTACTAAGCTTCTTGGTAAAGTATCCCACTACTTTTTCATTGCCAAGTTAGGTATGCATAATCTTTGTGCATGCCCCTCCAACTTGTTGAGGGAGTATTGAGGATACTACTACTAATTCAACACTAATGTAGCAATAACAACTAACTAAGGGGCAACAATAACATTATGCATACATAATTCAGCATAAGCAAAATGTGTAGACCAGTCAGCTGCTGAATAATGAGTTGCAGCACAAACTAGTATAAGGCTTATACAAGACAACTTGCCACGATTCAGTGGAATAAAATTAAAGCCACATGTCAATTAATAATAAGAGTAGTTATGGTAGTTGATAGTGACAGTTCTAGTATGTTTGAACTGTACTTAGTTAATGTAACTTGAGTTAGGGTTAACATATATAGACATAGTTGATAAGCTTAGAGTTAGTGAAATTCATTTTTTGCATTTTTGCGTGTAACAGAAGCTATGATAATGGAGTTTGTTCTTCTTCAATAATTTGTGTTTGATTCTATTTTTCTTTCTAATACACCATCACATAATGTACAACATTTTTTTTTCTTTTAATTTGAGCTAGCTACTGAGATGATTATTCAATTAGGTCGTTCATGTGTTAGATTTTGTTTGGTACGAATGATTAGATCTTGTTTGGTATTACGGGTCGGTAGTTTGATATTCGAATGGGTTTATGAAAGGATTGAATTTTATTTTATGGGCATCAAATCTCTCTGTTGAAGAATTGGGTTTGAAACATTTTACTATTGGAAGAATTTAAAGAACATTTTTGTTAAATGTTTAAAACATTGTACTGATTGTATTGGAAGAAGAATTTCTTTTTTAGACATCAAATATGTGTATTGACCATTTAACCTCCATTAACGATGTTGATTGCTTCATTAATTTGTGTTCTTTCTTTGGGGTAATCATTTTTGTTCTAAAGTCATTCATGTATTTTTTTTATAAGGAAAAATCGAGTCCGTACTCAATGAGGTATATAAAATGAGTGATGGGCAAAAACATAAATAGTTAATTGTTATATACTATATTTAGACTTTTGCATGGTTAATGTGATGCCCCCAAATCTAGGCCTACATAGCCCAATTTGAGATGCCATAAAATACACGATTTCTACTAAATCAGTATATAAAACAAAAATACAGAACTCAATAATACACAACTAAGTCTTTATTATTATTGCCACACTATATACAACATATGAAGACTACAATAGGTATCTCTCGGACCGTCACTCCATTCCCTTGCTAGACCTAGTTATTCTCTCATTTTCTGAATAACAATGGAACAAAAGAAAGGGTGAGCTCAAATAGGCCAGTAAGAAAATACCATGACTAAGATAATGACAAATAAATTATCATTAGCCTTCAACAGTTGAGTTCTTAATTGAATATAATAGACAATAAGCTTTATATCAAGAACTGCAGTTAAATTCTTGAATAAAGCTCAGATCAATGATAGCAGCGGAATGAGCAATCCATTAAAAAAATAATAATGTAGACTATGATGTCCACTCGCTTCTCTTTTTAAGAAAAATATCATCAACTTTTATCACTTGAAACACCACTGGTCATGATGATACAAATTCACAGTTCCTGGTTATAATCATGCAAGTCAACAGTTCATCTTTACACTATGGGCCAAAGATATTCAATATATCACCAACGGTCATGATTATACCAGTATTCAGCCTTTGGTCATAATAATACCAAACAACAGTTCTTCTTTGCCCCCGACCAAATAGAACATTCACCACGTGCCCTAAAAAACACAACAATTATATCGCCTTTATCCTATCATCTGTGCCTAGGCCATAGATATTCACAACAACATGGTTCTTGATGATTAGAATTACAACAGTGATATAAATGATGAACAAAAGAAACAGGATGATCAATAAATATCAAAAGTTTATGATTTTACTTTGTACAGATTCAAATAATGTCCAAATTGTCAACATGATGATAAGTTGAATTTATATTTATTTATTACGTATTTTTATACTTAATTATTTGTTAGTTTTTAATTATTTTTAGTGTTTTAGGTGTTTTATTTATTATTATGCATTATTATTATTTTTAGTATTTTTATATTATTTTTATTTATTTTTAATTAATTTATATTTTATTTTGTAGAAAATAATTATGGTTGAATGACAATATCGTAATAGGCAAAACCGGTGGCATTTTTGTAATTCGGCAGAACAGGACTGCGCGCAATGCGCGCTTGGCGTTAAGAAGGTCAATTGGCGTGCACAAGGAACGACGCTGTTTGGGATTGGCAGCAAGCAGTGGACGCGCGTGGCGCAGATCTGGGAAGGGAAAAGGGCCGCGCGCAATGTGCGGCCACATGAATTTGGCACAGGCGCGTGATTTTCACGCGCTAACGGTAATGAGGCGACTGGCTTTTCTTTTTCTCTCTCCTACGTCAGCGTGGCGTGAGCTGTCAGTTTTGTTCTCTTTCTCTGCCACGTGGTTTCCAATTGCAGCAAAGTAGCAAATAAATTAGCAATTCAATTGCAATTTGGAATAGGAAAATAAATAATAATTTTTATATTAATTTATTTCGTATTTTAAATCCTATTAGGGTTAGGAAATAATAATTCCTACTAGGGTTAGGAGGATTTTGTAACCTATAAATAGAGGGCTTGAGACACAATGTAAAACAACAACTTTCATTAGAAAAATTCTCTCTTTTATTCTTAGGTATTTTTTTTATAGTTATGTGTAGTTAAATTATTTTTCTTGGTTTAAGTGATTGAAGCCATCAAGATTTATACACTGTGAGATCTAATTTATTTTAATTGTTCAATTTATATTTTGAGTATTGAATATTTTTCTGTGTTTAATTTTATGATTAATTCGTTTGATTGCTAGGATGCATACTAGTTTATTATTCGTTGAAATCTACTGCTAAATTAAATATCAAATCCGTAATTGTTTGGCCACTTTAATTTGTGAAGCAACTAAGATTAATAATTATTTCGCATATCAAAATATTGTTATATCTTAGAAAAAATATTCATCTAAATTAAATGCAGACGCTTGGATTGTGTTATTTAGTTTAACGATCTCTTTATTTCTTTATGCTGCTACTAGGTTAAATCTTTAGCGCTTGTCTGGGATTATTTAGTAGTAAGGGTTATTTAGATCGCCTGTTTCTGCTTAACTAAAATTAAGGAGAGATAGAAAAATTATTCGAATGGGAGTAATTATTCCACGTTGAATATTTAAAATATGAATTGAGTTATTCTTGCATCAGTGATTAGTTATAAATTCTTGATGGTGGATGTTCACTTAAACCAAAGCTTTTTCTTCTTATTTATTTCATTAAATTACTTGCATATTTATTTTAGTTAATTTTATTTAAATTATTTTTTTGATTAAAACCCCCCTAATTTTGGTTTACAAAACATAAAATTAAATTAATCATTCTTTGTAGGATTGACTCTTACTTTTACTACTACATTAATATTTTTTTCAAAGTAAGATTTTATTTTTGGGTGCTTACGACATCACACCACATGATGTGGACTCAAATTCAAGAACGATATTCATGATCCACAATTTAGAATAACGATTAAGGTTCAATGGAAAGATTTAGAAAAATAGGAATGTGTAATTGAAATGATATTAGATGAAGCGCAAACTATTAAAGAATATATGATCATTTCAGGGAACTTTACCAACAAGAGACAAATAAGAAATGAATATGAAGAGTAATTCACCAAACATGCGGTAGTCTGCATAGTCAGGTTATTCTCACAAATTAATAAAGAATGAATACAAAAGGTTATTCACTAAACATGCGGTAATCCGTGTAGTTAGGTTATTTTCACAAATTAATATGGAATGAATACGAAATATTATTCACCAAACATGCGGTAGTGCGCGTAGTTAGGTTATTCCCATAAATTAATAAATAAAAATAAATGACACATCTTACGAGTAAGAAAGAAAAGATATTATTTTCGAGAATCAAAGAATGATAATCCCTTACCGCAGTAAGTTTGAATAATGGAAGGTGAAAAAGATGGTATCCCCTACCTTAGCACGTGACTGGATATGAAGTTGATCAACCTATATTTTTATAATTTAATTAGTAACCATCATATATAATTTCATGGTGTATACCAATTTGTATGAAATCATCAAAAATGATTTAATAGAATAAAGTAGAATAACTTCAATATAGTGTTTGAAGAAAATAATATTTCGAAATAAATCTTCAAAATGAAGCTTTTCAAAATGAATCTTCTAAATGAAGAGTCTTTTAAAAGAAGATTTATAAACACCGTGTGATGTGTGTGGTTACTTATATAACTCTTATAAAAATACTTACTTGGTCAGTACTCGTACACTTACAGATCTTCACAAATACTCAAGATAAATTTAGCACACTCAAAGAGAACTTATATAAAGAAATATTTGGAGAGTGAAATAAAGAATAAGCAAGGAAGTTTTTATGAAAAATTCTTAAGTTAAGGCCTCTATTTATAGCCAAAAATCTTATCATAAACCAAGATTTCTTAATTTAATTCAAACCGAATATTTCAAGATAATGTTTAATCCATACCTCTCATTTCATCTTTTAAGATTTCCTTAATCTAAACCATTCATTTAAATATCATCTTTAATTTATACTATTCAATTTACTTTATATAAAACAACTAACATTATAAATTAACTAACTTTATATATAAAAATAAAAATAATTTATCAATTCAATTATTCAATAATAATTCACAATATTCATTATTATGACTAATTGTTATAAATGCAGTGTAGTTGGCTTTTTAAGTTAGATACTCACAATACAATCAAAAAATCAACTATTAATAAATACAACAGTTTAATTAACATCATAATAGAAATAACAATAATGCAGAAATAAATAAAGAAAAAACACGTTACTGTGTAATGACAATTATTGATTTAATAATGTAGATTACTGTGTATATGCTACTTTGACAATTATCAGTTTAATAATATGAATTATTGTGCATGTGAAAATTATTAGTTCAATAAAGTCAATATAGTATATAGCCACTTTATCAGTTCAATAATATAAAATACTGTGCAATACCGTGTACTACTGTACTATACCTTGTGTTACTGTGTAACACTGTATGTTACTATTCTTTTACTACTGGGTATTTTAACAGTTAAAAGTGATAGTACCGTTGACTATATTTATTTAGAAAGGTTACGTATGTCGCTTTCTATATCCGACAATAATTCGTTGTGGGGGTCAACCAATATTTAGTTATTTCGGCACTATCGTACGAATCAAATATTCCCTGATAGAACGAATATTCCTCAACAAAACGAATATTCTCCAATAAGATAAAATATTTCTTAATTTTCACTTTTGTCAATTTATTTATTTACCGTTTCAGAAGAAAATATATAAAGAAAAATTAAATTTGTATTTCATAAAAGTCGGGGTCTTACAACCTCCTCTACTTATGAAATTTTGTCTCCGAAATTAATGTACCTGATATTTTGAAGAGGTAAAGATACTCAGATTTCATTTCAGATTCTAGCTCCCAGGTCATTTTCTCAATATCTTGGTTTCTCCATAAAATCTTAACTTGATATATAACTTTTGAGCGTAGGATCTTCTCTTTTTTTATCTAAGATCTTGACAGGTACCTCCTCGTACGTTAAATCATCTACTATAATGTTTGGCTCTAACTCAATGACGTGATTCGAATCTTTCACATATTTACGTAGCATAGATATGTGAAAAACGTTATAAATGCGAGACATACTTGGTGGTAAGGCTAGTCTATAGGCCACGGTTCTTACTCGGTCTAGAATTTCAAATGGGCCAATAAATCGAGGGTTGAGCTTTCCTCTCATTCCGAATGTCATAACTCCTTTCCATGGAGAAACACGTAAAAATACATGGTCTCCGACATTGAAACTTTCATCCATTCGATGAAGATCAGCATAGCTTATTTGTCGTTCTTGTGCGGTTTGTATTTGTTGTCGAATTATTTGGATCTTTTCTGTTGTTAAACGTACCAACTCAGGTCCCAACGATTTTGCTTCTCCTACCTTATTCCAACATACTGGAAAGCGACACTTTCATCCATACAAAGCCTTAAATGGAGTCATGCCTATGTTTGCTTGGTAACTGTTGTTGTAAGAGAATTCAACCAATGACAAGTACTTGTCCCAACTTCCTTTGATGTCTAGCATGCAAAGTCTCAAAAGATCTTCAAGAGTCTGAATCATCCTTTCAAATTGTCCGTCCGTTTGAGGATGGTATGCAGAACTGAATCATAGCTCGGTGCCCATAGCTTTTTTTAGACTGATCTAAAAGTGAAGTGAATCTATGATCTCGATCAGAAACTATGGAAACTGACATGCCATGCAATATTACAATATCATTTACGTATATATCGGCCATACGCTCGAGTGAAAAGTTTTCTCTTATAGCCAAGAAATGAGCGAACTTGGTAAATCTATCTACGATGACCCAAATAGCATCAAAGCCTTGAGAAACTTTGGGAAGACCCATCAAGAAGTCCATAGTGATGTGTTCCCACTTCCATTCTGGAATTTCGAGTAATTGCAATGGACCCTTAGGCACTTGATGCTCTGCCTTGACACGTTGACAAGTTAAGCACATTGAGATAAACTTGGCAATCTCCCTTTTCATATTGTTCCACCAAAATGTATGTCGAAGATCGCGATACATTTTTGTACTTCCCGGGTGAATTGCAAACGGTGTGTTGTGTGCCTCCATCATGATTTTATACTTCAATTCAGGGTCGTTAGGAACACAGAGTCAAGAGTGGAGTTGAAGTATTCCTTTCTCGTTGATTCTTGCTTCTAGAATAATACCTTCTTGTACTTTCTTCATCGTACTCATCATTTTCGGATCAGTAGCTTGAGCAACTTTAATTTTATCAATTAAAGCTGGTTCTACTTGTACGTGCGCAATCTTCATGTAGGTCCCTGGTGGCTTTAACTCTATCTTCATCTTTTTTAAGTCGTACAAAATACATTTCTGCGTAGTCAGCATTGCACTTGTACTCGCATAAGATTTTCTGCTTAAATCATCAGCTACAATGTTTGCTTTTCCTGGGTGATACTGGATGGTGTGGTCGTAATCTTTTAACAGCTCAAGCCAACGTCGTTGCCGTATGTTGAGTTCCTTCTGGGTGAAAAAATACTTGAGACTTTTATGATCCGTAAAGATTTCCACTTTCTCCCTATACAAATAGTGCCTCTAAATCTTCAATGCGAAAATGACCGCTACCAACTCTAAATCATTAGTAGGATAATTTTTCTCATAATCTTTAAGTTGTCGAGAGGCATAGGCTATAACTTTTCCATGTTGCATAAGTAAATAACTTAGACCTTTACCTAAAACATCGCTGTAGATAACAAATTCTTTCGATCCTGATGGTATGGTCAGAATAAGAGCTGAAATAAGACTCTTCTTAAGTTCTTAAAAACTTTTCTCGCATTCCTCTTTCCAACCAAATTTTGTGTTTTTTCGAGTCAACTGAGTTAATGGAGTGACGATTCGAGAAAATCTTTTTACGAATCTCCGATAACAACCAACTAAGCCCATAAAACTTCGGACTTCAGTTACTGACCGAGGTTGCTCCCAATTTAATATTGCTTCAATCTTTGTAGGATCAACTGATATTCCCTGACTAGAAATCACATGCCCAAAGAACGTGACTTTCTCAAGCTAAAACTCACACTTTTTCAGCTTGGCATACAACTTGTTCTTATGTAACTTTTTGGAGTATTAATCTCAAGTGTTGTTCATGATCCTCACGACTTTTGGAATATATGCGAATGTTATAAATAAAGACAACCAAAAAAATGATCCAAATATTCTTTGAATATCCGGTTCATCATGTTCATGAAAGTTGCAGGAGCATTTGTTAGTCCAAAAGGCATGACTAAGAACTCATAATGCCCGTAGCGGGTTTTGAAAGCAGTCTTTGGAATGTCATCAGCTTTAACTTTTAACTGATGATATCCAGAGCGAAGATCAATCTTTGAGAAATGTTGAGCACACTGAAATTGATCAAACATGTCATCGATTCGAGGTAACGGGTACCTGTTTTTGATGGTGACATGATTCAACTCTCGGTAGTCAATACACAATCTCATACTCCCGTCCTTCTTCTTGACAAAAAGAACAGAGGCACCCCAATGCTATGCACTCGGACGAATGAAACCAGTATCTAACAATTCTTGTGGACCTTTAGCTCTTGAAGTTCAATAGGAGTCATTCGGTATGGGGCTTTGGAAATAGGCTTGGTACCGGGTTCAAGATCAATACAGAATTCAATTTCCCGATTTGGAGGTAAGCCGGGAAGTTTATCGGGAAAAATATCAGAAAACTCATTAACAATAGAAATATCATTCAAGTTTGACACATCTTTGTTCAAGTCAGTGACATGAGCTAAAAATGATTGACATACTTTTTTTTAATAAACGAGTGACTTTATAGCTAGAAATGATAGTTATAGATTTCAATGGTTTGATGGTTTGAATTTATATGACAGGTTGATTAGGAATATAAAAACTAATGATCTTTTGAAAACAATCAATTTTAGCATGATGATTAATCAACCAATCAAGTCCTAAAATCACATCAAATTCATGTATTTCCAAAGAAATAAGGTCAACGGGTAATATAAGGCTGTTGATTTGAACTAAGTAAGATTTATATACAGTATATGTAATGGCTATTGCTCCTAATGGGGTTTCAACTGATAAGTCAAAGTACAAATTTTCAGGAGTTAAGTTTAATCGTTAAGCACACATAGGTGAGATAAAAGAATGGGTATAACCAGTATCTAACAGGGCATAGACTTTACGAGAATTTATGAATAGCTTACCGGTTATTAGCTCGTTTGGGTTTCGTGTCATTTGGGATGTTACAATAAAAGCTCTCCCTTGAACCACAGATTTTTCCTTATCTGCGTTTGCTTTTGGTACCATCATTGCAGTTGGACTTGATTTTGAAATAGGTCAAAATCGAGCCACATGACCTTTTTTCCGTAACTGTAGCACAACTAGGACTGTTGAGTACAATTTGGGCTGATGTGGCCCTCTTGACCACACCTGTAACATCTTATCAGTGGTCGATCTCCTCCCCTTGGCACTGGTGTCAGTGCTGGTACTGGTGCCTTTGCTCTTTCATAATCATTATGGAATCTCTTTCTTTTGAAATTATTCTCATTTGATTCTCCTCTTCTATTATTCGATGTGGGATTACTACCGAAGTGCTAGTTACCTCCCATATGGTTCTCGTTCATGTGGTTGTTTTCATTTCTCTCTCTACGCTGATCATTGACTCTTGACTACAATTTTTCATCTGTTTGCTCTACCCTTTGAGCCCTATCGACAACATCTGAATACAAACTAAATTTATGAGAGCTAAGCTGTTGACGAATTTCAAATCTCAACCTCGTAAGAACATCTGACTCATCCGTGATTCGTCATCCACTATATGGGTTGCAAAACGAGATAGTTCGGCAAACTTAGCTTCATATTGTGAGACAGACATATTTTCTTGCTCTAGCTTTTTGAACTCCACCTCCTTCATATAACGGATGCTTTCTGAAAAGTATTTTTCATTGAACAACTCTTGGAATTCCAGCCAAGACATTTCGAGAGCCGAATGATGGATGCGTTTTACCGCCTCCCACCAATGGTCTACCTCCCCTCGAAACATAAAGGTGGCGAATGACACATTTTGATCATCTGCACATCGCAAGACATCAATTATTTTTGTCGTCTACTTCAACCATGCCTTCGCTTTGAGTGGTTTAGGCTTCCCAAAAAATTCAGGTGGTCCCAACTCTTTAAATTGCTTAACGGTGACAATCCTTGAATTATCAGCGTTTCCACAGTTAGGACCTCCCCTCGATTAATTTTGGATAAATTGCATGAAATTTCTAAAGAAACCATCCTGATTTGCATGATCACTAGCATTATTTTCTAAAGCTGCAGGAGGATTGTTTGTAGCTTCCTGATTCTCAACTACATTCCCTTCGGGCAGTGGATAATTCATTCCCTAATTTTCAGAAGCTATTCTTAACTGCGGTTATAAGATAAAGGTTAGTTAAACAAACTGACTCGTCATTTTCTTGTCCCCACATTCAAGCCAACTTATTAGATAACAAAATTTTATTTATGTAGGACACACTAGTGACGTAATCTATTCATCTCTCTCCTCCCACTTCTACTCCAGATCTCCATTAAAGATCATATCCCTAAGCTCGGATACCAAATGTGACGCCCCCAAATCTAGGCCTACATAGCCTAATTTGAGACGCCATAAAATACACGATTTCTAATACAAACAGTACATAAAACAAAAATACAGAACTCAATAATACACAACTAAGTCTTCACTATTATTGCCATACTATATACAACATATGAAGACTACAATAGCTATCTCTCGGACCGTCACTCCATTCCCCTACTAGACCCAGCTATTCTTTCATTTTCTGAATGACAATGGAACAAAAGAAAGGGTGAGCTCAAATAGTCCAGTAAGAAAATACCATGACTAAGATGACAAATAAATTATCATTAACCTTCAACAGTTGAGTTCTTAATTGAATATAATAGATAATAAGCTTTATATCAAGAACTGCAGTTAAATTCTTAAACAAAGTTCATATCAATGATAGCAGCGGAATGAGCAATCCATTAGAAAAAAAATAATGTAGACTATGATATTCACTTGCTTCTCTTTTTAAGAAAAATATTATCAACTTTTATCACCTGAAATACCACTGGTCATGATGATACAAATTCACAGTTCCTGGTCATAATCATGCAAGTCAACAGTTTATCTTTGCACTACGGGCCAAAGATATTCAATATATCACCAACGGTCATAATTATACCAGTATTCAACATTTGGTCATAATCATACCAAATAACAGTTCTTCTTTGCCCCCGACCAAAGAGAATATTCACCACGTGCCCTAAAAGACACAACAATTATATTGCCTTTATCCTATCATCTATGCCCCAGGCCACAAATATTCACAACAACATGGTTCTTGATGATTATAATAATAATAGTGATATAAATGATAAACAAAAGAAACAGGATGATCAATAAATATCGAAAGTTTATGATTTTACTTTGTACGGATTTAAATAATGTCCAAATTGTCAACATGATGTGGACTCAAATTCAAGAACGATATTCAAGATCCACAATTCAGAATAACGGTTAAGGTTCAATGGAAAGATTTAGAAAAATAGGAAGGTGCAATGGAAATGATATTAGATGAAGCGCAAACTATTAAAGAATATATGATCATTTCAGGGAACGTTACCAACAAGAGACAAATAAGAAATGAATATGAAGAGTAATTCACCAAACATGCAATAGTCTGCATAGTCAGGTTATTCTCACAAATTAATAAGGAATGAATACAAAAGTTTATTCACTAAACATGCGGTAGTCCGTGTAGTCAGATTATTTTCACAAATTAATAAGGAATGAATACGAAATATTATTCACCAAACATGCGGTAGTTCGCGTAGTCAGGTTATTCCCATAAATTAATAAATAAAAATAAATGACACATCTTACGAGTAAGAAAGAAACGATATTATTTTCGAGAATCAAAGAATGATAATCCCTTACTGTAGTAAGTTTGAATAATGGAAGATGAAAAAGATGGTATCTCTTACCTTAGCACGTGACTGGATATGAAATTGATTAACCTATATTTTTATAATTTAATTAGTAACCATCATATATAATTTCATAGTGTATACCAATTTGTATGAAATCATCAAAAATGATTTAATAGAATAAAGTAGAATAACTTCAATATAGTGTTTGAAGAAAATAATATTTCAAAATAAATCTTCAAAAGGAATCTTTTCAAAATGAATCTTCTAAATGAAGAGTCTTCTAAAAGAAGATTTATAAACACCGTGTGATGTGTGTGGTTACTTATATAACTCTTATAAAAAGACTTACTTGGTCTGTAATGACCACGAATTTCATTAGTCATTGTAAATATACTTAATAAATATTTAGCAATGAATTTAAACTTTTTGTACTAATTAATTGTACTTTAGATAATTAAATAAATGTACTTGTGTATGCGTATTTTTATTTAAAGAATTAAAGCAATGTGTATAATTAATTAAAGCAAATCTAATTGGATTATATTTTAAATCTAAATGAGTTGTTAAACTAGGTCAAAGGTATTAACCTAGTAGCCCATGTAATTAATTTAATTACTAGCCCATGTAATTAATTTAACAAGCCCAATGCTTATTTTAATTAAAGGTAGCATAGTTATTTAAATGCTAGCCCAATGTGTTATATAAATTGAGCCCAAACAATTTAATTGAATGAGCCCAATAGAATTTATTCCCAAGTCCAATGTGGAGTCCAAATGAGGTCAAAACTTTGGTCAATATAGATATATATAAGTATATATATAATATATAGATGTATATATGTATATTTTAGCATTAAAATTAAATCAAAAATGGGGGATTTAAACCCCATTTTGCTGAGATTTTTGAGGGACCCACTTGGATGGCTTGATTTGCAATGTTGCTTCTAAATCACTCCTTGTCATAGTTGGTGAACAACCCTAGTCATTCCATGTGTCTATCAACTAGTCAATCAATGCAATAGTAATTATAATTAAGCACTAATTTCACCAACATGGGTGAATTAGCAAGCTCATGAGGAGTTAGTTGGTGGCTATATATATGATACTCCACACTTGAGCCAAGCTTGTTGGTTCATTTGCTAGAGCATAATAGAGAGAAAGTGAAAACATTTTCTAGAGAAAAGGAAGATACACTAGGGTTTTGTGTGAGAAAAAGCTAGAGGAAGACCTTGGTGGATGTCCAATAGCTACACAACATACTTCGGTAGAAGGAGAAGAAGAGAAATCAAAACCCAAAGGTTTAAAAGTGCTCTAAACATCTTCTTCTTTCATTTTTGTAGTCTAGATAGCTTTTGATCGGTTAAAATCTATTTTAACCGATCAAAACTCGTTTTGATGGTCTAGATGTATTTATCTATGTAATATATGTATATTCATAGATCTATGTATTTATAACATGATTTGGTATGTGAGAAATGCATAAAAGTTGTAGAAAAGTTCATAACACGTTTTACCGGTAAAACCCTAACGAAGCATGAAATGTTTAATGTTGTAGTTTGAAATGTACAAGTTGGAAAAATGATTTCTATGGCTATAAAGTTAGATCTATGAGTTTTAAAGAAAACCCAACTTGAACCTCTCAAAAATATGGAAAAATGAAGAAGTTATGACTTTTACCGTAAAACATGTAATTTTAAAACTCTAATGCACAATAATCCACTTTGAGCCCATTTTTCGTGATCTTCACATATCCAAAAATGTGTTTCAATGATGGAATATTGTAGTTCAAGAAGATACGAATCCAACAAGACCAATTTGAGGTCATTTGGATTTATAGATTTCATTTTATTCAAGTTTTAATCAAAGGAGCAAAAATTGGAAAATCTGAAAATGGCATTTTGGCAGATTCTGTCACTCAAGGGCCGGGGCCCTCTTCCCTTTGTTAATTAGAGGGTCGGGGCCCTAGTTACTGTTCACCGACAGATTTTTTTTAATTTCGGGTCGGGTCGGTTCGTTTTAAACGGGTCGGTTCAAATCAATTATCACCAAAATGGGTAAAAATGTTTTAAAATTAATATAATTAATTTGGGATCCAATAAAAAGAAAATATATAATTATTTATTTATTATGTGGATATTAAATAATAATTAAGAGTCATGAAGGTGATTAATTATTATTTAATTAATATTAAATAATAATTAAAATGAAAAGAGATAGTTACTAATTATTTATTAAGTAATAAATAAAGGGCAATGTAATTAATAAAATATTATTAAATAGTTAATAATATTATTAAATGAATAAAATATTATTAAATAGTTAATAATATTATATAGTTAATAAAATATTATTAAATGATTAATAATATTAGACAATAAATAAAATATTATTAAATGATTAATAATATTAGACAACTAATAAAATATTATTAAAATGATTAATAATATTAGAAGTCTAA
The DNA here is from genome assembly GCA_947179155.2 of Hedera helix. Classification (NCBI taxonomy): domain Eukaryota; kingdom Viridiplantae; phylum Streptophyta; class Magnoliopsida; order Apiales; family Araliaceae; genus Hedera; species Hedera helix. The sequence goes on from OX359278.1 coordinate 4,694,042, forward strand.
TAAAATATTATTAAATGATTAATAATATTAGATGATTAATAAAATATTATTAAATGATTAATAATATTAGAAGTCTAATAAAATATTATTAAATGATTAATAATATTAGATGATTAATAAAATATTATTAAATGATTAATAATATTAGTTAATCTTAGAAGATTTATAAGGTATTATTAATTGATGAATAATACTACAATGCTAATAAAATATTATTAAATTGTTAATAATATTAGATAACTGTTTGAACAATATTAAATAGTTAATACAGGTTCTTTGTGTATAAAATATTATCAAGTAGTGATAATATTTTCTAAGTGTTTAAATACCCATAATTATTCAATTATGTGGTTCGTAAGAGTTATAAAGGTCATCATACTTACAAGTATATGATACTAATTTAAGATCAAATTGATTTAATTGGTAGGCCCGTTCAGGGATTGTTAAATTAAGTTGGTTAGCCGTAGACGACGCACGAGGCAAGTTTTCTACCCCTTAACTTGTATTTACTATTGCAGATATTCTTCAACCGTATATACATTTCAATTATTGTTGAGCAAGTATTCTACACTTGTAGTTATTTGACAGACCTTTGAGTGAACTAATTATCAAAAATTACTTCACATCGTTATTGATTATTGTATTCGCACATAGTGCTTTTACAACTGTTTAAGAACGTCTAAGCTAATTGTTTCGGCTAGACAAATGCATGTTTAAATTCATTTAATTGAATATTATCAAAGCTTATCCAAACCATTGGCTAGTGCGGATTCTTACAGTAAGACTGAGAAAGAACAACCCTAGTTAAAGGGGGATTTTTATTTGTCGGGAAACCGAAAGTGTGCAAGAAATCTAAATATGATGCATATACATAGGACATGAGAGGATTGATCCCCTCAAGTGTCCCGTTATTTTTAACAAGGAGTCAGACATTGTATGTCTATTTTACCTTAATAGCAGTTCACGGTCATTAAAGACCACTCAACAGTAAAGAGTTAATCAAATCTTTTATTGAAAATTGATTCTTGATATCATTCGCAATTGTTATTGTTGAAAACCCTGAAGTTATTTCCCTTCATCATGATATATCTTTTGATTGTTGTTTATAAACTTGCTGAGCCATTTAGTTGCTCATTCTTGCTATATCATGACTATATTTCAGCCAATCCTGAAAGCTCTAAATTGGACAAAGGTAAGGGAAAATCGAATGCTTAATTTTAGTAGTTGCATGCTAGTTTAAATTACTGTTACGTAATTACTGTTGTAAATCTTTTGTATTTTCCCCTAAGATATGTAATGTTTAAGATTAAGGTAATAGACCTTGGGAAGTGTAGCCTTTTGTTAAGGAACCTTTTGTATTATTCCGCAAAGTTTGAATACAATTTATGTATTTCATTGTTGTTGTTAAGTATTGTACAGTGAGAACCGAACTCGAGGTTAAAGAACCCGGATTTGGGGTCGTCACATGGTCAGTACTCGTACACTTACAGATCTTCACAAATACTCAAGATGATTTTAGCACACTCAAAGAGAACTTATATAAAGAAATATTTGGAGAGTGAAATAAAGAATATACAAGGAAGTTTTTATGAAAAATTCTTAAGTTAAGGTCTCTATTTATAGCCAAAAATCTTATCATAAACCAAGATTTCCTAATTTAATTCAAACCGTATATTTCAAGATAATGTTTAATCCATACCTCTCATTTCATCTTTTAAGATTTCCTTAATCTAAACCATTCATTTAAAGATCATCTTTAATCTATACTATTCAATTTACTTTATATATAAAACAACTAACTTATAAATTAACTAACTTTATATATAAAAACAACTAATTTCATATAATTTATTATAATAAAAATAAATAACTTTATCAATTCAATTATTCAACAATAATTCATAATATTCATTATTATGACTAATTGTCATAAATGCAGTGTAGTTGGCTTTTTAAGTTAGATACTCACAATACAATCAAAAAATTAACTAATAATAAAATACAACAGTTTAATTAACATCATAATAGAGATAACAATAATGCAGAAATAAATAAAGAAGAAACACGTTACTGTGTAATGACAATTATTGATTCAATAATGTAGATTACTGTGCATATGCTACTGTGACAATTATCAGTTTAATAATATGAATTATTGTGCATGTGACAATTATTGGTTCAATAAAGTCAATATAGTACATAACCACTTTATCAGTTTAATAATATGAAACATTGTGCAATACCGTGTGCTACTGTGCAATACCATGTGCTACTGTGCAATACCGTATGTTACTATTCTTTTACCATAGGGTATTTTAACAGTTAAAAGTGATAGTACCGTTGACTATATTTATTTAGAAAGGTTACGTATGTCGCTTTCTATATCCGACAATAATTCGTTGTGGGGGTCAACCAATATTTGGTTATTTCGGCACCATCGTACGAATCAAATATTCCCTGATAGAACGAATATTCCTCAACAAAACGAATATTCTCCGATAAGATAAAATATTTCTTAATTTTCACTTTTATCAATTTATTTATTTACCGTTTCAGAAGAAAATATATAAAGAAAAATTAAATTTGTATTTCATAAAAGTCGGAGTCTTACAGTTAATATGACTGTTGGAGCTCAATTCACTCGTTTTTGGGCGAGTGAAGACCACTTGCTGTTAACTTAGATGGAAATGAGGTAACTTTTGATACTTGAGGCCAAACTACGCGTGGTGAATCAATAGTTTCTAAATTATAGATGGTGACTCAAGAATTTAGGTAAATCACATGTAATTTTTTGAATTTTACTTCTTAAAATTATAGTTTCGAAAAAATATAAGTTGTTGTTGGAGTCGTACCGATTTAAATATCACATCACGTTGTTATTATATATAGCTTATATACTCATTCCATTTCAAATTAGATATACGTTACGTTTCAATATGTTTTTATTTTATTTTATTTTAAAAATTAACGATATATTTTTAATTTTATACTATAAAGTGACATGAATATTGCCATGTGATCACTTACACTTTTTAACATTATGGATATATTTATTAAAAAATAAATAAAAATTACTGTTGGGTTGAGATAGTTTGGGCCCGGGTTTGTACTGGCCAATACTAATTCATTGGGTTTATCCCTATTATTATATTGGGTTGGGTCTGACATAGTTAATTATTGGACTCTTTATTTTGAGGTATGGGCTATTTGGAAGAGGAAAAACCAGTCTACTTGGAAGATGAAGAGTCTGCTTGGATGATAACGGTTGTCTGAAAGAGGGACGTTTATTTGGTTGATTAATGCTTGTAATTATGGTTGCATGGGCATATAAAAGGGGAGTAACAAAAAAGATCTAAAACTAATTTTCCACTTACTATTCACATACAGAAACCATTTTTAAGCATACAAGCTCTCTACTATCAGAGAAACCTGTAACCATCAATATTATTCTAGAGAATTACTCTCTTTGCCCATGATTTTTTCCCAATTGGGTTTCCACGTAAATTTCTGGTGTTCTTACAGTGATTTCTTTGAGTTATTTGTGTTTGACGTTTAATTTTGCTCATTATTTTGTGATTTAAATGGGTGCTACAAAATTTGGCGTTAATATTGGCGCTAGAAGGAGGGTGGTGGTTCTGTTTGAAAAATCACAGTTGAAGTAAGGAGCAAGCGTAGTAGGATTATGGAGTATAAGGATAATCATGTGGAACGGACAGGTTCATCAACACCTACGGTTAGAGGTTCGGTCAAGGATAGATTGGGTCCTTCCCATCAAAGGGGAGGATAGATGGCGTCACACTCTAATTCAGTTCGTCGACGGTTGTTTTCCTCTGATTCTCCTAGTTTGGGACCTGACAGGGAAACCATTCGCCAAGCTTCTGTTCGGGAGCACACGGTTGGAGGAGGAGACCTCCATGATCAGAGGGAGTCTACCAAGAGACAGCGAATTCATGCAGCAGAGGAGGCTTTATTATCTCTTCAACATCAGCAAGAGGGGTGGGCTGTTTTATTGACAGAACTGGGAAGGGATGAAGAGCCTCAGAACACAGTACAAGGATTGGGAGTACAGACACCCCAGAGTAGGGGGGTCGGGGACGGGTGAATTACCCACCCACATCACAATTACCATATGGAGTCGGAAGTAGCTATGGCCCACCAAGACCACAATCGGAACGAGCAGGTGGGGAGCCGACTTCCCTTCGGGATAGGGGGTCGACCTATTCAGACCGACGGAGGTGTTCACCATCCCCACAAAGGTTACATGCTCGAAGTCGGAGTCCGAAGAGAGTTTCAGGGTATATACCTGACGATCGGGAAACTCAGATTCTGAGAAGGGTTTCAGGGTATGTGCATGATGATCAGGAGGATCGGATTCCGAGGAGAAGTTCAGGGTATGTACCTGACGATCGGGACACTAGGAGTCCGAAGAGGGATTCACGATACGTGAATGATGATCGGGATGCTCGGAGTCCGAGGAGGAGTTTAGGACACATGCCTGACGATCGGGAAGCTCGGAGCCCGAAGAGGAATTCAGGGATTGAACCTGCCATTCGGAAAACAAATGACGATGATAATCCCCTCTTGAAAAGGATGGCCGAACTGGAGCGACAACTAGCTGAAGTCAGGGCAGGAGCTAAGCCCACAAACATCAATTCTCCATTCTCAGCTGCAATTAATATGGAGAAGGCTGACCCGAAGATGAAATTGCCACCATTGGAGTCTTTTGATGGCACCGGTGATCCCTATGACCATACCAATTCTTATGAGATTGTAATGGGGTACTACAACCACTCAGATGCGGGGATGTGAAAGATTTTTATAACAACTTTGAAGAAGGCAGCAAAACAGTGGATCGTGTCTTCGCCTTTGGGAAGCATTAATTCGTGGAAGGAGTTGTGTGATAAATTCCATGATCGGTTCAGCAGCAACAAAAGAAGGGGAAAACTGACTGCATCGCTGATGCAAATCAAACAGAAGGGAGATGAGACCCTTAACCAATACGTGCAGAGGTTCCAGGAAGTAACAGGGGCAGTAGTCAACCTGGATATGACCCAGGCATTGGGTTTCTTTACAACAGAAAGCTGATGAAGGATATCATGTTCAAACCGCCCAGAGATTTGGCCGATGCTTATGAACGAGTAGAGAATTTCATTGCAATTGAAGAGGCCATGACTACTTTGTCAAAGAACCAGAGGGGATCCGATCATTACAAGCCCAAGGAAGGGAAATCGGACGTACTGGATAGGTTGGGTCCGAGGGAAGGTAGTCAGGCAAACAAATCGTCAGGCCAACCTAGGTTTGGACAGAAGACATACACTCCCCTAAATGCTGATCGGGTGCAGGTGTTGAATGAAATCAGGGGTACACAATTCTTTGAACCACCTAGAACAAAGAAGGGCTATCAAGGATTTCAGAATCAATTCTACGAGTACCATCAGTCTAGAGGACATGATGTAGAAGGGTGTCCAGACTTGAAGGAGCTGATTGAGAAAAATGTGCAGAACGGGAGGCTACAACACTATGTTGCTAGGCGAACAGTCCTATAGGGGGTTTGGCCACAAAGGAACAATCAGAATGAGGCTAGTGTAAGCCAGCCGAGACGAGTCATCGATGTCATCAGTGGAGGTCTACCTATAAAGTCATCATCGGGAAAGCGCAGAAGATCCACTTCAGATATGGTAATGGTTGTAGCAGAACAGACGAGTAAACAAGAACGACTCTATCCAGGGTCGGTAATCTCATTTTTTGATGAAGACTATCCGGTTGACTCAATTGAACCACATGAAGGGGCATTGGTGATAACTGCCCAAGTTGGGCCCGTCGACGTGAAGAGAATAATGATCGACAACAGGTCTTCGGTTGATGTGTTATACAGTCATGCTTACCAACGCATGAACTTGGAGGGAGTCAATCTGGAGGTTGGCCAGGAATCACCCTTGTATGGGTTCGGGAATGAAGCCGTGCCAGTAATCGGCACAGTTGAGTTACCAATGGTGTTTGGGGAGTCTCCAAAGCAAGTGAAAGTCAATGTGAAGTTCTTTGTGGTGCAAGTAGACTCGGCTTATAATGTCATTCTTGGAAGGACGACGTTGTCAGCACTCAAAGCAGTTACCTCAATTGCTCACTTCAAGATGAAGTTCCCTACCCCACATGGGGTCTGGGAAGTCAGGGGAGATCTGGATATTGCCAGAAGGTGTTACAGGCATACTCTTACAACACCAGTGATTGGGGTCAGCAAGATGAGACAAATTTTGACTGTAGATGTTGAGCCGTTTATGGAGGGACTTACTGAGCCATTGGCCTCCCCTGTTGAAGAGACTGAAGATGTGGAACTTATTCCGGGAAATACCGAAAAACTGATTCAGATAGGGGCCGGGTTGCCCCTTTGAAGAAAGGATTAATTGAACTACTCAGGACTTATGCTGATATCTTCGCCTGGACACCCCGAGATATGCCAGGGATGGCAGAAGACGTGGCCATCCACAGGCTATCCGTTGATCCCGAGAAGAAGCCGGTCTTTCAGAAGAGGCGTATCTTTGCTCCCGAACGCCAAAAAATAATTGATGAAGAGGTGGGAAAGTTGCTGGATGCCGGAGTCATTGAAGAAATTGAATACCCAGAATGACTTGCTAATGTTGTGTTGGTCCGTAAACAAAACGAGAAGTGGAGGGTTTGCATAGACTACACGGATTTAAATAAAGCTTGTCCGAAGGACTTCTATCCTCTTCTACACATCGACCAGTTAATCGATGCTACTTCGGGGAATGCTATACTTAGCTTTTTGGATGCATTTTCGGGATACAACCAGATTTTGATGGAAAAACAAGACATCCCGAAGACATCTTTCATTACTCATCAGGCTATTTATGCATATAACCAGATGACATTCAGGCTGATTAATGTCGGGGCAACTTATCAGCGGATGATGAACAAAGTCTTCCGAAAACAAATTGGTCGGAACATGGAAGTTTATGTAGATGATATGATTGTTCGGAGTGCCAGGGTGCATGACCATCTGGATGACTTGGAGGAATGCTTTCAGACAGTTCGATATTATAACATGCGGCTGAATCCCACCAAATGTACGTTTGGGCTCGGTGCGGGCAAGTTTTTGGGTTACTTAGTTAGCAAAAGAGGGATAGAGGCCAATCCAGAAAAAATCAAGGCCGTTATTGATATGAAATCCCCGAAGACATTTAAAGATGTGCAGAGGCTGACAGGTCGGATAGCAGCTCTTCGGCGATTCATGTCCCGATCAGCCGAAAGGTGTTTACCGTTCTTCGATACCCTGAAAGGGCCGAAGAACGAGAAATCTTTTCATTGGACTTCGGATTGTGAGGATGCATTCCAAGGCATCAAAAGATATTTATCTTCGGCTCCGTTGCTGCAGAAGCCATTAAACAGGGAGTTGATTTATGTATATTTGGCTATAAGTCCATTGGTTGTTGGTGCCATTTTGATCCGAGAAGAGGGAGGCCGACAGAATCCGGTCTACTATGTTAGTCATGCCTTGAGGGATACTGAAACAAGGTATCCTAACTTAGAGAAGTGTGTCTACTCCTTAGTGATAGCTAGCAGAAAGCTAAGACATTACTTCCAAGGTCGGGTAATAGTTGTTTATACCGATCAACCTTTAAAGAAAATTCTCCAGAAGCCAAACGCATCAGGAAGGATGGTGGCTTGGGCAGTTGAGCTAAACCAGTATACGATAGAGTACCGTCCTCGGATGGCGATAAAGGGCTAGGCCTTAGCTGATTTTATGGTGGAATGCATGTTTTCTGAAGAAGAGTCAATCGTTTCTTCGGGATCGGAAGTAACATTGATAGCTGGGGCGCAGTCAGACCCATCTCATTCCTGGACTTTAAGTGTGGACGGATCATCTATAGCAGACTTAAGTGGAGCTGGAGTCATTTTGACAAGTCCTGAAGGTTTCAAGGTTCAACAAGCAATCCGGTTCAAGTTTAAAGCGACTAATAATGAGGCAGAGTACGAAGCTATTTTGGCAGGCCTAAGATTAGCTCATAGTTTAAAGGTTAAGAGCTTACTGATCATGAGTGATTCCCAGCTGGTGATAAAGCAAATTTAGGGGGAATACGAAGCTTGGGAGACTAGAATGACGAGGTATTTGTCCGAGGTAAAGAGTGTTTTGTAGTATTTCATTTCTTATTCATTGCAAAACGTGGATCAGAACGATAATACTGTGGCTGATGCTCTGTCAAAACTCGCCACCGCTCCGAACGAGTCTTTGTTAGGCTCAGTTTATATTGAGGAATTAATTGAGCCTAGCATACTGAGGAAGGAGGTCAAGTGCGTGAAGATGGATAAGGATGAGATGGACAGATTAAAATACATTAACTTTTACAGATGATTCGCATACTTACTTCCATTCGTGAAAAGCCAGTCGGTGTCGGAAAGGAGATTGTCAGACCAGAGGTCGGTCGGCATTGTGGAGAGAAGTTTCTCGAGGTCGGCTTCTCGAACGTCCTCGATGTGATCAAACCCTAGGGACGATTTGCTCGGTTCTCCCCAGGGTGATAGTAGAACGGTGTCCGTTCCTCGGAGGAAGAACCATGATGAGTGCCATCCTTTGTTGCTATGCGGGGTGGTCATCCAGACCTTCCGATTGGTGTATCGGGTCAAGACTTTAAAACCCTTTTCCTTGGAGTTGATGAGTTTAAAATAGCTCAGGAACAGATCCAGGGCTGGTTCGACATCCTGGTCTTTACAGTGAGCAATAAAACAAATGAGGTGGATATAAGAATTAAGGACTAGTTGGGAGAACCCGATTCCTATAAAACTTAGAAATTCGGTGATAAAAGGATGGAGGGGGAATCAGACGCCATGTTTGAGGGTCCAAGATGGAACTCCTATCCAGCCTCCCTCGAGTTGCCAGTACATTCTTTCATGAGGTCGGGGGACTTGGAGCTCATATTGGAGAGGAATCTGGTATTCATGGCAGAAGGATTCAAGCTGGGCAGGGGTTATGGATGATGGGGTAGTTGCTACAGGGGCATCTTTATAGATTCGACGAATGGCATTCTCTCTCTCCCTATCAAATATAGGTTGAGCTTGGGAAGAAGAAGCTTGACCTTGGGTTGCCATGGATTCCGAGGAGAGAAACTTTATAGATGAAGGTGAGAAAATTAGGGATTTCAGAAAGTGAGCAGTGTGACAGGAAGGAGACTTTTGAGGCTTTTATAGATGAAAATAAGACATATAGGCATCAATTTTGGGGGTGCAAGGGGGCGCGAAAACCAATAGGCGTCAGTTTTGGGAGTGTAGGGGGCGCACAAAGTTCAAACGGAAGCAATTTTTGGGGGAACGTGATAGAAGGATGATGGTCGTGTGCCAGACGTAGGGGGTTAAGGACTGTTTGGATATAGCTAGTTATGAGGGAAGTAAGGATGTTTGAATTACTCTCCTATTTAAGGCTCTTAAAAATAGGAGAGTGGGGGGCAATGTTGGGTTGAGATAGTTTGAGCCCGGGTTTGGATTGGCCCATACTAATTCATTGGGTTGATCCCTATTATTATATTGGGTTGGGCATGACAGAGTTAATTATTGGACTCTTTATTTTGAGGTATGGGCTGTTTGGAAGAGGAAAAACCAGCCTACTTGGAAGATGAAGAGTCTGCTTGGATGATAACGGTTGTCTGAAAGAGGGACGTTTATGTGGTTGATTAATGCTTGTAATTATGGTTGCAAGGGCATATAAAAGGGGAGCAACAGAAAAGATCTAAAACTAATTTTTAACTTATTATTCATATACAGAACTCATTTTCCAGCATACAAGCTATCTACTATCAGAGAAACCTGTAACCATCAATATTATTCTAGTGAATTACTCTCTTTCCCTGTGGTTTTTTCCCAATTGGGTTTTCACGTAAATTTCTGGTGTTCTTACAGTGATTTCTTTGAGTTATTTGTGTTTGACGTTTAATTTTGCTCGTTATTTTGTGATTTAAACGGGTGCTACAAAATTTGGCGTTAACAATTACCATTCAGAAATGTGAAATATGAAATATGAAACTAATTGTAATAGGGATTACATATCTATACAGGGAGAAGTTTAAGCTACGTAGGATCAGAATTCAGCATTTGTCGAGTAATTATAGAAGTAAAAGTAGGGTACAAATAAGCAAGGTCGGGACTATAGGTGCATATTAGTTCTGTGGACAAGGAATCCGTGAAAGACCTGAGAACTTTTGTTGGAGAAACCTCTTGCAAACAATATTGCAGGAACCATTAAAATTGGGTCCTCTCTTTAGATCTCTTGTATTTGGTCCAATTTTGCACTCCCATTTACTAGGAACTAAACAATTTTTAGGAGGGAATGTGTTGCAGAGTGGTGTAAACTTAGTCACTATTCGCCACTGCATCAATAGTCTCTAGTTTTTAAAATTAATTAATTAATATATATACGATGTGGATAAGATTTATGTGATATGGATTTAGGGTTAAATTCGAATTCACATCATCGTAATAAATGGTGTTTTATAATATAACATCTGCATTTCCATACACATTTACAATGATTAAATATTTTGTGGATCCGAATACCATTTTCTGTCTCCTTCTATGTATGATCACTCTCAAATTTTTGATATATAACTTTAATCAGCATGATCCATGTGAGTTGGGACTCAATATAGTTGAGTTGACAACTTATTTAGCACTTCGAATCTTTACCAAGTCAAATGTACATAACTATTTAATTATAACCCTCGAAACGGTTGTAATCTTATGTTTTGCATTTTTCTTTATGAAATCATTTCCATTATTTGCATTTGCTTGTTGCTCAAACACATGTTAAATCAGCGTGATTGATGTATGGAGAACATAGTTTTTGACCTAGATGATTGGATCTTATGGTTTTCTTAACAAAATCCAACTCATTTCCAGTTACAAAACAAGTTATTCGATCTTAAGCAAGAAAATTTAATTAATCATTTACAAGCTGGAATAAGTCAGTATACATTGCATCAGATCAATCTTAGGTTTTGGTTATGGATTCAGTGAGTAACGTGACATACATGTAATGAACTTGACCCTCGAGAGCTTGAAAGGGCAAGGAGTTCCATGTGAATTTCAAGTTAGTTATATGGCAAACCAGAATCTTAGGAGACCAGATATAGTCTCATATTTCATGACACACAAAAACTTAGGACCATTATTATTGCATGAATGTATACACGTTGAGCTCTTCAAGGCAGTAAGAGATTATGGTGGTGTTTGCAAAAGAGAAAGTTTGTAGTCGTGGTGAGATCTGTTGAGGTGCATATATAGTTGTCATGGCAATACTTGATATTAGGGTATAATACTGTGAGCCCAAGTATAAGTTAGGGTTCACATGTGACCTAAAGAATTGAATGAAAAACGGAATACATGAAAATGAAGGATTAACGAATAACGAATTACGAACGATCGAAAGATGAAAAATCCAAGGGTTTGACCCCTTAGGGTTCAGCCAGCTTAGGTGGTCCCACCATGAGGTAAATTTTTGACAATGATTCCCTGATCAAACTTGATTTGAACTACCGAAATGAAACAGGGATAAAATAAGAAAAACGGACAACAAAGGAGCAAAAACCTAAGGGACCTCTAGGACCCCCTATATAGGCCCCCTAGGGTTCAGCCCCTCCTAGGGGTTGGCCTCCTAGACGCCGTTTCGTTTTCCCGATAGTTGTTCCGAGTAAGTTTAAAGCAGTGCAATGATGGAATAACGAACCTGAAACCTATAGAACTTGTGAGGGGTTAGAAGTGATTTTTTTTAACTCCTCTATGAAAATATAAACTTCTCATAAGATCGAGAATCAAGAGAAAATGATGAAAACTAATCAAGAAAAGCTAAAATAAACAAAACAGCCCGAAGGAGAAACGAAACCCTAGGGTTTGGCCCCTTAAGGTTCGCGTTAGGTTGGCCCTGTTTCACTCCAGATTGAGTTTCTTCGAAATTTTTTGATGATAAAATTGATCGGCGCGATTTTCTGAATTTAACAACAAGAACCTTGAAAAAGGAGACCCAAAAGGGGCCTTCACGAGACATAAAGCTTGTGGGAGAAACTTATTCTGAGAATTAATTAAAGGATTAAATTGGCGACTAGAAGAACGAGACGATTTGGACATTACCCAGGTAACTAAGGGTATTTTGGGAATTTTCCCGTAATAAGGGGTACTTCTGGAATTTCCCTCGAAGTCACATGTCTGACACATGACCCCTTGCCCGAAGACTCTTTAAATTGCCCCCTCATTTCATGATAAAGGGACTTTTGGCCACTGAGGGAATTCTCTCCAAACCAAAGGAGGTTTGATTCTCTTTGAAATTTTGGCAACTTAGAAATTTCTCCCGTTTTGAGACACTCAATACTCTTGGACCTTCAAAGTTTGGACTTGAATTCTCTCGAGACCCTAAACACACAAAATACTCTTAGACACTAGAGATTACTCCGGTACTCTAAGAGTTCTGCTTTATGTTATTCGACTAGTTGCTCACCCATTCTTCTCACATCTTCAATCATCCAATCAATTTCATACTCTTTGCACCGATATAAATTAAACCCTCTCCAGTAAAGTACGAAATTTCTTGCCTACAAGTATCAATCATGAATTAGTGACAAATCAAACTATATATACATCTCGAATGGGAAGAAATCTATATATAGTCCAAGTCGGTGGCTATGAAGAGTTTAATGGTGAACTCCTTTTATACTGTTTGACTATAATATTCAACATGTTATTACGGTGCGTATGAAAAATTTTCATAAGCAATATTATGGTGCCGGGTGGGGGAAATTTTCATATGCAATTTAATGATGCCGAGTGCATGCGGAAACTATCCAATAAACACTATTATTATGGGTGCGATAATTTACTTTTTTTTTAAAAATGAGTCCGTCGAATTTGAAATGAGCACAACGGGTTGACTAGTACTACACACTTCATAATTAATTTGACTGAAAAATTCAAAATTAAACAGTTATTTTGTGATGAAAGGGAGTTTTTGAATAGATCACAATTCGAATAATCCATGCTATGTGAAGCTGCTATGTCCCTCGGAAAATGAGTGTCTCACTTTTCTAATCGACTTTTTCTTTTCTTTTTTTGAATATAAGGTTTCATATGGTGCACTTGAACAAATAAAACAAATACTCCCTCCATTCTTAAAAGTATGGTTTTAAGTACAATTTTTTGTTTACAAAAAAGATGTCTAAATGTATACAAATCAAATATAAAATATGTATGAAAACTAATTTATCCTAAAAAATATACTTAAATTTGGTCAATAAAGTTTAGAAAATACAAAGGTTTATTAGTATAATTACATTGGAGTAAAAGTGATACTTATTTTATTCTCTTTCCTCTAATTTAATTTTTTTAATTTATGTGAAATATGTATTTTGGCCATCCTTTTGAGGATGGAGGGAGTAGTATTTTTTATAATAATAAATTTTAGTACTCTCTAGACTAAAATTTTTAAAACTTATACAACATAATTATGTCTGAGTCGTGTTTCTACAAACCTTAACATTTGGACAGATAAAATTAAAGAAATAAAAATGTCAACAAAATAATAAGACCGTCTTTCCAATATGTGATAATGTACACGCATTATTCTGTCTTAGCTTCTGATATTTAATGATAACATGTACTATGCGAACCAAATTGGGCATTAATACAAGAGTGGTTCTACACTTACTCATTTTTTTGACCCGTTAACTCTACCCTCATATAAGACGAAGGAGTATGGTCCCACTTTATTTATAAAATACAAATAAAGTGTGATTATACTTTTTCGTCTTTTTTGTGAGTAGAGTTAACGGATAAATTTTGAGAATAAATCTAGAATTTTCCTTAATATAATCTGAGGAGATAATTCTTGATTTCTATATTTGCACAACTTGCAAAGAAAAGCATGAAAACGATAGCATGCATGCATAGGATATATGAAATTAAAGCAACCAAAACTAAGATGACTATAGTACGTAAGACGAGCTCTTTTTCTTTCCAGTCAAAGTAATCAAACCAAAAGGCACAACTGCAAAAGCACTAATATTAATCTAACATTTTCATTTTATCCGTGTGTTTTAGTGCAAAATATCCTTTAACTATTGTACTCATTATTAATGAAATGAAAAGGTTTAATTTAGTGTTGGATTATTGGCTAGTGATTAGGAATAGCTATATGCTTTACTAATAAAATGGCCGTTAATGTTAGGTGGATGAGGTTAAAATACATTAGAATTTGACCGACAGAAGCAAAATACAAGACTTTTTCGTTTTTTAATTTGCTTGGCATTTTGTCAATGCCCTCTTCAAGAGTTCGTGTGGAATACATATATATATATATATATATATATATGTGTGTGTGTGTGTGTGTGTGTGTGTGTGTGTGTAGAATTTGGGTTTTGTTTCTAGGTTTTCGATTGCTTAATTAGCTTTGAGAATGTGAATAGGTGATAGTGGCCACTCCTTGCCCCCACCTCTTTCTATCTTTCTGTTTCTTTTTATAGAAAACATGCATGATCAAGCAACACTTCAACCAAAGGGAAAGTGCAGATTAAATAATCATTTTATTCCAATTATGAATTTAAACTTAAATCCTAATTTAAGCAAAATAAAGTTGTAGTGAGTTTATTGATAGATGTTTCTATAAAATACTTATCAAAGATTCAAAACTTAGAAAAACTCCTAAACAACTCACCGAAAGTTAAGTTCTTTTTTGTCACGCAATTGCACATTATCATATGGCATTCAAAATTCGGAACATTCTGAAAAAAAAAATGTAAGTTTGAGAGCATGACATAGGGAAAAGAAGTGTTTTTCCATAAAATAAGAAATATCAGTTAACATATCACGAGAGATAGAGCATTCTCCTCATCTTTTACCCAGAAATCTATTGACCGTGACGAACTAAATGATATTTTTTCCCACTATATATTTATATATATATGAGCTTCCTATGTAAAAATATACGTATTAAAATAATAGCCACTCATATATTATAATACAAACGTAACATCGAGAACCTACTCATATTTATCCGGAAAACATTAATAATGTAATGCCCTAACCATCTCATAACTTTGTTACGGAATAAGATATGACAAATAACATTCATATTATTTATTATAAGAATTAATGATTAAGATTAAAAATTCATCATTCACTATTATTATTAGCGGATGACTAAATCATCTGCTAATAATAGTAGCGAATATTCACTACTAATAATAGTAGACGTTCACAATTATTATTAGCGGACGCCCGCAATTATTATTAGCAGATGACGCATTTCAAAATTTAATCTCGGCCATTGATATTTGGAACAGATACTATAGATAGTATATACCTATTTTTGATCTATAACAAATATATGTTATGAATCATTACATATATATATATATATTAACACACTCACTCACACAAAAAAATAATACTCTTTTTATTTAAAAAAAAATCTCACATTTATCTTTATTAGTCAATTTGCAAATTTTAAAATTTCAATATTTATATAATTCATGTAAATTTATTGAAAATAACAAACCTCGTCACAATACTTTCTCCGTTCTACAAAGCGATCATACTTATAAAATATACGAGTATTAAAAATATATTTTTATTTAATATATATCTTTTTCTGAAAATAAAAATTTATTAATTTAATAATAAAATATGTTAATGAAATTATATTAACAAAAATATATTATTTGAGTGAGGGAACGGAAGCTGACTGCGGAGAGTAGTGCGCCGCTTTGGAGGTCTGATGAGTTCCTGTGATTTCGGCGGTGAGTGTGGCTATGTCGACACCTGCCCCCCACTCATTGTCGGACTCATACACGACCGACCACTTGTCTCATTTCGGATTCTTGTCCTCCTCTTTTTGGATTTTAGTTTATATCACACGAGGATTTCACGTGAACTACATGTGTCAAACTCAATTACCTTAGTCAACTACATATTTTATTTCTTGTCCTTTTACCATCAAGTTTTTAGTTGTTACTATGGTTTGCTTTTCTTGCTTTCAGGGTTTGGATATTAATTTTGGTTTGTCCTCCACCCTTTCGTTGCTTGCTTGCTTTCTCGAAATTTTTTGAGGGGTTAAATTTGATTTGTAGGAGAGTTATTCACATGTGTCTCTAAAAATTAAAATAGAAATTCTGAAGAAGGAATTTACTTGTATTAGTATTTGGTCACTCACACAGGATTTACTACGAACTTGTTTATATATATATAAAATCCATAATAAATGGTTATTACAGGAATTATTCAACAAATACATTTTATATTTTTTATAAGTAGATTTAACGACTTTTTTTCTCATGTTGCTAAAAAGAGTGACAACAGACTTGAGCTGCCGCTATTCCTTCTAACGGCAGACCTAGCAAGTCCAACCGCTATTTTTTCTTAATGCAGGCATCGGAACGCATCAGCATGTATCGACTGATTCCTGCATGCATCGACTAATGTCTTCATGCATCGGTATGCATTAACACTCTTTCTGGCGGCAAATATCGATACGCATCGGCAGTTATCGGCTAATGCTTGCATGCATCGACAAGCATCAACAACTGATGGCTAGCGGCAACAGATAGATAGAGTTATGGGTCAGGAACGGTAATAAGGCTGACGTTCGACTAGCAGCTTTCACGTGGCGAGAGGGAGAAAGAAATAGCAAGTACTACTCTTTCTCTTTGAACGAATCCGAAGTTCGAAGGAGAGATTTATTTGAACCTAAATCCTTGGATCGCCTATGTGTCTATGAAGAGGTTAGGTACTAAGCCACTTCTTTCGCCTTTAGCTTGACAGTGAGAATTTTTACATCAATCTTTGCCTTTAAGCTTTGAGCTTGGCACCTTGGCAGTATAATCTATCTGCATGCATCGACAAGTATCGGCTAATGTCTGCATGCATTGGCAGACATCGACTGATGCCTGCATGCATCGACATGCATGCACTTGTTGTCAAAAGGAGAAGCGATTGGTTTTTTATTCCTACCTCTAAAAGGAATAATGGCAGCTTAGGTCTACCACAACTCCTTTTAACGGCAGAGAAAAAAAGTCTTCATTTTGGGTTGTTAAATCTACTTATGAAATATATGAAAGGTACGTATAAGATGTATTTATTAGAATACTATTCCTAGCAATCATTTGATATGGATCATTTCTCTGTGTGTGCGCGTGTGTGTGGTTTGTAAAGTATTATGTGCATTAAATTAGTGATTTAGAGTACACAAGTGGGATAAATTCATCTAAAGACATTAATCTTAAAACTCTTTTTCTTCTAGAAATGGTTCACATAAGATCAATATCTTTTGCTAACGTGGTTAGACAAGATATATGAGAGCATCCTGAAGATGGAAAGTTTTGCCATGGGAGCTTATTTATAAGCTTAATTTGTCAAATTAGCTTTGTTATGGTATGGAATCCTCTTTTCTCGGTTATTAGTTAATTGTAGTACCATCTACATCTCAAATTAGTTGAGCCTCTCTTCTTCATTTTTGGTCAAATCTAGTGGATCATATTGTTTTAATTGTTATAAAATTCGGATTAAATCTATTTTTACGTATTGAATTGAATGTCAATTTATATTATTTGAACTATTTTTTTATTCGACTTATTGAACTACTTTTTTTTAACAAAACATTACAAATTCCATGCAAAGCCGTTGACTTTTAACGATAAACAATTTTAAAAAATAAAGTTATTCTATTATTGTCGTGGGCCTCACAGATTCGTCATGGAGTGTTAAGGTGGAATTACAATCTATAAGATAAGTAAAAGCATACTGCAAATAAAAATATGCTAAAAAGGCAAAAATATTTAATTTTTTTACAAAGGTTTAAAAAAAAGTTTACAAAAGTTACAAAATTAAAACATATTAAACAAATTAATAGATTAAAGAAAATCAAGCCACTAAAAGAAACCCCCATCTCCATCTCCCCAACTAACTAATATTTTAAATCTTGCAAATCACCATCTAGATCTATTCGTCATTATCCTTCATTTGCAACCCACATTCTCACCACCATTCTATCTCTATTACATCATCAAATATGCCATCTAATTTTCTAATTTCAGAGGCACAAAATTACGACCGAGAAGACGAAAATACAACAGGAGCCAAGGTTATCGACTATAAAAGAAGTTGAGAAAAATCAGGAAAATCAAAGGAAATAAAAAATAGAGGATATAGCCAATATACATGAAAGCTGAAAATCATCTGAAAGTTTTGAAGATCAACTTGTAATCGGCTGAAGATTTATTTATTGTACCTACAATATATTTTCGTGTAACCGTTTGTATATTTTTGAATTTATAATTAGTGTACGTAACTAAAACGTGATTAATTTTAGGAGATACTTTTTGTATATATACCAACATCACAGAATCAATAAAGTAGGTTTTGGAGTTTTTCTCATTGAGTCGTGTTCTTCACATTCTCTATATGGTATTAGCGCTATAAATCTCCATCGAGAATCGATTCTACATTTGACTTATGTCTTGCTCAAGCACCCTAAACACACAACCTCCTTCTTCCACCGATACACCATGTGTTGTTTTCAACATCACTGCTTAAATCAATGAGAAGCTTACATCCTTAACCTTTTAACAGTGGCATACCCAATTTAAAACTTTATTCATTGGGTATGATTTAATGGACTATGCCAATGGTGACTCTGTGTGTCCCATTTTCGATGGCACCCCATCCTTCCACTAAAAAAAACTCACTGGGTCCGACAAGACAAATTTATCTTAAGTGCTATTATTGCCTCCACATCACCCACCATTACTACCTTAATCGCCAATGCTAAGACCTCTTATGAGGCTCGAAAGAAATTAAGTAATATGTATACAAGTAAATTGCGTACAAGAGCCATGCAACTCTAGGAAGAACTCACCTTGATACAGTGTGGGAATCAATCGATTCCATATTATCTTCACCTTTGTCAAAGCCCTAGCAGACGAAATCGCACTAATTGATCACCCAATTTCAGATGACGTTTTTACTCTCCACGTCCTCAATAGAATGGGTCCCCATTTTAGGGACATTGTTGCTCTAATTCGTGCAAGAGAGAAATCTCTTACCTTTGAAGCATTGCATGATTTACTTGTGGGGCATGAGAGTTACCTCCGCAAAATGGAACCTGCCACTCAGCAGCTTGCTGCAACGATAAATTACACACAGATAAAAGGTTTTGAAGGGCAGCAATCAAAAGGTTATCACAAGTTCAACGGGCCTTCAAAACAGCCGTCTTACACTCGCAGTTTCTCAGGCCCATTCAAATACTAGTGACAACCCAATTCAAATCAATGTAAATATCAGCCCAAATGTCAACTTTGTGACAAGTTGAGTCACATAGAAAAAAATTGTCCGCAGCTTCAACAAGACGAGGTCACTGTCAACTGTGTTACAATATCAAATGGCAATGAAAGTAAATGCCTCATTGACTAGACAGAGTCCCTCCCAATATCAGTGGTGATCTTCAAAATTTATCTATCCATTCAAAATATGAGGGCACTGACGAAGTCGTTCTTGGTAATGGTACAAGTTTAAAAGTCACACATATTGGTTCTTTAGCCTTACATTCTACACAAAAGACTTTTTTTTTTTTTTGCGTGAAACACTTTGTGTCCCAAATATTCATAAGAATTTAATTTCTGTACGTCACTTCACTAAACAAAATAATGTCTTCATTGAATCTCACCCACTTTATTTTCTTGTGAAGGAATAGAGCACAGGGGTGATACTATTCAGAGGTGCATACGAAAACGGTGTTTACATGTTTCTGACATCACCGGTGGCTTTTTCTTTGAAAATAATTGCTAATGTGCATGAACAAACTTCACTTGATGGATGGCACAAGTGTCTTGAGCACCCTTTAATTAAATTAGTTTATAGTCTTGTTAATCATATTTCCTTTCCGCTTACAAATAAAATTTCTTCTTTATGTACTTATTGTTCTATTAATAAAGCTCATCAACAACCATTTTGTGCCACAAGTTTTAAAAGCAATGCTCCTCTTAATATTATATATACTGATGTATGGGGTCCCGCGCATCAAATTGGGCTTGATGATTCACGGTATTACCTAATTCTTATTGATCACTACACAAGATACATGTGATTTTTTATTCTATAAGTGCAAAATCAAGCGTGTTTAGCATTTTTTCACAATTTTTAGTATCTCGTGGAAACATGCTTCAATTCAAAAATAAAAGTTTGTACTCTGATAATGGTGGTGAATTTATTGGCTTAAAACAATATCTATCATTTTATGGTATTAGTCATTACACCACCTCACCCCACACCCCTCAACAAAACGGTGTTTCTCAACGTCACAATCGTCACCCTGTCAAAATAGGCCTCACTCTCCTCCACGATGTCTCTATTTCTCTTAATTATTGGCCTCATGCATTTCAAACCGCAATATATCTCATAAATCGACAACCAATTTCATTTTTTCAAAATAAGTTTCCTTTTGAAGCTCTTTTCAAACAAAGCCCTACTATCTTAAATTAAGAAAATTTGGTCGTCTTTGTTTCCCTCTCACTAGGCCTCACAAACTCATAAGCTCCAACAAAAATCAAAACCGTGTTTGTTTCTTGGGTACTCTTAAACATAAAATGCTTTATAAATGCATGAATCCAACCACTAAGAGGCTTTACTTGTCAAGACTATTTGATGAGTCTCGAAGCCCAATCGAAACCCAAGGCCCATTGCCTAACGACAGCCAAAACACCCCTACAGCAACATCACTCTTCGATCTCCAGATTCTCCCAAACTCACATATCTATCGTCTACTGACCCTTCCTTATCTCTAGCCAACGTATTTGCTCCTTCGTCTCCATTATTATTGCCGGCTATCTCGAAAATAGCTTTTGCCGCTAACGCGTCACCTCTAGACAAACCATTTATCGTGGTGTCCATCTAAAAAAGTCAGCAGATCCTTGTCTCAAAACCTATAGTGATGCTGATTACGGTGGAAACATTGATGATCGTCCACATCTGTATACATCAGCTTCCTAGGTGAAAATCCCATCTCATGGAGTTCAAAAAAAATAAAGAGTTGTTGCCCACTCATTAACGGAAGCTGAATATCGAGCTCTTGTAAATATGGCATCAGAAACTATGTGGCTTCTCTCTTTACTTCAAGAACTCGGCTTCCCACTCAAGGAGCAACCATCTCTACTTTGTGACAACTTAACTTTGAAGCAACTTATTTAAGCTTCAATCCAGTCTAACATTCAAGGATGAAACATATACAAATTGATCTTCACTTTGTACGTGATCTAGTTCGGAAAGGCACCCTTAATGTCGGTCATGTACACACTCAAGACCAACCAGCAGATCTGATGACTACACAATTCCTAAGAAATATGATTGGCCTTGCCGACGGAAGCTCAATCTTGTGGGGGCGTATAAAGGAAGTTGAGAAAAATCAGGAAAATCAAAGGAAATAAAAAATAGAGGATATAGCCGAGATACATGGAAGCTGAAAGTCATCTAAAAGTTTTAAAGATCTTCTTGTAATCGACTGAAGATTTATTTGTGAATAAGTCTAAGTGCACAAACTTTGGGACATAAACTCAAACTCTATCTCTATCATTAAAAAGTAGGGCCTGACACGGATTGACGCGCTAGACCCCACTTTTTAATGGTGGAGATGGAGTTTGTATTTGAGTTTGTGTCACAAAGTTATGTTTGTAGACTTGTCCTTTATTTGTTATACTTCTAAGATATTTTTCATATAACCGTTTGTATATTTTTGAATTTTATAATTAGCATACATAACTAAAACATGATTAATTCTAGGAGATACTTTTTGTATATATCGACAACAATGGCGGGCTTGGAATATGGCCACGTTTTCTCATCTTCTACCCTTTCTTGGTTCCACGAATTGTTAGCATCACCATCAATTCGGCTTCGGACCTAAGATTTGGCAAATGGAACAGATAATAAATGTATATTAAAGTGTATAGATAGATGTAAAATTGGCGGTGATGGGGGTAAATTAGTGGCGAAGGTTGAATTTTCAAGGACATATGTGTTTCTCCTCAATTCATTTTGGGTCCGGGTTGAAGAATTTCTGGGTTTGAAACAGTGGGGGGTTATAGTTATGTAGGTTTATGTTGTTCTTAATTCAAGTGTGTTGTAATTAATTATTGGTCTTGTTTTCTTTCTTTCTGCCTTGATAGCATTTTGTGGTTAGTTGTTTTACTTGATACGTTACGTGTATAGATGTAGAGAGATAGCGATGATAATGGTGGTACAAACATGGTTGCAGCTTTCAAGAGGAAGACAGTGAAATTTTTGTGACATTTTATTTTATTTTTTTGTTTGTTTTTATTTTTTTATAATTCAGTTTATTAATCTAGGACTATAACTAGTTTATTTAAGTTGTTTGTTATATTATTTTTAAGCTTGTTAATTAATCTAGTTAGTTAATTATTTTATATTTATTTAGTGATTTAATTTAACTTAATTCTCCAACTAAGCTTCTCTCTCCGCCATGTAGGTGCCACGTGGATCAACCGTTAAGATTTTAGCAGAGCTTGATGGTTTTTGAATTTTTGTAAAAAAGTTGCAATTCAATGAGTTGATTGAAAAAAGAAGTTAATTCAGTGATATAAATATAAATTGAAATCGAGTTCAATGGGACAAAAGTGATTTAACACTATAAAATATCATTTTATCCTTATTAAAAGGAGCAATTCTTGGTGAATTAAATTAGAGAGTAAATTACTTCATTCATCTTTAAAAAGATGAGTTAAAGTACAATGTTTTTTTGTACTCAGAAGGATAAGCTAAGGTATATAAAATAAAAAATATGTCATTTAATGAAGTTCATAGTATAAAAAAAATAAAAAGGTTCATCAATTTTGGTAATCTTGTGGGGCCACTAAGAATAATTTCAATTTTTTTTTTCTCTTTCCATTATTTTACTCTTCTTATTTTGTGTGAAAAATATGTTTAGCTCGTCTTTTGGAGGATAGAGGGAGTACATTTTATTATAAAAATAAATAAATAAGAGGGACTAGCTTCTATATATATATATGGATAAATTACATATTGTAGTACTTTTTAAAAAGTAATTACAGAAAACATACATTTTAAAAATATTTACAAAAAAGTATTTTTTTAAAATATATTTATAAATTAGTGCATTCTTATCCCTTAAATTTAGTTGGATGATTTTAAAATTCAAAATTTAAAAAATCAATTACACAAATCAATGCATTTCATCTCTCATTCCCCTCTTTTTAGCAGATGATGGTCTTTCTCTCTCCTCTCCCTCCCTCCTCCCGCTACCGCTCCATCTTCCCCCGCCTGTTGCGCCTCCCCCTCCCTCCCCTGCCTGCTGCGCCCCCGCCTGCCCCCTCCCCCTCCCCCGCCTGCCACCTCTCCCCTCTCCCCACCCCCGCCTCCCTCCCTCCTCCCTCGCCCACCTCCCTCCTCCCGCCTCCCTTCCCCTCCTCAAGCTTTCTCTCTCCTCCCTCCTCCCTTTTGGTCATAATTTTTTTTTAATACAGTAACTAATTTTTTTTATATTTCAGTTGATAACCAAACCTTCATACAAAGGTAACCGTTTTAGTTTTTGTGTGTAACAAATAGTGATAAAAAAAATTCAATACAGTAAACATTTTTTTTATATTCCAATTAGTATCCAAATCTTCATACAAAGGTAACCATTTTAGTTTTTGTGTGTAACCAAATAGTTATAAAAAAAAATTCAATACAGTAACCATTTTTGTTATATTCCAGTTGGTAACTAAACCTTCATACAAAGGTAAATCTAGATAACCAAACACTGTTATGGAGGTAACCAATTCCTGAATGTGTAGTAACTAGTTTTGGTTACCTTTGTATTAAAGGTTGGTTACCTCTGTATTAAAGTTTGATTATCTTTGTATTAAAGTTTGGTTACCATTATATTAAATGTTGGTTATCTCTGTATTAAAGTTTGATTATCTTTGTATTAAAGTTTGGTTACCTTTATATTAAAGTTTGGTTACCTCTATATTAAAGTTTGGTTACCTCTCTTATTAGAATGATAATTTTTTTTTTTTTTTTTTTTTTTTTTTGTATTGTGAATTTTGTTTTGGTAACTGCCGCATATATGGCAGTTAATTATACTTGATTTAAGGAATTCCTTATTTGTAGGAAACTGAATGATTTAATAAATTTATCTTGTTGTAGTATTTTTGTAATTATTTTGTATGTGTTTTATTTTTATAATTACTTTTTAATTGTTGTATATTAATGTTAAGGACCCTATATATATATGCTAATAATAATGGACATCTATGTTATACTCTTAGAATATGGACCCTCAGGCCCAATAATCCGGTCCATATCATCGAAAAGCTCGAAGGCCCTCTTATTCGGTTCAGAGTGAAGGCTCACCTTCGATGAGGATCCTACCTGACGAGAGGCGACCGGGAGTCGAGGAAAACAGCTAGAACACTTGAGTTACGTCAGCCGTCTGTGCTGGGTATGGAGTATTGTGATTATCCTATGATAGCTCTGCGCAACTACTTCACGGGACGTATCCGATGGGACCCTCCTAGGCTATCTCGCATAAAAGGATAAAAGGGATATTTAATCACTATGAAAAGATTAGACACTCATTTTATATTTGAAACTCTTAAAATTAATATTATATATCTCTCCTTACTAATTAACGACCACACCGAATTAAGGCGACCCACGACTACCATCGTTGTTACTAACTATGAGGACGTTCGTATATATCTGAAAGAACCGAGGCCCACATCAAAAACGTACATATATAAGGTATGTACTTAAACCACATAAAAGTTGGAATGGTATCAGTGCTTTGCCTTCTTCCTAGGGCTTCGAAACAGACCATAGAATTATAAGTATAGCATTCTATCAAATAGTACAAAACTTAATTCTCAATGAAGTGCTGATTATTTTATCTCCTCGGTAAAACTATACGTTGGGGAGAGAGAAAGAGAAAGAATTACCAATCTCAAATTCTAGAAATAATTCAAATATATAGAGAGACAATTATATATCTGTGTGTATATGTATATAAGTATGAGCTTGAGATCATCACAACCATCTAGGTGTAGTCCAAATATATTAACCACAATAATTGGGTCATTTAGACAATTGTATTCTTCAAAATTACATCATTTTTTGGATAACTATCACAACCAATTGTTGTAGCAACCATAGCATTACCACACACACACACGCACATATTACACTGTAACTCATTTGCCTAATTTGTTATTGTCAGTATACGCAACATTCTGTGCACTATTTTTATAAAACCTAGCATTATGAGGGGAAATAAATTAAAGAAAAATATGGCTTAATTTTGTGCATGGCTTCGTGTAAACTGTTATTTTGCGAGGGAAGAGTGGACCTTTAATTTTTTCAATATTTAACAACCTACGATAAAGTCGAGTGGAACTTTTTTGTAGTAGACCCCTCCCTTTTGTCTGTCTGTGTAACTGTCGCTGCATAGCCATACAACTTTTACGAAGTTGTGGCCAGCATCGACTCTCCGGCAAGATAAGATTTAAGATTAATGCACAAATTTCTTGTAATAATGAGAAAGAGGTATTAGGAGAAATGTCCTTATCGGTTTAACAGTATGGACTTATTGTTATGTGACTCAGATTATGTGATTGACATTGTATAATATTATTCCTTGTAAATTACTCCATAAAGAGAAGAAATATATGCTTAATTAATAATCCAATGACCATTACATCATTCTTAATGAACTAATTAGTAATACTTCTTACACTCAACTTGTTATGCACCCATCACCATGTATGGCTTGCTTACCACGGTCTTAATTTCTTTGAGAAAATTAAAATAATATGCATAACTCTTATCAATAACATTAACAGTAACAAATTAGCAGACTCAAAACCTAGGTGCATAAGTTTGTGTATTCAATAATTTCCTTCAGTCAAATATAAATTATTTTTCTTGCTAGTATTAAATTTGACGAAGGAGCAATATGTATATTATTTATGTTCATGTTATATGAGTAATCTTCTTATAATATTTTTTTTCATATTAAAAACGAAATAGAAAAACAGAAGGGAAAGATACATAATTCAGAAAATACAAATGGCTTTAGCGATCAGAATGCATTGCCAATCACCTAATAAATAAAAGGAATCATGTTAGTCACATGGTTGTTTGTTCTAATTAGAGAATAGACTAGCTAGATACATTGAACAATATGTAAAACTAAAATCTTGAAAAAATTCATGAAATCCTGCTTTTGGGTGGGTAGTTAAAAAAGTAAGAACAAATGCATGGCATGTCTAGGAATCTTCTTTAATTATAGCTAGAGCAGAAAATATTTTGAAACATTCATGATTTGTTTGGTGAAACAACGTAAGCAAATTAAAGGAATAAATAAATCAGCTTCTAGACTTGTCTAGGCTGAAATCCCGGCCTGTGACAGACCATCTTCTATGATCGCATCCAATTCCAATTAATTAACTTTGAGTGAATTTTATTTATTTATTTATTTTATCATAAATAAATCTTGCAATATGAAATGTGAAGAAAAAAGAATGCGCCTGCGACATATCCCGTCTTAAAAGCAAACTGATTTTATGCCACTCATTGTTTTGGTTTGAAAGTGATGGAAAATTAAATATCTACTACAAATTCAAAATCACGTGCTTTTTATCACTAGATGACATCCATTGATAGTATATATACCCTTACTTTAACACTACAATCCAATTGCTCGTACGTCATAACCGTGGAAAATAGTTTGGAAAATGCCAAGTTATTAAATTCGAATTGAATTGTCGGTTCGATCGATAAAAATTAAAATTGATCAATATTTTGATTTGATTAAATTTTTTTTTTTAGCTTTTGTCAAAATCCGATGACTCGGCTATTGAACCGGTCAACCCAGTAACCGGGTCACTGATTTTACCGATTTTCTATTTTTATTTTTATTTTTCTTTAAGCCTTTGAATTTAATAGAATGTATTCTTAATTGAGTTTTGAGTTATGATCATGATTTAATATCTTTCTTTTCATATAGATTTAGTATTTATTTGAATTGTATAAAGTAAACATTGTACAAATAGTTTTTTTTTTATTTTTTTTTTATACCTAATTTGATTGAATGTATCCTAGAAATGTTTATGTTCATTTGTGTTTGATTTTATTATTCTCGAGTCTTGAGTCTTGAGTTTTGAGTTATAATTATGATTTAATATATCTTTTTTATATAGATTAAGTATTTATTTGAATTGTATAAAGTAAACATTGTACAAATATGTTTAATTTTTTTTTTTTTGTGTAGATAAATTGATTAATTTTACATATTTACTAAATATTATATATAATATATAATAATAATTAATATATTTAATTATTTATTACTTATTACATATTAATGACGTCACTGGTTCAATAATGGTTCGACCACTAGTTGGACCAATGATCCATCCACCGGTACCTTTTTCGGTTATATGACTTGTTCGAGTTTAAGAACACTGGGAAAATGTACTAATGAAATTATGTAAAGCTGAGGTCACACACACACACACACACACATTGAGCAGTATATTTATTAGCACAAATGAGCTATCCATATTAGGTCTTACCTTTACAGCACATTAGACATAATGCGCACATAAGATGACTCATAAGTTCGATAGGTTTGGGATCGCTTTCCTTATCAATTCACATGCTAACTAGTTATCTATCCAATACTAATTTGGTATGTGAGTTACCTATTTAGCATTTAGTAGCGTGACAGTTACATGGTGAATTCCTATTAGGAATTGGAGTTCTGTTGAGCAATATGAGTACTATAATTACATGGTGAACAATAGAGGTACAAATATCACATTCTACCATGCTAAATACTTTTTGCCTCAATTGTTAACACATCTTGAAACTTGTACTTACTCTCACACCAGATATATCCCCCGGCGGCCTAAGTCGTCAAGTACTTTCTGGTAGTTCTTTCTATGTAGGTTCATGTCTAAGCCGATGGTTGAACGTACGGATAAATTTGAGCATTGATGTTAGCGCTAGAAGGAGGGTCTTCTAGTATTTATTAGCGATCTTTTCTTAACCAAAAAGAACTAATATGGGAACCTCATCACCTTCAAAAAGCCAGAATAACTCTCAGACCTGAGCGGTGCGATCATAAACGCATCACACAATAGATGTAGATGAGCAACATCGTCTTCAAGGGATGCTTTACAGAAAGAAAGCTCTTGACTTCCAGCAAGAAGAGCTTGACAGATAGTATGAAGATCTGACAAAGGCTAAAAATAGCCTAATGAGCAAGAGAGGCGCGACCACTCGCTTGGGTCGTCATAACCCACGCAAAGCTTGACACCGTGACAACCATCATGACCACAAGATGACCAGTGCCCGATCATCCACTTCGAAAGATCGAAAGAAAAGGTTGACATCTCTCCCACAACGTAATAGGGATGATTAAAATATGAAGCACCATACTTGTAGACACACTGTAAAATCATCTCCCCAGTGGACTTCTGAGAAGCACATCAGATCTAGAAAGAAAAAAAAAACCTTACTCATCACCCTTCACCAATAAGCTCGATGAAGCTAGGATTGACAGAACTCTAAAAGTATCGACATCGGAAATGTATGATAAGTGACCTATATGATCACACTTTTTCTTATGAACAAGCTACGTATTTCCATAGCCATGGTGTCGCGACAATGTACCATCTTTTTATAGCCACTCTGAAGAAGACAATGAGAGAATTGGTAATCTATCTTCCTCCAAGCTCCATTGATTTGTGAGAAGAGCTGCAAGAGCAGTTCCATACACGCTTCAACAATAATAAGAGGCATGCAAAGATGATAACATCACTGCTTCAGGTGAAATAGAGACCTACTGAAACTTTTCGACAGTACATGGAGAGATTCAGAGATGAAGTGTCTGAAATCCTTACCACATATTCAACTCAGTTAATCTAATTTTTAACCATAGGTTTGCATATTGATAAATCCAATAGGTTGATTGAAGAAATTATCTCTAGAGCTCCTCAAACTCTAGCAAAGGTTTATGAAAAGGTTGATAAATTTATAGAGTTAGAAGAGACCCTCGCCAACTTTTTAGGTTCTTCTAGATTCGATGATGATTATCATCAGAAAAGAGACCCTAGAGGCGATGGAGCAGACAAAAGAGATGATGGCAGAAGAGACTCTAGGGGTGATCGATGATAAAATGATGATAACTCCACCGGAAGTGATGCTAAACCAATAGCTACTCCAGTTGAAGAGACCAATGTGCAGTCATCGGATTCCCAAAGTCTACTATGTCTATACATACCTGAGAAGATTTCCATATGATTATTGAAGAACTTCATATCACGGACATGAAGCCTATCTCTTATATATGACATGCGGTTCAGCTTGGGCGATATTATTAGTAATTAGTTATGTACTTCATATTTTTTTGAGGTTATTTTAACTGATCATATTACTTCTTCAATATTTATGAAATAAATTTTTTGTTGACATTATCTTATTTTTGTTTAATCCAATACACCACTTATTTCTCTCTAGCCTTACTTTCAGTTTTATTCAACTAATGTAGAGGGGGCAAGAAAACCTAAGTATTAGTGTTATCACGTTATTGAACAAAGTAAAAAGAAGAATGTACAGAACTCCTTTCATGGAAGAAAAGAAATTTTATTAATAATTATAAATTTACATAAGTGTTTAGTATTTACAAGAAAAAATGCAAGCTACCCATCAGGTACAGCAAGACCTAGCTTTTCGAGAAAATGCCCATTCTCCCAAACCAATAGCTTGGTATTCTCGAAAGTAGTATTTCTCCAGTCTCCCGAAAGCATATTTTCTTTGGTTCTCAAAAGTAGTATTTATTTTGTCTCCCAAAAACACACATTCTTCGATTTTTTGAAAGCAGTATTTCTTCAACTTCTTGAAAGCAGTATTTCTTTGACCTTCCGAAAGCATACTTTATTCGGTTCTCAAAAGCAGTATTTCTCCGGTCCCTCAAAAACATAATTTCTTTAGTTCTCAAAAGTAGTATTTCTTCGGTCTCTCGAAAGCAGTATTTCTTCGGCTTCTCGAAAGCAATATTTCTTCGACCTCCCAAAAGCATACTTTCTTCGGTTCTTGAAAACAGTATTTTTCGGTCTCCCAAAAATATATTTTCTTCGGTTCTCAAAAGCAGTATTTCTTCAATCTCTCGAAAGCATACTTTCTTCAGTTCTCAAAAGTAGTATTTCTTCGATCTTGCGAAAAAGTTTTTCATTCGGTCTGACATCCTTGGAATCCAGAAGTCTTTTGTCTTTGGTCTGAAGTCCTCAAAATCCTGAAAGAACTTTCGTTTCTATCTGACGTCTTTGGAATCCTGAAGTCTTTTGTCTTCAGCATGAAGTCCTAAGAATCTCGAAAGAGCTTTTTGTAATATCCTTAACATTTATGAGGCTAGTAAATATAATCTGAAAATGCTTAAATAAAGGTTGAAAATTAAAAACCTAGTGTTTTTTAATCGAATACCTAATAAACATTCCTCGGGTATACATTGAAGGTTTAATACAACTCGAATATACAATCGTAGGTATTTTAAGGTTAAACTTATAAATTAACGTGTGTTAAATATAAGTTTAAGTGTTCATTTTGTGTTAAATGTGTGATTATGAGTTTTACACAAGTATGCATTTCTATACTTGTTTAAAAACTTATAAATAATTTATGAGGTATACATTAGAGTATATATATTATGACCTAATATATTTATACGACGTATAAATATAAAATTGCTATTCACAAATACGAATACGGAATAAAAATGATGTAATATTGTAATAGATTAGTTAGACCGATGAATTATTACTAAAATGCATGGAAGATGTTGGGACGTTAGCATCGGACCCGTTTTGGAGAGAAGGCCGATATGGCGGCTTTACAGTTGGTATTAGAGAAATGGATTATAGTTCTAAGGTATAGAGTATCTTAGGGTATAATCTGAGGGAAGAAATTTATTTGGAGATATTAGAAATTTATTTGGAAATAGTAAAAAAAAATTTGGAAACTGTTAAAATTAAACTCATAAAGAGTTTTAAATATGTTACAAATTTGAGTAAAATTAATTAGAGATAGTTTGAGCAGAAGTACGTTTGGATTTTAATTAAAAACCCATGCTAGTAATTGAGCTGAACGACCATTATATGGGCAGGGGTTTAAGATACGTTAGAAGACCGATCTAACTCAATGAAGAAACAGTTGTTGCAATGTTAACGTATCGTGTAAGTGGTATACTGATAAATTTGTAACAATGTTGATGAGATAGGGAACTAATTCATTTATTCTTGGGTTAGGAATCACTCAGTTTACTATCCTGATAATTAATTAAAATCTTGTGTCCAGCTATTCTTTATATATATTTTGAGAATGTGATTTTTTTTTCTCTTATGTATATTGAATGGTTATAGTACGTTATTATGTCAAACCTAATCATTTTGGCAATAAACGTATGTTAGTAACTAAGTTGAGCGGACCTTTGTATGTGCAGGGGTTATGGTATGTCAACTAATCGACTTATGATGCTGCTACGAAAGTGGGCATGATCAGTGTTCACATTCAGAAAATCGATACATACTAAGGGTATTTTCATTCCAGTGTTGATAAGACATGGAACTGATTTATTAGTTCTTGATTTAACAAACACTTAGTTTACTATATCAATGTATTGGTAAAACTGGTGTCGAAGCTATGTGTTGTGTGAATAATATTTTATGCAATTAATATATTAATGCATAAAACATGAAATTGTAACAAGTATGTATTTACATACTTATTTAAAAACCCAGAAATAATTTATGAAGTATACATTAGGGTATATTATGACCTAATGTATTTATACGACGTATAAATATAAATTTCTTACTATTCACAAATATGAATACGAAATAAAAATGATGTAATAGTGTAATAAATTAGTTAGATTGATAGAATTAACTGTAAAATGTATGGAAGATGTTTGGTCCTGAGGTCCCAACATCTTCCATACATTTTACCAATAATTCTATCGGTCTAACTGATCTATTACGATATTACATCGTTTTTATTCCGTATTCATATTTGTGAATAACAATTTTATATTTGTATGTCGTATAAATACATTAGGTCATAATACATCGTAATGTATACCTCATAAATCATTTCTAGGTTTTTAAACAAGTATATAAATACATACGTGTGTAAAACATATAATCACACATATTTAACACAACATTAACACTTAAACTTATATTTAACACATATTTTAATTTTTAAGTTTAACTATAAAACGCCTATAATCGTATATTCGAGTCGAATTTAACTTTTAATGTATACCCGAGAAATGTTTCTTAGGTATTCGATTCATAAACACTAGGTTTTTAATTCTCAACCTTTATTTAAATATTTTCAGATCATATTTACTAGCCTTATAATTGTTCAGAATAATATATTTGTTATGCCCCCAAATTCGAGCACTTGCCGCTCGAACCTATAACTAACTTATGCTTCTATTTACTCATAACTTAACTAATGATCACATACTCATATTGGTTGTACTAGTCTATTATAAACAATTCTTTAAAAATTTCTTTTCCTTAGTCCCTAGATCGTGACTTGATCTTGATATTAACCTTATAACAAGTATCAACTTATAATTCATCCGTAAACACGGATAAGAAAATGTTAATTCATTAAGTTTGTAGATGTTACCTTTATCCATAAACCCTATCAAACTGAATTTCAGAGTATCAATAATAACATGAACAGTCCATATTATCAATACCCCCATTCGATCCAACAGTTTCATAAACAAAGTCCTCATCTTAATTCTCAAAGATCTTTTGTCATTTCATATTATGACCCTGTAATTGATGCAAGGGACTTAATAATTCTACCATTTTAATCTTAAAATTTAGATATTCTATAACTTTACATATCCAAGATTTACGGTATTAATAATAGGATGGTCCTTGAAATAAAAGAACCTTGCGATAAATATTTGCACATTTATCCGTGGAAAGATTTTTTTCCTTACAAAACGTCTTGTATCATTCAATACCCTCACTTCGATATATATCATTATAGAGTTACCTCTTCATATCGATATTCTCTATCTATCTGAAGTTCATAATATTATTAACACGCTTTTACTTAAAAGAGAGGAACCTTGATATGAATTTGGTTTCTTCATTGGTGCTAAATCTCTGGTCTTACAACATTCATAATGTTAATCAATATCCTCATTCAAACATATAGTTCTTTATCAATATTATTTTAATATTTAACAATTCTACGTTATATCAAATTTAAGACATAACACTCTTTTGATGATAATAACATGATATTATTCATATAAGATTCAGTTACAGGGTTTGCTTGTTTGTATTACAACAGTCATTATGACTTTATATAATTACAAATAAATAATGCATGAAATATAGTCTACACTTTTTCTTTACGTTCATGATCTTTTTATCATTCTTCTTTAACTGCAAATAAAGTTTTATTTACAAGAATGAACACAACGGCTCAGCAAGTCTAGCTAATAACGCATACACAGTTTATATGTTCATATAAACTTTAACATGTTTTGACATATCATATATTTCAATTCAACATATCACAAATAATTTTCATTTCATGAATTTATAACACATTGTAACAAAAAGCATATAAATCACGTTTATGACTGGTAAACATAATGCATAAGAGTTAGGAGACTTTCCTTGGTATTTCGTATAATAAACACTAAGCGTAAACTTGTTAAAATAACCATACACAATCATATTGTATATAAGTGGTCAGATTCAACGTGTTATATAATTTTATAAGTCATATAATAACTTAACTATTTTCATAGGTGTTATAAGCTTCCTAACACCTTAGCTTAAAATCACACTTTTAAGCCCTTAAATCTGAGAGCTTCTAAAAAAATTTCAACTTGGACCTCTTTTACTAGAATAGGTATAACTTTCTCATAACAAATTATTTTGACATGATTTATGAGAGTCTAAATTCATTAGAATTTTATGATCTACAACTTTCTTTGAGGTTGTTAAGGTAATATTCCAAAATTAAAATTTTGGAAAATGGGCAGAAATTTCAGAAATGCAAACTTGTTCACAATTTCTTCATTCCACTTGGTAAAATATGATACCACAATCATCAATATGCTATGTTATTATGTTCTAACACTTAATTAACTTCAATAACATGAAATAACAAGATTATAAACCTTCTTATATAGAGTTTTATGACTTTTGCTAAAGAGCACAGGAAAAACATGAAGAATGAAAAATCGTACATGGTAACGACTTATGTTCTTTAGCTTTTGGTTTTCATGATTGAAATAATTTGAGTATTATAACCGCTTATAAAATGAATATTCTTATTAAATACTTGAAGAAAATTAAACATAGTAACTGCTTGTAAAATGAGTATTTCTTTTTTATAATATAAATAAATCGGACATTATAACTGCTTGTAAAGAAGACTTTTGTACTTTCTATTTAAAATAATTTAGACATTATAACTTCTTATAAAAGTATATTTATACTAAATATAAGAAGAAAAATGAACATAATAACCACTATAATATACCTCTTATAGTGCTTGATTTAACTTATTTTGCACAAGAGTTCGATGTTTGAAATATATTTTTCGTTCACAATAGCTCTCAGATTATAACTATAGAGTATTTTTACTTTTGAATTTGCTCTAGAAATAGTGAGAAAAATGAATAGGGGAGCTCCCTATTTGTAGTATTTTGGAAGTTTCAATAATTGCATTTTTACCCCAGCTTATTACACTTTGCACCCAAAGCGTATTCTTGAAATATTCCCTCAAAATATATTCCACCAAGTGACATCATCATGACATCATCAGGTGACATTATGCTTGCATCATCCTCTCTTCTGATTGGTCGAAAAATTTTCACATGGATTACTAGTTAGGTTTCCTTAATTCTGATTAGTCCATTTCGATTTTTGGTTTCTGTAATCATTCTAATTTTTCTAGTTTGGTTAATCCAACTTGGTTTTTATCTAGTTTGGTTCTGATTGGTCAATTCTAATTAAAAGTTTGACTTTACTGAGTTTTGTTCCGTATAAACACTATTCTATGAAGTGTTCTAAAAGACTTGGCATGTTTTTCGATGAATAATATTTTTGGCGACCATTTCTCAATAAATGGTTAGACGATAAAAAGTTTGAAAAAACATTTATTTTCATCTTATCCCTATTTTATCTTCTATAGTCCCGTGCACGTTTTTCGAGAATTTTCTTATTGATTATTACGTATTTATGTTCCATTCAAACAGTATATCTTAAAACAAAAATGTTTAAAAATGAAAAGCGTTTCTATATGAATAGTAGTTCTTGCATTTTTCTACGAAATTTTTTATATTGGATAATACGTGTTTTCACATCTTATTACTAATAGATCTTGAAACAGAATGTCATTATGACATACACGTTTCTCTCAAAAGCCTAGGTTATTTTCTAGGGTTTATCTCTTAAGGATTAAGGTTTAGGTTTTAAGTCTTTTTTCAATTTAGGTTTTAGCCTTAAATTGACTTCTTGATTTTAATGTGTTAAAATTTACTTCTTGAACCAAAACATAAAATCTTACACATAGAAAATCATATAACATATAGATTAGAACACAATTCAATCTTTATTAATCACATAACACATAGCTTAGGTTAAAAATTTAACCTCTAGTCGTAAACAATTGTATCTACGAGTCGTTTTAGGTCTTTACTTAACATTACGGATACCCGAACAATCGTTCTAATGATTTTGTTTTAGTAGGAGCTAGGTTTTTAATTAACAACCTTTATGTAATCGTTTAAGATTATATTATCTAGTTTTAAAATATTTGGGATATTACAACATTCATCCATACTTATAAGAATTTCATCCTCAAAATTATAGTATAATTATCGCTATCATTCTCTTCACTTCACATTACTCAATTATCTTTCTATGAATTTTCTTAATCCATATTTACTTAAGAACTCTAAATCAGAATTCATAAGTTTTAACTTTAAAACGCCTACAATCATATATTCGAGTCGTATTAATGTGACGCTCCCAAATTCAGGTCTCATTACCTCGAATTTGGGTGATCACGCAAAAATACATTCAATCACCACTAAACAACATTTATATATTAATGCAATGCGAAAATAAATAATCATACGTTGTTCCATAATACATGGTTTCACTAATTCCAAGATCTATAACCTTAAACAAAATACATCATGAATACACTATTAATACAAAAAAGGTTTCATGATTTATAAGATAGAATAGTAACACATAAAATTATTCCTTAAGCTTTTCCTTGCCTTTGTCCTTTTTGGAACTCTCTGGCTTAACTGCAATTTAGTTCATGATATAGCAAGAATGAGCAACTACTTTGCTCAACAAGTTTAAAATAAATAATGATTGTATATCACACTATTAGAAAATAGGCCTATAGCGACGGTCGGTGACCTCTATAGCGATGGTTCCGCCCTGGCCTGTAATAACCAAGAAAAATTATGATCTTAATTTTTTTTATTTTATATATTCGCGAGGAATGCATGACGAGAGGTAGTAATTTAGTTAATTAAATTTATTTAAATTAACTAAAGAAGGAAAAAGAATGCAAGAAAAGCTTTTGTGTTCCAAAACACAAAGCTTGAATGTTGGAATTGAATGGCAAATAAGAATATATAAAGTGAACAAGTAAATTACTTGTATGATTAATGAGGATGAAGAAATAAGTGCATTATTAAAGATAACCCAATGTGGAAATAATTGCAAGGGTATGGGTAGCTATATGATAAACCCAAGTTGATGATAACGAGTAGTTATTTGAATTTAATCAAGTCATTATACTTGTATTAATTAAAAATAGGGTTTTGAAATTTTAGCACTACCGCCGCAGCGGTAGGTTTCACCACCACAGCGGTGAAACTTTCTGGATTTTGAAATTTGAATTACCGCCGTAGCGGTAGCAATAACCACCGCATCGATGGTACAGAATGTTTGAAAATTAATAATTTATTTAATATAATTAATGTACTAGGGTTGTAATAAAATAAACCCAAGATATGTTAAGTGTTAGTATTTTGCAAACTAACATATTTATGTAGACCAATTGACTTATAAATGACAAGTCTAATTGGATTATGTAATTAAACCAATGTGTTTATTTAATGAGACCAATATAGTAACCCAAATGAATTAAATGGTTGAGCCCAAACAATGATAATACAAAATCCAATTGAATCTATTTAAATAACCCAAAATTGAGCCCAATACATAGTCAAAAGGTTGGTCAATATATATATATATATATATATATATATATGTGTGTGTGTGTGTGTGTGTGTGTGTGTGTGTGTGTGTATGTATTATAAGATAAAAGAAAAAGGAAAAATGAGAGAAAAAGAAGAGGTTGGCCAGTTGGGAGTGGGGCCCTCAAGGGGTGGAGTAGTTGCTTTGATATTGCTTCAAAATTACTCCAAGTATGCTTCACTCTTTGGCTAAAATAAAATCCAAGCAAGAATCAAATCAAGAATATCATTCAAGCAGTCATTTAATGTAATAGTAAACATGATTAGAAATGTTAATTGACTAGAGTTGGGTGATTAGGAGCTTAATTGGGTGAGTCCTTGACTCCTATAAATAGAGAGGAGCAATGACTTGTATGGTTGTTTGGTCATTTGTTTCTTTTTTACTAAGTTATAGAGAGAGAAACTCTAAAGAGAAGTGAGAGCTTTTGGTGAAAAGCTACTTGAAGTTTGAGAGCTAAATCACCAAGTATGTGGCTTATGTTCGGGTAAAGAAGAAGAAGATGAGGAGTTCTAGCTTTAGCAAGAAGGAAATCTCAATCAAAGGTTTAAAAGTCTCTCAAACCTTAGCTTTATTTCTTTACCTATAAGTTTTAAGATGATTGGTTGTGGAAAAATAGATGTGATGAAGGTTGATGGTTAAAAATGTTAGATATATGTTCTAATATAATTTGTATGGAAAATGATGGAAGAAAATGTCTTATGACCATGCTTGATGTTAAAACCCTAGTTAAATGTCTATGTTGATGATTTATAATTTGAGATGTGAAGATTATTGTTATGATCTAAGACTCTTAAAAGATAGGTTTATGTGTTGTGAAAATAACCTAACTTAAACGATTGAAAAATATGAAGAAATGAACAAGTTATGGTCTTTTTACTAAAAGAGGTTGTTTTGAAAACCCTAGAACGATTGATTTCGATTTTTGTGTCAAAAACAATTTCAAAAATGCAATCGATCCATGAAATAATGTAGATTATTGCATTACGAAGCTAACAAGACCAAATTTATATATTTTGGACTTGTACATCACATTTTATCGAAGATTGAAAAAAGAGAATCAAAGTTAAAAAATTGAAGTTTTAGAAAATCAGAATCGCCGCCGCAGCAGTGAAACGTTTTGTCAATTGAAATTTTGCACTACCGCCGCAGCGGTAAAACATCCTGTCTAAGAAGTTGGTTTTTTCGAACCGGGTTGGGTCGGGCCGAGCCGGGTTAGCCGGGTCGAGTCGGGTCGGCTCGAGTTAGCGGGGTCGGGTCGGATCTAGTTCGGGTCAGAAAATAAAAAATATTTCAAAAAATATTTTAGTATTTTTGGACTTAATAAATATATTTTTAAAGTTGCAGATAATTGATTTACTAATTAAAAGTGTATAAATATTATTATTGAATTAATAATATAATAAAGTTAATAAAATATTATAAAATAAATGATAAAATTAGAAAATTATTAAAATATTATTACATGTATAATAATATTATAAAGTCATTAAATATTATTAAATGAATAATAATATTAGAAATTCAATAAAATATTATTAATATTGGTAAATGAATAAAATATTATTAAATGATTAATAATATTAGAATATGAATAAAATATTATTAAATAGTTAATAATATTAGATAATGAATAAAATATTATTAAATAGTTAATAATATTAATAAGTGAATAAAATATTATTAAATGATTAATAATATTAATAAAGGATTAAAATATTATTAAATGGTTTATAATATTAGTATGTGAATAAAATATTATTAAATAGTTAATGATATTAGATAATAAATAAAATATTATTAAATGGTTAATAATATTAATAAGTGAATAAAATATTATTAAATGATTAATAATATTGATAAAGGATTAAAATATTATTAAATAATTAATAATATTAAC
Organism: Hedera helix; assembly: GCA_947179155.2. Lineage (NCBI taxonomy): Eukaryota > Viridiplantae > Streptophyta > Magnoliopsida > Apiales > Araliaceae > Hedera > Hedera helix. The sequence goes on from OX359278.1 coordinate 4,733,327, forward strand.
CAAGGATTTGAAATATTATTAAAAGATTAATAATATTATTTTGAGTGTAAAATATTATTAAATGAATGATAATATTTAGAAGTTATTGAAGATATTATTTGATAAATAATATTATTTGAAAAGTAAGACATTATTAATAATGTTAATATATGATTGAAATATTATTAAATGATTAATAATATTAACAAAGGATAAAAATATTATTAAAGGATTAATAATATTATTAAGAGGGTAACATATTATTAAATGGTTAATAATATTTATAAATGATTAAGATGTTATTTGATAAATAATATCATTAGAGATATTATAAAACATTTTTTAATTATTAAGAATGTTAATAAGTGTTTGAGATAATAAAGAGATTAAGAGGATTATTAGATGGTTAATAATATTGAGAAACTAAATGATTTATTATTGAAATAATAAATGGTTAAAATTTTATTATATGATTAATAATATTATTTGTGGTTATTATATATTATCAAAGGTGATAATATTATAAGGCGATGAAATGATAGTTGTGATTTAAAATATTATCAAGGGATTGATAATATTATTAAGAGTTTTAAGGTTACGATTAAGTGATAAATGATTTAAGACATATATGGTAAGGTTATTAATGTTAAATAAACATATATGTATTATGCTAATTGAAGGATCAATGTTGTTGAATATTAGGTCACCCCAAAGGAAGTATTTTAAGTTGAATAGCAGTAGTCAGTGGAACAGACAAGTTCTCTAACCCTATTTAAATTATTATTAAGCAAGTTTCTCTGAACCTAACTTGTATTTTATTTGGCAAGTTATTTATGTAACAGCTGAAATTTATTTCAAAATGCATGATGAAATAATTATTAAGAATTATTTCATATCTATATTGTTATTGACAACCGCACTTATGTGCATTTGCATGACTGTTCACGTGATGAACTATTTAAAGAGAAATATCTATGCTATTTGTTTCAGCTAGATATTGCATTTGTTATTATGACTGTTCTTGTTATGAACTATTCTAAGTAAGGGTTCTATGCCAATTGTTTCGGCTAGACCATGCACGTTTTAAATTCATAAATCTGAATATTGTTGAAGTTAGTCCAAACCATATTGTTATGGTACGAAATCTGATGGGATAAGCTGAAATGAACAAAGTATTATAAGTGGATAAGCTTACGGCCGGATGGAACATTCCCGATCAAAACAAAATTGATCAAAACGAAATTGATGGTTGTATTATATACTTTGTAAACGTACAATAGGCTGATCACCTAAATTACTCATCTCTGGATATTACAATTGAAACGATTGTTAATATTCAAAATGAAATGGCAGATGTCTGTTTACCGGGTATTGCAAATACTTAAAACGTATGTTCATGGTCTTGTGACCCTTTCAGTATATTAAGTCAATTGAATGTTGTTATTCAAAGTTTCATGTCTTCACAATTATTGTAAATTGTTGAAGTTTCTAGAGCTAAATCTTTTTTATTCATGATATATCATTTATTGTTTATTTAAACTTCCTGAACAAAGTAGTTGCTCACCTTTGCTATATCATGACCTATTTTTCAGTTAAGCCGAAGAATCTAAGGACTGCAACGACAAAGTAAAGGTGAACGAGTAGAAGTAATTAGATGTTATTTCTAGGTTGTAAATCTTTTGTATTATAAGGTAATGTTTATGTATTAAGGTTAGTGGAACCTGAGATTGATGGTACGATTTGTAATACAGTTATGTATATTTTCCGCGAGATATTGAATATGTATGTTATAAATGTTTGACGAGTGTTGCATAGTGAGTACCGAAATCGGGGTTCAAAGGACCCGAATTTGGGGGTGTCATACGACCGTCGCTAAATCTCGTCGCATTTACCTATTTTTCTAGTAGTGTCATGAATTGATCAAAATAACAATAGAATAACTCAACTCTTAAGATAGTTGATGAAATAACTGACAAGATAATCAAGTTCAAAATAGAAGAACAAGTATTGATTATTTACTGCTGAGTAGTCCAAAATAGACAATGAACATTGACAAGAAATTAATCATTTAAATGACCCTTTTATAATTCAGTTTATACTCGAGGGAATCAGTCTCTTACACCATGTATATGCATACCATTAAATTCTAAATGTGTCGGACAAACGACACTTATAATCCCCTATTTAGGGTTTGTTATCTCAGTACAAGATTTTCGCACCGACTATTAGTTTGGATAGCTTTTAAAACATTAATTTTATATGTCTAGCCAAAACAAATGACGTAGACTATTTTTTGAACAGTTCATATAATGAAGAACTTTAAATAATTTGCAGTTCAATAATAGAATAGTATTTGAAATGCACAATGTGGGTATATCAATAATTTGCATTTCTGTGGAGTAATTAACAATACATTAAACCACTAACATGCTTGAAAATAATAATTTAAGTTTGAGTTAGGAAACTTGCCTTACACGACTTAAATTACTATCCTTGAAAGACCTAGTATTAAATAGGTTTATTTATTAATTAGTAACGCACATCAAATAGCCCGCCACGTGTAAGCACATAATTCCATATTTAGCAACACGTACATTACAAGACAATATTATCATATTTGGATAATATCTTAATTAACAACAATATTATACCACATTCAGTAATATCTAATTCACTTACTAATGCTGTAATGACCATGAATTTCATTAGTCATTGTAATTATAATTAATAAATAATTAGCAATGAATTTAAAATTTTTGTACTAATTAATTGTGCATTAGATAATTAAATAAATGTACTTATGTATGTGTATATTTATTTACAGAATTAAAGCAAGGTATATAATTAATTAAATCTAAATGAGTTGTTAAACCATGTCAATTAAATTTACCTAGTAGCCCATGTAGTTAATTTAATTACTAGTCAATGTAATTAATTAAACAAGCCCAATACTTAATTTAATTAAATGTAACATAGAATAATTAATGTAAGTCCAATGTGTTATTTAAATTGAGCCCAAACCAATTCAATGGATGAGCCCAATATATTTAATCCTAGGGTCCAATATGGAGCCCAATAGGAAGTCAAAATTGGTCAACATATATATATATATATATATATATATATATATATATATATATATATATATATATATATATATATATATATAGCATTAAAAATAAATCAAAAATGGGTGATTAAATCCCATTTTTGTTGAGATTTTAGGGGGGCCACTTGGGGTTGCTTGATTTTCATGTTGCTTCTTATATACAATTTGTCATAATAGGTGAACCACCCAAGTCAATTAACAAGTCTTTCACCTAGTCAATCCATGCTATAGTAATTCATATTAGCTCTTAATTTGACCAACATTGGTTGATTAGGAGAGTTGATGATAGATTACCAATGTGCTATAAAAGAAGCACTCCACACTTGTGTTATGTTTGCTAGTTCATTTCCTAGAGAATACAAGAGAAAAAATAGAGAGCATTTCCTAGAGAGAAAGAGAGAAACACTTGTAAGTTATGAGAAAAGGCTAAAGAAGGATCTTGGTGAATCTCTAATAGCCTCATCACATACTTTGGTAGGAGAAGAAGAAGAGCATCCAAGACCACAAGGTTTAAAAGTGCTTCAACCTTCTCAAATTTTATTTTTGTAGTCTAGATAGCTTTTGAACGGTTAAAATCTGTTTTTGTAAGACCCCGAATTTTATGAAATATAAAAATTAATTTTTCTTCATATATTTTTTTTCCTGAAACAGTAAGTGGTTAAATTAACAAAATTGAAAGTTAAGGATGTTATGTGTAAATTTTATTTTGACGGACAATATTCGTTTTGTCGGGGAATATTCGGGCCGTACGACGGCGCCGAAATAACAAATTATTTGTGGACCCCACAACGGAATATTTGTCGGATATAGAAAACGACAGAAGTAACATTTTTAAATAAAAATAGTCAACGGTGTTAACTGTTAAAATACCGGTGATAAAAGAATAGTAGCATACGGTAATTTATGGTATTTTACTGTAGCATGCGGTACTCTACAGTAGCACACGGTATTGCACAGTGTCTCATATAATTGACACCGTAACTGTTACGCATCATTTCATCAATAATTGTCACTGCATAATATTTTATATTATCAATTCAATTATTGTTGCTACACAGTATTTTGCATTATTGATTCAATAATTGTCATTACACTGTATTTCATATCATCGAGTCAATAATTGTTGGTACACTGTAGTTTAAAATTATTGAATCTAATAATTGTCACAGTAGCAAATACACTATAATTTATATTATTAAATTAATAAAAATATGTAACGTGTTTCTTACATTATTGTGGTAACATTATTTTATATGTTGGACTCACAGGAAGAATAAATAAATAAATAAAAAATAAAAAAATTAATTTTACTATTTGAAATAGTGACGTGAATAGTGACGTGAATAGTAACGTGAATAGTAAGTGAATAGTAAGAAACATGTGGGACCCACTGTGGGGCCCACACGAAATGTGAGAAATGTGTTTGCTGGGAATGGGTTGGTGGAGGCTGCGCAGCAGCCTCTGCTGAATTTTTTTTCTGTTCACCTACCACGCATAGTGCCTTATTTTCTCCTATAAATAGCTTGTTCAGCTAAATAGAAAAATCACACCTAAAACATAAAATTTTTCTATAAGAATTTTATGAGTTTTCTCTGAGAATAGTAAGGTTATTTTGAGAGTTTGAAAGCCAAAAGGAGTGCAGGAATTTTTCAAGTAAGTCTTTTATTAAAGAGTAGTAATTTTATAAATTCCTATTTTTCACGGTATTCACAAATCTTCCTTTAGAAAACTCTTCTTTGAGAAGATTCATTTTTAAAAGCTTTCTTTGGAAGATTTATTTTGGAATATTATTTTTAAAACTATTTTAAAGTTGGTATTTTATACTACAAAAATTATGTTAAATATATATAATTTTGATAGTTCATAATATATGAGTTATCATACACTTTGAAGTTTACATGTTGTAATTACTAATTTTATTATAAATATATAGGTTGATCAATCTCATTTAAATCAATATCCAGTCACGTGTTAAGGTAAGGAATTTCATTTTTTTTTCACTCTTAAACTTACTACGGTAAGAAATGTCATTTTTTTTACTCTTAAACTTACTACGGTAAGAAATGTCATTTTTTTACACTCTTGAACTTGCTACGGTAAGGGATATTATTTTCTTTCATACTCCTGAATCGAAACTTATTATGGAACTATTGCTTCTATAATTCCTGAAAATATTATATGTTCCATAATAGTTGAATTTCAACTGAACCTTCCTATTTTCTGAATCTTTCTATTGAACTGTAACCGTTATTCTGAACTGAGAATCTTGAATAACATTTTTAAATTTCACTCCACATCATGTTGACAATTTGGACATTATTTGAATCTGCACAAAGTAAACTTCCGATACTTATTGTTTATCCTGTTCTTCTGTTCATCATTTGTATCACTGTTATTTGTATTAATCATCAAGAATCAAGCTGTTGTGAATATCTGTGGCCGGGGGCACAGATGCGATATAATTGTTGAACAGATGATAGGTTAAAGGCGATATACTAGGTTAAAGGCGATACATCTGTTCGGTGTCTTTTATGGCACGTGTTGAAAGTTCTCTTTGACCCGTAGTGCATAGATGAACTGTTGTTTGGTATGATTATGACCAAAGGCTGAATCTGGTATAATCATGACCGTTGTTGTTATATTGAAAGTTCTCTTTGGCCCGTAGTGCATAGATGAACTGTTGTTTGGTATGACTATAATGTCCCACTCCATTCCCCGGCTAGACCCAGCTACGTTATCATATCCTGTTGAAAAATAATGGAACAAAAGGGTGAGCTCAAATAGCCCAGTAAGAAATATCATGACTAAGATAATGACGAATAAATTATCATTAGCCTTCAACAGGTGAGTTCTTGATAGAATACAACATAATACAAGGTGTATATCAAAAACTGTAGTTAAATTCTTGAACAATGTTCAGATCAATAATAGCGGCGGAATGAGCAATCTATTAGAAAAATAATGTAGACTATAATGTCCACGCGCTTCTCTTTTTCGTAAAAACATCATCAACTTTTATCATCTGAAATACCATTAGTCAAGATAATACAAATTCACAGTTCCTGGTCATAATCATGCAAATCAACAGTTCATCTATGCATTACCAAACAATCATACCAAACAACAGTTCATCTATGCACTACGGGCCAAAGAGAACTTTCACCACGTGTCATAAAAGACACCGAACAGATGTATCGCCTTTAACCTATTATATCGCCTTTAACATATCATCTGTTCAACAAATATATCACATCTGTGCCCCCGACCACAGATATTCACAATACATTGATTCTTGAAGATTAATAACAGTGATACGAATGATGAACAGAAGAAACAGGATAAACAATAGGTATCAGAAGTTTACTTTGGGCAGATTCAAATAATGTCCAAATTGTCAACATGATGTGGAGTGAAATTTAAAAATGTTATTCAAGATTCTCAGTTCAGAATAACGGTTACAGTTCAATAGAAAGATTCAGAAAATAGGAAGGTTCAGTTGAAATAATGAAGTTCAACTATTATGGAACATATAATTTTTTCAGGAATTATAGAAGCAATAGTTCCATAATAAGTTTCGATTCAGGAGTATGAAAGAAAATAATATCCCTTACCGTAGCAAGTTCAAGAGTGTAAAAAAATGACATTTCTTACCTTATCTAGTGACTGGATATTGATAAAAATGAGATTGATCAACCTATATATTTATAATAAAATTAGTAATTACAACATGTAAACTTCAAAGTGTATGATAACTCATATATTATGAACTATCAAAATTATATATATTTAACATAATTTTTGTAGTATAAAATACCAACTTTAAAATAGTTTTAAAAATAATATTCCAAAATAAATCTTCCAAAGAAAGCTTTTAAAAATGAATCTTCTAATAGAAGAGTCTTCTAAAGAAAGATTTGTGGATACCGTGAAATATAGGAATTTATAAAATTACAACTCTTTAATAAAAGACTTACTTGAAAAATTCCTGCACTCCTTTTGGCTTTCAAACACTCAAAATAGCCTTACTATTCTCAGAGAAAACTCATAAAATTCTTATAGAAAAATTTATGTATTTTAGATATGATTTTCTTATTCAGCGAAGGGGCCTATTTATAGCAAATGAAGTTACTATGCGTAGCACGCCAAGGAAGGAAAAAAATGAGGGCTGCGCCGCCTAAGGCTGCGCAAACGTTTTAAAAGAAATTTTCAATACTTGCACAGTAACTTTGCACAGTAACTTTAAAATTTTCAAAAAGTGAACAGTAATGAACAGTAACTTTTGTCGGCAGATGAACAGTGACTTTCCCGAGATGAACAGTAACTTCCGTCAGTGAATAGTAACTTTTCCGGGAATGAATAGTAAATTCCGAGAGTGAATAGTAACTTTTGAAAAATAAAATTTTTATTTTTCCTGTGGGTCCAACATATAAAATAAAATAATGCTACAACAATAATTCAACAATAATGTAATAAACACGTTACAGATTATTATAAATTACAGTATATTTGCAACTGTGACAATTATTAGGTTCAATAATTTTAAAAACAGTGCAGCAACAATTATTGACTCAATGATATAAAATACAGTGTAATGACAATTATTAAATCAATAATGCAAAATACTGTGTAACAACAATTATTGAATTGGTAACATAAAATATTATGCAGTGACAATTATTGATGAAATGATGCGTAACAGTTACGGTGTCAATTATCAAAACAATAGTATGAGACACTGTGCAATACCGCGTGCTACTGTAGAGTACCGTGTGCTACAGAAAATACCATAAATTACCGTATGCTACTATTCTTTTATCACCGGTATTTTAACAATTAACACCGTTGACTATTTTTATTTAAAAAGGTTACTTCTGTCGTTTTCTATATCCGACAAATATTCTGTTGTGGGGTCCACCAATAATTAGTTATTTTGGCGCCGTCGTACGGCCCGAATATTCCCCGACAAAACGAATATTGTCCGACAAAACGAATATTGTCCGACAAAATAAAATTTGCACATAACATCCTTAACTTTCAATTTTGTTAATTTAACCACTTACTGTTTCAGGAAAAAAAATATATATGAAGAAAAATTAAATTTTATATTTCATAAAATTCGGGGTCTTACATATGTGGTTCGTAAGAGTTATAAAGGTCATCATACTAATGTGTATATGATAATGATTTAAGATCAAATTGATTTAATTATTCGGTCCGTTCAAGGATTATTAAATTAAATTGGTTAGCCGTAGACGACGCACGAGGCAAGTTTTCTTAACTTAACTTATAATTTATGTTGCAAGTTTTTTTCACCTTAACTTGTATTTATTGTTGTTAGTTTTCTTCAACTTTATTTACATTTGAGCAATTCGATTATTGTTGAGCAAATTCTACACTCGTAGTTATTTGATAGTGTTTAAAGTGGATTAATTATCTAAAATTATTCCACAATCATTGTTTATTATTGTATTCGCACATAGTGCCTTTGCAAATGTTATAGTTCATTAATTCAAGAACTGTTTAAGAATGTTTAAGCTAATTATTTCGGCTAGACAATGCATGTTTAAATTCTTCAAATTGAATATTTCAAAACCTTATTCAAACCAATTGTTGGTGCGAATTCTTATAGTAAGACTGAGAATGAACAACCCTAGTTAAAGGAGATTTTTATTTGTCGAGAAACCGAATTTGCGTAAGAAATCTAAATGTTATGCATATACATAGGACATAAGATGACTGATCTCCTCGAGTGTCCCGTTTTTCAAGGTGTCAAATATATATATGTCTGTTCTACCTTAGTAGCAGTTCATGGTCATTAAAGACCACTCAGCAGTAAAGAGTCAATCCATTTTTATATTGAACTTTGATTCTTGATATCTTTCACAATTGTTATTACTGAAAACTTTGACGTTATTTCCCTTCATCATGATATATCTATTGTTGTTGTTTATAAACTTGCTGAGCCATTTAGTTACTCATTCTTGCTATATCATGACTATATTTCAGCTAAACCCGAATACTTTAAAATAGACAAAGGTAAAAGGAAAGCAAACACTTAGTTTAGTTGATGCATGCTAGACTTAAATTACTGTTATGTAATTTCCTTGTAAATCTTCTGTATTTCCCTTAAGATATGTAATGTTACGATTAAGGTTAATCGACCTTGGGAAGTGTAGCCTTTTTATAAGGAATTTTTTGTATTATTCCGCGAAGTTTAAATGCAATTTATGTATTTAATTGTTAGTAAGTATTGTACAGTGGAGAATCAAACCCAAGGTTATGTAACCCGGATTTAGGGTCGTCACAAATGCTATTAATTATTTAATAACATCCCAATTGATTACTAATTTTATTAATCTTTTAATAATATTTAACCCTATACTATTATTATTAATTATTTAATAATAATTTAATCACTTATTATTATTATTATTATTATTATTATTATTATTATTATTATTATTATTATTGTTATTGTTATTATTATTATTAATTTTATAACAATTTAATAATTTACTATTATTATTAATTATTTAATAATAATTTACTAATTTGCTATTATTATTAATCATTTAATAATAATTTAGTAATATCATTATTTAATAGTATTTTAATCGCTTAGTAACTTTTAAAGATCTAAACAATTTTAATGTAAATTGTTTAACCACATTATTATTTTCTTAATTTTTTCACTTTATTTATTTAATATTAATTAAATAAATAATTAAGTTTGATTAAGTTTGATTAATTATTTTATTCACTTTATCTCCCTTTAATTATTATTTAATATCGTTTAAATAATAATTAATTAACTAATTATCCCTATTCATTATTTAATATTATTTAAATAATAAATTATTATTTTATTAACTTCATATCCTTCTTTATTTATTATTTAATAATAAATAATAAGTTATTATTTTTATTTTCTTTAATTATTATTCAATATCAATTAAATAATAATTAATCATATTAATGACTTTTATTTACTCTATTTATTATTTAATATAAAATAATAAATAATTATTTAACTTGGGTCCTAAATTAATTATATTAATTTTAAATAGTTTGACACAAATCGCTCCGAATAGACCTGTTTGAACCGGCCTAACCCGACCCAATCGTTAAAACCTCACTGTTTCGAAAAATGAACTAGGGCCTTGGCCCTAGTGCTGCAGATTCATTTTTTTGTTTTTTTTTCTAGATTTTTTCAACTTTTACTACTTTGATTCAAGTTTGCTTAAAATAAAATGTACACATCCAAATAACTCCAAATTTATTTTGAAATCTTTGTAACTTAATGTTGTACAATATTTCATAGATCGATCGCATTCTTGAAAACGTTTTTGGCATAAAAATTAAGATCGATCGACTAGGGTTTTAAAAACGACACATTTTGGAATAATGTCCATAACTTGTTCATTTTATCACCTTTTTGGATGATTCAAGTTAGGGTATTTTTATAACCTCTAGAGCTATTAAACAAGCCATAGACCTCATAAAAATAACAACCATCACTTACAACACAACACATCAAACCACCAAATCAAGCTAGGATTTTTATTGAAAAGTGTTTATATGCACTTTTATTGTACCAAATCATATAACCAACATATCAAAACATATGTTAAGTATGTTTAAACATGGAAATTCATATATTTTATAGATTTGACATTATAGGTTCATAAAATAAACTTTGAACCACTAGAAACATATTTGACCATCAAAAACACTTTAAGCATAAAGACACAAAAATTAAATGAAAACTAGGGTTTTGAATACTTTTAACCTCTTGATAACTTTTCTTCTTCTTGCTAGAAATGATAGGAGACTTGGATGATCTATCTTGATGGCTTTCTTGCTATCTTGGCTTTCTAGAGTTCCTCTCTTTCTATCTTTGCTCTCTAGCTTTTTCTCTCTATTTTGCTCTTAATTAGTGAAATGAAATGAACTAATGGAATGGATGATAGAGAGGGTATAATGTGTTGGTTGATATGTATACTTACAACAATTATAAGTATACACGTCAACTCCATTACCCAAGAATAATAGGCCTACTAGACCCCCTAGTCTATCTTGCTTCTCCCAACATTATTTAACTTCCAAGGGAAGCTAAGATAGTTCCCCATTAGACTCCTAATTCTGTCCGCTAAAAGGTCCATAAGACTCCAAGATTGCTTCATTTTGTCCTTTTAATTTAATAGCTACAAGTTGGTAATATATGCATATATTGATACATATACATATATATACACCAACACTAATATGATTGTGCTTGGTTTTTGGGCTCTAGAAATTTAATTCATTGGGCTCCCAATTAAATCCACATGGTCCTTCATTAATTAAATCAAATGGCTAGGCAATTCCTCCAACAATGGACTAAGCATTTAACTTGATTGGGTTATCAATTAAATCGCATGTTGTTAATTACTAACATGAAATAATTCTACCACATTAGGGTTAAGATTTAATAATTCATGGACTGCTATTATTAAATGTCACACTTGGATTGATTATATAATCCAATTAGACTTGCCCTTAATCAATTAATTTAGTCTACCAAATAATGGTTTAACTATAAATCCTACCTCATTCAATTGAATCATTGATTAGGGTTTCTAGCTTATCAGTCATCGATATCAAAACCTTAGGTTAGTCCATTAGTTTTAAAATAACCAACCATGTAAGACCCCGAATTTTATGAAATATAAAATTTAATTTTTCTTCGTATATATTTTTCCTGAAACAGTAAATGGTTAAATTGACAAAATTGAAAGTTAAGGATGTTATGTGCAAATTTTATTTTGTCGGACAATATTCGTTTTGTCGGGGAATATTCGGGCCGTACGACGGCGCCGAAATAACAAATTATTGGTGGACCCCACAACGGAATAATTGTCGGATATAGAAAACGACAGAAGTAACCTTTTTATATAAAAATAGTCAACGATGTTAACTGTTAAAATACCGGTGATAAAAGAATAGTAGCATACGGTAATTTATAGTATTTTTCTGTAGCACACGGTATTGCACAGTGTCTCATATTATTGGTCTGATAATTGACACCGTAACTGTTGCGCATCATTTCATCAATAATTGTCACTGCATAATATTTTATATTATCAATTCAATTATTGTTGTTACACAGTATTTTGCATTATTGATTCAATAATTGTCATTACACTATATTTCATATCATTGACTCAATAATTGTTGCTGCACTGTTTTTAAAATTATTGAATCTAATAATTGTCACAGTAGCAAATACACTGTAATTTATATTATTAAATTAATAATAATCTGTAACGTGTTTATTATTGTTAAATTATTGTTATAGCATTATTTTATTTTATATGTTGGACCCAAAGGAAGAATAAATAAATAAATAAATTTTATAAAAAAAAAAAAAAAAAAAAAATAATTTAATTTTACTATTTGGAATAGTAAACATGTGGGCCCTCTGTGGGGGCCACATGAGGAATGAAATTGCAAAATGCAGAAATTTGGCGTGGGCGGCTGTTGCTTTGAATTCTCAGGCTGGCGTGCAGCACGCCAGCCACCTACCCTCGCATAGTAACTTATTTCCTCCTATAAATAGATTGTTCAGCTGAATAGAAAAATCACACCTAAAACATAAAATTTTTCTATAAGAATTTTATGAGTTTTCTCTGAGAATAGTAAGCTTATTTTGAGAGTTTGAAAGCCAAAAGGAGTGCAGGAATTTTTCAAGTAAGTCTTTTATTAAAGAGTAGTAATTTTATAAATTCCTATTTTTCACGGTATTCACAAATCTTCCTTTAGAAGACTCTTCTTTGAGAAGTTTCATTTTTAAAAGCTTTCTTTGGAAGATTTATTTTGGAATATTATTTTAAAAACTATTTTAAAGTAGTTATATTATACTACAAAAATTATGTTAAATATATATAATTTTGATAGTTCATATTATACGAGTTATCATACACTTTGAAATTTATATGTGGTAATTACTAATTTTATTAAAAATATATATAGGTTGATCAACCTCATTTAAATCAATATCCAGTCACGTGTTAAGGTAAGGAATACCATTCATTTCAAACTCTTAAATTTACTGTGGTAAGGAATATTATCTTCTTTCATATTCTAACTTACTACGGTAAGGGGTATCACTCTTTTCATCATCATAAATGGATATTATTTTCTTTCTTACTTGAAGGGATTATCATTCTTTGATTCTCGAAAATAATATCGTTTCTTTCTTGTGCCATTTATTTCCATGTATTAAATTGTGGGAATAACCTTACGGCGCGGTTTACCGCCTGTTGGTGAATAACCTTTTGTATTCATTCCTTATTAATATTTGAGAATAACCTTACGGTGCGAATTATCGCCTGTTTGGTGAATAACTCTTCGTATTCAAATTGATGGGAATAACCTTACGACGCGGATTATCGCCTGTTTGGTGAATAACTATTCGTATTCAAATTGATGGGAATAACCTTACGGTGCGGATTATCGCCTGTTGGTGAATAACCCTTTTTATTTGTCTCGTGTGGAAATAATTTGTCTACACGAATTATCACATGACACTTTTATTCCATATTCGTAAGTGATATCATTTTCCTTTATACTCATAAGGGATACCATCTTTTTCATCTTCCATTATTCAAACTTACTATGGTAAGGGATATTAATTCCCTTCACCTTTTGTTAATCAAACCTGCTACGGTAAGGGATATTATTTTCTTCCATACACCTAAATCGAAACTTATTATGGAACTATTGCTTCTATAATTCCTGAAAATATTATATGTTCCATAATAGTTGAATTTCATTAGTTCAACTGAACCTTCCTATTTTCTGAACATTTCTATTGAACTGTAATCGTTATTCTGAACTGTGGATCTTGAATATCATTTTTAAATTTCACTCCACATCATGTTGGCAATTTGGACATTATTTGAATCTGCACAAAGTAAACTTCCGATACTTATTGTTTATCCCGTTCTTCTGTTCATCATTTGTATCACTGTTATTTGTATTAATCATCAAGAATCAAGCTGTTGTGAATATCTGTGGCCGGGGGCACAGATGTGATATAATTGTTGAACAGATGATAGGTTAAAGGCGATATACTAGGTTAAAGGCGATACATCTGTTCGGTGTCTTTTATGACACGTGGTGAATGTTCTCTTTGGCCCGTAGTGCAAAGATGAACTGTTGGTTGGTATGATTATGACCAAAGGCTGAATCTGGTATAATCATGACCGTTGGTGTTATATTGAATGTCTTTGGCCCGTAGTGCAAAGACGAACTGTTGATCTGCATGATTATGACCAGGAACTGTGAAGTTGTATTATCTTGACTAATGGTATTTCAGATGATAAAAGTTGATGATATTTTTACTAAAAAGAGAAGCGAGTGGACATTATAGTCTTCATTATTCTTCTAATAGATTGCTCATTCCGCTGCTATTATTGATCTGAACGTTGTTTAAGAATTTAACTGCAGTTTTTGATATAAACCTTGTAGTCTATTGTATTCTATCAAGAACTCAACTGTTGAAGGCTAATGATAATTTATTCGTCATTATCTTAGTCATGATATTTCTTACTGGGCTATTTGAGCTCACCCTTTCGTTTGTTCCATTGTTTTTCAACAGGAGATGAAAACGTAACGGGGTCTAGCCGGGGGATGGAGTGAGAGTCCGAGGAATAGCTATCCTAGTCTTCACGTGTTGTAAAATAGTGTGGCAATAATAGTGAAGACTTAGTTGTGTATTATTATACACTGTATTGTTGTACGTTGTGCTTTGTTGTAATAATTTTGTTGTAGTCTTTTGACGACTCAAGTTTGGGCTGTGTAGGCCTAGATTTGGGGGCGTCACAGTTGGCATCAGAGCTTAGGGATATGGTCTTTAATGGAGATCTGGGGTTAGAACTAGGAGGGGAGAGACGAATAGAATCAGTCACTAGTATGTCCTACCTAAATTAGATTTTATTATCTAATGAGTTGATTTGAATATAGGGACATGAAGTGATGAGTCAGTTTATTTGAACTAACATTTATTTTGTGACCACAGTTTAGTATGGCATCTGGAAATCAAGAGGTTAACTATGAAATACCCGAAGCGAATGTAGCCGAAAATCAAGAAGCCACAAACAATCCTCCTGCCAACTCAGGAAATAATATTCCTGATAACATGATGAATGATGGATTCTTTAGGAATTTCATGCAGTTCATGCAGAATCAGGCAAGAGGAAATCCAGTTAACAATAACGGTAGAAACGCTGGTAATTTGAGGATAGTCACTGTCAAGCAATTTAAAGAATTGGGACCACCTGAATTCCACGGGAAGCCTGACCCACTCAAAGCGGAGGCATGGCTGAAGCAGACGACAAAAATACTTGATGTCCTACAATGCGCTGATGATCAGAAGGTGCCCTTTGCTACTTTTATGTTTCGAGGTGAGGCGGATCACTGGTGGGAAGCGGTAAAACGTATCCACCCTTCAGCACTTGAGATGTCTTGGACAGAATTCCAAGAGCTATTTAATGAAAAGTACTTCCCAGAAAGCATCCGCCATATGAAGGAAGTGGAATTCATTAAGCTGGAGCAGGGAAACATGTCAGTTTCTCAATATGAAGCTAAGTTTGCTGAACTGTCTCGTTTTGCGACTCATCTAGTAGATGACGAAGCACGGATGAGTCGGATGTTCTTACGTGGTCTAAGATTCGAAATCCGTCAACAACTTAGCTCTCATAAATTTAGTTTGTATTCAGATGTTGTTGATAGGGCTCAAAGGGTGGAGCAAACAGATGAAAAATTACAGCCAAGAGTCAATGATCAGACAAATGATAACAACCACAGGAACGAGAACCATCGAGGAGGTAACCAACACTTCGGTGGTAATTCCACATCAAATAACAGAAGAGGAGAATCCAGTGGAAACAATTTCAAAAGAAAGAGATTCCATAATAATTATGGAAGGGCACCAGTACCAGCACCAGCACCGACCCCAGTTTCAAGGGGAGAAGATCGACCACCAGTGAGATGCTATAGGTGTGGACAGGAAGGTCACATCAGCCCAAACTGTACACTGCAATCCAAAAAGTGCTATAGTTGTGGGAAAGAGGGTCATCTTGCGCGGTTTTGTCCTGCCACAAAATCAAGTCCAGCTGCAGTGATGATACCAAAAGCTAGCGCGGATAAGGGAAAATCTGTAGTTCAAGGGAGAGCTTTTGTTGTGACATCCCAAATGGCACGAAACTCGAACGAGGTGATAACCGGTAAGCTATTCATAAATTCTCGTGAAGTCTACGCTTTGTTAGATACTGGCTCTACCCATTCTTTTATCTCACCTGCATGTGCTCAGCGTTTAAACTTAACTCCTGAAAATTTGGACTTTGACTTATCAGTTGAAACCCCATTAGGAGAAATGACCATTACATCTACTGTCTATAAATCTTGCCTAGTTCAAATCAACAACCTCACATTACCTGTTGACCTTATTTCTTTGGAGATGCATGAATTTGATGTGATTTTAGGAATTGATTGGTTGACTACCCATCATGCTAAAATTGATTGTTTTCATAAGATTATTAGTTTTCATATTCCTAATCAACCTGTCATGCAAATTCAAGCAACTAAACCATTGAAATCTATAACTGTTATTTCTAGCCATAAAGCCATTCGTTTATTGAAAAACGGATGTCAAGCCTTTTTAGCTCATGTCACTGATTTGAACAAAAATACGTCAAACTTGAATGATATTCCCATTGTTAATGAGTTTCCTGACGTTTTTCCGGAGGAACTTCCTGGCTTACCCCCAAACCGTGAAATTGAATTTTGTATTGATCTTGAACCCGGTACCAAGCCCATTTCCAAAGCCCCATACCGAATGGCTCCCATTGAACTTCAAGAGTTAAAAGTCCAACTACAGGAATTGTTGGATACCGGTTTCATTCGTCCGAGTGCATCACCTTGGGGTGCTCCTGTTCTATTTGTGAAGAAGAAAGACGGGAGTATGAGATTGTGCATTGACTACCGAGAATTGAACCATGTCACCATCAAAAACAGGTACCCGTTGCCTAGGATCGATGACATGTTTGATCAATTACAAGGTGCTCAACATTTCTCAAAGATTGATCTCCGTTCTGGATATCATCAGTTAAAGGTTAAAGCTGAGGACATTCCAAAGACTGCTTTCAGAACTCGTTATGGGCATTATGAGTTTTTAGTCATGCCTTTTGGACTAACCAATGCTCCTGCAGCTTTCATGGACATGATGAACCGAATATTCAAGGAATATTTGGATCATTTTGTGGTTGTCTTTATTGATGACATCCTCATATACTCCAAAAGTCGTGAGGATCATGAACAACACCTGAGATTGATACTCCAGAAGCTCCGTGAGAACAAATTATATGCCAAGTTGAAGAAATGTGAGTTCTGGCTTGAGGAGGTCACGTTTCTTGGGCATGTGATTTCTAGTCAAGGAATATCAGTCGATCCTGCGAAGATTGAAACGGTATTAAATTGGGAACAACCCAAGACAGTAACCGAAGTGCGAAGTTTTCTGGGCCTTGCTGGTTATTATCGGAGATTCGTAGAAGGATTTTCTCGAATCGCCACTCCATTAACTCAGCTTACTCGGAAAAGCACAAAATTCATATGGAGCGAGCAATGCGAGAAAAGTTTTCAAGAGCTTAAGAGGAGACTTGTTTCAGCTCCTGTTCTGACCATTCCATCAGGATCGGGAGAATTTGTCATATACAGCGATGCTTCAGGCAAAGGTCTAGGCTGTGTCCTTATGCAACATGGAAAGGTTATAGCCTATGCCTCTCGACAACTCAAAGATTATGAGAAAAATTATCCTACTCATGATCTAGAGTTGGCAGCAGTTGTTTTCGCATTGAAGATCTGGAGACACTACTTATACGGAGAAAAGGTGGATATCTGTACGGATCATAAAAGTCTCAAGTATTTCTTCACCCAGAAGGAACTCAACATGCGACAACGACGTTGGCTTGAGCTATTGAAGGATTACGACCACACAATCCAGTATCACCCGGGAAAGGCGAACGTTGTAGCTGACGCTTTGAGCAGAAAATCTTATGCGAGTACAAGTGCACTGCTGACAACACAAAAGCGTATTTTGTACGACTTGCAAAAGATGGAGATAGAGCTAAAGACACCAGGGACCCACTCGAAGATTGCTCACGTGCGAGTAGAACCGGCTTTAATCGATAAAATTAAAGCTGCGCAAGCTACCGATCCGGAACTGATAAACATGATAAAGAAAGTACAAGAAGGTACCATTCCCGAAGCAAGAATCGACGAGAAAGGAATAATTCGAGTCAACTCTCGACTCTGTGTTCCTAACGATCCTGAATTAAAGCATAAAATCATGATGGAGGCACACAACACGCCGTTTGCAATCCACCCAGGAGGTACCAAGATGTATCGAGATCTTCGACATACATTTTGGTGGAACAATATGAAAAGGGAGATTGCAGAGTTTATCTCAAGGTGCCTAACTTGTCAACGTGTCAAGGCAGAGCATCAAGTACCTAAGGGTCCTTTACAACCACTTGAGGTTCCCGAATGGAAGTGGGAACACATCAATATGGATTTCGTGACGGGTCTTCCCAAAGTTTCTCAAGGCTTAGATGCAATTTGGGTGATCGTAGATAGATTGACCAAATCTGCTCATTTCTTGCCTATACGAGAAAACTTTTCACTTGAACGTCTTGCCGGTATGTACATAAATGAGATCGTGAGATTGCATGGCATGCCAGTTTCCATAGTTTCTGATCGAGATCCTAGATTCACTTCACGCTTTTGGATCAGTCTACAAAAAGCTATGGGCACTGAGCTACGGTTCAGTTCTGCATACCATCCTCAAACGGACGGACAATCGGAAAGGACGATTCAGACCCTCGAAGATCTTTTGAGACTTTGCGTACTAGATTTCAAAGGAAGTTGGGATAAGTACTTGCCATTGGTGGAATTTTCCTACAACAACAGTTACCAAGCAAGTATAGGTATGGCTCCATTCGAGGCTTTATATGGACGCAAGTGTCGCTCTCCAGTATGTTGGAATGAGGTAGGAGAAGCAAAACTGTTGGGACCCGAGTTGGTACGCTTGACGACCGAAAAGATCCAAATGATCCGACAACGAATACAGACAGCACAAGAACGACAAAAGAGTTATGCCGATCTTCATCGGAGAGATGAGAGATTCAACGTCGGAGATCATGTATTCTTACGTGTTTCTCCATGGAAAGGGGTTACGAGATTCGGAAAGAGAGGAAAGCTCAACCCTCGATTTATTGGCCCATTTGAAATTCTCGATCGAGTAGGAACCGTAGCCTACAGACTAGCCCTACCACCAAGTATGTCTCGCATCCATAACATTTTTCACATATCTATGTTACGTAAATATGTGAAGGACCCAAACCACGTCATTGAATTAGAACCGGACGTTATAGCAGACGATTTAACGTACGAGGAAGTACCTGTCAAAATCTTAGATAAGAAGGAGCAGATCCTACGCTCAAAGGTTATACCTCAAGTTAAAGTTTTATGGAGAAACCAAGATACTGAGGAAATGACCTGGGAGCTAGAATCTGAGATGAAATCTAAGTATCCTTATCTCTTCGAAATGCCAGGTACGTCAATTTCGGGGACGAAATTTCATAAGGAGGGGAGGTTGTAAGACCCCGAATTTTATGAAATATAAAATTTAATTTTTCTTCGTATATATTTTTCCTGAAACAGTAAATGGTTAAATTGACAAAATTGAAAGTTAAGGATGTTATGTGCAAATTTTATTTTGTCGGACAATATTCGTTTTGTCGGGGAATATTCGGGTCGTACGACGGCGCCGAAATAACAAATTATTGGTGGACCCCACAACGGAATAATTGTCGGATATAGAAAACGACAGAAGTAACCTTTTTATATAAAAATAGTCAACGATGTTAACTGTTAAAATACCGGTGATAAAAGAATAGTAGCATACGGTAATTTATAGTATTTTTCTGTAGCACACGGTATTGCACAGTGTCTCATATTATTGGTCTGATAATTGACACCGTAACTGTTGCGCATCATTTCATCAATAATTGTCACTGCATAATATTTTATATTATCAATTCAATTATTGTTGTTACACAGTATTTTGCATTATTGATTCAATAATTGTCATTACACTATATTTCATATCATTGACTCAATAATTGTTGCTGCACTGTTTTTAAAATTATTGAATCTAATAATTGTCACAGTAGCAAATACACTGTAATTTATATTATTAAATTAATAATAATCTGTAACGTGTTTATTATTGTTAAATTATTGTTATAGCATTATTTTATTTTATATGTTGGACCCAAAGGAAGAATAAATAAATAAATAAATTTTATAAAAAAAAAAAATAATAATTTAATTTTACTATTTGGAATAGTAAACATGTGGGCCCTCTGTGGGGGCCACATGAGGAATGAAATTGCAAAATGCAGAAATTTGGCGTGGGCGGCTGTTGCTTTGAATTCTCAGGCTGGCGTGCAGCACGCCAGCCACCTACCCTCGCATAGTAACTTATTTCCTCCTATAAATAGATTGTTCAGCTGAATAGAAAAATCACACCTAAAACATAAAATTTTTCTATAAGAATTTTATGAGTTTTCTCTGAGAATAGTAAGCTTATTTTGAGAGTTTGAAAGCCAAAAGGAGTGCAGGAATTTTTCAAGTAAGTCTTTTATTAAAGAGTAGTAATTTTATAAATTCCTATTTTTCACGGTATTCACAAATCTTCCTTTAGAAGACTCTTCTTTGAGATGTTTCATTTTTAAAAGCTTTCTTTGGAAGATTTATTTTGGAATATTATTTTAAAAACTATTTTAAAGTAGTTATATTATACTACAAAAATTATGTTAAATATATATAATTTTGATAGTTCATATTATACGAGTTATCATACACTTTGAAATTTATATGTGGTAATTACTAATTTTATTAAAAATATATATAGGTTGATCAACCTCATTTAAATCAATATCCAGTCACGTGTTAAGGTAAGGAATACCATTCATTTCAAACTCTTAAATTTACTGTGGTAAGGAATATTATCTTCTTTCATATTCTAACTTACTACGGTAAGGGGTATCACTCTTTTCATCATCATAAATGGATATTATTTTCTTTCTTACTTGAAAGGATTATCATTCTTTGATTCTCGAAAATAATATCGTTTCTTTCTTGTGCCATTTATTTCCATGTATTAAATTGTGGGAATAACCTTACGGCGCGGTTTACCGCCTGTTGGTGAATAACCTTTTGTATTCATTCCTTATTAATCTTTGAGAATAACCTTACGGTGCGGATTACGCCTGTTTGGTGAATAACTCTTCGTGTTCAAATTCTATTAAATTGTGGGAATAACCTTACGGTGCGGATTACGCCTGTTTGGTGAATAACTATTCGTATTCAAATTGATGGGAATAACCTTACGGTGCGGATTATCGCCTGTTGGTGAATAACCCTTTTTATTTGTCTCGTGTGGAAATAATTTGTCTACACGAATTATCACATGACACTTTTATTCCATATTCGTAAGTGATATCATTTTCCTTTATACTCATAAGGGATACCATCTTTTTCATCTTCCATTATTCAAACTTACTATGGTAAGGGATATTAATTCCCTTCACCTTTTGTTAATCAAACCTGCTACGGTAAGGGATATTATTTTCTTCCATACACCTAAATCGAAACTTATTATGGAACTATTGCTTCTATAATTCCTGAAAATATTATATGTTCCATAATAGTTGAATTTCATTAGTTCAACTGAACCTTCCTATTTTCTGAACATTTCTATTGAACTGTAATCGTTATTCTGAACTGTGGATCTTGAATATCATTTTTAAATTTCACTCCACATCATGTTGGCAATTTGGACATTATTTGAATCTGCACAAAGTAAACTTCCGATACTTATTGTTTATCCCGTTCTTCTGTTCATCATTTGTATCACTGTTATTTGTATTAATCATCAAGAATCAAGCTGTTGTGAATATCTGTGGCCGGGGGCACAGATGTGATATAATTGTTGAACAGATGATAGGTTAAAGGCGATATACTAGGTTAAAGGCGATACATCTGTTCGGTGTCTTTTATGACACGTGGTGAATGTTCTCTTTGGCCCGTAGTGCAAAGATGAACTGTTGGTTGGTATGATTATGACCAAAGGCTGAATCTGGTATAATCATGACCGTTGGTGTTATATTGAATGTCTTTGGCCCGTAGTGCAAAGACGAACTGTTGATCTGCATGATTATGACCAGGAACTGTGAAGTTGTATTATCTTGACTAATGGTATTTCAGATGATAAAAGTTGATGATATTTTTACTAAAAAGAGAAGCGAGTGGACATTATAGTCTGCATTATTCTTCTAATAGATTGCTCATTCCGCTGCTATTATTGATCTGAACGTTGTTTAAGAATTTAACTGCAGTTTTTGATATAAACCTTGTAGTCTATTGTATTCTATCAAGAACTCAACTGTTGAAGGCTAATGATAATTTATTCGTCATTATCTTAGTCATGATATTTCTTACTGGGCTATTTGAGCTCACCCTTTCGTTTGTTCCATTGTTTTTCAACAGGAGATGAAAACGTAACGGGGTCTAGCCGGGGGATGGAGTGAGAGTCCGAGGAATAGTTATCCTAGTCTTCACGTGTTGTAAAATAGTGTGGCAATAATAGTGAAGACTTAGTTGTGTATTATTATACACTGTATTGTTGTACGTTGTGCTTTGTTGTAATAATTTTGTTGTAGTCTTTTGACGACTCAAGTTTGGGCTGTGTAGGCCTAGATTTGGGGGCGTCACAAACCAAGTAAACTTTCCTTTAATAGAACCCTCACACACAAAGATATGATTACACATAAATGCACAACATATTAATAAAAAAATTAATTCACTTCATTGATAAATATTTTCTAAATATATTTATAATGTGATGTAATATTCGCGGTCATTACAATTAAACCTTCAATGTATACCCGATAAATGTTTCTTAGGTATTCGATTCATAAACATTAGGTTTTTAATTTTCAGCCTTTATTTAAATATTTTCAGATCATATTTACTGGCCTCATAAATGTTCGGGATATTATAGCTTTTTCTTCGGTCTGACATCTTTGGAATCCTGAAGTCTTTTGTCGTCAGTCTGAAGTCCTCGAAATCTCGAAAGAATTTTCCCTTCGGTCTGTCGTTCTTGGAATCCCGAAGTCTTTTGTCTTCGGTATGAAATCTGTGGAGTCCCAAAGGAACTTTCTTTTAGGTCTGATATCTCTGGGCTTCCGATAGCATGTCTTATTCGGTCATTGTAGTCTTCGGACTCCCAGAGCCTTCTATCTACTCCTCCAACCCATTTCATATGCTAAAAAGAGTGGTGGGCAATATTGGGTTACGTACTTACTAGCGCAAATGGGCTACCTCATTAGGCCTAGTGTGCGCATAAGATAACTCATAAGTTCGATAGGCTTGTGATCACTTTCTTTATCAATTCGGATACTAACTAGTTATCATATCTAATACTAATTGGTATGCATAGGAGCTGCCTATCCTGGATTGATTAGCGTGATAGTTATCTTCTTTAACAAAGTTTTTGCCACACAATTTCTATTAAGAATTGGAACCAAGTTGAGCAATATGAGTATTATAAATACACGGTGAATAATAAAAGTACAAACATCACATTCTACCCTACTAAATACTTCTTACCTCTATTGTTAACACATCTTGAAGTTTGTACTTTCTCTCACACCAGATGTATCCCTGACGACTTAAACCGTCAAGTATTTTTTGATAATTTTTTTCTCCAAATTCATCCAAATTAATAATGAAACGTGAGGAGAAATTCAATTATTAACAATATATATAGCTAGTCAGTCGTAACCGTGGAAAATAGGTTGGAAAATGTAGTCACGTAATTATGTAAAGCTGAGGCTAATCTGGTGTTTACTTCTGGCATACGTATTCGACGTGCTCAAAAGTAAGTCAAAATTAATATGACCGTTGGCTATCCAATATGAAAAATAATCCACCCAAAAATTCAACGACTATTACTAAATTTTTAAAAAAAAAATTTAGATTTACCCTTAAAATTTACCCCTAACTCTATTCACAAAAAAGACGAAAGAGTATGGTCTCATTTTATTTGTATTTTGCAAATAAAGTGGGACTATATTTCTTTGTCTTATATAAAAATAAAGCTTATGAGTTAAATTTGAAGGTAAGTGTAGAACCACTCATTCTATGATTATCATTTTTCTCTTCTGGGTACTAGAAATTCTATAGCCTCCACGTTTGTTTTTTTTTTCCTTTTGAGCAAATAGTATGAAATGAGCTGAGGTTCTCCGGCACTAAATGTTCTTGAGAAGTGATAAATTAATGCATAATAATTTAGCACAATTGTGAGGATGTGCTCCACGTACTAATATTAAAAAAAAAACTTTAAATTTAATTTGACAATGAAGTGCTTTATTATCTTTTAGTTTCCTCTTTGCATATTGATAAAACATAAAAATATATATTTCTATGTTTGAGATAAGATTTAAATAGCAAAAACAATATATATATATATAGATATATATGGGATATACGTAGGTACACAGCTGTGTACTTACACGGTAGGCTTTTGGCGACGGTTTGAATGGCTATGGCGACAGTTTTCTTGATAGTACTGTCACTATAGCTATTCAAACCGTCGTTAAAGGCCTACTGTTATTTTGGACTGTTATTTTGGTATATTTTCATGAGCAAATTAAGGAATGAAGATGTAAAAGGCATATCTTGGTTCCATATACATGAATATAGAACACGATAACCGTGCTCTGAAAGAAACCAGCTGAGCTCCAAATTAAAACTACCTACAGTCAAGCTACAAGCTTGGTTAATTCCTCGAAAACCCTTTCAAATTTTAACATAATTCCCTACCCAAAACACACTTGTTTTTATGGTTAAAAGTTGAGGAGACTCCGGGAACACTCAAATCCCTCTGATATCTCTCCTCTGTACAAAACTTTTAACCATGATAAGCGTAGAGATTTATATGCTATTGCATGTAAATTTCTACGCCTGTTCTGCTAACTCCTCAGAACTTATAAATGTACCATGAAAACCATAGGGCACCCTCGATGGAAGCTTAACTGTCGCCTCTAACTCCATATTCATTGCGTTAATGATAAGAAGTTCAGATTTCCATGTCTTCTCATCATGAACAAATGCCATAATGTATCCGTCATCTTCTCTTTCCGAGCTCGGATCTCGAGGCAAAAAAAAGGGCTCCCCACCGTACCTTTTGTTACCATAGATTAATTTTTGTGACTCTCCTGTTGATAGGTCCACTTTAGCTACACCTGATACTTTAGGCCACGGTTCAGCAATGGCCAAATAAGCATACCTGGTCATTCGCCCGAGTTTGTTCCGGTTCACCATTCCGGCCTCTAAATTCACTTGTTCATCGGGTTGAATTATAGCACGACGCGTGGATTCCCCGGTCTTCAAATTGATCCGAATCTCGGATAAAATGCTCTTTAAGTTCTCATCACATTCGTTGAAGATAGAGTCGGGTGGTGTCATGCATGACCCGATAACCACAACTTCATCGAACTCGGGTTCCTCCCATGCATTCCACAAATGGAAACAGAAAGTTTCGGGTGATTCGACCCAAATAATATCAGAAGAATCTTTGGCATTTTTTGATAAAATTCCGAACCTAGACTTCTTGTTCTTGTCATAAATTACTGGTGAACCACCCTTGATCATTTCTTGAAGCTTAAACACCACTTGTTGGTCCGGAATCACAACAAAATTCTCGGTTATCGCAAAATCGTGTATCATGGTTGGCACTTCCAATGGGATTTCCACATCCGGTGACTTTTCTCCGTCCTTAGAAAATCGAAAATACTTTAAATAAGGCTTCTTCACAACATCATAGCTGAGGGCAAAAAGTTCTCCGGTCACACGATCGTGCTTGGGGTGGGCGATCATTGTAGACCAGAGCTGCTCGTTGAAGTTAAACCGGCCGACAGTCTCCAGATCACCGGACGGTTTGACTCGTACTTGATATGGGAGATCATCTTCCGACATGGCTAGTAGACGGCCATCAAAGTAAACCAGGCCGGCATTCGCTACGCCCATCCCGTGGCTTTGATCAACGAGCCCGAATAGCCCTCGAGCATAAAATAGAGCTAATCGAGCTATGCCAGAATGTCCATGAAGCTCTCCGATGGCTTTAGGGAAGACGGCCCGGCCCAATTCTCTCTCCTGAGCAAGCCTTTCTGTCTCAGTAAACCTACAAGCATAGCTGACTGAATTATCCTTTATTGTGACGGCATGAACCATGCCGTCACCGTCGAAGAAGTGGTGACCGGCAACCGGCTCAAATAAAGGGTTGGCGCCGTTCCGGACGTAGACCCCGCTAATGCAATCTGGAATGGTGCCAGTTACCGGGAGGTTGTGCCGGACGGGCTGTTCTGGCACCGGAGCGAAGTTTCCCCCGATCTGGACACGTGGGTCGGCGGTTTTGGGAAGTGGGTGTTGTCCCTCGAGAGATACCAACGCGCCCTCCACCATATCTAAGGCGGTTGCCGCAGCTCTTTGTAGGAAGTTCCATTGTGGGGGTTGAGCTGTTTTTGGTGTTGGGTCCTCTTTGGGAATTGTGGATGCATGGTACGGTTGTTTTGGGAATTGAACCAGTGAAGGTGAGTGTAGAGCTGAGTGAATTTGGGCTTTTCTAGTGGGATTTCTACTCATGGAGATGGATTTTGATGGGTAAGAACCCATTTGATCAATTCTTGATAAGGAAGAAGGGAAAATTCGAGAGAAAATTTGGGTTTTAGGCCATGTATTGCAATCAGTAGTTGATGTGCAAGAAGTCATTTTTTATGTGTTTTAGGTAACTGAAATTGTGAGTTTTTAGAGAGAGAAACTTGAGAGAGGGGGAAGAGTGTATTGTCTTTTTGTTTTTTGGAGAGAGAGGGAGAAGGGTGAATTTTGTGAAGAAAGGAAAAGGGTGAATGGGGGTATAAATAGAGTTGAGAAAGAGAGATGCGTGCAAGGGGAGGAGGTCCAACTCAGACATGTAAAGAGAAGACCACGTGGTGGATTAGTGGAAAGGCACTTGGGAGTCTATATAATAAAACACAATCAATTTAAAATTTAAAATTGGACAAAATACAATAACAGTTAAGATCTTTTAATTTTAATCTAATAACTCAAATTTCATCTCACACACAATTTTTCTCTAAATCAACACTCAATTTCAAATTCAAAATAATAATAATATGTCACACACACAAATTTCACTCAAATCAACACTTCATTTCACAACTATTCATTCAAATTTGAATTCAAAATAATAATAATAATAATATTAATAATAATAATAATAATAATAATAATAATAATGATGATGATGATGATGATGATAACAATAATAATAATAATAATAATAATAATAATAATAATAATAATAATAATAATAATAATAATAATGATGATAATGATAATAACAACAATAATAATAATAATCTATAATAATAATAATAATATAACAACAACAACAACAACAACAACAACGATGATGATGATGATGATGATGATGATAATAATAATAATAATTATTATTATTATAATTATAATAATAATAATAATAATAACAACAACAATAATAATAATAACAATACAACAACAACAACTACTACTACTACTACTATTAATAATAATAACGAGGAAAACAAATGAATGATAATACAATTCCTTTCAACATGGTATCTGAGCAAAGATTCTAGGACCTATAGAATTTTTGGAAAAATAATAGATTAAGAGGAAAACAAAAGAGATTAGAAACAATGGAGGGACCTACCACTAGGGGTGTTCATCGATAAAGAACCGTACCAGCAGAACCAAAAAAATTGAACCGCTACTGATTCCGAATTACCCGAAAATCAAAAATCAATACCGGTACTGAATTATCGATTTCGGTACAAAGTCGGTTCGATTTTTTCGATAATACGGTATACTAATATATATAATTATAATTAATATTAATATAGTATTATAATATGTACTAATTTATTATTATATATAAAAACAAATTTTTTCGGTATACCGGTTTGTACCGAAATTTAGAAATCTCTAAAGTATAAAAAAATTAAAAAATTGATACCGAAAAAATGGGTACCGCCGATACCGATACCAATCGGTTCGATAAAAAATCGAAAATACCGAATTGTTTAAACACCCCTACCTACCACTATGGTAGAACAACCTGAAGGAGAGAAGTCGATTCTTACAAAGTTGACATCCAGAATGACACAAGTACTTAACTAGAGCCAAACAACCAACCATATCCCAAGCCATGAGTTTGTAGCACAGATTGAAATCAAGTTGGACGGCACCTACTATGAACTATGGTCCCAAGTTGTCGAGATGTATATCTTAAGCAAAAACAAGTTGGGATACATAAATGAAGACTTTTCGCAGCCCTAATAGACAGATCATGATTTTAGGAAATAGAGAACCAAGAATGCAGTGGTGAAAGGATGGCAAATTAATTTGATGGACCCGAAATTAATAGGAAATTTTATCAGATTTTCGACGACAAAGATAGCTTGGGATAATAATTTCATTACGTATTTTGATGGCACCGATACATCACAAGTGTATGATCTCAAAAGAAAAGTAATGAGACTCAAACAAGGAGAAGGATCTATCGAAACGTACTGCAACAATCTTCAAGGCTTATGGAGAGAAATTGATTTTCGCCGACCAAACTCGATAATATGTGAGGTTGATATACAAAAATATAACTCTATTAAGAAGGAAGATAGAATATATACATTCTTAAGCAGCTTTAACGATCGACTTGACAAGATCTGAGGGGATGTACTTTAGATTAAGCCATTTCCAACAGTAGAGCAAGCTTATGCCCAAATTCGCAGAGAAGACTTAAGGTAGTATATAATGATGACAAATAAATATGCCACATATGGTGAGGCTATGGTTTCTAAGGGAAGACAGAGACCACAACAACAAATTTCACTTCAGATACCATCGAATGAAAAGCCTAATATTATGATGAAAAAATTGAAGCTGCAAGGAAAAGAAGAAGGCTGCACACATTGTGGGGATATGAAACACACAAAAGAAACATGTTTCAAACTACATGGGCATCCAGATTGGTGGCACGAACTGAAGGTAAAGAAGAAAAAGGATGCAGGTGGAGGCGAAAATCACATACATGCAGCCCTTGTTAGCACTGAGTCTCAGCTATCTCTTGTACCGTAATGGGAGTGTCTTACCACCATAAATGAACAAATTATTAAAAATGATTCAGGTAACAACGGTTATGCTCTATGTTTCTCCAAAGAAGGGAATCATGATGGCTAGATCATTGATTCAAGGGCAACAGACCACATGACATTCGATTCTTACGATTTTATCAATGTTACTCAACCAAAACGAACATATATTTCCAATGGAAATAGAGTAAAATATCCAGTAACATGGATTGGAATTGTTGCTTTGATCTCTCCTTCTTTTTCATTACGAAATACCTTATTAGTTCTATATATGTCTAGTAAATTGTTGTCTATAAGCCAAGCAACTGAGTAATTAAATTGTTATGCACTTATGTATCATAATTTCTGTTTATTTCGGGATATTCTCACCAATGAGATCATTGGTCATGACACTAAAAGGGGAGGGAAACATTATATGGATGACTTCAGTTATGGCAGAGCAAATAATATGCATAATACTGGAGTCAAGGAAAGGTATATTTGATTATGGCACAATCGGTTAGGGTTGCCTTCATTTTTTTATTTGATATATTTATTTTTAGATTTATTTATTGAATGTAAATGAGTCAAATTTTAGGTGAGAAGTCTATATTCAGGCTAAGAGTCATCATGTACCTTACCCAATAAGTTTGAATAAATTAATGTAAAACTCCTTTTGCATTAGTTTATTCTGATGTTTGGGGTTCGACTCCTATTTTAATTTCCTCTAGTGTTTGATGGTTTGTGACCTTTGTAGACGATTTTACACGAATGACTTGGTTTTATCTAATGAAGAATAAACGTGAAGTGTTTGGAATTTTTTAATCATTTTATAACATGGTTATTACATAATTTTTTGCTAAAATTCAAATTACGCGATCAGATAATAGCGAGGAGTATGACAATACACAATTACAAGAATACTTTTGAGCACATGGTTCGTATCATGAGACTATTTATTCTCAAACACCACAACAAAATGGTATAACGGAACGAAAAAATAGACATATCTTGGAAATAACTCAAGCTCTCTTAACTGTTGCCCATATCCCTTAACGATACTGGATAGATGCAGTGGTTACTGCGGTTTACTTGCTGAACAGAATGCCATCACGGGGCTTGAACTTCAAAACACCTTTGTAAGTTCTTTCTCAGCATAAGATACAACTGTCGGTATTAATGCTACTTCCGTGAAAGTTTGGTTGCGTTACATATATTCATCTTCACAAAAATCAAAGAACGAAACTTGATCTATACATTGTTCATTGTGTCTTTCTTGGGTATGCAGCCCATAAAAAGGGTTACCGATGTTATGATCCTACTACAAGATACCTATATACAATGTTAGAGTCTATATATAATGCCTATCGATATCAGATATTGGCAAAAATGAAAGTGATGTTGGCAAAAATGAAAGCCAATGTGGAGACGACGTGGTTTAGTCAAAGGAGCCAACAATAGCAATTATGGGCCAAAATGAAGAAATCGAGAATGTAGAATGTGTTGGGATAGAATATGAAGAACAACGAGCAAGAGACAATCAAATTGAAGAGACTTCTGAGGAAGAAATTGACCAGCCTTCCCCTAACTCGCCAGTACCACCGAATGACCAATTTCCTGAGAATATCCTTAAGGTACAATCTCTAAACTCTTCTCAAAATAATTATATAAATGAGTGTAGTGGTTACAAATTACTTTACATGCATAATCGAGGGAAACCTCTAGACCATTATTGATGAGTGGGTTTTATACCTACGAATTGTATGCTTCCGGACTTAAGTATTCTTATTCTTATGAGCATTTTACTTGTTGTTATGTTTACTTTACAGAAAACGACATCGGATGGATAAAATGGGAAAAATGAGCGAAAATGGCATTTTCGTAATTTCAGGCATAGAAGGGTCGGGGCCCTCCTTCTCAGTGTAAAACAAAGGCCGGGGCCCTTGTTGGCAGAATCGCGTGGAACATTTCTATCAGATTTTCTGAAGTTGATTTGGAGAGGGACTTTAAAGGAGAAACGTGATAAGACTTCTAGGATAGTTTAGAGGGATATAAATACATAGAATTTTATAATTGTAAGGAGAAAATTTGGAAGAAGATTTTCATTGGTGGAAGGATTGAAGATTTATTTGCGTTTTCGACTATGTCATACTAAGTTCTTTATTTTCAGTTCTAAAGGGATGTCGAACCTTATTTATAATTAATGGTTTAATTAAGTTTATTTATCTTATTCTTTTTATATGAGATTTGTTCTTGATGATCCATTAAAATTGATGAATGGTATTTGATTTGATTGATTTAATGTGGCCAGTTAAATTGATTGAGTTCTATTATCTTTTATTTATCTGCTAGATTAAGATATAGTATTAAGCAAAAGATATTGTATCTGATCATAAGTAGCAATTAATAATATTTAACCACGATCAAGCTTTTGAATATTATTATGGTTATCAAGGAGGCAAGTTAAATAATTTGCGATCGTATGATTGTTGCTTGGATTAATCTAATTCTTTAGTTCTTAGTGCTATTATTATATTAAATCTAGACTGATAGTTCTAGGTTGTATGATAGTAAGGGTTTATCCAGCTTCCGAACGTGCCGGTGTTATCTTCATATCCACCTCCCGATCCCGATAGTGAATCCGAAGTCAGCGGCGACACATTGGAGGATGACGATAAAGAGTGGGACGATCGTGCTGATTAGCTTACCAGGGAAGTCCCCCGTTTTGATTTTTGTCTTTTCCATTTCAATGAGGACATTGTCTCAATTAAGTTTGGGGGTGATATGTTTTGCATACGTTTGTCTGCATATATATGTTCAGTTTGTTTTCATTGTAGGTTTAGGAGCATGGCGTATTTAGTATGGCATATTTAGTATGTTTTAGTTAGTTTCATATGAGTTAAAAAAAATAAGTTTATTTAAAAAAATGAAAAAAAGAGCATATAGGAAAATTAGTGCATTCTAGAATCATGCATGTCTAATTTGAGCACTCATTTCAGTTTCAGTGATGAAAGGATAACCTATGAGGATAATATGGTGGGTCATTGTATAACTTTGGGAAAATGGATGGTTATGTGAGTCTAAATTTTGACTATTATTAGTGTTAATATTGATTGAAACCCCTGAACACTTTCGTGCACTATTCGATACATTGAATTCGTTGAAGTTTAGGATAGACTGATAGAATGAGGTGTCATTTAAGGATAAAGGAAAGTCTATTGATTACTTAAACGCATTAATTGAATGAATATATATATTCATTCAATTAATGCGTTTAAGTAATCAATAGACTTGAAGAAAAAATAACTGCTTCGATGTCCGTTGGAAAACAACTTGAAGAAAAAAAATAATAAGAAAATTATGAAGATGAAGCGAAGTAGTTAATTGAAGAGAAATAAGTGAGTACGATGGATATGAGCAGTCTTGGTTAGTCTGTCTTTGTGGCCTCTGTTACTTGAACGAGTAAGCCTTAGGAGTGTCTTTACACTTAGTGCACTAAAGCCGATAGGTTTGAGAGTCATTGGTGGAAAGTTCGCTACACGGGTAACTTTGAAAAGCCTAAAAAAGATAAACATTGCACATACCAAGAAAAGAAAAGAAAAATAGGAGCTTAAAAAAAATGAGAGTAATCCTATGGATGATTATTGTACCTTTTGGTGGTATTGAAAATTATCAATTTATCCGGCTTTTCATTGATTCAGTGCATTAAATTCACACACACACGTAAGGGATTGAAAGTGATATGGTGCTAATGATAAGTTAAGATGCGCATGAAACATGATTTTGAAATTTTACTTGAGGTATCTATGATGCATTTCTAAGGCTGGAACTTTATTCATTATATTGAGGTGATGTTAAGTTGTGTTTTAATTGAGTTTGCATGGTAGTAGGAAGTTAGATTAGTTGTATATTTTATGTTATTTAATTTTGTTTTGCATGAGGACAAGCAAACGCTTAAGTTTGGGGTATTTGATGAGTGGATTTTATACCTACGAATTGTATGCTTCCGGACTTAAGTATTGTTATTCTTATGAGCATTTTACTTGTTGTTATGTTTACTTTTCTATCAGATTTTCTGAAGTTGATTTGGAGAAGGACTTTAAAGGAGAAACATGAGAAGGCTTCTAGGATAGTTTAGAGGGATATAAATACATAGAATTCTATGATTGTAGGGAGAAATTTTGGAAGAAGATTTTCATTGGTGGAAGGATTGAAGATTTATTTGCGTTTTCAACTATATCAGGCTAAGTTCTTTATTTTCAGTTCTAAAGGGATGTTGAACCTTATTTATAATTAATGGTTTAATTAAGTTTATTTATCTTATTCTTTTTATATGAGATTTGTTCTTGATGATCCATTAAAATTGATGAATGGTATTTGATTTGATTGATTTAATGTGGTCAGTTAAATTGATTGAGTTCTATTATCTTTTATTTATCTGCTAGATTAAGATATAGTATTAAGCAAAAGATATTGTATCTGATCATAAGTAGCAATTAATAATATTTAACCACGATCAAGCTTTTGAATATTATTATGGTTATCAAGGAGGCAAGTTAAATAATCTACGATCGTACGATTGTTGCTTGGATTAATCTAATTCTCTAGTTCTTAGTGCTTCTATTATATTAAATCTAGACTGATAGTTCTAGGTTGTATGATAGTAAGGGTTTATTGGATGCGATTGCTACAATAGATTAAAACTTAAGGAGAATTACGGGTAATTGAACGATTGTGGTTGCCAAGGATTATTAGTCTCATTATAGGAAAGGAAAAGATAGAACATTAGACTTGATTGTTCTGTTAAGAGTGAAAAGGTGATACTGAACTGAAGAACTGAAGTTCCTCTTTATTGATTTTTTTCGTTAATATTTGATTTTAATTATTTGCAATTCATTTAGTCAAAGTTAAAACTCAAAACCCCCTTATTTATTTATTGTTAGTTATAAATAGAGAATATTGGAATTTATTGAAGTATTATCATTCTCTGTGGGATCGACTCTTACTTGTTATTATACTGATTTAATTATTGAAATTAAGGATTAATTTTAGAGTGTTAACGACAGCTTCCAATTACTCACATGACCTTGAAAAGAACAAGTCAAAGTATCCGATTGTTAATCATGTCTCGACTCATAGATTGTCGGAGTCTTTTAAAGCATTTGTTCACAAACTCTCTGCAGATTATATTCCTAAGTCTGTGAATGAAGCTTTGAAAGATCCCAAATGGACCACCACGTAATACATGATGCAAAAAAAATGGTACTTGGATGCTTGTACCAATACCCAATGGAAAAAAGACTGGGATGTAGATGGGTTTTCTCTATCAAACACAAGGCGAATGAGTCAATTGAGATATACAAAGCAAGACTTGTCGCAAAAGGATATACTCAAACATATGGAATAGACTATCAAGGAAAATTCTCACCCATGGAAAAATTGAATATTGTGAGAGTGTTGATCTCTCTTACTGCAAACTTGGATTGGCCACTACACCAATTTGAAGTTAAAAATGCCTTCTTACATGGGAATCTTGAGGAAGAAGTATACATGGAAGTTCCATCAAGTTTTGCTACCTTGTCCCAAATGGAGGTAGTGTGCAAGTTGCGAAAGGTGTTATATAGATTGAAGCAATCACCTAGAGCATGGTTTAACCGATTTAACCTTGCTATGAGGAAACGAGGTTTTAAGCAAAGCAATTCGGATCATACTTTTTTCTTAAAACACCAACAAAGGAATGTGACAGCTCTAATAATTTATGTTGATGATATGATAATTACAGGAAATGACAAAGAAGAAATATCAAGTCTGCAAAGGTATCTAATAGCTGAATTCAAAATTAAAAATCGTGGAAGGTTGAAGTATTTCCTAGGGATAGAAGTAGCTAGGTCAAAGCAAGGAATATTTCTATCACAAAGGAAATATGTGCTTGATTAAATATCCAAAATAGGAATGCTTGAATGTAGACCTACTGATACTCCAATAGTACAGAATCATGGTTTGGGAGAATTCTTAAATCAAATCCCTACAAACAAAGGATGATATTAGCGTCTCGTAGGAAAACTAATTTACTTATATCACACAATACAAGATATTGCTTATGCCGTGAGTTTGGTAAGTCAGTTCATGTATTGTCTTAGTGAAAACCATATAAGTGCGGTGGTTCGTATTTTACGGTACTTGAAGTCTTCTCCAAGGAAAGGACTAATGTACAAGAAAAACCACCATCTGAACATCAATGGCTATATAGACGCGAATTGGGTAGGGAGCACTATTGATAGGAAATCTATAACGCCCCCAAAATCCCATGCACTAGCTACAACAAACCTTGTGCGTTAACTCCATACATTCTTTAAAACTTAACCGATGATCTCATAATCATATTGGTTGAATTAGTCTATTTTAGACTATACATTAAAAAATTATTTTATATAGTCCCTAGATCTTAACTTGATCTCGATCTCATTATTTAGACAAGTATCAACTTGTAGTTCATTCGTATAAATAGATAACATCATATATAACGATCTAATTTTAACCTTAAGATTTAAATATTCTATAATTTTACATATCCAAGATTCACGGCATTAAATTATTATGACGATTCTAGGGAGTAGAGAATCCCACGATGAATGTTTGTATCTTCATCCGTGATAAATATTTACATCTTTATCCGTGACAAATGTTTATATCTTTGTCCGGTGCAAAATTCTCTTTTAGTACAAAACATACCTAACTAGTTAAAACCCTCATTAGAAACATATTTGGTTATATTGATATCTCTTCATATTAATATTCTTACTTATTTGACATTTAGAATAGCAATAACAAGATTATACATGGGTCTGAGAAACCTAACAATGAATTTGACCATTTCACATCGATTAGTCCTGTCTCGGATGCTTATAGTACTCACAAATATTATTTATAATATTTATTCTGATAAATAGTTCATTATCAATACTGTATTAACATTTTACTATCTATCAAAAGTTTAGAGCATCGACATAACATGATCAGTCCATATTACCAACACCCTCACTCAGATTAATAATTTTTAACAATTTTAAGTTATATCAAAGTAAAGACATAACAATATTTTGATGATAATAAATAATATTATTTAATAATATTTGGTTACATGGTTTGCTTGTTCATATTATAACAGTCATTATGACTTTATATAAATACAAGTAAATAAAGCATGAAACATAGTCTACGCTTCTTCTTTACGTTCAAGATCTTCTTATTATTCTTCTTTAATTGTAAATAAAGTTTTATTCGCAAGAATAAGCACGACGGCTCAGTAAGTCTAGGAAATATCACATACGCAGTTTATGCTTTCATATAAACTTTAACATACTTTGACTTAACATATCTCTCAATTCAATATCATAAATAATTTTCACATATATACTCACATAACAACTATCACATAACAAATAAAGGGATAAAAGATTTGCCTTGTTTTTAGTATAAACACAAGCTTAACCTTATTTCGAAAATCCTATACAGTTATTCAGTGCATAAGCGGTTAGATTCATCATATTATACAACTTCATAAGTCTTATATTAACTTATTTAAACTATTTCAATAGGTGGAATTATTAGAAAAATTGGTTAACTCAAAAACTCATTTTTAAGCCAAATTTTTGGATTTTGGGCAAATTGTTTTCTGCTGGACCTCAGCTCGGTTAAATGGTCATAACTTTTTCATTTTAAAACATTTTTTAGTCTTTCAAAATTCCACGCATTCTTAACTTCTGCCTCTACAACTTTCATAAGGTAGCTAGGAGAGATTCCCAACCGATTTGCGTAGAATTCAGTGGTAAGTGGACTGCTCAAAAACTGTTTCAACTTTCTTTGATCCAATTAGTAAAACATGATACCTCAAGCATTAATTTGCTAAGATAACATGTTTTAACACTCAATAACATAAAAATAACAAAATCATAAACCTACTTATATAAGATTTCATGACTTTTTCTCAAGAACACGAAGAATTAAGTTTCATCATTCCTTTACTACAACTTGATATTGTTAACGTATCAAGCTAGGATATCATGTTTTAGGACTCCATAACGCTACATTACAAAATCATAAACCTACTTATATAGATATTATGACTTTTACTCAAGAACACGAAGAACATAAAAAAATAATTACAAAAGCATAATTTTGATTACCTCTTGAAGTGCAAACTTTATTACTTTTGATCCTTCAAGCTCTCAACTAATACTTTCTATATGATTATACTAGCTTTTTAAGCTCTAGATTACTTGGTGAATTGGTAAGAATTATGAAGAGTGAAGGCTCCTATTTATAGGATTTTCTAAGTTAGGGTAAAATGATAAAAACGACAATCAAGCTTTGACTCCAAGTTTTCCTTGGTTTTACTTTGGCTCTAACTTTAGCTTGGCTCCAAGTTTGGCTTCTACTTTGGCTCTAAGTTTGGCTGGCTCCAAACTTTACATTTTGGCTCCAAGCCTTAAATATCTAAAACCCTAATGCCCTTCATCTAGCTTACTAAATTACCTTTCATGCCCTTCCAATATCAAATCTCATACGTTGACTTTTTACTATTCATAGTTGATTTTTTGTGTTTATACCGTATAATTTTTATATTATTATCATATTATATCTATGTAATTTTTATATTATACGTGTATTTATGAATAGTGATTAGAGTTAGGTTATAACCTTTAGGGTTTGAACCCTTAGGGTTTAGGTTATAACCTTTTTTAGGTTTTCCAAACCCTAAATTTAGGTTTTCTCTAAAATAACTTCTTAATTTTAACAAGTGTTAAAGTTGGATACTTGAACCAAAACACAAAATCTTACATATGGATAAATCACATAACACATTTGAAGCTCGATACAAGCTTTATTAATCACATAACACGTATTTTAGGTTCAAAGTTTAACCTCTAATCATATACAAATCGTAATTTTGAGTCATTTTTAATCCTTAAGATAGCCCAATGTATACTTGAGTAATCGTTCTTAGATTTTTAAATTGACAACCTTTATCAGATCTTGTCAGATCATTTTTAAAATATTTGGGATATTACAAAATCTACATCGGGTTACTTCATATTCATTGGAGGTATTCTAGTCACTTGGAGAAGTAAAAAACATAAGGTGGTTGCTCTATCTAGCGCAGAGGTCGAGTTTAGAGGCATGACTAAGGGACTATGTGAACCACTCTGGTTAAAAAGGTTGTTGGAAGAAATTGGATGCTCGTCTGAGTTTATAATGAACTTATATTGTGATAATAAGGCAGCGATAGAGATTACACATAATCCAGTTCAGCATGACCGAACCAAACATGTTGAAGTGGATCGACATTTCATCAAGTAGAAACTTGAAGACACGATAGTTCAGTTTCCATTTGAAGACATACTTACAAAGGTTGTCTCTAGAAAAGTATTCCCCAACTCACTTGGCATGTTAGGCATTGAAGACATCTATGTACCAACTTAAGAGGGATTGTTGGCGTGAGTTACTACAAAAGAAGTGCTTGGAATGATTATAGGAATCAAGCAAAACAATAATTGTTACAAGTAGTTATAGATCTCTATAATTCTAGCCTAGATTAGTGTAAAGTAATTATTTTCTTCCTTCAACAAATAGGTTTCCTGTATATATAGCTACTCTACGTTGTACTCATATAAGGAGGAAAACAAATGAATGATAATACAATTCCTTTCAACATGCATGTGTTTTTTTTTTTTTGGATTTTTTTTTGTAAGTGTACCGTCATTCAAAGCTATATTATTTCTTCTGATGCTTTTATATGAAAGGAATGGCTATATATAATGTTGCATCTCCAAGAAAAGGAAATTACATTTTGATTGCCCTATATAGTCTTTAGAATATGGTTGTTACTATCATATTTCCCTTGTCATACGTTTTCGTGTATAACGAGTACTATGTCTTATCACTTCTTCTCCTAGCCAGCACAAGGAAATTTATATTTTTATGAACATAATAAGTAAGTTTAAGTTATCTTTATTTGGACATAAAAGAAATTTACGAATAGTAGAAAAAAGTAAGTTTAAGTATCTATATCCGTGATCTTTATAAAGAGTAAGTTTAAGTATCTTTACCCATGATAAATGTTTGCATCTTTATCCGTGATAAATATTTGTATCTTTTTCTGATGCAAAATTCTCTTTCTGTATAGAACATACACAACTAGTTAAAACTCTCACTCGAAACATATTTGGTTATAGTGATATCTCTTTATATCAATATTCTTACTTATCTGGCATTCAGAATAGTAATAACAAGCTTGTACTTGGGTCTGAGGAACCTAACAATGAATTTGACTATTTTACATCGATTAGTCCTATTTTGGATGCTTACAGTACTCACAAATATTATTTATCATCCTCATTCTGATAAGTAGTTCATTATCAATACTGTATTAACGTTTTACTATCTATTTGAAGTTCAAAGTATTGACATAACATAATCAGTCCATATCACTAATACCCCCATTCAGATTAATAGATTTTTAACAATTCTAAGTTACATCAAAGTAAAGACATAACGCAAAGTGATAATAATAAGATAGTTTTATTGATATAATATTCGATTATATGATTTGAGTATTTGTTCGTACTACATCAATCATTATAACTATAAATAAAGGACAATTAATTAATCTAGTCTACACCTTCTTCTTTATGTTCATGATCTTCTTATCATTTTTCTTAACTGCAAATAAAAAATTTATTTATAAAAGTGAGCACTATGGCTCAGCAAGTCTAACAATATCACATACACAGTTTATGCCTTCATATAAAATTTAACATGCTTTGACTTAACAGATAACATTTCACAACCTATTCTCGCACATAACACATACTACACATAAACATATAAGTTTAAGGTAAAAGACTTGCACATAGCAAATTAAGCAAGGGTTAGAACTTACCTGATTCAACAATACAATTTATATTAAATTCTACGTGTATTCGTATGGCCTACAAGGTATGTGAGTTTGGCATAACCATTAGTCATATTACTACTTCATACTCTAGTTAATAATAACTACTTTATTTATACTTTCTTTTCTAGCTCCAAGAACATATGAACACAAAACTACACATTTAAGACTAGTTTCTTTGTTCATTACTTTAATTAATTACAACTTAATGTCACAAGCGTATCAGGCTAAGACATCATATTTTAAAATATTCAGATTAAATTGAACACAATAACCACTAGTATTTTTGATCTTTTATTCTTTGTAAGACCCCGAATTTTATGAAATATAAAATTTAATTTTTCTTCATATATTTTTTTTCATGAAACAGTAAATGGTTAAATTGACAAAATTGAAAGTTAAGGATGTTATGTGCAAATTTTATTTTGTCGGACAATATTCTTTTTGTCGGGGAATATTCGTGCCGTACGACGGCGCCGAAATAACAAATTATTTGTAGACCCCACAACGGAATATTTATCGGATATAGAAAACGACAGAAGTAATTTTTTTAAATAAAAATAGTCAACGGTGTTAACTGTTAAAATACCGGTGATAAAAGAATAGTAGCATACGGTAATTTATGGTATTTTCTGTAGCACACGGTACTCTACAGTAGCACACGGTATTGCACAATGTCTCATATTATTAGTCTGATAATTGACACCGTAACTGTTGCGCATCATTTCATCAATAATTGTCACTGCATAATATTTTATATTATCAATTCAATTATTGTTGCTACACAGTATTTTGCATTATTGATTCAATAATTGTCATTACACTGTATTTCATATCATTGAGTCAATAATTGTTGGAGCACTGTAGTTTAAAATTATGGAACCTAATAATTGTCACAGTAGCAAATACACTGTAATTTATATTATTAAATTAATAATAATCTGTAACGTGTTTATTATTGTTAAATTATTGTTATAGCATTATTTTATTTTATATGTTGGACTCACAGGAAGAATAAATAAATAAATAAATTCTATAAAAAAAAAAAAAAAAAAAAAAATAATTTAATTTTACTATTTGAAATAGTAACATGTGGGACCCATGTGGGGGCCACATGAAAATTGAAATTGAGAAATGCGTGCTGGGAAGTTTGGCAGCCAGGCGGCTGCTGAGATTTTCTCAGACTGGCGTGCAGCACGCCAGTCCACCTACCCTCGCATAGTAACTTATTTCCTCCTATAAATAGATTGTTCAGCTGAATAGAAAAATCACACCTAAAACATAAAATTTTTCTATAAGAATTTTATGAGTTTTCTCTGAGAATAGTAAGCTTATTTTGAGAGTTTGAAAGCCAAAAGGAGTGCAGGAATTTTTCAAGTAAGTCTTTTATTAAAGAGTAGTAATTTTATAAATTCCTATTTTTCACGGTATTCACAAATCTTCCCTTAGAAGACTCTTCTTTGAGAAGTTTCATTTTTAAAAGCTTTCTTTGGAAGATTTATTTTGGAATATTATTTTAAAAACTATTTTAAAGTAGTTATATTATACTACAAAAATTATGTTAAATATATATAATTTTGATAGTTCATATTATACGAGTTATCATACACTTTGAAATTTATATGTGGTAATTACTAATTTTATTAAAAATATATATAGGTTGATCAACCTCATTTAAATCAATATCCAGTCACGTGTTAAGGTAAGGAATACCATTCATTTCAAACTCTTAAATTTACTGTGGTAAGGAATATTATCTTCTTTCATATTCTAACTTACTACGGCGCGGTTTACCGCCTGTTGGTGAATAACCGTTTGTATTCATTCCTTATTAATCTTTGAGAATAACCTTACGGTGCGGATTATCGCCTGTTTGGTGAATAACTCTTCGTGTTCAAATTCTATTAAATTGTGGGAATAACCTTACGGCGCGGTTTACCGCCTGTTGGTGAATAACCTTTTGTATTCATTCCTTATTAATCTTTGAGAATAACCTTACGGTGCGAATTATCGCCTGTTTGGTGAATAACTCTTCGTATTCAAATTGATGGGAATAACCTTACGACGCGGATTATCGCCTGTTTGGTGAATAACTATTCGTATTCAAATTGATGGGAATAACCTTACGGTGCGGATTATCGCCTGTTGGTGAATAACCCTTTTTATTTGTCTCGTGTGGAAATAATTTGTCTACACGAATTATCACATGACACTTTTATTCCATATTCGTAAGTGATATCATTTTCCTTTATACTCATAAGGGATACCATCTTTTTCATCTTCCATTATTCAAACTTACTATGGTAAGGGATATTAATTCCCTTCACCTTTTGTTAATCAAACCTGCTACCGTAAGGGATATTATTTTCT
This sequence comes from Hedera helix, assembly GCA_947179155.2. Classification (NCBI taxonomy): domain Eukaryota; kingdom Viridiplantae; phylum Streptophyta; class Magnoliopsida; order Apiales; family Araliaceae; genus Hedera; species Hedera helix. The sequence continues at coordinate 4,776,078 of OX359278.1, forward strand.
TTCATACTCCTAAATCGAAACTTATTATGGAACTATTGCTTCTATAATTCCTGAAAATATTATATGTTCCATAATAGTTGAACTTCATTATTTCAACTGAACCTTCCTATTTACGTGAAGCTTTCTATTGAACTGTAACCGTTATTCTGAACTGTGGATCTTGAATATCATTTTTAAATTTCACTCCACATCATGTTGACAATTTGGACATTATTTGAATCTGCACAAAGTAAACTTCTGATACTTATTGTTTATCCTGTTCTTCTGTTCATCATTTGTATTATTGTTATTTGTATTAATCATCAAGAATCAAACTGTTGTGAATATCTGTGGCCGGGGGCACAGATGTGATATAATTGTTGAACAGATGATAGGTTAAAGGCGATATACTAGGTTAAAGGCGATACATCTGTTCGGTGTCTTTTATGGCACGTGGTTAATGTTCTCTTTGGCCCGTAGTGCAAAGATGAACTGTTGGTTGGTATGATTATGACCAAAGGCTGAATCTGGTATAATCATGACCGTTGGTGTTATATTGAATGTCTTTGGCCCGTAGTGCAAAGACGAACTGTTGATCTGCATGATTATGACCAGGAACTGTGAAGTTGTATTATCTTGACTAATGGTATTTCAGATGATAAAAGTTGATGATATTTTTACTAAAAAGAGAAGCGAGTGGACATTATAGTCTGCATTATTCTTCTAATAGATTGCTCATTCCGCTGCTATTATTGATCTGAACGTTGTTTAAGAATTTAACTGCAGTTTTTGATATAAACCTTGTAGTCTATTGTATTCTATCAAGAACTCAACTGTTGAAGGCTAATGATAATTTATTCGTCATTATCTTAGTCATGATATTTCTTACTGGGCTATTTGAGCTCACCCTTTCGTTTGTTCCATTGTTTTTCAACAGGAGATGAAAACGTAACGGGGTCTAGCCGGGGGATGGAGTGAGAGTCCGAGGAATAGCTATCCTAGTCTTCACGTGTTGTAAAATAGTGTGGCAATAATAGTGAAGACTTAGTTGTGTATTATTATACACTGTATTGTTGTACGTTGTGCTTTGTTGTAATAATTTTGTTGTAGTCTTTTGACGACTCAAGTTTGGGCTGTGTAGGCCTAGATTTGGGGGCGTCACAGTTGGCATCAGAGCTTAGGGATATGGTCTTTAATGGAGATCTGGGGTTAGAACTAGGAGGGGAGAGACGAATAGAATCAGTCACTAGTATGTCCTACCTAAATTAGATTTTATTATCTAATGAGTTGATTTGAATATAGGGACATGAAGTGATGAGTCAGTTTATTTGAACTAACATTTATTTTGTGACCACAGTTTAGTATGGCATCTGGAAATCAAGAGGTTAACTACGAAATACCCGAAGCGAATGTAGCCGAAAATCAAGAAGCCACAAACAATCCTCCTGCCAACTCAGGAAATAATATTCCTGATAACATGATGAATGATGTATTCTTTAGGAATTTCATGCAGTTCATGCAGAATCAGGCAAGAGGAAATCCAGTTAACAATAACGGTAGAAACGCTGGTAATTTGAGGATAGTCACTGTCAAGCAATTTAAAGAATTGGGACCACCTGAATTCCACGGGAAGCCTGACCCACTCAAAGCGGAGGCATGGCTGAAGCAGACGACAAAAATACTTGATGTCCTACAATGCGCTGATGATCAGAAGGTGCCCTTTGCTACCTTTATGTTTCGAGGTGAGGCGGATCACTGGTGGGAAGCGGTAAAACGTATCCACCCTTCAGCACTTAAGATGTCTTGGACAGAATTCCAAGAGCTATTTAATGAAAAGTACTTCCCAGAAAGCATCCGCCATATGAAGGAAGTGGAATTCATTAAGCTGGAGCAGGGAAACATGACAGTTTCTCACTATGAAGCTAAGTTTGCTGAACTGTCTCGTTTTGCGACTCATCTAGTAGATGACGAAGCACGGATGAGTCGGATGTTCTTACGTGGTCTAAGATTCGAAATCCGTCAACAACTTAGCTCTCATAAATTTAATTTGTATTCAGATGTTGTTGATAGGGCTCAAAGGGTGGAGCAAACAGATGAAAAATTACAGCCAAGAGTCAATGATCAGAGAAATGATAACAACCACAGGAACGAGAACCATCGAGGAGGTAACCAACACTTCGGTGGTAATTCCACATCAAATAACAGAAGAGGAGAATCCAGTGGGAACAATTTCAAAAGAAAGAGATTCCATAATAATTATGGAAGGGCACCAGTACCAGCACCAGCACCGACCCCAGTTTCAAGGGGAGAAGATCGACCACCAGTGAGATGTTATAGGTGTGGACAGGAAGGTCACATCAGCCCAAACTGTACACTGCAATCCAAAAAGTGCTATAGTTGTGGGAAAGAGGGTCATCTTGCGCGGTTTTGTCCTGCCACAAAATCAAGTCCAGCTGCAGTGATGATACCAAAAGCTAGCGCGGATAAGGGAAAATCTGTAGTTCAAGGGAGAGCTTTTGTTGTGACATCCCAAATGGCACGAAACTCGAACGAGGTGATAACCGGTAAGCTATTCATAAATTCTCGTGAAGTCTACGCTTTGTTAGATACTGGCTCTACCCATTCTTTTATCTCACCTGCATGTGCTCAGCGTTTAAACTTAACTCCTGAAAATTTGGACTTTGACTTATCAGTTGAAACCCCATTAGGAGAAATGACCATTACATCTACTGTCTATAAATCTTGCCTAGTTCAAATCAACAACCTCACATTACCTGTTGACCTTATTTCTTTGGAGATGCATGAATTTGATGTGATTTTAGGAATTGATTGGTTGACTACCCATCATGCTAAAATTGATTGTTTTCATAAGATTATTAGTTTTCATATTCCTAATCAACCTGTCATGCAAATTCAAGCAACTAAACCATTGAAATCTATAACTGTTATTTCTAGCCATAAAGCCATTCGTTTATTGAAAAACGGATGTCAAGCCTTTTTAGCTCATGTCACTGATTTGAACAAAAATACGTCAAACTTGAATGATATTCCCATTGTTAATGAGTTTCCTGACGTTTTTCCGGAGGAACTTCCTGGTTTACCCCCAAACCGTGAAATTGAATTTTGTATTGATCTTGAACCTGGTACCAAGCCCATTTCCAAAACTCCATACCGAATGGCTCCCATTGAACTTCAAGAGTTAAAAGTCCAACTACAGGAATTGTTGGATACTGGTTTCATTCGTCCGAGTGCATCACCTTGGGGTGCTCCTGTTCTATTTGTGAAGAAGAAAGACGGGAGTATGAGATTGTGCATTGACTACCGAGAATTGAACCATGTCACCATCAAAAACAGGTATCCGTTACCTCGAATTGATGACATGTTTGATCAATTACAAGGTGCTCAACATTTCTCAAAGATTGATCTCCGTTCTGGATATCATCAGTTAAAGGTTAAAGCTGAGGACATTCCAAAGACTGCTTTCAGAACTCGTTATGGGCATTATGAGTTTTTAGTCATGCCTTTTGGACTAACCAATGCTCCTGCAGCTTTCATGGACATGATGAACCGAATATTCAAGGAATATTTGGATCATTTTGTGGTTGTCTTTATTGATGACATCCTCATATACTCCAAAAGTCGTGAGGATCATGAACAACACCTGAGATTGATACTCCAGAAGCTCCGTGAGAACAAATTATATGCCAAGTTGAAGAAATGTGAGTTCTGGCTTGAGGAGGTCACGTTTCTTGGGCATGTGATTTCTAGTCAAGGAATATCAGTCGATCCTGCGAAGATTGAAACGGTACTAAATTGGGAACAACCCAAGACAGTAACCGAAGTCCGAAGTTTTCTGGGCCTAGCTGGTTATTATCGGAGATTCGTAGAAGGATTTTCTCGAATCGCCACTCCATTAACTCAGCTTACTCGGAAAAGCACAAAATTCATATGGAGCGAGCAATGCGAGAAAAGTTTTCAAGAGCTTAAGAGGAGACTTGTTTCAGCTCCTGTTCTGACCATTCCATCAGGATCGGGAGAATTTGTCATATACAGCGATGCTTCAGGCAAAGGTCTAGGCTGTGTCCTTATGCAACATGGAAAGGTTATAGCCTATGCCTCTCGACAACTCAAAGATTATGAGAAAAATTACCCTACTCATGATCTAGAGTTGGCAGCAGTCGTTTTCGCGCTGAAGATCTGGAGACACTACTTGTACGGAGAGAAAGTGGATATCTATACGGATCATAAAAGTCTCAAGTATTTCTTCACCCAGAAGGAACTCAACATGCGACAACGACGTTGGCTTGAGCTGTTGAAGGATTATGATCACACAATCCAGTATCACCCGGGAAAGGCGAACGTTGTAGCTGACGCTTTGAGCAGAAAATCTTATGCGAGTACAAGTGCACTGCTGACAACACAAAAGTATATTTTGTACGACTTGCAAAAGATGGAGATAGAGCTAAAGACACCAGGGACCCACTCGAAGATTGCTCACGTGCAAGTAGAACCAGCTTTAATCGATAAAATTAAAGCTGCTCAAGCTACCGATCCGGAACTGATAAACATGATAAAGAAAGTACAAGAAGGTACCATTCCCGAAGCAAGAATCGACGAGAAAGGAATACTTCGAGTCAACTCTCGACTCTGTGTTCCTAACGATCCTGAATTAAAGCATAAAATCATGATGGAGGCACACAACACGCCGTTTGCAATCCACCCAGGAGGTACCAAGATGTATCGAGATCTTCGACATACATTTTGGTGGAACAATATGAAAAGGGAGATTGCAGAGTTTATCTCAAGGTGCCTAACTTGTCAACGTGTCAAGGCAGAGCATCAAGTACCTAAGGGTCCTTTACAACCACTTGAGGTTCCCGAATGGAAGTGGGAACACATCAATATGGATTTCGTGACGGGTCTTCCCAAAGTTTCTCAAGGCTTAGATGCAATTTGGGTGATCGTAGATAGATTGACCAAATCTGCTCATTTCTTACCTATACGAGAAAACTTTTCACTTGAACGTCTTGCCGGTATGTACATAAATGAGATCGTGAGACTGCATGGCATGCCAGTTTCCATAGTTTCTGATCGAGATCCTAGATTCACTTCACGCTTTTGGATCAGTCTACAAAAAGCTATGGGCACTGAACTACGTTTTAGTTCTGCATACCATCCTCAAACGGACGGACAATCGGAAAGGACGATTCAGACCCTCGAAGATCTTTTGAGACTTTGCGTACTAGATTTCAAAGGAAGTTGGGATAAGTACTTGCCATTGGTGGAATTTTCCTACAACAACAGTTACCAAGCAAGTATAGGTATGGCTCCATTCGAGGCTTTATATGGACGCAAGTGTCGCTCTCCAGTATGTTGGAATGAGGTAGGAGAAGCAAAACTGTTGGGACCCGAGTTGGTATGCTTGACGACCGAAAAGATCCAAATGATCCGACAACGAATACAGACAGCACAAGAACGACAAAAGAGTTATGCCGATCTTCATCGGAGAGATGAGAGATTCAACGTCGGAGATCATGTATTCTTACGTGTTTCTCCATGGAAAGGGGTTACGAGATTCGGAAAGAGAGGAAAGCTCAACCCTCGATTTATTGGCCCATTTGAAATCCTCGATCGAGTAGGATCCGTAGCCTACAGACTAGCCCTACCACCAAGTATGTCTCGCATCCATAACATTTTTCACATATCTATGTTACGTAAATATGTGAAGGACCCAAACCACGTCATTGAATTAGAACCGGACGTTATAGCAGACGATTTAACGTACGAGGAAGTACCTGTCAAAATCTTAGATAAGAAGGAGCATATTCTACGCTCAAAGGTTATACCTCAAGTTAAGGTTTTATGGAGGAACCAAGATATTGAGGAAATGACCTGGGAGCTAGAATCCGAGATGAAATCTAAATATCCTTACCTCTTCGAAATGCCAGGTACGTCAATTTCGGGGACGAAATTTCATAAGGAGGGGAGTTTGTAAGACCCCGAATTTTATGAAATATAAAATTTAATTTTTCTTCATATATTTTTTTCATGAAACAGTAAATGGTTAAATTGACAAAATTGAAAGTTAAGGATGTTATGTGCAAATTTTATTTTGTCGGACAATATTCTTTTTGTCGGGGAATATTCGTGCCGTACGACGGCGCCGAAATAACAAATTATTTGTAGACCCCACAACAGAATATTTGTCGGATATAGAAAACGACAGAAGTAATTTTTTTAAATAAAAATAGTCAACGGTGTTAACTGTTAAAATACCGGTGATAAAAGAATAGTAGCATACGGTAATTTATGGTATTTTCTGTAGCACACGGTACTCTACAGTAGCACACGGTATTGCACAATGTCTCATATTATTAGTCTGATAATTGACACCGTAACTGTTGCGCATCATTTCATCAATAATTGTCACTGCATAATATTTTATATTATCAATTCAATTATTGTTGCTACACAGTATTTTGTATTATTGATTCAATAATTGTCATTACACTGTATTTCATATCATTGAGTCAATAATTGTTGGAGCACTGTAGTTTAAAATTATGGAACCTAATAATTGTCACAGTAGCAAATACACTGTAATTTATATTATTAAATTAATAATAATCTGTAACGTGTTTATTATTGTTAAATTATTGTTATAGCATTATTTTATTTTATATGTTGGACTCACAGGAAGAATAAATAAATAAATAAATTCTATAAAAAAAAAAAAAAAAAAAAAAAATAATTTAATTTTACTATTTGAAATAGTAACATGTGGGACCCATGTGGGGGCCACATGAAAATTGAAATTGAGAAATGCGTGCTGGGAAGTTTGGCAGCCAGGCGGCTGCTGAGATTTTCTCAGACTGGCGTGCAGCACGCCAGTCCACCTACCCTCGCATAGTAACTTATTTCCTCCTATAAATAGATTGTTCAGCTGAATAGAAAAATCACACCTAAAACATAAAATTTTTCTATAAGAATTTTATGAGTTTTCTCTGAGAATAGTAAGCTTATTTTGAGAGTTTGAAAGCCAAAAGGAGTGCAGGAATTTTTCAAGTAAGTCTTTTATTAAAGAGTAGTAATTTTATAAATTCCTATTTTTCACGGTATTCACAAATCTTCCCTTAGAAGACTCTTCTTTGAGAAGTTTCATTTTTAAAAGCTTTCTTTGGAAGATTTATTTTGGAATATTATTTTAAAAACTATTTTAAAGTAGTTATATTATACTACAAAAATTATGTTAAATATATATAATTTTGATAGTTCATATTATACGAGTTATCATACACTTTGAAATTTATATGTGGTAATTACTAATTTTATTAAAAATATATATAGGTTGATCAACCTCATTTAAATCAATATCCAGTCACGTGTTAAGGTAAGGAATACCATTCATTTCAAACTCTTAAATTTACTGTGGTAAGGAATATTATCTTCTTTCATATTCTAACTTACTACGGCGCGGTTTACCGCCTGTTGGTGAATAACCTTTTGTATTCATTCCTTATTAATCTTTGAGAATAACCTTACGGTGCGGATTATCGCCTGTTTGGTGAATAACTCTTCGTGTTCAAATTCTATTAAATTGTGGGAATAACCTTACGGCGCGGTTTACCGCCTGTTGGTGAATAACCTTTTGTATTCATTCCTTATTAATCTTTGAGAATAACCTTACGGTGCGAATTATCGCCTGTTTGGTGAATAACTCTTCGTATTCAAATTGATGGGAATAACCTTACGACGCGGATTATCGCCTGTTTGGTGAATAACTATTCGTATTCAAATTGATGGGAATAACCTTACGGTGCGGATTATCGCCTGTTGGTGAATAACCCTTTTTATTTGTCTCGTGTGGAAATAATTTGTCTACACGAATTATCACATGGCACTTTTATTCCATATTCGTAAGTGATATCATTTTCCTTTATACTCATAAGGGATACCATCTTTTTCATCTTCCATTATTCAAACTTACTATGGTAAGGGATATTAATTCCCTTCACCTTTTGTTAATCAAACCTGCTACGGTAAGGGATATTATTTTCTTTCATACTCCTAAATCGAAACTTATTATGGAACTATTGCTTCTATAATTCCTGAAAATATTATATGTTCCATAATAGTTGAACTTCATTATTTCAACTGAACCTTCCTATTTACGTGAAGCTTTCTATTGAACTGTAACCGTTATTCTGAACTGTGGATCTTGAATATCATTTTTAAATTTCACTCCACATCATGTTGACAATTTGGACATTATTTGAATCTGCACAAAGTAAACTTCTGATACTTATTGTTTATCCTGTTCTTCTGTTCATCATTTGTATCATTGTTATTTGTATTAATCATCAAGAATCAAGCTGTTGTGAATATCTGTGGCCGGGGGCACAGATGTGATATAATTGTTGAACAGATGATAGGTTAAATGCGATATACTAGGTTAAAGGCGATACATCTGTTCGGTGTCTTTTATGGCACGTGGTTAATGTTCTCTTTGGCCCGTAGTGCAAAGATGAACTGTTGGTTGGTATGATTATGACCAAAGGCTGAATCTGGTATAATCATGACCGTTGGTGTTATATTGAATGTCTTTGGCCCGTAGTGCAAAGACGAACTGTTGATCTGCATGATTATGACCAGGAACTGTGAAGTTGTATTATCTTGACTAATGGTATTTCAGATGATAAAAGTTGATGATATTTTTACTAAAAAGAGAAGCGAGTGGACATTATAGTCTGCATTATTCTTCTAATAGATTGCTCATTCCGCTGCTATTATTGATCTGAACGTTGTTTAAGAATTTAACTGCAGTTTTTGATATAAACCTTGTAGTCTATTGTATTCTATCAAGAACTCAACTGTTGAAGGCTAATGATAATTTATTCGTCATTATCTTAGTCATGATATTTCTTACTGGGCTATTTGAGCTCACCCTTTCGTTTGTTCCATTGTTTTTCAACAGGAGATGAAAACGTAACGGGGTCTAGCCGGGGGATGGAGTGAGAGTCCGAGGAATAGCTATCCTAGTCTTCACGTGTTGTAAAATAGTGTGGCAATAATAGTGAAGACTTAGTTGTATATTATTATACACTGTATTGTTGTACGTTGTGCTTTGTTGTAATAATTTTGTTGTAGTCTTTTGACGACTCAAGTTTGGGCTGTGTAGGCCTAGATTTGGGGGCGTCACATTCTTTATACATGAAATAAAATTGAACATCATATCCACTTATAAAGAAGACTTTTTCTACTTTATATAAAATAATTTGAGCATTATAACTGCTTGAAAAATGAGTATTTGAATAAATACTTTAAGAAAATTTCAGCAATATAACTGCTTATAAAATGAGTATTTGAATGAATATTTTAAGAAAATTTCAGCATTATAACTGCTTGTAAAATGAGTATTTGAATAAATACTTTAAGCAAATTCCAGCATTATAACTGCTTATAAAATGAACGTTTACTTAAAATACTTAAAGAAAAATTGGACAGAATAACAACTTGTAAAATGAACGTTTACTACTTTATACTTGAACTAAATCGGACATTATAACTACTTGTAAAAGTAACTTTTATATTATATATCTTAAATAATTAGAATATTATAATTGCTTGTAAAATTATATTTTTACAAACTAAATGAAGAAAAATAAACAGAATAACTACGAGAGGTTACCTATTGTAGTAGTTTGCTTTACTTAAAATCGCGCAGAGCTTCGATGCTTCGAAAGTAATTTTTTTTTCCTCACAATATCTCTTAGATTATATGTATAGAGTATTTTTGCTCTTGAAAGTGCTCTTGAACTAATGAAAAATGAATGGGAGAGCTCGTTACTTATAGAAAAATCAAGTTTCATTAACTACACGTTAGGATCTCGGTTTATTACACTTTCCTCCAAAATATCTAATTTTCTTTTCATTTTTACCCTTAAATGAATGGCCATTTTTGTGTTTCTTCAAGATGAGGTCATCCCCTGCATTTTCTTTCACACAATTGGTCAAAAATAATTCACTTGGATCACTAGTTAGCTTTCCTCAAACGCGATTGGTTGGTTTTGTTTAGTTAGCTTTCTAGTTAAAATAACTAATTTTTCTTTATTTAGTTTAGTTAATCTAACTTGTTTTGTCTTTTCTTAACCATGATTGGTCCATTTAAGTTCGCATAGATTGCAATTCTTGCACGCGATTGGTCGAAAATGTTTTAGTTAGATCACTAGTTAGAAACTAGTTTAATTTTAACTAGTTAGTTACTTCATATAATATATTAAGTATTTATACCTAATATATTATATAATACATCATATAATACTACACCACACTCAGTATTATTCTCATATTAATCTTGTATAATATTTCGTATAATCTTCGTATTATACCTTACATTATTCTTCGTATTATTTTCATATTCGTCCCGTATTTGTACTCTATTTGTGAATAGTAACATCTGAAAATTATTTTGGGCAAAACTTTAATTGGTGAAAATATATCTGTTGTCCATAAAAATGCTATTCAGGAATGTGAAATTTCAAAATTCAGAAGACAATTTCTGAATGAATAGTGCTTTTTGTCTTTTTCTAGGAAAAAAATATTATTGGCTCCCTAACATCTATAGCCCGTATAAATGCTATGTTGTGAAATACAAAAAGTCAAAACGATGAATAGAACAGCCAAAATGACAAAACGTTTTCTCCGAAATCGTGTTTTTCGTCTTTTTCTTGAAAAAAATTATTGGCTCGCTTGGTTCTATGACTCATATAAATAATATTTTGTGAAATGTGAAAAGTTCTAAAAAAGTACAAGACGACTTTTACAGACATATTACTTTCTAGGTTTTAACCCTTAGGTTATAACCCTTAGAGTTTTAGGTTTTAATACTTATCTTTCTTTTAATAAGTTTTTTTAACATCCAGTAAGCTGAATACATAATAAAACAAACTAGGTTATCAAAACAACAAGCTGGAGTACCATTACAGCAACTAAATTAACAAAACAACAATACAATTTACCAATACAGTAAGTTGTTTCACCAATGCAAGATCTTAAATTCTAATTCAGCATACCATATACCTAATACAACATCCTATATTTTCAAACTAGCATACCATATTCTTAACACATACTAAATTACATAGTTCTACACATAGGAAATCATATATCACTTAGATTGAAACACAAGTCAATCTTTATTAATCACATAATACATAATTTAGGTTAAAAGTTTAACCTTTAATCATATACGATCATATCTAGGAATCGTATTTACCCTTAACATAATTCAATCTATACCTGAAGTATTGTTCCTTAGGTATTGACTTTACATAAAATAGGTTTTAATTCTTAACTTTCAATTTTATCTTTTAAGATCATATTTAATAGCTTTAGAAATATTTGGGATAGTATAGAATATATAAAAATGCACTCGTTGATACTCCCTCGGTTCCATTTTAACTGTCGTTGAAAGTCAATGCACATATATTAAGAAATTTAATTACTACACAGATATACATAAAGAAAATAAATGACTCCAATACGAAGGTGAGAGAATTACATGGATATACATCAAGAATATAAATAACTCCAATAGGAAAGAAAAAGGATTGTTAAGTCTTTAATTTTCTGTATGACTCCAATAGGAAGGAGAGAGAAGATTGCACGCATATACATAAATTTTACTAGAACGACAAATATTTAAGAACAAAAAAATCTCTAAAACGTCATATATTATGGAACCAATGGAGTAATTAGTTTTGAATTTGATAATTTAATTTAGTATCAAAGTAGGTAATTTCATTTCCCAACACCGCACATGTTCAATTCAAGGGAGTAATTAGTTTTGAATTTGATAATTTAATATAGTATCAGAGTAGGTAATTTCATTTCCCAACACCGCACATGTTCAATTTGTATTGAGTTATGATACTAATAAAGTGTGCAAATTCATGGTCGAATCATGGTCCATTCATTTGCACAACTATTACCTTCTTTTCTTATATATAGGATGTGCACTAAAGTTGTTATTCTTTTTTCTTTTCTTTTCATGTACTTAATTGTTTGTAATATATACTATAAATATCAAGCCAACTATAAGTTAAATGGCAATGATATATAAACAACTATGATACATCAGCAAAATAATTTAACACAATGGGTGTTAAACCCTTTTTTATCCTACTTGAGAAGAAATATGATACAATAGGAGGGGTGGTTGACAAAATATTAATCATCCAAAGAATATAAATGGTGATTCATTCCTATTAATTTAAATCACATCAATATGATAAAACCCCATATGGAATGTTAAAGCATATTGCTTAAAGGTCCCCCAATGTAAGATCTCATGTGATATAACTAATGCGAACCCTATTTATAATGAATATATAGCATTCATTATGTATCACTGAATGCCGTGCTATTAACTGCTAAATCTTATATAACGCAGCGGCCATGTTTCAGTTTCTAGCTGCGGTCCAGGCAGAAAATGAGTGGCAGCATAAATTAGAAGAATGGAAATGATGGCTGATAGGTGTATACAATATAGTCTGTTATTTTCAGTTGAAAGCAAACCGCAATTACAGATATTAGAAGGGCGAATGACTTGTTTATCGGCTGCCTAGTTTGTATATGTATATTGATACCCCAGAAAGAAAATACAAAGAGCTAAGACAAAATGATCTACATATATGGCTTAATTAGAATTCGGCCAGGGTGAAGTTATCTTGTAACTTATCGATATAGTTTTTTTGCTACATTGGTTATAATAGATGTTACGTTTCTAACTCTAGTACTCTGTTTGTGGGTCGATGATGTGATAAAAAATAGTAACTGCAAGTGCACAGCATCAAATTGAAGAACGGGTAAGTACAGGTCGAACCACAGAGACTAAATTAATTTTAATGTTCCCTTAATTTATATTCCAAACAAATTAGAAATAAAAAGTGGTGGAGATGATTAATTAACTAAATAATGCAAATTAAAAATTAATAGCGAAAACTAATAATGAAAAAAACTACCTAGGAATCCGAATTCATTAAATACTAACATAATAATTAAATTCTTCTTTTTCTTAATTAATTCCTAATTATTTTTCATTCCCTTAAAAATAGTGATTCATATAACTAATATGGACAAGCGTAGATTATGAAAATTTAAGGATTAACTATAACTCATCAAAACTTCATTGAGCAGATATGAATTATGAAAAACCCATATCTTAACAATAACCTATCAAAATCTCATAATTAATTTAGAACCAAAACGAATTATGTGCGAAGGTAAAATTGAAGAAATAAACAATTAGACATTAATATTGGAACGGAAAGAATATAATAATATACAATATTTAATTTCATCTTCATCCTAGATATTAGAAATTTAACTATCCATAGAATTCATAATTAAAACAAATAAAATTTGTACTGATAATAATTGCATGAAATCAAATACTAACAAAACAATAATTGAAAAGAAACTCTATTATATTAATAAAGAAATTGTTGTAATAAATGAATACTAATACTCTCTCTCAAAATGCGTGCATCATGAATGGAACAAAGGAAACAAGCTCTCTGATTATTTCTCCTACTTCCCACGGATGTGAAGGAGAATAAAAATAAAATACTACTCCCTTTACTTTACCGAAACTAAAAGAATAAAAATAAAATACTACCCCTTTTTCTCTAAAATAAGACTCTTATTTATAAAGAAAATAAATTAAATCCTAATCTAATTTGGAATAGCTCGGACTCTTTATTCCTTCTTGATTTCAACTTCTACATGGTAATATTGGAGTCCAAATAGAAATCAATTTGAAAGCTTTTAGAATCCTTTTCAAACTCAACTTCAATTAATTATTTATTTCCTGCAAAACAAAATAAAATATATTAATTAAATAAAATAAACATATAAAATAATAAATATGGGAATATTAAAAAGCATAATTATGTATATATCAAATACCCCCATACCTAGCTTTTACTCATCCTCGAGCAAAACAAAAAAGAAAATAAAAATAAAACAAAATCTAAACTACCCCATTTTCGTAGGAAACACGATTGCACTTAGCATGTGCAACAAGCCTTTAAACCCCAAGGTTAACCCAAGTGGACGAGTTGTGTCTCGTGAGGGTTTGCAGTGAATATACCCACAAAATTCAAAATAAAATAAAAATCTTTTTGAGTTTAACCAATTATGAAATCGAAAGAAAACTTCTAAGTATTCATGGGTATTACACATAAATAAGATCAAATTTAAAATCACACTTTCACCTTATCAAAAATACTCCATCTTCATTCTCAATACCATCCTTCATAAAATTATTTTTTTGTGATGCATGCATGTGTATGTGATGTAACTCTTAGTAAGGACTTTTACCGTGAAAATCAAGCAAACTCAATATTTTCTTTTTCTATTTTTTTTTTATTCTTGACTTGTGTAATGTCTATTTTTCTTAGGCTTTTCAGAGTTACCCATATAACGAGCGTTTGACCAATGACTCCCAAACCAGTTGGCTTTAGGGCACTAGGTGTAAAGACACCCCTAAGGGCTTACTAACTCGAGTAACAAAGGCCACAAAAATTAAACTAGTCAAACTACTTATATCCATTATACTTTTCAGCTTGATTTTTCTTTTATTCAATGGATATTGAAGCAGTATTTATTATTTTTTCAATTTTTTTCTCTTAAAACAAGTGTGTTTTACGCTTCATCTCGTTGATTCTTTTTCCTATTTTCATTTACAATGAGTGCGTTTTACGCTTCATCTCATTGCATTATTATTTTTTATTTCTAATTTTTTTTCTTGAAATTACTCGACTCATAGTTTTTACCCCACAACTAAGAATTAGTGCGAACGTGAAGTGCAAAAATGCGTATGAATTTTAATTTTATTCAAGATGGCATTTCAAATTAGGACTTTGTATCTTATCAAAGGTTCAAGAATTCTAAATCTTTTAATCCTACTCAAAAAAATTTACTCCACAGACACTTATTAGAATTATTCCGATTCATAAAAAATCAAACAAATTTTTTCATTTTTTTTTAATGTAAAAAAATTCATTTCATTTTTTTTAATGTAAAAAGAATCAGTTTCCTAAAAAAATAAAAATAAAATGCTAATAATAAAAAAAATTGCTATAAATAAAAATGTTAAATTCCCCCAATACCTAAATCATGCATTGTCCTCAATGTATACAACTGAAGAATAGAGAACAAAGAAATAAAAGAAATTGTACCTCGTATGGTAGGTATGAACGGGATGGAAATACGCTACAAAAGAAAAATATATATACAAAACTTACAATTACAAGTGCAGTTTCAGTCATTCGGAATAGTGTGGGTCAACAAGGTCCAACACCTCCTCTGGTTCGTTCGGCATTTCGAAAAAGGGTTTGAGTCGTTGACCATTAACTTTGAAAATTTCACCACTTTTTGGGTTTTCAATATCAACTGCCCCATGAGGGTAAACTACCTTTACTACAAAAGGTCCATCCCATCGAGAACGCAATTTGCCAGGAAATAGATGTAGCCTAGAGTTATACAAGAGAACTTTTTGATCAGGTGAAAATGATTTTCGCAAAATTGATTTATCATGAAACACTTTTGTTTTTTCCTTGTAAATTTTAGCATTTTCGTAAGCATCATTCCTAATCTCGTCCAACTCATTCAATTGCAATTGTCTATGACTCCCACAAGTGGACATATCAAAATTTAACTGTTTTATAGCCCATAAAGCATGATGTTCAAGTTCCACAGGTAAGTGACAAGTTTTTCCAAACACAAGCCTATATGGTGACATTCCTAAGTTAGTTTTAAAGGCAGTACGGTAAGCCCACAATGCATCTAACAATTTAAGAGACCAGTCTTTTCTATTAGAACTCACCGTTTTTTCCAAGATTTGTTTGATTTGCCTATTCGAGACTTCTACTTGACCACTTGCCTAAGGGTGATATGGTGTGGCAAGCTTGTGGGTGATGGAATATTTTTTCAACAAGGATTCAAAAGGCTGATTGCGAAACTGTTTTCTTTGATCACTGATTATAGCCCTAGGGGTACCAAAGCGAGAAAAAATATTATCTTTCAGAAATTTGACAACAACCTTATTGTCATTGGTCTTGGTTGGTATAGCTTCTACCCACTTAGACACGTAATCAACCGCAAGTAAAATGTACAGATTGCCAAAAGAATTTGGAAATTGACCCATGAAATCTATCCCCCACACATCAAACAACTCAATCACTAGAATGGGTTGCATTGGCATCATATTCCTCCTAGTGATCCTTCCTAAATGTTGACACCTATTGCAATAGGCACAAAATTCTGTGGCATCCTTGAATAGACTAGGCCAATAAAAACCACACTGGAGAACTTTGGCAGACGTCTTTTTACCTCCAAAATGTCCTCCATAAGCTTGGTCATGACAAAATGATAGGACACTCCTAAACTCATGGTCGGGTACGCATCTCCTAATGATTTAATCAGGGCAATATTTAAACAAATAGGGGTCACCCCAATAAAAATATTTGACTTATGAAAGAAATTTTGATCGATCTTGTTTGGACCAATGGGAAGGAATGTCACTAGTAACTAGGTAGTTCACAATATCAGCAAACCAAGGTGTAATGGATATGGAGAAAAGTCGCTCATCTGGGAAAGAATCATTTAAAGGCAGTTCAGAATTAGACTCCACAACTACACAAGACAAATGATCAGCTACCACATTTTCAGACCCTTTTTTATCCCTTATTTCTAGATCAAATTCTTGGAGCAATAAGACCCATCGAATTAAACGGGCTTTTGAGTCTTTTTTGGAAAGAAGGTGTCTAAGGGCTGCATGGTCAATGTAAACGATGATTTTAGACCCAATAAGATAAGATCGAAACTTTTCTAGGGCAAAAACTACAGCTAGAAGTTCTTTTTCAGTAGTTGAATAATTCAATTGTGCATCATTCAAAGTCCTACTAGCATAGTATATAACATGGGGAATCTTATTAATTCGTTGCCCTAGAACAGCACCAACTGCATAGTCAGATGCATCATACATTAACTCAAATGGTTGATTCCAATCGGGTGATTTGATGATAGGAGCTGAGGTCGACTCTTTTTTAAGTTGTTCGAATGATTGAAAACATTTGTCATTAAATTCAAATTTTGCATCTTTACTTAGAAGATTGGTTAAGGGTCTTGCTTTCTTACTAAAATCTTTGATGAATCGCCTATAAAAGTCTGCATGTCCTAGGAATGAACGAATTTCTTTGACTATCCGAGGTGGTGGGAGATTGGCAATGAGGTCAATTTTGGCTTTATCAACTTCAATTCCCTTTTCAGATATGATATGACCAAGAACAATTCCCTTTTTAACCATGAAATGACATTTTTCCCAATTTAAGATTAAGTTAGTGTCCTTACATCTCCTTAAAACTAAGTCGAGGTAGTGAAGACACTCAGGAAATGTAGACCCAAATATGAAAAAATCATTTATGAAAATCTCTAGGAATTTGTCTATCATGTCAGAAAAAATGCTCATCATGCATCTTTGAAAGGTGGAAGGGGCACTACATAGCCCAAAGGGTAGACGATGATATGCAAAATTTCCATAAGGACAAATGAATGTGGTCTTTTCTTGGTCTTCTGGGGTTATGGGAATTTGAAAGTAACCCGAGTATCCATCAAGGAAACAATAGTAAGCATGACCAGCTAACCTTTCTAGGATTTGGTCTATGAAGGGTAAAGGAAAATGATCTTTTCTTGTGGCCTCATTGAGTTTTCTATAGTCTATGCAAACCCTCCAACCAGATTGGACACGAGTGGGAACTAACTCATTATCTTCATTTGGAACCACAGTTAAGCCAGACTTTTTAGGCACCACCTGAACATGACTTACTAAAGAGCTATCAGAAATGGGATAGATGATCTCATTATCTAGACATTTAAGAATTTCCTTCCTAATAACCTCTTTTTAAACTGGGTTCAACCGCCTTTGTGGGTCTCTCATGGGTTTAGCATCATCTATTAAATGGATCCTATATTGGACAATGGCAGGACTAATCCCCTTAATATCTGTTATGCTCCATCCTATGGCTTCTTTGTTCTGTCTAAGGATGGTCAATAATTCTTCCTCTTGTGGGTTTGTTAAATCGGAAGCAATGATCACAGGAAGAGTTTGGGAAGGACCTAAATAGGCATATTTAAGATCATCAGGAAGAGGTTTGAGTTCTAACTCTGGTGGACTCGGTTCTGAAGATTGTAAAATTGGCTCGATCACAGGTTCCCATTTAGAATACATTGATGTAGAGGGCTCTAACATTTCATTCACCTCATGTACATATTCTGTATCATCCCAATTTTTACCAAAGTGATTTAAACAAAAGTTAAGAATTTCATCTTCCCCATTAAGTTCATTTTCAGACATTTCTTGAATCATGTTTGTTCCAACAGGTTGGTCAGAAAAATCACTAGGTTGTTTTTTCACATTAAACACATTTAAATCAATTGTCATGTTCCCAAATGTCAATTTCATTAATTCATTTCTACAATTGATTAACGCATTAGAGGTTGCTAGAAATGGTCTACCTAAAATGATAGGAATTTGACCGTTAGGATTGACAACAGGTTGTGTTTCAAGAACAACAAAATCGACAGGGAACACAAAATCGCCAACCTTAATGAGTACATCTTCAACTATTCCCTTTGGCACTTTGATAGAATGGTCAACTAGCTGGAGTGTGACTCTTGTCTTTTTCAACTCCCCTAAGCCCAAGGTTTGGTACACAGAAAATGGTAGAAAGTTAACACTCGCTCCTAAATCAAGCAAAGCTTTTTCAATTAAGGTGTCTCCTATGATGCATGAAATAGTAGGACAACCGGGATCTTTATACTTCACAGGGACTTGGCATGACATGATAGAACTAACATGGGTTGTTAGAAAAGCTTTCTTAGGAACATGAGTGGTTCTTTTGTGTGTGCACAAATCTTTTAGACATTTAGCATATGAGGGAACTTGTTGAATGACATCTAGAAGAGGGATATTAATTTTCACTTGTTTGAACACTTCTAGAATTTTGTCTAACTGGGCTGACTGCTTGTTTGAAATTAGTCTTTGGGGGAATGGGGCTTTTGGTTTAAAGACTTTTTCATTAGACTCTGAAAATATGGTTTGATCATTTTTTAACAATTGTTTGTTAGACAGGCCTACTGACTCAGAAGTGGTGGGCTTTTCAGGTTGGGCTGACTGTGAAGATGGATTATTAGATTTATCAATTAAATTTTCCTCTTCTTCATTATCAATACCAGCATGATTGTTAAAATGATTTTCAGACCTTAAAGAGATTACAAAATTCACATGATTGACTTGGTTTTGGTTGTTTTCAAGTGAATTAACATGATAAGGTTTTCGATTAAGGACTGGAAATTTCGGGTTGGCTAGGAAACTTTCCCTTCTCTCTTTCACTAACTATAGTGGCCAATTGACTCATTTGAATCTCTAACCGAGATATGGCTTGGTTACTATTTTGCATGAAATTAGTTTGAGAGTTCATTAAAGTTTCCTGAGATTTTATTAAAGATTCCATGTTTTTCTCTAAATTGCTAAGTCTCTTTTCACTTTCATTAGGGAAACCTGGTGGACATTGAGTTGCTGAATTTGAATTTTGGTACGGACCAGGATTCGGCTTTTGATAGGGTTGAAAAGTTTGATTTTGAGACCGATTAACCTGATTTGAAGAGTTATTTGGGTATGATCCTTGGTTCCATGCAAAATTAGGATGATTTCTCCAACCTGGATTATAAGTGGGTGCAAATGGGTCGTTCCTAGGTCTTTGAGACATTACATTGACTTGGTCAAATTCTTCAAGTTGGTTTACATGTGATGTATCCCTAGTTTCTAAAGCTTCAAGTCTTTTAAGTACATTCGCCAACTTAGCTTCGGTAGCAATTGAATTGTCAATTGTATGAACACCCCTAAATGAGCTAGATTTATCGGTCTTTTGGGTGGTTTCCCATTGCATAGTTTTTTCTGCTAAGTCGTCTAAAAACTCTCAAGCCCTTTCCTCATCATTTTTTAGAAAATCCCCTTGACACATTGACTCTAACATCGTTTTAGTGGAAAAATCTA
Source organism: Hedera helix (assembly GCA_947179155.2). NCBI lineage: Eukaryota > Viridiplantae > Streptophyta > Magnoliopsida > Apiales > Araliaceae > Hedera > Hedera helix. Next base: position 4,796,176 of record OX359278.1, read on the forward strand.
AACCTTCATAGGCAATTTGACACAATCTCCATTTTTCAATTCCATGGTGTGGACACTGGGATAACAATTTTTTAAATCTATCAAAATATTTCCAAAACGACTCGTTTTCAAGCTGGTAAAATTGATGAATTGCAGTCCTAATCTCGGAAGCTTTGTGATTTGGAAAATATTTATTTAGAAATGTAACAACAAATCCCTTTCAGATTGTTATGGAATTATTTGCTAGGCTATATAACCACTTTTTAGCATTATCTTTTAAAGCAAATGTGATAAATCTTAGCCTAATTGAGTCTTCAGAAAATTGTTGAATTTTCATTAAAGCACAGACTTCCTCAAATTCCTGAATGAATAAATATGGATCTTCTATTCCAGTAAACCTAGGTAACATACTTATAAAGTGTGGTTTTAGTTCAAAATTATTACCATTTACTGGTGGTAGACTGATGCATGAAGGGTGAGCAGAGCAGGCAGGATAACATCGATCTCTCAAAGAAACAGTTTGTGTAACTTCCATGTTTTTAGAAGTGAGGTTTTTTAAAGTGAAATCTGAAAAATCAATTCTTCTCACTAACTGAGATGTTTTATCCTTAACCCACACTTTTGGCATATACTACTTAGCAGATAAGCACGTAAACAAATAAGCACGCAAAAATGAATAAGGAAAATAAAATAAAATAAAATAAAAACTACTTCTAAGGTCAACCTAAATAAAATCTAGACAGCTCCTAACTGTTCCAAGTTACTCTTTAAGGTCCACCAAATTCAAAATTAATCACACCGCTAGCCAGATAAGTGTAAGAACGGCTGGAGTCTCTCCGTGGGTACAGTGACTAATTAAATAACCGCGCGTCCTTTAGGCGTTTACCTTTTGAACCACTTGCCTAGACACCAGTAATATGATTAATTAGGAATTCAGACTCCTTTCAGAATTCCTTATCCTAATTGAGCTCGAGAGTCTTAGGGGTCAACGTCTACTTGATTTTATTAAGTCGGTTATGCAAAGTTAGGTTGTTTGTGGGCCAAGGAAGGGTGATGAAATCCGCACCTTATCTTGTTATGGTTTGTGCCCTTAAAGTCAAATTAAAAATAAGAATAAACAAATAAAATAAAAACTGTAAACAAATAAAATGTTTTAAAACTACGTGAATTACTAAAGAATGAGAAATTTGACGTACCTCAATCCTCCAGCAATCACCACAGTTTATATTTAAATAAAATAAAAATAAAAACCTAAGCAGGATGTGCTCTACGTGAGTGAATGCATGAATGCGGCAATTAGTTTTTAAACTAAAAATAATAAACTAAACTATTATATTTTTTTTTTGTTTTTTTTTCTATTTTATATAAAAAAAAAATAAGAAAAATTATGGAGATACGAAGTACCAAGAAAGCGCAGCAACAAAATGTCTATGTTTTTGCTCCTTCGATCCGCTTCGGTAATCCTGAAAGAAAAAAAATTAGTGGTAAAAACTAATTCGAAAAAATAAAAATTAAGGAATAAGAAATTAAATCTAGTCCCCGGCAACGGCGCCAAAAACTTGATGTGATAAAAAATAGTAACTGCAAGTGCACAGCATCAAATTGAAAAACGGGCAAGTACAGGTCGAACCACAGAGACTAAATTAATTTTAATGTTCCCTTAATTTATATTCCAAAAAAAATAGAAATAAAAAGTGGTGGAGATGATTAATTAACTAAATAATGAAAATTAAAAATTAATAGCGAAAACTAATAATGAAAAAAACTACCTAGGAATCCGAATTCATTAAATACTAACATAATAATTAAATTCATCTTTTCCTTAATTAATTCCTAATTATTTTTCCTTCCCTTAAAAATAGTGATTCATATAACTAATATGGACAAGCATAGATTATAAAAATTTAAGGATTAACTATAACTCATCAAAACTTCATTGAGCAAGCATGAATTATGAAAAACTCATATCTTAACAATAACCTATCAAAATCTCACAATTAATTTAGAACCAAAACGAATTATGTGCGAAGGTAAAATTGGAGAAATAAACAATTAGACATTAATATTGGAACGGAAAGAATATAATAATATACAATATTTAATTTTATCTTCATCCTAGATATTAGAAATTTAACTATCCATAGAATTCATAATTAAAACAAATAAAATTTGTACTAATAATAATTGCATGAAATCAAATACTAACAAAACAATAATTGAAAAGAAACTCTATTATATTAATAAAGAAATTGTTGTAATAAATGAATACTAATACTCTCTCTCAAAATGCGTGCATCATGAATGGAACAAAGGAAACAAGCTCTCTGATTATTTCTCCTACTTCCCACGGATGTGAAGGAGAATAAAAATAAAATACTACTCCCTTTACTTTACCGAAACTAAAATAATAAAAATAAAATACTACCCGTTTTTATCTAAAATAAGACTCTTATTTATAAAGAAAATAAATTAAATCCTAATTTAATTTGGAATAGCTCGGACTCTTTATTCCTTCTTGATTTCAACTTCTACATGGTAATATTGGAGTCCAAATAGAAATCAATTTGAAAGCTTTTAGAATTCTTTTTCAACTCAACTTCAATTAATTATTTATTTCCTGCAAAACAAAATAAAATATATTAATTAAATAAAATAAACATATAAAATAATAAATATGGGAATATTAAAAAGCATAATTACGTATATATCAGTCGGCACAATTATAATATTTTCAATACCCAATGCATCAAAAAGCTATAAACTTACCGATGATAAGTTATGTGACAAGTTAACCATAACTGGATCCGATAAATCACTAGAGATCACATCTAGATTGCATTATCTATATTAAAATTAGGTTAATCAAATGCAAAAACCAATCATTTGGATTATATCTAGCTGTTGCATTACTGGATGCATCACAATACGTATTTTCGAGCCTTAAACATAGATAATATGCTGTGAACATGATCTTTTCAAACCAAAGACCAAAAATAAAAAATTGATCCCTTCAAACCAAATATTTTTTTTAAAAGCTACCATATACTTTGTTTAACTTCTTCTCTTTTTAAATATATATGATGAATATATAGTCGGTAGAACCATATCTTTTTTGTTTTTAAGCTCTTCATATTGTCATTTCTGGTTAGCAAATATCTTGTATGAGGTATTATCCTACTCCTCTATCTGTCGCTCTCTTTTTCACACAATGATAAGAGTATTCTAGAATCCAATGATCAAGAAACATATGGCATCCGTTTTCATTTTCTAACTAGGTTTTGATATTAAAATAAGCATATTACAATATGTGGAGCTTAGTATCTTTTTTCCTTCACAGATGACTCTTTAGGAAAAACAGTGTGGATATATATTTATTGGTTAATTATATTCTCTTTCACTCATCATCCATACAAACAATATTGGAGGGAATTAGAAAGATGTCCTTCTGTGTCCATCGCAAAAGAGAGTTGACTTTTAATTTCTTGGTAACGCCCACTAACATATTGTGTCCATTATTAAGGGGAAAAATGTTTAGTTTAAGTTGCTGATAATGTGAACATGCAACAATCCTGGACGTTCTTAGTGCACATTTTTTTTTATTTGCTTTATTGGGATTTTTATATTGTCTTTTTTCCGGCCAAATAATGGATATAACTCAACTAGACCAATACAAATTTTATGTGTGGATGATGAAAGAACTTGTTTTGTAAAGTGCGGTTGGGAGCTTAAAAACTCCTTTAATATGTGCATGAGTATATGAGAAAAACTGGTTTAAGTGACTTGAGCATAACATGCAAACTGATCAAGTGGACTCGATTGTAGGAACCACTTGTCGGTTTGTAAAATGTCAACTCAGATTGTTGGAGTAGTGGATCATGGAATTATGATAGATATTATTTTAATTCTCTCGCAATGCGCTTACTCAATTAGGGACTTGTACATAGATTAATTTTGATAAATGTCGTACTAATTATGTGGTTTGTAATCGTGAGGGAATAGTTGAGAGCATATATAACGGAGACGTCAATCAACAGATTGTATGGTGCAACATATTTGCAGATTGTATGGAGTATATTATAGTAACTATTATTGCATATATATGATAGAGACAGTCTAAAAGAAGAGCGGACTATAATCCGACAACTTGAAGAGACCTAGACGCAACTACTTAATAAATGAGATAGTTACGTTGATCATGCAGCTAGCTAGGTCAATTTTTCAGAATCAACATAAACTTCCTGTAATTTGAGAAGAAAAAATGATTAAAACTATGAGAGTACTTAAGAAAGTATTCGCATAATTTATATTGTTAGTGTCTTTTTATAACAACTTAAATTTTTAAATGAATTGGTTACTTAATAAAAAGCATAGCATCTAAACTAAAGATTCGATTTATATATTTAGGCATGATATGCATATATTGTTGGTATTTCTTTCTAACAACTTAAAGTTTTTAAATACATTGGTTACTTAATAGAAAGTATGTCATCTAAATTAAATATTTTATTTATTTAGGCGACTAATATTGTTAGAGCAAAAATGATATTGTAACAATAAGGGTCGTTTAAAGTGTTTAGGGTTTGATCGACAAACTATATGGTAGTTGCTCGAACACATGACAATGATACAAGGCTGTAGTGCCAGTGTTTGTGCAATGACAGACTGGCGTCGAATGGTAACTAGCCAACTACATGTACAACTTGCATAACTTTTCTACAGCATGAGGGAAAAGAGCTTTTCCAATTCCTAGTTTTATCTTGTCATTTTTTTCTCTGTTTGCTATGGTTTAAGTTAACACTTAACAGACTCTGCTTGACAATGACCGAAAGCTTAAAATAAAAAGCCTATTGGCGCGCAATGGCATTGCTTAATCCACTTGCAAAGACACGACAGTAGTACTTCGTATATCAAATAGCTATAGCTATAGCTATAGCCATTCTCACTTCTCATCTTGCTGGCCCGAAAGCGATGCACCATCAAGTGGCTTCATTATATGGAGACAATTGTACGACTTTATGAAATGACACTTGGGTGAGTGCAATAATGTCAAGTTGTTTGAGTACGTATAAGATAGTATGCCTATGTATAAGGAATATAATTAATACCTTGAAATACATATTAGGGTTTCATTAGCTTAGGGTTTTGGAGTGGCATGATTGGTTTAATTTATAATTTGATATGTTCCTCTAGTATATATAATCAAGTGGCTTATCTATCTTAGAGAAAAAGGTAACGACAACGGATGAATCATGTAATCACATGATTAATTGTCACTAAAATTTTTCTTAAATCTCTTAATAACGTGGGATTTCCAATCATGAATTAGTGAATTATTGCTGAAGTTGAGAAGGTGGTTATTGTCGTTGATGGAAGTTGGAACATGGAATGCACAACCATATAAATATCTTGCGTGGTATCAACTAATTTAATAATACTAAATAATTAATTATATATTAGTGCAGTCACATGTAAAAAAGAAACCATTATATATAGTAAGGTGCGCTAGGTAGAGTAAACATTGGCGTTCAGATTATAATCAAAAGTTCAAAACTGCCCGTGTAAATTAGTATATGCTAAGCTAGTTACTTCCGTTTCAAAGTATAAGATTATTGTTAATTTTTTAAAAATCAATTTCAAACATTTTTAAATTCTAAATTGGCATAAATTAATTTAGTTTATGTTAATTCAATTATGAATATCATAAATTACTTAAAAAATACTACTAGTTATACAATTTATTATTCTAAAAAATTAATTGAATCATATCAATTTTAAATTTAAAAATATCTCAAATTAACTTTTTGAAAGTCAATACTATTCTTATAATTCGGAACAAACGAAGTATATAATTAAGTACTTCAAGAAGAGGACAAATGGGTGTGTGTGGGTGCGTGGGTGTGTGGGTGTGTGGGGGAGAGAGAGAGAGGTGATCCACATGCTTTCCACTTAATTAAACTCTTTGATTCTCCATAACATGTCATTAGTAATCATTAATAGTAAATTAAGGATAATTAATCAAATATTTAGAAGTTTAAGTTTTGATTAAGTATTTATGTAGGACTTGAGAAGTATATATATTAGGCACTTGTTGGTAGTTAGCACATGGAACAAACGGCGCTCAATTTGGAACATTGATCTTCTGCATTTGTTTAATTGTTACTAACAATGATTAGTGTATTCATACATATGATCCGCATTATATGAATTTGCGGGCATCAAATTAACTACATCCCACCGAAAGAAGCATATACTAATAACCGCATTGATCTTCTGCATTTGTTTAATTATTTTTATTTATATAAGTGGATTCTTATCTCACCATTCAATGTAAAAAGAAAAGGTTGAGATAATTTTAAACATAACAATAACTAAGTTATTCAAAATTTTCTTTTAGAAAGGCTCGATCTATTCGCATGACACCATAAAAAGAAGAAGAGAAAAAAAAATATTGCACCTTGCATCTGATAAATAACATATGTATCCGGTGGAATATATATATATACATGTTTAGTGAAGTTTACAATTTCTTGTTTACTCTCGCTATGTAGCAGGCTTAGTTTTGTAGCTTTGGCTGCGCTTGAAAGGTTATTTATCCCGGTTTTACGAGTTAAGTTGCCAAAAAAAAAATAATTAAAGATCGTATACATATATATAGCTATATATTAAAAGAATACATCAAAGAACCTTAGGTAAAATTTAATTTTATATTGGCACTCCTCCAAAGCAGTGGCGGACGGTGGATTTTCTTGCAGGGGCTAAATAATACTCCTTCCGTTCCATAAAAAAAGTCTCATTTTAATTTTTAAAAGTCAATTAAGAACATATTAACATTTAAAATTAATGACATGCATGAAATTTTAGAAAATAATATTTTTTTGTGATTAGTGGTACTTTTAACAAACTACACAATTATAGTACTTTTATGAATTAAAATCAATAGAATTCACATCAATTTTCAAGCTTTAAACGTCATCATTTGACTTTAAAAAGTTAAAATGAGACACTTTTTGTAAAACGAAAAGATTAATATTTATTTAATCTTTAAATCCACAAGGAAGATAACAATTAACAAAGAAAACAAAATAATAAGAATATTAATTGATGAAAAAATGTAACTGTTAACAAGCCCTAATAAGTGTATTTATAGTCTTAAACAACTTCCCAACATCAATTAGGAATAGAAAAACTAAAATAACAAAAATAAAAATAAAAAACTTAAAGTTTAACCAAATTTTGACAAACGACTAGACTACTTAAAACAGTTTTTTTTTTTTTCATATTTAAAACAATATATGTCATTGGCTGAAGGCAATATCTCTTGTAGAACTCCTTGCCGCAATCTTTGATTTGTTATATTGTTGGTCCGTAACTCTTTCTAAATCAAAAGGTATATTACTTTGAATTTCTACCAATTCGAACACATGCAAACACCTAATCCGCATTCTAATAGGATTCTTCCACTACATCAAGGAGGATTAAGCACCCTTATTACTATGAAAGCTTAGTTACGGAGGTTGTAAATGAACGACATCAAGATATATATTCGGCCACAAATTATTTGACCGTGTTTCTCCAAGTACGCACATGGCTACACATGCATTTCCCCACAAGTGAAATTTCTAGCAAAATCTTTATTTTTCATGTCTTAAAACTATATATTGTACGTCTAGATATATACTTAATTAGCCACTGGAAATTAAACTCGTCGCTAATTTTCTTGGATTCGGAACACTATGTCTTCATAAACTACTTTAAGCATAAACATTGTGTTAGAGACAAAACTGCCGAAAGATACCATGACAAATCTTGACTAATAATCTCATGTCACATCGAAATAACTTTATGAGAGTTTTGAAGAAATGTGGAGAGAAATTTTGTTAGTTTTATTTGTTTGGCAGGTAAGATTAAGTATATCTTAGTTTTTAGGTACTGATTGAAATTTTGGGTAAAAGGAACCAGCACTCATTTAGTGAATGGTGTACGAGATTTAGAACAAATCATATGCTCTTGCTCTTTTTAATTTATCTCAAAATAATTTACTAGCTACTAACTAGTAATTAATAGCCAAGATTTTATTTCCAAATGATATAAGTATTATAGATATCCTTAACTTTCAATCCCCTTGGGTCTTAGAGCTAGTGTTCAAGCTTTAATACTCGGAAGTAATGTGAAAATGAATTTCTAAATAGTGGACCGTGTTGTCCGGTCTTCTTGATTTCTAGGGTATACATCTTTTTTTATCGTCTGGTTTCCATGCTTTTCTATGTGAATGGAATTTCAGAATAAAAGAGAGTCAATCCCTTCTAGACAATCTTTAACGTGTGAGGAAATATCCTGAAGTTAGGTCAAAAGTTTTATTCCAGGAAGAGAAATAGAAATTAATTATGTATGTTATTAACATGGTCAAAGAAACAAGAACAAGTGGGTTAGTTAATTAGGATATACTCCCTCATTTCTATTATATATAATGTTGTAGATATAAGGCTCTTTATATATATATTAATTTAGGAGAAAAAATTTAATCATTTCATGTTTTGTCTCTAAAAAATTTCACCGAGATAAAGTAATTGAAAAAAAGAGAAGGATAAACTAATTAGTGCATGAATAATAATAAAACTTTAAGTCAATATTAATTACCTGAGATTAATATTAATGAGACTTTTTAATGTGTGATTATATATTAAATATCATACATAATGTAAATGAAGGAGTAAAGAGTTATGATGGATATTCATTGTGTTTGTTTTTACATCGAATTAATGCATGGAATAATTAGGGGAAAATGTGATGTGGTTTTGGACATTTTGATCAAAAATTAGTTATTTAAGCTGGTAGGGCATATCTTTCATATAAGTACTTACGGAAAATTAATTGAGTCAATGACCAAGAAATTAAGCTCTCACGGCTTTGTTTTCAACTGCTCATTATATATTATTGTTTCTTTTCCTAGCTCGGAAAGTATAATACCAAAAATCCACTAAAAGATATTTCGCGTTGTGGCATGTTTTTATTTTATATGATGAGTTTGAGAAAATCACGCATTCTAATCGAAGAGTTTTGCACGCCAACATTTTAATTTCTATCAACAATGTCTAAGAAACTTCATAATTAGCTTTGTTCTAAAAGTAAAAGCACTTCTACTTAAATGAATGGTTAATTTTCCACAATATATTTCTTGTTCTTCCATATATATTGAATTTATTCCTTCAAATATCAAAGAGTATCAGACAAAATGAGCAACCTTTCAAGTCCAGTTAATCAAGTGTTGTTTTCAATTAATGACAAATAGTCAGGTATTATCTTTAACATGCGATTATCTTTAATATGTCAGGTACATTGAATAATCTATACTCATGATGTTCAACTAAGTATCCATATTCCAGGAATTTAGGTATTAGAGATGTTGATGGAGAAAGATATCATCAGTTGTGAGAGTCTACGGCAGCATTTAATCAATTGTTTGAACCAAATGCATAACGTCAGCCTAGCTATATATATATATATATATATGGGCATTATCCATAACAAATATTTGTTATGAATTAAAAATAGAGAAACATCATTTATATCATACAAAACAAAAATTGAAGGAACGATCAATATTAGAAGTTAAAAATAAGCGTGCCCTACCATTAGTGACGGACGTAATAGTAGTGAAACTATAAGGTTGAGTAATTTTTAAGATTTGATTTTCTAGTCAGCATCCGTTATCACGTTTAAAAAAAAATTAAACGCCCGGGACCTTGCGGAAATCATGCTTAGTTTGCATTGCACGGTCAAATCTTCTTCCACTATTATGATCACTAATTATTGCCAAAAATTTAAAGCATTAATTATTTAAACAAATGTAAAAGTGTCATTGAATTAATATTTATTATGATAATATAAATATTAACGATGATTTTAACCGTTATCCTACAATGTAACATTCACCTCGTGTGTTGCAATATTTTGTGTAAATTCATGCAAAAATTAAACATGCTTGATTTTTCTCAAAAATACGAACATGAGAGAATAAAAATTGTTACTATGTTGTCATACATTAATTAACATGTCTGAAAGGACAATCTGGATATATATGCAACGCAAATTCTTAATTGGCTTTAATCAACATTAATAGTGTTGCACTCCCTACTTATCGAGACAAAAAATTTTATTATTATTTTAATTAATTCTAAGTTAAATGTCTACTTACTTTAAATAATTTATTTTTTATAATAATTTGTCTATAATATTATTAATATTAATTATTATATTTATATTATCTATATATATTTATAAATTATCACTAATTATGTACAAAAAACTATACAATTAAATAAAAATTTAAATATAATTAATTTTATCATTTTATCTTTTTTTTAATATACATAAAAAGTCAATCAAAATTTTTATTTATCGCATTACCGCTTTAGGTCAAACCATTAGAATCCAACTCTACAGAATATTATCTAACCGTTTGGATATGTGACCCTTTATCGCATTACCGCTTTAGGTCAAACCATTGGAATCCAATTCTACAAAATATTATCTAACCGTTTGGATATGTGACCCTTTATGGCATTACCGCTTTAGGTCAAACCATTGGAATCCAATTCTACAAAATATTATCTAACCGTTTGTGTCGTGCATGTGAAACTTTACGTCGATAATTTAAAATTAATTTTGTGTGGCTTTCTTTGATATAAGCTGTATATGCTGATGTATCTATATTATTATTTGCGCCATGTTCCAGCTGCCGTACACAGTTTTTCTTGTAATTATATATTCCTACCATCTCAAGATAAAAATCTTAATTAATTTTTTAATTATATTAAAAAATATAATACAATTATAAAATTATTAATATTTAAATTTTTATTTAATTACATTATTTTTTGTACATAATTAATAATATTTTATAAATATGTATACAGAATAGAAATATGACAATTAATACTAAAAATATTATAAGCAAACTATTATAAAAAATAAATTATTTAAAGTAAATAAATATTTAATTTAAGACTATTTAAAATAATGATAAAAAATTTTATCCTGAACAGAAGAAGTATATATATATATATAAAAGAAAAGAAAAGGCCCTTTAGTGGGACCGTACAACATATAGTAGTTCATCACCGGCAGAGTGCCGTAAGCCACGTAATGCCACTAAATCTTGTTCCATGTCACTTAATCTTGTTCCATGTCATTTATCTTGTTCCATGTCATCCACCTAATTAATTCAAGCAAATCATAATTATGTCCACTAGTATTATGACTAATTAACTAAAGTACTAGATGATTATGCATAATTACCCTCCCGAGGCGACCAATGAACTGGCTTAATTTTCCTTCTCCACTGAAAAAACTTTTATTTTTGAAAAGATTCTAAGACATTTGTCAGAGGTATTGTTGAATTTCCATGTGAATGAAAGGCATAATAGTGTATTAATTAGCAAGATTTCAATTTGAGCATGATGAATTTTGTATTAGTATACACCAAATTCCAATTTTATGTGCTACGTACCCTCGAGTGGTCTCATCTTATGTCGGGATCTTTGTTAATTACCATGTATTTTTTATCTATTTGTTTACGGTTAATTATAAATATTATATTGTGACTGAATAAAAAGTACATTACAGACGTTGTACAAAAATATAATAAAAGAAAGAATAAAAGTTCAAACACCTTGTATTATTTCAAGATAGCTTGCGGTATATATGTTCTAATGAATATACTCCCCAAGGCTCGAGAAAATTTTTTATAAAAACAAACGTTTTTTCTTTTGTAATATTTATTAAAAAGGGTGCTCTATTTTTCCGTGATACAAAAGTGTGTTGTACAAAGTCAAATACTCCAATCTAATGAGTTTTAGATGGATTTGATTTGGAGCTTAAAGCTTTCAAATCATATTGGTTTTGTCGGAGGCTATGAGAGGTAAAGGTGGCGGTTAAAGATTCAAAATGCAACATATTTACGTACTTATTTGGAAGATACAATGCATATGAATTGTGGGATCAAAACAAATTCAGACGACAACGGTAGACTATGGAAAGAAACAAAAAAGTTAGGTCGCAAATCACTTATAGTTTTCCAATTATTATTATTATTATGGAGTATGTAGTTCCAACTTTTGATGCCTTCACGCAAATGTAAACAGACAAGATGATTATTCGAGAAAAATCTGGAGATTGTGAACCACGAAGGCCGCCTCCAAGGAAACTTCATCTAAAAAAAATTACTAGAAAAAAAGGGACATTTTCCAGCAGTCAAGTCAAAACTTATAAGAGTATTAAAGTACTATCCTTTTAATACAAAATGAATACTACCTCTGTGTTAAAAAAAATGTTCCATTTTCTTAGTTAAATAAAAAGAAAGAAAATATAATTAAAATAAATGTAGAAGAAGAAAGTATCAAATTGCTCACTTGATCTTTCAAATCGGTTCAAGACTTTTCAGTTTGTGGTCGGCTCTCTATGGTGCCAATTGTTACTTCATTGAATTTGTTTCATTATATTATATAAGCTCGCAATTTAAATTTAATCGTTATGAACTGATACCAAGATCGAATTCTAACCAAGTCGACTTCATTCTAACAGCAGGCCATAATAGAAATAAATAGGCACAATAAAAATGACTCATTCTTTAATGATTGATAAACTATAAACTAATGCCTAAATAAAAAGATTCCATTGCTACGGGAATTCGATAAACAAAGTCTTATGAATGTCTACTGCAAAAAATGTCAAACTGGCCATAGGCCTTCATGTTTAATAACATGGATCATGCAACCAAAATTATTGTAAGTTGGCCATAAGCCTTCATTTTTAATAACATGGATCATGCAAGCAAATTATTGTAAAGGGTACTTAATTAAAGAAACCTGGACCTTGTTCAAATAAGGATTGTTTAAAGAATGAATGTTTGTGAGGACTGTCAAATGGCCGAGGCATCATGAGCCCCAATCGCTCAGGCCAGCAATCTGGACTATTTTGGGATTTTGTTAGGACTGAGGTATAACTTCGGACACGATTTCATACAGTTCCAAGTTGCTTGGACTAAGGCTGTCTTATGAATATTTCAAGCCCAAACATGACCTGAGAGCTTTAAATTTGCATATACTTTCTGTTTTGATATAATCTCCCCGCATCAAAATTAAACATATGTTTCGAAAATGACGACTTTCAAGATTAATTTTATGTTTCCAACATAAATTTTTAGATGTGTTTTTAATATTATTAAATTTTAAAAATTAAAACTTATTATTAAAAATAAAATAATAAAAAAGTGTCCAATTACATCAAACAAAAAATTGAATAAAAAGTAGGACTCTTGTATCCAAAGGGAAAGAGGAAGGACTGCAAACAATTTCAGGTATAATGGCTGACAATTGCAGGGTTAAAATTACCTAAGGAAGCATTAATTCATCCCCACGATGCAAGTATAGGGTTAAAATTTCTTTCATTTAGATCCATCTTAAGCCCAAATACGGCCCATGCTTAATTTGTCGTTAGATTCTTTTAAACTCGGATGAACATGAACTGGATTTAGTCCAGCCCACTTACCATAAGCAGATTCAGATTGTACTCCACTCCTCGTGTAACCTCTAGCTTTCGGTACATGTTACGCGATATGGTCTTAAAATATTATTTTTTTCATTAAAAATTAATTATTTAAGAGAAAAAATTCAAGCACACATCAACTTTATATTACTATCGATGTGGGATCTACTGTTCCCCCATATGTATACTACTTATATAGTAAGTTGTGCACTAACAATAAATAAATACCATATGAATTTAATTCAAAAATTATTTATTTAAATAGTAATATCAACTTGCTCTTTTTTAGAACTTAATACACACGTGTTAATAAACAACTAACATGCGTATAATTATTTAATAATTTTTAGTTTACATTAAAAAATTTCTTTTAATGTAAAATTTATTTTCTTAGGTTCGTGAATATGAATGTAATGTTCGCATGGCGGAATTATTTTCGACTACTAGAGAAACAAATTTGGAAGTAGAAACTAAATCTAAAAATGCAATAAGCTTGATCAAAGAAGGGGGACGTGAGGAACCATCCTAATAAAATCCTAATCCAAGACATGGACAACTCTTCAAGAAGTAGTTGAATATTCGGATTATGCATGTTCGACGAGAAGGAAATAGATGTTCCGATTTGAATTATTGTTCTAATTTTTGTAATAAATTGTAGTGAAAAATCACCGTTTCAAATGTTGGAAGATGATTGTACGAACATTTGCTATTAGTACATCAAAAAAAAAAAAAAATAGAGAAATGAAGTTAAAAATAGGGATTTGATATTTTTATAAGTGGGTCATATTTGATCTTGTGAAAATATCAATTTATTGAATTGATATTTTTATTTAATTTTTTTACAAGTGAGTCTCATTAAATTTTGTAAAAATATCAATTCCCTGACAATTCAATTAAGGAGACTTGAGAAATTTTTGATAATTCTATTTTCACAATAAATTGAGAAGGGAATCAAAAGAGGACGGCAAAAACGTTTAACTAGCTTATTAATTAAGTCTCCTTCCTGTCTTTTTTTGATTACAAAAGATGATTTTTCTTAAAAAGGGAAGAGTGTTTACAATGCTCTTCGTCACCTTTTTCTCCCACCTAACTCTAGAGGGAAATTTAATTTTCTTTTCACACTCATCGAGGTGTGAAAGTAGGTATAAAATATCCCTTGGTGTTGCAAAAAGGCATTTGTGGGAAAAATAAATTTTGCTTTGAGAAAATGATGTCCATCCAAACGCATAAATTTAACGTGTGCGCAGTAGATTCATTCCAATAAATAATGGATTATTGCATTAGGCCTTGTCTACAAACACAGGTTGTCTTCTTGGCACAATTTTTTTTTTTTTTTATCACACTGAAAACACTTCGTTAACATATATCATAGAAACAACACCACCTCAAAATCTAATTATTACATGAATAAACTCACTAAAACTCAAGAAAACATACCAACTCATACCAAGGTCATAACCAACCAATGTTTTAAAATCCGGTTCGGAATCGTCGGTTCAACCGGTTAAATTGAAAATCAATCGGTTAAAAGAACCGGTTTAAACTTTTAAACATGATTTAACTAATAACTGCTCAAAACCGATATCTCAGCGGTCAAACCGACAGGATCATCGAACTGGTGACAAAGTCACGGCTTTGACCAGTTCAGTTCCTTACATTAAACATCAAAATATGTTAGGTTTCCTTTTCTGTTTTCCACTTTAGCCTTCATGCGTAGAGCAACCGCAAAGAACTTCTTCAGTTCTTCCTTTCCTCTGTCGCTCGAGCATCTCCTTCTCTGATTCTCTCTCTCCGGTGACCGCAGCGTTCACCTTCTCTATCTCCGATGACCACATCTCGCCTCACGATCATCTTTTTCCTCCAATTGCTGTGATTGTTGTGATTTGGGTAAAATGTTAATGACTCCAATTTGATTATTAGTGTAATTTCACTCTGTTCTCTCTTTAATCTAAACCGCATGGAATCTCTCTTCTGTCAATTTTTTTAGTATTCCATCTTTTAGAATGGTGGTTGGATCGTTTCCTTTTTTTTCTTTTTGACGTTTTCTGATTAAGGAAAAAGCTCCCTTCTTTGTTGTTAATAACTGTGCATGTTAGAGAATTATTGGGATTACAGGTCCTAATTTTGTGTGCAGATTTTTTGGGTTTTGATTTTCAATCACCTATGTCGTTGATCAGTTTGTTGACTTGTTTATCAATGGTTGATTTCATCTGGGTTTCTGTTATAGTTTGATTGTTGATGGGCTTTAGTTCATAGGACTGATAATTTGTTGTTAGGTTTTGTATCCATGGGTGAATTGTGTTTGGGCACAACAAATGTTATGTTTGAATTGAAACCAAATGGATTCAAGTGGGCAATTTTACATGTTTGATAAATATTACATATAATATATAATAATAATTAATATATTTATTATTTATTAAAAATTAATGATGTCACTGAGTAAATAACGATTCGACTACTGGTTGAACCAGTGATTCATCCACCCGATAACTTTTTCGGTTTAATGATTGATCCGGTTCTTAAAAAATATAACCAATTATACAAACTATCAATACCTACAAACCAAATACACAAAAACTTTATAAAAAAAAAAAAACTCAAGGAGGCTTCCATACATACCATTATTTGATAAACAAGTATCCGACCTTTTGCAGCATAATAAGTAAATTCACAAGCCTTCTTCAAGTGTTTTTTATTTACATATCCTATAAAAAGATGGTGGAAATCCTAACCTATATTACAAATATCATACAATATCGAAGTATTCTTCAAACTGTTATTAGCATCACTTGATAACTGCATGATTATATTAGTAACATTACTACAAAAAATTACATGCATGATATTAGTAGATTTAATCTATTATAACGCTAGAACCAATACCACAACGGACACAACAAGAGTCTCATGAGTATTTGTTGAAAAATAAGCAGATTTAATAAGATTATGATTCACATCACAAATAATACCCACACTAAATCTACTTTTTTAATATTCAGAACACTCGAAACCTCAATGCTCCACTATCGAGAAACGCAATCACAATTTGAAACGTTATCAAACACCAAGACACAATTACTATGATAATTTTAGGGCTGACAACATGGCGAGTATGGTTCGAAGAACCCCTACCCATACCCGCCCTGTCAATATGAAGCTATCTCTCGAACTCGACCCACCACCGAACACAACACCTTCATATTCTTGCCCTGTTTCTGCTCCGTTTACCCTATTGCTTTTCTTTTTCCTAAATTAAATTTCTTTATTTTTTTAAATATTTTATTTTGTATAACTATTTTTAGTTCAAAATCAAAAAGCATGCAATATTTTTACTACTATCAATATATTATATTACAAATGTTATGAATTTATAATGAAATAACCTTAATAAGTACATAATTATATATATACAAAATGCTAATTTTAAAAAATTATATATATATAATCGAGTCGAGGACGAGGGTGAGAGAATATATCTGTAAGACCTCGACTTTTATAAAATACAAATTAAAATTTTTTTTATATATTTTCTTCTGAAAACGGTAAATTAATAAATTGACAAAAGTAAAAATTAAGAAATATTTGTACAAATTTTATCTTGTCGGAGAATATTCGTTTTGTCGAAAAATATTCGTTCTGTCGGAGAATATTCTATTCATACGACAACGCCGAAATAACCAAATATCGGTGGACCTCCACAACGAATTATTGTCGGATATAGAAAGCGACATACGTAACCTTTCTATATAAATATAGTCAACGGTAGTATCACTTTTAACTGTTAAAATAACTAGTGATAAAAGAATAATAACATACGGTATTACACAGTAGCACACGGGATTGCACAGTAACACACGGTATTGTACAGTATTTCATATTATTGAACTGATAAAGTGGCTATTGTACTATATTGACTTTATTGAACCAATAATTATCACATGTATAATAATTTATATTATTAAGCTGATAATTGTCACAGTAGCATATGCACAGTAATTCACATTATTGAATCAATAATTGTCATTACACAGTAACGTGTTATTTTCTTATTTATTTTTAGCATTATTTTTATCTCTTTTATAATGTTGATGAAACTGTTGTATTTTATTATTAGTTAATTTCTCTACTTATCTAACTCAGAAAGCCAACTACACTGCATTTATAACAAGTAGTCATAATAATGAATTATTGTTGAATAATTAAATTGATAAAGTTATTTATTTTTATTATAATAAATTATATAAAGTTATTTGTTTTTATATATAAAGTTAATTGATTTATATAAAGTTAGTTGTTTTATATACCAAGTAAATTGAATGGTATAGATTAAAGATAATCTTTAAATGAATGGTTTAGATTAAGGAAATCTTAAAAAATAAAATGAGTGGTATAGATTAAACATTATCTTGCAATATATGGTTTAGATTAAATTAGAAAATCTTGATTTATGATAAGATTTTTGGCTATAAATAGAGACCTTAACTTAATTTCTCTTTGAGTGTGCTAAAGTCATCTTAAGTATTTGTAAAGATCTGTAAGTTTACGAGTATTGACCAAGTAAGTTTTTTTATAAAAGTTATATAAGTAACTACACACATCACACGATGTTTATAAATCTTCCTTTAGAAGACTCTTCCTTTAAAATATTCATTTTGAAAAGCTTCATTTGGAATATTTATTTTGAAATATTATCTTCTTCAAAAACTATATTGAAGTTATTCTACTTTATTCTATTAAATCACTTTTGATGATTTCATACGAATTGGTATACACCATGAAATTATATATGGTAGTTACTAATTAAATTATAAAAATATAGGTTGATCAACTCCATATCCAGTCACGTGTTAAGGTAAAGGATGCCATCTTTTTCATCTTCCACTATTCAACTTTACTACGGTAAGAGATTATTATTATTTGATTCTCGAAAATAATATCGTTTCTTTCTTACTCGTAAGATGTGTCATTTATTTTCATATATTAATTTGTGGGAATAACCTGACTACGCGAACTACCGCATGTTTGGTGAATAACATTTCTTATTCATTTGTGAGAATAACCTGACTACGCGGACTACCGCATGTTTGGTGAATAATCTTTCGTATTCATTCCTTATTAATTTGTGGGAATAACCTGACTACGCGGACTACCGCATGTTTGGTGAATAACCTTTTATATTCATTCCTTATTAATCTCTGAGAATAACCTGACTACGTGTACTACCGCATGTTTGATGAATTACTCTTCGTATTCATTTCTTATTTGTCTCTTGTTGGTAAAGTCTTCTGAAATGATTATATATTTTTTAATAGTTTGTGCTTCATCTAATATCATTTCAATTGAGTCTTCCTATTTTTCTAAATCTTTCTATTGAATCTTAACCGTTATTCTGAACTGTAGATCTTGAATATCATTCTTGAATTTGAGTCCACATCATATTGATAATTTAGACATTATTTGAATCTGCACAAAGAAAAATCATAAACTTTTGATATTTATTGATCATACTGTTTCTTCTGATTCATTATCTATATCACTTTTGTTATTTTAATCATCAAGAACCATGTTGTTGTGAATATCTCTGGCCTGGGGCACAGATGATAGGATAAATGCGATATAATTGTTGTGTCTTTTAGGGCACGTAGTGAATGTTTTCTTTAGCCGGGGGAAAAGAAGAACTGTTGTTTGGTATGATTATGACCAAAGGCTGAATACTGGTATAATCATGACCATTAGTGATATATTGAATATCTTTGGCCCGTAGTGCAAAGATGAACTGTTGACTTGCATAATTATGATCAGGAACTGTGAATTTGTATCATCATAATCAGTGGTGTTTCAAATGATAAAAAATGATGTTATTTTTCTTAAAAAGAAAAACGAGTGGACATCATAGTCTACATTATTTTTTTAATAGATTGTTCTTTCCGTTGCTATCATTTATCTGAACTTTATTTAAGAATTTAACTATAGTTCTTGATATAAAGCTTATTGTCTATTATATTCAATTAAGAATTCAACTGTTGAAGGCTAATGAGAATTTATTGGTCATTATCTAAGTAATAGTATTTTCTTACTGGCTATTTGAGCTCACCCTTTCTTTTGTTCTATTGTTTTTCATAGAACGAGAGAATAGTTGGGTCTAGCAGGGGAATGGAGTGACGATCTGAGAGATAGCTATTGTAGTCTTCACATGTTATATATAGTGTGACAATAATAGTGAAGATTTAGTTGTGTATTAATTGAGTTATGTATTTCTGTTCTATGTACTGTTTGTATTAAAAATCGCGTATTTTATGGCGTCTCAAATTAGGCTATGTAGACCTAAATTTGGGGACGTCACAATATCTCATACTATAATTTTAAAAATTGGGTTCCATTAAGATCAAAATCAGGCGAGCCTATTTAGGTTCGAAAAAAATTGACAGGCCTAGATAATTTCATGATGCCTCATGCAAGGGGCTTCCATTTATGTGGTTTATTTGATTGAAATAAGTAACAATTATAATTTGCCGTGGATGTTGGTTTCTCTAAACTAGTTTTGAGGTTGATAATTGTAATGTTACTCATGCTATTTCTTCTTCTGGAGAAAATTATTCTCTTTTTGGTAATGTAGTGGATGATATTCGTATTTTGGTTAGGGGTTTGATTTGGTCTAGTATTTGTAGTATTAGGAGGGGTAGGAATAAGGTAGCTCATGTATTGGCTCAGTATACTAGGCATTCTATTGATGAGGAGTTGTATTGGTTGGAGGACGATCCCCCTCCAGCTATGGCTGCTTTGTATCAGGATCTTATATCCCTTTAATTGAATGATCACTTTTCTTTCAAAAATAAAAAAACATATATCAATACTATAAAAGGAGAGGGTGTGACACAGTTTCAAGAATTTTTTCTTTTTAGCTCCTATAAGTTTAGTTATTTTGCAAATTTTAATTTTTTAATCTTATCCTTTAAATTTAATAAAATTAATATCACATCCTTACATAATTATATATTATATACGCAACACGTGTGTTACAATAAAATAATATATTATAAAATTAAGTACGTTGATATTAGATTGTGTAAATTTGATTAGATACGAACGCGTTTTATTATTTCCACATCTTGCACTTTATTATTTCCACATCTTGCACGTCACCGAACAATATTTATTTCTATAGTTCGCCATTTTAAAACTCCTACAATTTTCATATTCCACTTTTCACTTTAAAATTTGACTTTTTCACTTTTATTTTATTTCTTAATTTCTTTCCATGACAAGTTTATAGAATTTATAATATCATAATCTATATACAGTGCAAGAGAGGCTTGATCTCATTTGGTCGGACAAAACCTTCACGTGATCCATTGGTCTTAATAAAGCTTTCTTTCAAATTTAGCCTCTAAGAATACAAGTATTTCATATTTTACCCTATAAATTTAATAATATCTTTATTTTATCCTTTAAACTAAAATTTTAATTTTTAAAATTTATTATACACAAAATATAAATGACACACGCAACTGCCAGCCTCTAGAGTGAATAGGAAGGGCAAGTGAATCACAAAGACGATGATTTCAATGAGTCATCCAAATATAATTTTTTTTCTTTGTGCAAGCGAGCATTTTAAATAAAATTTAATTATTGTTGTAACTTATTAAAAAATATTGTAGTAGGGTGAAACACAATTTATGGGCATCTTTACTACTTCAATATGATCCCTTCATTCTATTTTAAATGGCGTTTTTGAGAAAAACATATATACTAAGGTGTCTCATTAATAGTAATAATTAATGATTAATTTCGGTGCGACTTTTCAACTTTATCTTTTATTACTACATCTCTCTTTTATGAGTTGGTTTACTCAAATTCTTGAGTTATCACTTATTCGAAAATTATCAATTCACCACTTGTGATTTGCCCTCAGGCATCACATCGGCACCTACTAATGTTTTTTGGCTAACAATATTAAGTTTTGTGACGAAAGATTATTTTACCCTCTATGTATATAAATTAAGCTCACATGCTAAATTAAAAAAGAAAAAGAAAAAGAGAGAGCTAAATATAGAAAAACCACTCCAAAAAATCAAACTTTTTAATAATTCTAAAAATTAATTTGTATTTTGTTAAACATCAAAAAAAGAAGCTAATAATTATGAAAATACCACTCAAAATAGAAATTTAAAATAGGATAAAGGAGAAGGATTACGTTAGAGTTGACTAAAAAAATTAGCTATATCTTATGAAAATGCATTCATATATATATATATATATATATAATAATAAAAAATAAACGTTGAATGATTGGGAAAATGCAATCCTTATATTGGAGGCCGTATGAGGAGTTACATATTTTTGCTGTTTTTTTTTTTTTTCCTTCGATAAGCAATTTTTTTTTATTGATATAAGAGTTACATGTTGGTAGGCAGACATACTTGGCTACAAAGAATTATATATATGTGTGTGTACTTTATACATATGTTTATTTATATTTAATTTTTTGAATTTTATTTCATTTCTCATATTTTAGTTATTTATGTATGTATGTATGTATATATATTTATATTGCTTATCTTTTTAACTGTTTGCTTATTTTTTATATTCTTCGTATTCTACTTTTACGCCTTTATATATGATTCTACCTACCCAATTGATTTGGATAATAAACGTTGTTCAATTAAGCAGAGTTAAGTTGCGTCCAGAAAATACCATTATTTTTTTGACATTTTAAATCCATAATTTATAACTTTAAAGATATTGAACATTGGCTTGGTACCACTATTAATATGTTTGAGTTTAGTCGGTGTTTTGAAACTCGAATCGGTATTAAACTAATAACCGGTTTTATATTCGTTTTTGTTCAATTGAATTATTTTGGTTAAAATTTAAATTAAATTAATTGATCATCAGTTTAATTAATAATTCAAAAAATAAAATTAATTAAATTGATTCAATAAATTAATTTTTAAATATAAAAAATTTAATTTTAAAATTAAATATTTTTAATAATATTATAATAATTTTATATATTTATAACGTTATCAATTTAAAAATATTCGACCACTTGTCACCGATAACTTTTTTTAATTTGATATTCGTTGCGGGTTTCAAAAGAGTTTAGTATGTACATACATTTTAGGAGGAGGTACATCATAACATCACAAACACATTATAAATGGTAAATTTATGTATATGTATATCACTTTCCTTGGTCAAAATTAGACTTCGGGACAGCTATGTATTGCTAGTGAGGAGGATTCACCAATGAAAGAAACCCAAGCAATTGGACTTTTCCATTTCACACGCGTTCAATCAGCGGGTGGGAACCTGGTTCCCCTCTAGAGTCATGAAACCCTGTTTGCCACATAACTACAACTTCGAGGCTGGTGGGTAGAAAAAAAAGGTCCGTTCTTTAGGGGAAGATTCGTCTTTAAGTATCCCAATCTTACGCATAAAATTAACCAGACTTATTATCAAGTCGACATCTTTGTATAGCTTATAGCTGATTATTTTAAACCTGTAAGTTCATGCACTCTGTGTGCGTGGTTATGTTCTTCTTTCTGCTTTTTTGAGTTTTGTTCTTGATTTTTTTGCTTTGTACTTCTTCTGGGTATTTTCCATTTCACACGCGCTCAATCAGCGGGCGGGAATCAGGTTCCCCATAGAGTCTAGACATGAAACCCTGTTTGCCACATAACTACAACTTAGTGGCTGGTGGGTAGACAAAAAAAAGGTCCTATTGACTCCTTTCTTTAGGGGAAGATTCGTATTTCGGTATCCCCATCTTATGCATAAAATTAACCAGACTTGTTATCAAGTATAGCCGATTATTTTATAACTGTAAGTTCATGTCCTCTGTATGCGCGGATATCTTCTTCTTTATGCTTTTTTGAGTTTTGATCTTGATTTTTAGCTTTATACTTCTTGATGTTGTGTTTTTCGATTAAATAATCTGTATGGACCATTAAAATTCATCAACTTGGTGATTTGTGAACTGTGTTTTTGGTTTTCTTCAGTTTTTTTATACTGAATGATGACAATGATTGGAAATTAGCAGGTTCTATGGTGGTGTATTATGTTGCGTTTTGATTTGATTTGGTGCTTCGTTTTCTTTTAATTGGTTGGGTAAATAAAGATAAATAACTTTACTTTTTAGGTTTGTGCTTCAGAGGGTGATGTGTACTTTAAGAGAGGAGGAGAATCCAAAGGTTTTATCTTGATTGAAAATGAGTTTGAAATTAGATTTTATAGATTGGGTTTTTCTCCTTTGTGGTGTCTTGTAACTTTTAGATTGGTTGAGATTGTAAAGGTTGTTCTGAAGGATGATTTGCTTGTTCTGTGCACCAAAGCACTATTGAATCATGGATAAGTGTGGTAGGTTCCTGGCTTTGAATTGAATTTGCTTCTATGTGTTCGATTTATTGAGGGAAGCCTTTTGAGGACATACAGCATATAGACACACAACACAAAATCATATCTCGGAAGGAGGATAGCTTAAAGTTTTTATGGTTTTACTTTTGTGAGAAAGAAAAGATGCAAAGGGTAAGAGTTTCATCTCACCAAGCGCCGGTGCAGAAGCTAGGGGATTCCCAAATGACTTTGTCCCCTAAGTTTAGGTTAGCTGCAACCCAATCATCTTTGTTAGATCCTTCACTAGAATTGGAATTGTCTCTTAGGGGGGAGCCTCTCGTTCCAGGCCTCCCAGATGATATTGCTCTCAATTGCCTCCTTCGGCTTCCAGTAGAGAGCCATACATTATGCAAGGCTGTTTGCAGACGTTGGTATCAGTTGCTTGGTAGCAAGGACAAGTTCTTCACCCGAAGAAAGGAGCTTGGATTTCATGATCCCTGGTTATTTGTCTTTGCCTTTCACAAATGTACCGGAAAGAATGACTGGCAGGTTTTTGACGTTAAACAGTTGTCTTGGCACTCTATTCCTGCAATGCCTTGCAAGGAAAAGGTTTGGCCTCATGGATTTAGGTGTGTTTCTATCCCCCACGAGGGTGCTCTTTTTGTTTGTGGTGGTGTGGTCTCAGACGTTGATTGCCCTCTCAACGTAGTATTGAAATATGAAGTGCAGAAGAATCATTGGATTGTAATGAAAAAGATGATCACTGCACGATCATTCTTTGCTAGTGGAGTGATTGATGGAATGATTTATGTAGCTGGAGGAAACAGTACAGATCTCTTTGAACTTAATTCTGCTGAAGTTATGGATCCTAATGAGGGGATTTGGCACCCTGTTGCAAGCATGGGCATAAATATGGCATCCTATGATGCAGCAGTTCTCAACGGGAAGCTTCTTGTAACCGAAGGCTGGTTTTGGCCCTTTTATGTGGTACCTAGAGGTCAGGTATATGATCCAAGAACTGATAACTGGGAGAGTATGGCCGCTGGGCTGAGGGAAGGCTGGACTGGTTCGAGTGTTGTGGTTTACGGGCACTTATTTGTGGTTTCAGAGCATGAAAGGATAAAACTTAAGGTTTATAACACAAATTCTGATTGTTGGGAAGCTGTCGCCGGTCCTCCTTTACCTGAGCAAATATGCAAGCCTTTCTCTGTTAATTGCTGTGATTGCAAGATTTATGTTGTGGGTCGGGATCTTCATGTTGCTGTGGGACATATCTTCAGGCTAATCCCAGAAATCAGTTCCGAGAAAAAGTGGAGCTTTTCTGTTCAATGGCAAGTGATAAACGCACCAGAAGCGTTCTCTGATTTGGTTCCATCAAGTACACAGGTTCTTTTTGCTTAGATCTTGGATTTTATTTGATATGGTGTTTTTCTTCTTGTTGCTGCTGCTTATGTAATTATAGAGGACTGTTAAAAGCAGTACTGCAGTAGAGTGATGATAGCTGTGTGAAAAGTCTGTTATTGTTTTGTACTGTTGTATCAGTTATAAGGGGTTTTTAAGTTTAAATATTTTCTTCACCTGTTTTACTTTGCTTTGTTAGGGCAAGTTGTCAAGCAATAACAAACTATTTTTTGAAAGTGTGTCCAGCAATAACAAAAATTTGAAAAATTCTTGGGTGAAGCCTTATTTCTAACATGATGTGGTGGTATTACTGTGATGATCGAACTGGAGCTGATCATCTATTACAACATCGTTGCTCAAGAATGTGAAATGGCTTCTGCAGATTAGAAAACAAATAGTTGACATGTTAGCATGAATGCTTTGTATTCGAGGACTTCAGATTGTTACATTACGATGATTTACTCGAACGCCTGATCTCAATACCATTGCCATTAGATTGCATGAACCCTCTGGTGATGAGTAAAAGAAAACGATTTTTGGATGTGTAAATTCATGGGTGTGTATCTGCAACCTGTGTTCAGATTGTTACATTATCTTATTCTCCTTGCACTAAAGAAAGCTTTACCAGGTTTTAGGAGCCAGATGCTCTATTGGTAATTTGAGAACTACTGAACACGTTAGATGTAAGAGTTTGTATGCTTAGTAGTATTTTCTTCTTCTTTGTTTTTTGTTCTTTTTACTTTCTTTCATAGTAATACGAAGAAGGAAAAAAGGATCGTGGATTTTTTGGGAGTATAAAGTTTGGATTTAATAAGGGAGTCAAAGTGACTTCTTCGCCATTATAGATAAGTGGTTATTCAACCTTTTCTCGTTTTTAATATTGTTTGTTTCAATTGAAATCAAAGTAAAGTCTTAGTTACTTCCAATCGAAAATTGTAGATGATTGCTCAAGAATGAGTCTCCACTTTGACCTTTCTAGAAATATCTTTTACTCTTGTTCTGTCAGTATATCTAATTTTATCAGTTCTCCGTATATAGTTTAAATTTTCTATAGAAAAACATTTGCTCCGATTCTTTCATTTTGAGCAGTTTCTGCAAACTATTATTTCAAGTTCAACATTTTCTCATTTTTAATATTGTTTATTTCAATTGAAATGAAAGGAAAGTCTTAGTTACTTCCAGTCTGAAGTTGTAGATGATTGCTCAAGAATGAGTCCCACCTTTCATCTTTTTTCTCCTTTTCCGTCTCTATATCTAATTTATCAGTTCTCTGTTCTTTCATTTTGAGCGGTTTCTGCAAACTATTGTTTCAAACACTAGATTATCACTTCGATTATACTTTTCCAATTTGTTATTGGAGGACAGAAAAAATTGATTATGCCTTTTAAAGTTGTATTAGGTTCTTCATTCTTGCAAAGTCGTGTCTAATTCAATGTATTGGACGTTGTATGATTAAAGAAGTGAAAGCGACTCAATAGTTCAATTGTCGAGGGATCTTAACGTGATTAGGTCTGGTTCCTAGTGCAAAACTGTGTGGTGGATTCCTTTTGCTAATACCATAAGTAGTAACCTTATCATTTACATGACCAAATTGATAAAGTTATAGCCAGTTGTTATAATAGTAGCAAATACCTTACATTAACACTTGAGACTAGTTTTCTTGTGTACCGTAGGTTTTGCCTTTCTTTTTCCCTCTTAACGTGGGCGCTAGGCTGGCTCCTACGTCGTCTACTATATGTCTCTGTATGTGTGCTCGCGTGTGTTCGTCTATGTTCAATTGCGTGCATTTTTTTACAATTGAAAATCTTTGGGATATTAACTTTCAATGGCAATTTCCATACATAAGAGCAATCCTTATCTGCCGTTTCTTTGTTTTTGCTATGCCTTTGTATAACTACATCGTATTATTGTGTACGCGCCTAGCTTATTATTGCGAATTAGCAGGTGCCCTCCCCTCTTGCATTATCTTCTGATTTATTTTCTGGGAAAGTTCACCTGTTGCAATATTGAGGTGTTAGCTACCAAGAGGTGACAACGGTGAGATTTTTACTCTTAAGAACAAATGTGTGTGTGTGTGTGTGTGTGAAGAACATGTATAAAGCTCGACAGACATATCGGAGTTGTGGGATGGTTAACTTGGTTGGATCTTTGTAGCCTGCGTTGCTCGAGTTTTACAAATGGTGGGTTACATTAAATTCAGTAAAAATTTCATTGAAGTATGCTTTGTATGATCAACTGCAAAAAATGAAGCAAGCAATACGAAACTTGTTAATGCCCGTATCATTTTATCTTATTTTATATTCTATATTCTATTTTAGAATTTATATATATATAAAAAAGGAATAAAAAGTTTACGAGTTTTTCTTTCATATTATTACAAAATTTCTAAATTAAAGGAATGAAAATTTAAGTTTTATATTTACTACATTTTTATATTAAATTTGTAGTTTTCATATACGACGAACAAATAAATATATATATTCTTACAATTTAATTAAACGATTGTGTTTTACACAAAAAACAGGAAACTGTCAAAATAATAATAAATTTTTTTTTAATTTAACATAATTATTTATATTTTTTTTAATATAAAATACAGTCGTTTAGATAAATTATAGGAATGTATATATTTATTCACGACGAATATAGTATATTTTTAGATTTTGGTAAACAAAAAATAAAAAGTGAACAATGTGTTTTTTTCTTCTTTCTTCTCTATATTAAAAGCACAGAAACTTAAAGAATTTGTCCCATTTAAAACTGACCGACACCGTCAAAGTCCCCCATTTAAGTAGGAGATATTTTTTGCCAGTGGGGAGAGCTCAGGAGCAGAGAGAAAGAGAGAGATGGGGGCATTGACGGCAGCGATAATAGCAATAGCCGGAATAGCACTGGGATGGATAACTATAGAGATCGCCTGCAAGCCCTGTCTGGAACAGGGCCGTCAAGCCATCGATCGAAGTCTCAACCCCGACTACGATCCCGACGACGATAGCAACATTCGCGCTCCACTCAATCCAAACCCTCCTCATCGGCCCACAACTGTTGAGGATGATTCCGTTTCTACCGTTGTCAAAATCGGCTGATCAAATCAACCCTGAAAGAATTTGGTATTTTTCTGATCCTTATCAGAACCCAACCCATTTCTCTGGTTGTATCACTTTTTGTTTCTTTGTTTGAAAAAAGAAGAAGTTACTTTATTGGTTTTTGTTTTACTCTTCTCTGTCTGGCTTATTTGGTAAATTAGAGAGAGATTTTGAGTGTTGATGTATTTGAATAATGAACCCAGTCTAATAACTTGGTTACCAATCTTACCGATATATTTACTTTATCATTTACTGCTGCTGCTGCTGCAAGTTTGCTGTGATCGTGTTCTTTTATTATTCACAAATGTTCTTCCTCCTAGAAGAAAATTAGAGTTGTTTTTTGGTTTGTTCTCCATATCAGATAGATTATTTTACTAGCACAAGTTCGGTGGGGTGGTTGGTTGGTTCCGTTCTTTCTAAGCGGCAGCGCAAATCAATCAAGTTGGTGGAACGTCATGCAGGCTGCTTCATGGCACACCCCAATTCTTGCAACTCCTTTGCATGAAGTAGTTTCATTTCTTGCTGCCTCTTTGCCCTACTAACATTTATCAAAATGAATCTGCTTACAAGTATCGTAATGTGCTTCCAAAACTAAGTACTGAGAACTGGTCAGGCCACAAGTAGACCAACAAGAACCTCCAATCAATACTTGCTAAGCTCAAATAATGAAATTGAAAACACACTGTTCGTGGGACAAAGTCAACTTGTTAGTACAGAGTCTTGAAAAATGGCACTGACCTCC
Organism: Hedera helix; assembly: GCA_947179155.2. Lineage (NCBI taxonomy): Eukaryota > Viridiplantae > Streptophyta > Magnoliopsida > Apiales > Araliaceae > Hedera > Hedera helix. The sequence continues at coordinate 4,825,267 of OX359278.1, forward strand.
CAAAACATCCAAGATTCTGAGTTCAAATTGATAGCCTCATTTTCTGTTGCTAATTACAGTAAAAAGTAAAATAGAAATCCTGTTCTTTCGGAGAGTTGCAACTATTTCATGTCCAAACCTTCATGAAAGATATAGCAACAGGATCCGCTTTACAGACAGAGTACAACACTAATTTTAAAAAAAAATGAAAATGCAAATAAGCACTAAAGTTTCTGTACAATATATGACATGGTGAGTGTCCTTGTGGAGAGTACTGCAGTTTCCCTAATCATTTATAAATAAAACTGGGCATGATATTCTATGCCAGGTAATTGTACATTTGAGAATTGTTCTTATCCCGCTCAAGGTACTCCCTTCCCTGTCAATGAGGCTCTCAATCCTTTTCTTCAAATCAGCTGGTTTTGTCGGAAACTTGAGCTGCGCCGCCAAAATAAAACAAATTATATTTACTTCTTTGCACTAATTACGACATACTGAAATGACGACTCTGTTAACTTCAAAAAGGAACAAAGGAATGTAAATATTTTACCTGCTGAAAGAGTCAGTTATCAGTACTCAGTAGTGTGTGGCTCAGCACTTTCCTTGTCTTCATTATCCGAACAATAGCAGCGTCAACCTGTAAATTGTTGAAATTTTTAACATTGGTTACATCACTGAACTTTGAATTTGACATGCAATAGACACACGAACACAAAATGTATATATCAATGTTCTGAAAATTATTTGAAGGGAATGAATGAAGTAAACCTGATACTGACGGTTCTGGATTACTCTTTCTGTGGCGCTTGTATTCTCCTCCACTGTTTCCTTCATCTGGATAGCATTTACCTGTGCCCAACAAAATAATGTCAAGGCATGCCATTTTATTCATGCAAGTAGCATCTCATTAGGATCTCCTAGCCCACTTATCAAAGTATTCCATTAAGTTGCTTAAAAGGAAAATTACAACTTGTCAAATACACACACATACACAACTGATAATTAAGATATAGGCTAACATTGACTTCATTGATACTTGGTTGATTTTGTTTTAACAACAGATCAGACATCCATTCTAACCTTTATACGATAGAGGGACCAGTAAATCCATCATCGAACGAAAATGAATCATCATCATCCACTTCTCTCCCTTTAGGAAGCTGTAAAGACAATGACCAATCATTGGATAAAAGACGCTTAAAAACCAACATTTTCAATCATCAAATTTATAATAGAAAGATGTCCTGCAATGACAATTGCCTTTTGGGGAACACAAACTTTTCCACAAGCAAGGGACTGTAGAGTCCTCAGCTCCTTATCCTCGATGCTAGTAGCATCCTTAATATCTTGAAAGCTAAGCTTTTGGGCATCATTAAACAGCATCAATACGACAGTCTGAAACACAATTAGGAGAACCCTCACTGTTAGGGCGTGCTTGTACTTATGGAGACCAACAGTACCATCAACAAAATATCGTTCATTAAACTAACCTAAACCAAAAGGAGGCCAACCTGAAATAGAGAAACTGCCAGCTCCTTTTTACCTTTGGGAAAGTCTGCTTTTAAAACAGTGACGTAATGAATTTTGCCACATTAATCGTCTGCCACTGTACTTGCTTAAGTAGAATTCCTTGAAAATGTCCTGCAGCATTAAGCAAAAGAGAAAGTCAGCTTAGCAGTAGATAAAATACATATGCGAAAAGATCAATGCAGCCTCTATGCAGTTTGGAAAAACCTGATACACACTGAGTTCGTGAGGAAGCTGCACATCCACAGGGGGGTATGTTGGCCAGTACCTGAAGGCCAGCCAACATATGACAAATTAAATTCTGACAGGAAGCTTATAATCCAAGTTGCAATTATGTAAGCTTAAAAAGCAATACAATGTAACAAAAATTTGAACCTACCCAGTCATTAAGACATGGACACTCATCTCAATTCCTGATGGAAGCTTTTGTCCTAGCTTGAGATGATTGGTTGTAAGACTCATTTATCTCTTTTGATAATTCAATGTCCTGCAGAAGTGTTATCAAATATTAGTTAAAAGTAACATACTACCATTTACAGAGGTTATGAGCTTATTCAGAGCTGAAGCCATTAACTACGCACAAATATATTTACCATCAAGCTCAATAAATTACTTGATAGCATGTGGCAGCTCTATACTTGATTGAACTGTTTTTTGCACGATTTATCACAGATGCAGTATATAAACAAAGATACAGCCCCAATTCCCTAACTGTTAATACAATGCATAAATTGTTGTTCTGAATTGAATGAATTGATGATGATATCTTAAGCCCAGAGTGAGAGTAGTATCATCTTCATTTCTTGGATTGGAACTACTGCTAAAGAAGTTTAAATCCACGGAGCTATCAGCACTAGGAGTATGCCACTAGTAGGTGTAGACGATGATAGTGCGGGTGACGCAGATGAGGTGGATGTTGCAGATAGTGCAGGTAACATAGATAATGCGGATAATATGAATGTTGCGGATGATGCAGTTGCGGATAATACGGATGTTGCGATAATGCGATTGCAAATGTTACGGATGACACAGATAATGAGGATGATGTGGAAGATAAACGCAATGATGATGCAGATAATGCAGATGTTACAGATGATGTGAATGATGGTGGTGACTACGACAATGGTGATAATGATGAATTATTATGATACTCCTCAAATTCTATTCAAATATGAAGTTGAAATAGTTGAGAATTCGAATCGAAGGAGAAATTATTAGAATACTCCTACAATTCTAATTTTTTTTTATTATTATGGAAAAGAAGTGTCCTATTTTAAATAGGAAGATGAAAGTTGTGAATACTTTATAAATAGTCTTATATTTAGTTTTTGAAGTGTAGCACAACCAAACATCATGTAGTATCTTAAGAGTTGAGAGAGACTGAGTTGTTTTTGTGTTCGTGTGAGTGAGAGGGGTTTTTGCAATTTTTATATTTTGTGCAAAAAAGTTGTACTGTGAGAGGAAGAATTTTACAGTTTTAATCCGTGCAAAAAAGTTATATTGTGATGTTATGGAATCTCAAATTTTAGAGTGTAAAACTTGAAGAATTTATAAGGTCATTATAATTGTGATCGTGAAGATTTGGAGTTTGTAATGTGATTTTTCCTTTAAAGATTTTTACGTGTTAATTTGACTCTCTTTATTTTATTTTATTGGCTTGCTTCGACTTAATTCCTAACAAGTTTGACATAAAAACCAAACCTTTAAGAAGCTTAATGACAAGCTTTTTGGCAGGCTGAGGTGGAGTAGCCTTCTTTCGGGCCAAATTGGAGGTGGAGATTAACATTAATGGTCAAATTTACATAACCCTAATTTACATAAGAATAAGATATTTGCATAAGCTGTTTACCAATTTACATCCTGGTAATTTACATGCTGGATCATTAGAATTTAGGACCAAGGTTCTAATTTCAATTCTCTCTCTCTCTCTCTCTCTCTCTCTCTCTCTCTCTCTCTCTCTATATATATATATATATATATATATATATATATATATATATATATATTATGGTATGGGGCTTTCTTTTTTATTTTATTGTAAATATCTTATATTCTCATCACCCAAAACATGCATGTAGGTAAGCTGCCTCACATTAAACAAGGATGTACAGTTGGTCCTGTTGTGGTGCTGCAGGTGCAGGGCACCCATCAGTTTGAAGAGAAAATCATTCTCATAAAGATTAGTGTAGACCAGACCAATTCCTTACATAAACCAAATTCCTGACAGTTTCATCTCACCTTGTCTATCAAGCACCAAACTGTAAATTCAGTTCAAAAGTCTCCTATCTAATAAAACAAAAAGAAGACTTTTTGGAAAGCCAAATGAACTCGTACCTTGCCTCTCCAAAGCATTTAAATATTTGAAGCAGACCAACTCAATATTGGAATAGCTCTTTTACTTGATTATCCAAATTACATAATGTGCTGTAAATAGTATTTCTCTGTGGATGAGAAGAATCACCAGCTATAAATACATTGTTCCTCCCTTCCACTTCAATCCAACTCTGTCCAGCAGGTTTCTTCAGATCTCTAGTCTTCATAAGGTTCCTCATCTCCAGGACGCCGTCCCATCTAGCATTTGCAGCATAAAGGTTAGACATCACTACATAGTTCCCTATATTGCAAGTTTCGATCTCAAAAAGGCGGTTAGCCACATTACGTCCCATTTCCACTTCATGCTGATTTCTACAAGCACCCAACAATGTACCCCAAATACTGGCGTTCGCTTCAATTGGCATTCCAGTCACGAAAGAATATGCATCTTTAACTCGACCTCCTCGAGCAAGGAGATCCACCACACAGCCATACTGCTCCATAGTTGGTTTAAACCTATGCAGCTTTTCTATTGAATCAAAAATTCTTAACCCTTCATCCACAAGGCCAACATGGCTGCAAGCAGATAAAATAGCAGTTATTATAACATGATCTGGCTTTACGGCCAACTCTAGCATGTTGTAGTAAATTTCCAGAGCTTCTGCTCCCATGCCGTGCATGGCATATCCTCCAATCATAGCCGTGAAAATAACTAGGTCTTTCTGAGTGGACCGGAAAAGATTATATGCACAATATATACTCCCACATTTTGAATATAAATCTAGAAGAGCTCCCATCAAGTGAGCATCATTTAAACAAGCCCTAACCACATATCCATGGCACTGCCTTAGCAGGTGAATTGAGGCCATTTGTGAGCAAACGGGAAGGAGGCTCATAACAGTCATGGCATCAGGCTTCAGTCCATGATTTTGTAACTCAAGAAACAGGGCGAGAGCTTCATCAGGACAATCATTTTCAGCATAGACTCGGACCATCAGATTCCACGTAGTGAGATCCTTTCCAGCCATCATCGTGAATATCATACGTGCATTATCTTGTGAACCACAATTTACATATCCTGAGATCATCGAATTGCACGTGACCACATTCCTCTTCCCTGATAAGCTTTCAAATATCTTGAATGCGTACTCCATGTTTCCGCATTTGGCATATGCATCAATTAGTGCATTCCCAAGAGTAGGTTCAGTATTGCCCAGCAAAATACCAGATTTTATTGAAAAACCATGAGCTTCTTTAACTTTATCAACTCTGGAAAGAGTAGCACAAAACTGAACAGTAATGATGACAGTAATGGAGTCAGGTTTTATCCCTTCCCTAAACATTGAGTTTAGATGGTCTACAAACTCAATTTCAAGACAACTCTCTGCATAGGCATCAAGCATGGTATTCCAGGATATTAAGTCTCTCTTACACATCAGTAAAAATGTCCGGCATGCAGCTTCTGTGTCACTACATTTTGCATAAAAATTTATAAGGGCATTTCCAACTGCTGTATCCTCAAGTAGGCCAGGATGCCGGATAATATACCCATGAATCTGCTTCCCCACTTGTAAATTATATAAATTGGCACAAGCAGGAAGAATGCTCACTAGAGTTACAGAGTCTGGTTCGAATATATCAACAGAGACAAACTCGTGAAACAACTCTAATGCTTTCAACAACTCTCCATTTGAGGCATATCCAGCAATAACTGAATTCCAGGAAACCAAATCTCTTGATTTCATTCTTGAAAATAGATATTCTGCTTCTGTCATTCGTCCAATTCTTGAGTAGAAACTCATCAAAGCATTGCTGACAGAAACATCACTCACTAATTCTGTCCGCCGTAACACATAACAGTGGATTTCTTTTCCAAAGAGGTAAGCAACATTTTCTTCTAAACCAGCACAAACTGGTAAAATATTTACAATCGTTGCATAATTGGGTACTGCCGATTCTTTAAGCATTGAGCGGAACAATTTAAATGCTTCTCCTGTGAACTTATTTTCCACAAACCCTGCAATCATAGCATTCCATGAAACAACATCCTTTTCAGCAATTCTATGAAATATAACATATGCATCATCACGGACATGACCAGATTTGGCATACATAGAGACCAGTGAATTTCCTACCAGGGTATTGGATTCTAAACCATTTTTAATTGCATAAGAGTGCACACTCCTCCCTGCACCCAAAGCTCTTAAACGTGCACAAACAGGAAGGATGATAGCAATAGTGACAGAGTTAGGCATAGAGTCCTCGGCAGTATGCATTGCATAAAACAACCTCATCACCTCACTGTCATGAATCCGAGACCCAGAAAACCCAGATAAGACGATGTTCCAAGTGACAGCATCATTGCTGCTATTTTGGGCGAAAAATTTCTGACAGTCATTAAGAGCTTTACATTTGGCATACATGTTAAGAAGTGCCTTGGAAACAAACTGGCAGGAACGATGACCTAGTTTAACAACATGACTGTGAAGGGCTTTCCCTAAGTTGATGTCTGAGATAGCAGCACAAGATTTAAGAATCGTTGCGAAGAGATGGTGATCTGGTTTAGAGCCTGCTGAGCATTGTATCTTTTGGAGAGAGAGATAGAAATCTTCATTCATCATGCCTAAGATATCCCCTACTCTTCATTTTAGTTCCAGCATGCTCTTCAAATCTATTCTTCTCTCTCACAACAATCCTTGTAAACAACTCCTCTTTGTTATTATCATCATGACCACAGTCTACCGCACCCTTGCAGCATTGACAACACAAAGTTTCTTCCTAACTTTCACCCTTAACAGTATGGTCCCTCATCTATTTTTATATGAGAAGCATGATAAGATACCTACCTAACACTGAGCATCTTGTGCACAAAGTGACTGTTGTCAGACTCAATTTCCTGTACACTCAATCCTTTCCATCTTAATTGCAAGTGAAATTCCTGCACAATTTTCAAATAATCAGGAATATGCGTGACTTAGAATTTAAATACAGAATACATGCTTTAGCGTACACTAGCACATACAGAAATGGGTATTGACACACATCCCACTGAGTTAAAAAATAGTGTGTATTAAGTATAAAAGGAATAAATTTACATGTAATGCAGTAAAACTAAATGTCTGCATCGAAAAATGTCCACTTCCTGTATTATTCAACTCACTTGGGCCAAGTTTTCAGTAATCTGGCAGATTATAAGTACGTAAACATATGGTTTTCCTAAAAACCAGTAATCAAATCAATATTTGAGTAACACTAGAAACAGGATTCAGGATGGAACTACCCTCGTCGGCATTATCACGAACAGGTTGCATAAACGAAATGACATAATAACTCAATCAGGCTACCGGAGAGAAACTAGGGAAACAATGAATACAAAAAATTTTCTTCCGACAAAATTTACCTTAAAAGAATAATCATATTATTTGAATTGTGTCAGTTGTGTAAATGTGTTAAAAAAATAGGCCGACTAGCTGAAACTGCACATAACATGTTCTGTTAGTTTGTGTTCCATTAATATTGTTAATTCTCTAGTTTAAAAGGCATTTGCTATTAATTTGACATAGCCATATTAGCTCCCTCATATCGTCTGTTGAAAGAAATGAATGAGAGTTTTTCATAAGGGCGCTTGGGAGTGAAGAGAGGATCCTTTACTAGATCCTGTATGTACATATTGTAGAGAGACTTTCTTGATCAATCTGCCCCTGTATGCATATATGAATAAGGGAAATAATCGGCATATCATTATCTCACCATAAAGAAAATCACACCTACAGGCTACAACATTGACACGTAAAGGTTTAGTCTTTTATTTATAAGTTCTTGAATATCAAATGTATATAAGCCTTCTTGCCTAATCTTCATGTATTAAAGCTTTTATGATATTTAACCTCCTGCATTTATAGGGCACCCTTTAAAATGATAACTTCGATCCCTTCTCTTACATCAATTTTCTATTCACACACGATAATCAAAATGTATTATACTCATCTGGCTCGATTTTCCATTGAATTCTTTTTGTTGGAGTATTATTTTTAACACATAAAATACTTTTAGGATTTCATTAATTAAAAAATGGACCTTATGCACCCATTTTAACTGGCTGAGATCCAAGAAAAAGGGTATGAGTTTAGCTTAGTATGTATAGCTGGTTTTGATCATAGCATTACATACAAAGTAAGAACAAATAAATGATTAAACAAAAAAATAAAAAGGCAAAAAGCACAACAAAAGTTTGACATGTTAAAGGTAAAGGTAGCAAAAACATAATCAACTTGATTAAGTGACAACAGCAGTTAATTAACAAGGTCATGATAGATTAATCTACACGAATACCATAAAAAATTAATAACTACTTTCATTGGAATGCTTCATTTGGAGCATTTCATCAAACAGGTTAAGTGCAACGTCCACTTCAAGTTTAAAAAATTGTTTCAACTAGTACTTTTAACTGGCCGAGAGTGAAAACCGAAGGACCAAAATAATGGGTTTACATGCAGAGAGAAGATCACCGAGTCCACAAGTAGTATCTTTTTCTTGAACCAGGAAAAAAAAAAGAGAGAAAAAAAAAAGTAGTACCATTCTCAGTAGAAACTAATATCCTGTAGTTCCAAGCAACATACGGGCCTCTTCTATCTTCAATTTTTCCAGCTCAAATCCTGCTAACCGGGCCGCGACCCAATATCAACCATTTGAATTCGGCTCCGCTGAAGTTTCTTGGGTATTCTAAATTTTGAAGGTCTTTAAATTTCATTCGAATTGAAAGGTTGGAGATGAGCCACATACATATTAATTTAATTTCATTTGTATAAATAAATAATTTCCAATTCACCCTAATTTTTTTTTATTTCGGCCCATTCGAGAATGACTTTTTTTTTTGAATTAAAATTAAAATTTTAGTAAATTTATAAGTTAAAATTTTAGTAGATTTACAAGTAAAAGTATTCGGTATCACTTTTACTTATAAGTCGAAAATTATAAATAATAGTTGTGGATGTGTTCAGCGAATAATGACTTATAAGTTAAGTAAAATGTAAATATTACTAAAATGTCATTTAGCAAGAAAAATATTAGAAAAATAAAAGAGAATATTTATATCATTTCATAATGGTTGACCGACTTAAAAAACATGATTTATTAGTCATTTTTTTAAGCAAAAAAAACTTACTTATTTTTATTTTTTTTGACTTTTTTATAACTTATAAAAAAATAAAAAAATTGATCCCGACCAACTTTTTAAACTTAATTACTTATAAGTTGAGTTGACCAACTTATAAGTAATTCCTAAACAGCGATCCTTTCTATCTGCCATCGAGACTCATCTCTATACATGTTGAAAACTTATTAATTAAAGAATTAAATTATAGAACCCATGCAATTCACCAACTTAACAAGTACAAATATAAATTAAGGATATGTATCAATTATTTTTAATAGAAGGGTTCAGCGACAAAACAGGTCTGATCATTAGTACTCTACTATATCCTTAGTCTCTCTATCCGTTTGTTATAAATGTCTATGCGAACTTGTGATATGAGAGACAGATCTCATATCGGTAGTATGGAATATCAATATGGGGTTAATATATGCTTGAATCTCTTTTCTTAGACAACTAACTTTTCAGAAAAAAATAAAAAGTTATAGCTTATATAATAACATTTGATATCAGAGCAGACAATCTATAGAACTACCAACTAATAAGTGGAAAGGGCTACCTAGAACTTAGATTAAGCGAAAGTGAAGCCACCAAGATCTCCAGAGTGAAAGCCGTCGTGGACGTAGGTGAGCCTATATCGTAACACCAAAGAGTTTCATAATATGTACACAAAATAATTATATATTTATTAATTTTCATTTATTTTTCTTTTATATTTATTAATTTTCATTTGTTTTTCTTCGCCCTAAATCAATCAATTTATTTTCTGGATCTCTTGGATCAATTAGTTTTTAATTTGTGATGGTGGGTGGAGATGCTGCAGATTGTGATCCAATCGGGAGATAGGAAAAAATTGACTTAAGAGAGAGAATTAGGAACGAGAGAAAGTAGGGTGAGTTGAATTATTTTATTTATTTATTTTTATTATGTGGCAAATGAAATTAAATTAATGTCTATGTGGCTCATTTCAACCTTTAGATTAAAATGGACATTATAAATTTAAGGAATTTTAAAATTTAGAGCAACTTAGGAACTACCACGAGAAGCAAAGCACATATTGAAAACCTTTGTAAAAAAATTTCCCTTTTAATTAACAATATATATATTTTGACACTCACTTGTTTTTTTATTTAGATTTTTATAGTTTCAAAAGTAAAAATTGATATTTTCTTTCGAGACTCTCATGGATTTGGATGTTATGAATTTATCACATTCTTGGTCATATATAGATTTATAATTTTTTGTTGTGCATTTTATAGTAAATATTGTATTCACATGGCCTATCAAAAGATATTAGATGATAAAATTAGCTAATATACAATTTTTTCGATCATAAATGCAAGAAAAAGTTATAAACTCACACATAATCAATGGTGTGAGTGAGGCGAGATAAATAATTCACGTAATCTTAATATTTTCCTAACTTGCTATTAGTTTGTGATGAGAAGAAGAAGAAGAAAAAATTATAAACTCACACATAATCAATGGCGGGAGAAGGAGTAAAAGGAAGAAGAAGAAAAATAAATGTTTGAACTGATGAGTTAATAATAAACTTCTAAAAAAAATAGTCAACTTAGAATCAATTTATAGTTGGTTAGTTATATATATATATATATATATATATATATATATATATATATATATATATATATATATATATTTGTATTTGTATTAATTGATAGCGTTGCCACCATGAGTGGTTCCAACGACTATAAACGATTATAAAGATAAAACTTAAATTGCTCCTAACTTTGTTTCTTGTGCACGTCTAAAAAACTATATGCTCCTCAACTAATCTCGTGTTAGATTTATTTTCTATTCTATTGTTGCACCAGCACACATATACACAAATTTAATTAACCCATATATTTGTATGCCAAATAAATATATAAATTTAATTGTAAAGAATATGTAACGCAAAGTTATCATGTAAAATAAAATTCTATTAAGTATAACCACAAAAACTATTGCAAACTCTAATAAAGTTATCATGTAAAATAAAATTCTACGAAATCTAATCACAAAAACTATTGCAAACTCTAATATTACATTCGTTCTAAATTATAAAATCAATATTAATTTTAAATATTTTTAAATTTAAAATTGATACAAATTTATTAAACTTATTTCAATACAAATATAATTATCATAAATTACCCGTAAAATACTATTAGTTGTAAGATTTATTATGTTTAAAATTTAAATAAATTATATTAATTTTAAATTTAAAAATATCTCAAATTAATTTTTAAAAATTTAATATTAATTTTATAATTTATAACGGAGTGAGTATAATAATTATTGAAATCAATTAAATTGTTAGTATTTCATTAAAATATCCAACCAGCTGCAGTAATGGAAAAAGACTATGCCACGAAGAACTGAGGTCACCTCACCAGGCCACCACTGACAAATAACCATTCCTGCTTTTCATTTCTTGAATCGCCTTATCTTATCATCATATTCCCTCCCATTCATAAATAAAGTTACTCGGTCCATCCCAAAGGTAATGTCATAGCTTTTGGGTCTTGTCGGAACGTTTAATTTTTTATTTTTATTTATTTATTTATTTATTTTGTTAAGATTACTTCTCAATGAAGCTTTCTTAATTATATACCTTAACCTTCCTATAATCATAATTAAGGACGCTGTCACATTGACTTATTGACTCTACCTTGTTCGATTAATTTTTTAGCATATTGTTAATTGCGAAAAGAGTAATGCTATACAAGTAAAATTAAAAATCTGTAGGATGGAATGACGTCTTACCCCTATTAAATGCCCCTATCCGTTCTCTCATTTCTCCTCAAGATAGAGAAAACATTAGTTTTACCTATTCCATCAAACTATCGTTTGATTTTTTATTTATGGTTTATTTGTTGTTGAAGTACCATTTTTCCATGATGCAGTTATATACCGCCAATTTTGTAAGCAAATTAATATAATCTAGTGTTAGAAACAAATGGAAATATTCATGGATGATATATATATACACTATTTGGAGAGAAAATTAAGTAGCAGGTAGAATACAATGGGGAAAAAAAGATTCATGCTCAGCCATTTTTACAATTCAAATCAAATCAAAATTAAGTTAAGAATCCTTGAACAGAAGCATGTCTTTGAGCAAACACAAATCTGGACTGAAATATATGTCGAATGCACATGCGACACTCTCCGACTTGCACTCTCAATTTCTTCCATGATGCTTTTTTTCCTTCCTTACTTCCTTTACACCTTTAACAAAAGCATTATGACCTCTTCTTTGATATGTAATATATAATGGAGAATGATCTATAATTACAGTTAATTTATCGACCAGCGTTTGACATATTATATATCAAACAATATTTTACACTAGTAGTTTAACGAGTAAATAAAATTCGTCCAATGTATTATATACTAGAAGTTGGTTATCAACTACGTATTATGCTATTATATGATAGACACATATATTATACATGTATAACATATAAATATACAATCCTCTCTCTCATATACGCACACCTCATTCAAATTCCTTTGTTTTCCTTTAAATGCAAAAAGAAAAGGATATTGCATTGACCAGCAAACATGCATGGCACTGTATTCTTGGTTGTTGATCATTAACATTTCCCGAGTCATTGATCTAGAGAATATAGATACAAATCCACTTCCCTTTTAAGCTTGATCGCCTTTAGCTGTGCGTGCGTGTGTGTGTGTGTGTGAGAGAGAGAGAGAGAGAGAGAGAGAGAGAGAGAGAGAGAGAGAGAGAGAGAGAGAGAGAGATGGTTACTAGATGTTTCATAAGGTTGCTGAATGCCTGCAAATGCTTTCCTTAAAGCAGCCTCTTTAATTTGCTGATGCATGCAAGCGTTTCTTATTATCTCTTTACTGGTCAGATTCACATGCATAGCTGGGCAATATATATCATATACATTTTAATTGTTTTATTATGGAACTTGTCTCTCCTTAGTCTTTTCGACCATATAAACTAAACTCAAGTCTATCCCATATAAACTAAATTAATAGTTTAATTTAGGATACAATCATTAGTATTTGAGCAATAATTTAATTACTTTAATTATAATTACTAATTATAATTACTTTAATTGAAATTGACTTTTAAGAGTTATGCAACCTGTAATTAAGAACAAATTAAAGGCTACCCATTGTGCAAGTGAAATAGGACTCACATTATAAGTGAAGCACTTTTAATTAATCAATATGAAAGTTTAATTATGTTCCCTTAATTAATTTTGTCTTTCTATCAAGTACCATTCCATGAATATCCAGATAATATTCATCCAGGAGCTTTTCCTGATAATGAACCCTTCCCAATATTGTAGAAATGCAAGAATGATCTTTCATTCTTGTACATCTTATTCTTAATTAATATCTTGATATCTTTGACAACTCTTTTAATTATTTCAATTTTGGTTTCAATCTTAAAAGAATATGAGACGTTGATGAAGAGTTTATTAACTAATTTCAATTTTATTTCAAATTATGTGAATATGTATATATGATACATTTGCAGGCTATTTACATACATATGGTTGAATTGCATGTTAAACCAAATGCTTCTTACAAGTTAGATATATAAATGATCTCTTACATGATAAAAATTAGTAAATACAAGTGCACAATATTTATTATAAATATGTCGAATTCACATACACTAAATTAATTTTAACTATCATTAATTATATTTCAGACAAATTAAAAATAAAAATAGAAGAGATAATTAATAATTAAATAGTGCAAACTAATAATTAATAATGAAAACTAGTAATAAAATTTTTTCTTAGGAATCCTAATCGACTAAGTACTGTCGTAATAAACAGTTTCTTACTTTCTTGAATTAGTTGCTAATTTTGTTTTCCCTTCCCTTTAAAAGTAACTAACGATTCATATAATTAATATGAGTAAATATAAATTATGAAAAATTAACAGATTAACTATAATTTATCAAAACATTTTCATTAACATAAGAATCATGTATGAATTTTGTACGAAAGTAAATATGAAGGTAAAAACAATTAAGCGTTAATATCAAAACGAAAAGAATTTAATTAATATATATGTAATACCTAGTTTTATCATCATCTTAGGTATAAAAATTTAGTTAGTTATAAAAAAAAAAATTAAGTAAGACAAATAAAATTATCACTATAATTAATTGCATGATTGAAACTAATTAAAAAATTTAATTAAGCATTGCAAATGAATTAAAAAGAGAAAACTACTTTACTGCTTGAAAGGAAGGAAAATAATATTAAACTATCAATAACTCAAAACCATGTATTAAAGTTATTCTCGCTTGAATTTGCATAACATGGGAAAGAAATTTCGCAAGTTACAACAAGAAGCCAGCAAATCCGGAATAAAAGAAAAAACGCAAGTACTGCTCTTTGTTACTCTAGTATTCCTTGCATGAAGTAAAATAAATAAATAAATACCAAGTCTCTCTCCAAAATATACAAGTTCTTATTTATAGAGAAAAATTATTTGTGTATTAATTTAGAGTGATTCTGCTCCTTTAAAACTTGAAATATTATCTTTTATTTGCTCATAAAGATAAATAAATAATAAATCCTATAAAACAAAATAAACATTATTAATTAAATAAAATAAACATATAAACTAATAAAAATGTGGATAATAAAATTGCAAAAATATATCTCTATCAATCACTTAGGTCCCTTTAAAAAGATTTCATTTAGGCTATGTTTGTTTGCAAAAAACATGATTGAGATTTGACTATTTGTATTAATTTAGCACTATTTCGGACTATTTTATCATATGATGAGTGTAATAACCCGGATATTTACGAGATTTATAAAAGAAATCAAATATGATTAATTAAAAGTTGAAGTAAAACCTAGTTTTGATGATTGAAATACGTAGAGATATGTGTGTTGTAATTTCGAAGAGGAAATTCTTATAATTAGGGGTGAATGTAATATCCTGAATTTTTATAAGGTTCGAAAATATAATCGAACTTGATTAAAAGTTAAGTTATAAAAATCTAGCACTAGTAAATTGATAGACGATTTATTAAATGAATGACCAAGTATTTACCCTAATTCGAGTATTAGGGTTAAATTAAAAAATATGTGTTAGAAGTTAAAACCTAGAACAGGTTGAGGTATACACTAAGTCATGTATTTATACGACGTATAGATATAGATAACCCGATTCACAAAGGTAGTTGAAATACGGGAAGAATATGAAGATAAAAAGAACCGTTCATAAAAATGAACACAATACGAAAGAAAGAAAGGGTTCGATATTCAGTAGTACTTGTAAAGTGATCATAGAGATCAATAAAGATCGACTTCACGATTGGTGGTTATTTGTTAGTTAAGAATGAAATTACTATTTTAATTTTCGATAATTGAAAAGTTATTAAATCCTAATAAGACGAAAAAAGGATGTGGCTAGAATGTGAAAACCCTAATCGAACCAATTAGGTTAAGAAATAAAATTAGGGTTATCCTAATTGTTAATAAATCCTAATTAAGATTCAAGCACCAATTAATTGGGCAATATGCATTGTAGAGCTTAATTAGGCCCAATCATAAACCTAATTAAGGTTAAGGCCAAAGTTTGGTATGAATTTAAATAAAAGCCCAATAGAAATCAATATGATAATTAATTAGAAACCCAAATTAATGATCCAATTGATTTTGTGTCTAGCGAGTCTAATTGGATTAAGTGTTTTGTTAGTGTAGACACCCAAATTTTGCATACTAACCCTGACAGGAAGGCAAAATCATCAGTTTACCCGACATGCAAAAAGGAAGGTGGACCCCAACACGAAGCCACCACAACAACTTACGGTCAAAGTCGCCACAACGAACAACGAGCATCAGGTTACTTGAGACAAGACAAACACCTGATCCAGAAAAACCTGATTTGATCACCAAAGACGACGAATGGCCACTACGCTTACGGTTCAAGTAACATCCTTCCGAAGTACTACAGCAAAAAATGGTGATTTAAGACTGCGTGACACGAAAATCGAGAAAAGGAAGCTGGGTAGCTGCAGATGCATCTGCGGCCAACGACAAGTTGTATTTTTCGTGGCTCGAGGAAACACACGGCAGCCGAGGCGACGACTCAGACGGTTACCGCAGGCAGCCGCAGATGGATCTGCGGCCAGCCGCAGGGCCAATAGCAAATGCACCTGCGGCTGCCCCCAGTCAGCTATACAATGCCATTTTGATCGGCCGAGAGGGGGGAGAGGAAGAAAAAGAGGAAATCTAGAGAGAAAAAGCGAGGTTTTAGAGAGAGAAGGCCACGGGTTGGCCAAGAAAATAGGAGATTTGATTTTTTGTTGCTCAAATACTTAGCCAACCTCGTGTTATTTACTTGATAGTGGAATATAAGGCGTTTTCTTGACGTATTGCAAGGTGAAAAAGGGTTTATTCTTGAAGTTTTAGCTTGTTTCATTATCATAATCTCTTATTTTTTAGGTCGTTTAAATGTAGTATTTTGTTATATTGTTGAGGATCCGTGGATTAGGGGTTATTAGTGAGAGTTCCGTCGGAACGAAATCTCATCCAAATGTCCCGATGATATCCGTACGGTGATATGTACTTCATTGCGTTAATGTGTAGTTCATAGTTTTTTATTTGCAATTTTCGGTCCTTGTGGTATAGTAATAACTCTAGTGTTGTTAAGCTTTCCCTTGTATGGTCGTGTGGTGATTTTGGGGATTGTGAACCTAGGAATGAGATCCTCGTGATCAAATTCTGAAGATGGACAATTTTTGGTGTATGTAGTCACGATAATGGGTCATTTTTGTACATATGCAAATATCGGGCCTTAAAACGATATCGAACCGAAAATCGGGTTTAAGGCCCTGTAATAGTGAAATATGCGATTGTGGGCGTTTGGGCCTATTTAGACGGCTTACATGCCCACAAATAGCTCCAATGTCATTTTAATGTTTGGTTTTCCCTTTTTGACACGAAAAAAGGATTTTGGAATGAAAAGATAAAGATTTTCATAAAATCAATCAAAGTAGGATATTAGATCACTCGTAGGCTAAAATAAAATCGAAAATATCGGATGAGCTCCATTCTTATTTGACGAAGGATTCGAAACACTTATTTCACAAATGTCATCATTAAAGATTTTGTTATCAAAAAAATGAAAACTTAAAAAATGAACTTTTCAAAACGAATCGAATTCTTCGTACATAGGGTCAACGAGATTTCAGAAGTACTTTCGGAAATAAAGCATTCCAAAGATTTTCATAGACATGGGTGCAAACACACATTTTAGGATTTAAAGAAAAAGAAAGTATTAAGATAGCGGTAACCGTGTTTTACGGAAGTCGGGGGGTGCCTAACACCTTCCCCTCGCTTAAGCCAGCCCCCGAACTCTATGAATCTCAGTTCGCGGACCAATTAATTAGGAGTCACATATGAGCCATTACGATTACGAAAACTAAAACTCGGATGAGTTGGTACATCCATTGCAAATATACCAACTGGCGACTCTGGTCAATTGGCTCAGCATAAATTTGATCTTTCAAATCCCGTCGACATTTGTGTCGATCTTTTCCAAAAATCACATCGTAATCAAAAGGCTAAAATTGGAAAGGGTAATTATTAAAAAGGAGACGATTTTCCCGGCGTCGACAGTTAGTATTGCATTTAATTAAGCTTCAATGTAATTTAAATTAGTAGCTTGACAAATGTAACATGGTAGTCCAAAAAGGAATTATTAAATTAGTGATCCATGAATTAATAAATGCTAACCCTAATGTGATAGAATTAATTCATGTTAGTAATTAACATCATGTGATTTAATTGATAACCAAATCAAGTTAAAAGCCTAGCCCAGTGTTGGAGGAATTTCCTAGCCCAAACATTTAATTAAATGAGGCCCAAAGGAAATGCAAGGTGTAGCCTAATGAATTAATTTAACTAGGCCAAAAACCTAGCCCAAATATATGTGTTGGTGAATATGTATATATGTATCAATGTATATATATATTACCACATTGTAGCATTAAAATAAAAAAAAAATTTAATTAATTTTGGAGCCTTGGGAACCCAAAATTTAGCAATATCAAGGAGCATTGAGGGAGGTTATTTAGCTTCCCTTGGAAGCTACATTGCTTGGGTAGAAGCACAACTAAGATGGGACTAGTTGGTGGCTTGTGTAAGGCTTGTACATAGCTAGAAAAGGCTATCTAGTAGCTTGTGTTGGGAGAAGTTAGATAGATATATAATGTGTATGTATATTTACTAGCTAAGTAAGGAATATGAGAGAATGTTAGTCATTCTTCCATTTCCAAGTGTAAGAAAAAAGAAAGTTAGAGAGAAAAGAGAAAAAACCAAATAGGAAATGCTAGATTTTGTAAGATGGAATGGTTAGATGATCTTGAAGCAATGATTAAAGTTGGAGGCCTCTTGATGGTGAAACTTCTTAGCTATGAAAATAGATCATCCAAATCTCCTCAAGTTTCTAGCAAAGAGGATCATCCACCAAAGGTTCAAAAGTGTTTTAAAAACCCTAGCTTGTGCTTTTCTTTGATCTATATGTAAATTTTAAGGTAGAAAATCATTTTCAAAGCTCTTGATACCTAAATCCATGCTAAACTAGTATATATAGGGTTTAATGGATTTAACATGAGTATTGATATGCATCTATGTTGGTAAGTTTGACAAAATGTTTGAAAACGACTTTACCAGAAAATCTTAAAACGTAATAGTCCGTTCCCGAATTTACTATTCATATTCCATAAGTCGTATTCATGATCCATCAATTTTGGATGGTAGGACTATGAGACAAGAAGAGATTACAAGTGGAACGACTGAAAAATATTAAACGAGCTATTCGTGGTAATTTTTCTCGTAAAACAGTCCTGCCGGAAAAAAATATCTAAAAACCTACTGCCCAGAAAATTGAACGGCCTGTTTTGGCCACTTATATTGCTCTAAAAATTCCAAAAGTTTTACACGTGATATTATATGTTATAAAGCATACACTGCCCAAAATTGAGCTCCATCCGACTTCGGATAAGTAAGTTATGACCTAACGATTTTCAAAATTTTAAAAGGGTATGACTCCTATAACTTGAAGCGTTTAACTCCGCAAATTATTACATTTTTAGTGGACGTACTCTGTACTGACGGGAAGTTACCATATAAATTTCATAATTTTCTAATACTCGATTTTTAATAATTACTGCAATTTTCGGACAGAAATGGACTATTTAAAAATAGTAAATAAAGTTGAAAAATTAAATGAAAATTATTTTGTCTATGGAATGAAATTTACTAAATATATCCAAGAGTTATAAAAATAATAAGTCAATTAAGTATTTTTAATGAATACGAAGGACTTAAGAAAAATAAGGATAAAAGAATAAAAGAATTATGTATTATTCAATTTTAATTAAACAATACATAAAGGGTACTATTTATTATTGAAATAATAAATAAAGTAAATAAAAATAATTTAATTAATTATTTATTATTTAAATACTAAATAATAAATAAAGTAAAGGAGTATATGAAGTTAATAAAATAATTATTTATTATTTGATTAATATTAAATAATAAATAATGGTGATTAGTTATCTAATTATTATTTAAAGGATATTAAATAATAATTAAAGAGAGATGAAGTGAATAAATTGATCATTTGTTATTTAATTAATATTAAATGGGGTTAATTAATTAAGAAGTTATTATTTAATGATGTTCAATAATCATTAAAGGAAATAAGGATAATTAATTAATTAATTAATTATTATTTAAATGATATTAAATAATAATTAATGGAAAATAAGGTTAAAAGGATAATTGCTTATATAATGTTAAATAACAGGTAAAGTTAATTAAATTAATTATTTATTTAGTATTAAATAAATAAAGTGAAGGAATTAATGAAATGATAAAGTGATTAGACAATTTATATTTAACTGTTAAGTCTTTAAGTATTACTAAAGGAGTAAATTATTAATAAATATTTAATTATAATAGCAAGTGATGAAATATTATTAAATGATAAATATATTGGTAATTGGGTGAATATTATTAAGAGCTTAATAATATTAATAACCAATTAAGATGTTGTTTAATACTTAGTAATGTTTGTAATTGAGTGAGGTATTATTAATGTATAATAATATTGGTCGATAATTAAAATATTCTTCAATGGTGATAATATTTTCATATAATTTATGAGTTGGTAAATAGGGAACTATGTGGTGTCGAGTCAATTTATTTGAGAATGATAAATGAATTCTTATGTGCGTTACTAATTGAAAGATAATCATATTAGATCTTTCAAATGAGGTAAATTGAATTGTGTAGACGTAAGCGAGGAAACAATTTATGCAAGTTTTTCAGTACTATGTGCTATTCTTGCAAAACTGTTGCTATATGCATAAACTATTATGTGTGCACTTATTGTATGTGCTAATTGATTTTTAAATGTACCTGTGTACAGTCATATGATGTTAATAGCTGATATATAATTAATGTTATGAGTTGAAATATGTTATATGAGTTATATAACCTACAAATATTGACATGCATGGTAAGCATGAGTTAATTGTATAAATTTAAAGCATGATAAGTATGATGCATGTATAAATGCAAAGCATGGAGTATAAAGCATGAATTAAATGTGACATACGTGTTATGTGATAACTATTAGACTTTTTGAGTCGTCGTGCTCACTCTTGTTATAATTAAACTTTTTCAGCAAAGTGCAAGGAATTTGAAGAGGGTAAACGTAAAGGAAATGATTAAAGTTATAATTGCTATAAAATCTTGTTGTTAGAGTTGTTTAAATCTTTTGATTTAACATGTTAAAATAATTACAAATTAGTATTATTCTTGAGTTAAGGCCTTATACTAGTAGTGAAAGACAGTTGTATATTAAAGCGAGTGTTAATACTTATGAACTCAATTAGATTAGAGAAGTTTGTAAATAGACTAAATATTTATTGTTAGATTGTGAGCTTTTGTTTGCTCACAATGATTGTAATACACCAGGTCATGAAATATAAATGATCCGAGTAGTAAGATTTATGTAAAGATTGCGATTCTGAGACAAAGTTTAAGTTAATGTTATAAAAATTTAAATTTACTGAGTTTTCAATAACATGATTTTATTTAATGATTGTGTATAATAAGGAGAAGGTTGTTCGTTAACGACCGGGGGTCGCCCGTGGACAGTGCGGGGATTCTCGGAGTGTTACAATGAGGGATTAATAGTGCTTTAAATAGTCATATGGACTATATATTTTTTTTTTTTTTATCATTCTTAAGACTATTTATGTGGAATTATATAATTCCATAAAAATTTTGGGATTAATAGTCTCCCTCATTTTAAACTATTAAATGATTTTATAAGAATAATAGTCTAATATTAAGGGATTAATAATCCCTCATCAAATGATTATTTAGTGTAAAGTAGTACTCACTCATTTCCATTATATAAATTGTTTAAGGTAGAATCACATATATTAAGAAATCTCATTAATACTAATGTTAGGTAATTAATGTTGGTTTGAAATTTCATTACTACCTATGCACTAATTAATTACTCTTTCTTATCTCTCTCTCTCAATTACTCCATCTTTAAAGATAAAGTAAGAAATGATTAGATTTTTTCTCCTAAATATATGTAAAACGCTTTATATTTTGAAAAGAAAAAAAAAACTTCTAAAACAACCTATATAATATAAATAAGAGAGTATTAAATTAAGATAAATAGTTCAATTTCAAATTTATTTTTTTGCAAATAAATATAGTCTTATTCTTTTAGGAAGATTTTAGTTGCCTTAGTCAAGCCGTAGTCTTAGGAATGAAGGTTTAAAATATACGTAGTAACCCTTTTTTATCCTTCTATCTTCGTTGTAATTGGTTGACGAAACGAGGTAATCCACCAACTGTCGGAAAGGTGGAAAAGGAAATGATAACCCGCACTTAATCAACCAACGAAGTGGGTAAGTGGAAGTGAATCCGAATGATTGAACATGGCATCTGGATATTATTTTTTGTTGATACAAATTTAAACATATATCCCAGTCTACAATGTGAATTTTATTAGAATATTATAAGTGAGTTAGAGTTCTACGTTCCATAAATAATCACAGAGTGAATGATTAATATTCATAATGAGTTCAAGATCAAATATTTTTGGGTTAGGTTGTGTTTCAAATATATATGTTAGTATATTGTATATGCACAGAAGAAGTGTAGACTTCCTGATTGTTATTAATTTTTTAAAGTAAGTTTGATATAATTTCATTATTAATTATTTTATTAACTAAAATTTCGAAATTCTTTTGATTTATCTAGGACAGTAGGACTTGTAATTCTGCAGTTTCGGATGCCCTGTTTTGAAAAAATACACCTGCAGCTGAGGTTAAAGCTTCAACAATCCGGGATTCCATAAGATTTCGTGGTCAAGTAATAATGTGGGACAAACTGGTTTGGCATAAAATTCTAACCCCGAGGATGTCTTTCATTCTCTGTCTTCCTCACCACAAAGGTCTGAGAACAATGGACAGGTTACTGGGATTTGGTATTGATATTAATGCAGCGTGTGTTTTTGCAAGAATGAGATGGAAACATTTGATCGTCGTTTTTTCAATTGTCACTATTCATTCCAAGTTCTTGTATCAGTTATGAGAAGATGTGGTTGAAGAGGACTATCCAGGTGCTGGGTCTTGCTATCCTATGGCTGGCGTTTAAAGCTGGTTTGGGTCCTGTTGAGTTCTGTTTGGGTGCTGGTATTGGTTGGCTTGCTGCACAGTCCTCTGTTTATGTTCTGTTCAGTTAGGGGCTTGTTGCAAGTGTCCTCAATTTGGTTGTCAGTTTGATCCTTGGGTTTGTTTAATCATTTTGTGGTTGTCTGTTTGACTCCTACTTTCCTTGATGCTTTGGGTCTGAATGTGGTCTGCTTTGGGTGGCTTACAAATGTTTCTTTGTTTGGCAGGTTGTTGTTCTGTTTGTTCCTTGGCTTGGCCATTTTTTGATTGAGGTATGCCCCTTTGCCTACGTACTTTTTCTCTTTTAATACAAAATTTAATTTAGCAAAAAAAAAAGTTCTAAATACTACTTACTACGTATCCATGCTTTTGTCAAGTTGTAGTCTTAGGAATGAAGGTTTAAAATATACGTAGTAACCTTTTCTATCCTTCTATCTTGCGTTGTAATTAGTTGACGAAACGAGGTAATCCACCATCGGAAAAGGTGGAAAAGAAAATGATAACCCGCACTTAATCAACCAACGAAGTAGCTAAGTGGAAGTGAATCCGAATGATTGGACATGGCATCTAGATTTTATTTTTTGTTGATACAAATTTAAACATATATTTTAGTCTACAATGTGAATTTTGTTAAGATATTATAAATGAGTTGGAGTTTCACATTAAATAAATAATAAAAAATTAAATATTTAATATATATAAATAAACTTAAGATCTAATGACTTAAATTTTTAAGTCAAATTAAATTTTAAACACAAACACATAGAAGATACGCAAGTCCCTGATTCTCCCCAATAATATATACATCGAGTATATTTGGGTCTCATCATTCCCACGTATTCCATTGCTTAATTATCCACTTACCAAACACCAAACTTTTCTCTCTATAGTTTAATTCCCTTGGTATTTGAATTAGCATTGGTTCGTCTACTTGTTAAAAATGCTTATAAAACTTTACTATTTCCGAGTAACCAATAATTTATATTATAAGATTATTAATTAATTTTTGAAAGTCAATTTCACATAATTTTATATTCAAAATTGATATAATTCATCAATATTTATGAAATAATAAATCTTATAATTAGTAATATTTTTAAAAATATTTTTCATTAATATCAATTGTTGTATTAACTAAAATTAAATAAATTTATTGCAAATTTGAGTTTGAAAATATTTTAAATTAACTTCAAAAAATTAATAATAATCTTATATTTTAGAACAGAGAGAGTATTACTATTTTGCTCAAAGAAAAAATTTCAATTGCAAAATTTACGAATATTAAGGTTATACAATGTGTATTCCTACAAATTAATAATAAGTTGTAATTTAGAAGTGTGATATATATGATACTTGAGGATATCATTTTATACAATTATCACTACAAGTGGACTCTTTATAAAAAAATAAAATAAAATTTGACAAATATGATTCTTTTTGCAGAATGGAGAAAGTAGTATTTTATTAATTACTTTTCCACTTTAATTAACTACAATTATCCCACTCATGTTTTAGTTATCCTATTATAGGGTAGTACTAATATTGTTTAATCGATCATGAAGGTTGTCATTAGGATTATTGTGATTATAATTATTATCACTTTTCACCATCGTCATGTCGTATTTTATTATGTTATAATTGCTGTTCAATACTATCATCTTGTGTTTTCTTTGAACTACTTTTTTCAACTCTTTTATTCACCTTTTATTGTGTAAATATGTCAAAAGTTATGTTTGCATCCGATCTGTATTTCCTAGTTTTATGCTTTAACAAGGGAGCACTAGCACTAGTACTCGCCTATTTTGTTACTTTATATATATAATCATATCGCTACTTAATTATATGCCTAAATCAGCATTTTTTTTAGAGTTCCTTTGTCATTTATCCCTTAATATTCTTACTAAACACAACCTAGGCCTATAAATGGATCCAGCATTCTAAGAGCTACTAGAGCCAATAACACCATTGCTAATTAGTTAAAACTTCCCCCTGGAAGGTAAAAAGAACTTAAAAGCTGAATTGTATAAGATACAGGATCCTACAGATACAAATTATATTGACAACTTTTTTACAGTTAGTCGACAAATTAATCATTATAAACTTTTTTTTTAAGGATTGCATTTTACTATATAGTACAATATTATTTGAAATGACCCTTTTCTTTCGCGTGAAGAAAGTGTTGGGAGAGAGGTTATAGTTGTCATATGGATTTTAAGAGTTGGCCTCCTTGGAAAACACCTAGCCAGGCAAGGAAAACCAAAAAGAACCAATGAGAGAAGGGAGAATAAGAAAGTTGAGAAGAAAAGGCCAAGCCAATTATAAGAGGTAAGACCCAAATCAAACATTGGCAAGGTACGGCAACCTATAGCCTTAAACCCCATTTATGTAACAAATATTCAATCAAGCAAAGAAAAGAAATAAAATCCACAAATATATACTTTATATTCAACTTTAATATATATTATACTCGTATATATTTCTTCTAGCATTTCCTTCATTCTTCCCCCTCCACAAACTCAAACTCTCTCTCTCTCTAAATCTCTCTCACTCTCATCATGGCAATTTGTTCTGGCAAAATTGCCATGTCACACATTATTCTCCTAATCGTCACCTTTTCTTTTTCAGGTACCTTCTTTAATTTCTCTACAATCAATTAACTTCAAACTTAGTTATATATTCTTGCCTAATTTTGATGTTCTTAATTAGAATCTTGATTGTTATTTTTTTTATGACAGGTATTAATTTTCTACTGCAAGTTGAATCTCTTGGCATCAACTATGGCCAAATTGGCAACAATTTACCACAACCAGAGACGGTTCTTCAACTCTTACGATCAGTTAGGATCACAAAAGCAAGAATTTACGACACAAATTCACAAATTTTGACCGCATTTGCCAACTCTGGCGTGGCACTAATCGTGACCGTCGAAAATGACATGCTAGGAGCCTTAATGGATCCACAACAAGCCCTCCAATGGGTAACTACCCACATAAAACCATATGTTCCGACCACTAAAATCACCGGAATTGCGGTCGGAAATGAGGTCTTCACCGGAGACGATACAACCCTAATGGCTAAACTTGTGCCGGCCATAATGAGCATTCATGGAGCTTTAGCTCAACTAGGACTAGACCAGTACATCCAAGTTTCAACCTCTTCTTCTCTAGCGGTTCTTGCCAATTCCTACCCGCCGTCAGCCGGATGTTTTCAGGACGAGCTCACCGGAATAATGACACAATTTTTGCACTTCTTGTCAAGTACTAAATCCCCATTTTGGATCAATGCATACCCTTATTTTGCATATAAAGATGACCCTAATAAAATTTCTTTAGACTATGTGCTATTTAACCCTAATTCCGGAATGGTTGATCCATACACAAAATTACATTATGACAACATGTTATATGCTCAAGTGGATTCAGTTATTTTTTCTATGGCTAGACTAGGTTTTGGAGGGATTGAAGTTAGGGTTTCGGAGACCGGCTGGCCGTCAAAAGGTGATGCTAATGAAATTGGCGCAACCGCAGAAAATGCAGCTATTTATAATAGGAATTTGTTGAGAAGGCAATTGAAAAATGAAGGGACTCCTTTAAGGCCTAAAATGAGACTTGATGTTTATTTGTTTGCTTTGTTTAATGAGGATATGAAGCCCGGACCGACCTCAGAGAGAAACTATGGTTTATATCAACCCGATTTAACCATGGCATACAATGTTGGCCTCTTGGCCTCATCGGGTACTTCATCAATTTCAACCGCTTCCATTTCTCTCACTTCTTTTGCAAGTCACCAGGTAAAATCCATAATTTTATTTTCTTCTCCTATTTTAAAAATTTTGTCAAATAATGGACAGAAATGAAGTCGACAAAGAGGAAAAGTAAATAACAATGTTATTTACAATTGTGTTAATTGAGCTTCAATTCTTAATTATAATTTGTGCTCCACTGCAAGGTTAAAATTATACAAATTAATTTTGTTCTACAGTAGAGCTGATCAAATGGTAAAATTTGGAGCGTGTTTAACATATGCCTACTTAATGTATATAATTATTTCTTGCAGAGTGATTACTGTCTGGAAAAAAAAATCATTCTAATTCATTATATTCTCATATTGTCTTCCATATTTTTAATTTTTTAATTATTTAATTTTTATTAAATTTATCTTCTTTTGGTTTTTCATGACAATAATGGTAAATTTGTAACAGGTGCCAAAGATGGAATATCAAAGCTTGGTTTATTGGATGTTTGTATATTTGCTGGCCTTCCAAGTATTTGTGAGGAGATAATTTTAAGCAAAAAGAAAGTGCATGCTTTATGTAAATGTAGTACTTTTGGCAGGAGAAGAATGGGGTGTTGCCTTTTGAGTCTTTCGGCCTTTCAAAACAATGCAACTTGAGACTCCTTAACAAGGGGAAAATTCAGCTATGGCCTAAACAAATAGTAATACCCCATTTTGCTCAACTCTCAAACAGTCTCTGTCTCTCTCTCATCTCCATTGATGGTTCCTCAAATTCTCTCAAAATTATACTGCATGGCTATCAAATTCGTTACTAGTACTTATCGATGTCAATTCACCATGAGCTCGTTTTGATGATCCAAATTCGTCGATTAATCAGCAGTGGATTAATTTTATTTTTAGCTAGAGATGTGATCGACAAAAAGAAAATGTAGTTGAAGAATTGTTTTCCAATTCTTTAATTAGATTTTAGTAAAAGTGAATTTATTAATTATGTATGTTCTTTGTAAAAGAAAAAATTAAAGAAAGAAAGGAAAGGTCTGATGATTTGTAAGGCTAGCTAGCTAGTCTCAATTGTTGGTTGCATAGGTCTATACTTTTGGATGTGGAATCCATAACCATCTACCAATTCTGTATATACGTTAATTGTTTTTCCTTCGGGATTTGCTTTTTTCCCATGTTCTCTCCTTTTGCCTGCCCCTTCTATATATATTGTTATTAATATATGTGGAAAGAAATAATTATATAAAGTGCATGTAAATAAATATTAAGCGATAACGTAGAGAAAGTGCAAAAGGTTACGCTTTGTTTGGTTCTTTTTTCTTCGGTATGTATCTTCTTTCATATGGACAATGTGCGGCAAAATTAACTTTATTCCCTTGACAGAATCGTCAGCATTTGCTCAGTGCCATCCTTCTCTCAAAGGACCTTTAGATTCTCTCTCTCTCTATATCTATATAGAGAGAGATCTCTCTTTATATATATATATATATATATATATATATATATATATATGAATTATATATGTATGTACGTAGTACTATAACTCTTGGTTGATCAGGGTACTGGTCGACCTATCTAAAATTCTCACAGCAGCTAACTAACGTGGTTCACATGCAACCCAACAATGTTTACCATAATATAAATATATATATATATATATATATATATATATATATATATATAATGGAATAACTTTTTTTTAATTGGAAGAGAGAACTGGGGAGAGATGAGAAAGATATCACTGTTGTCATGAAATGAGAGCACCATTTTGACTAATTGAATCTTGATACATACGATAACACATATATAAAGAAAGGTGTGCAACACATTTAAAATTAATATTTTTCAATATTTTTCTTTAAAAAGTAAAAATCAACAATTAAATGATTGGGACTCTTATTCCCCGAAGAATTATTGTATTACATATATATAGTAACAAACTTTATTTTTGCCGACTTAAAAAAAAAACATGGTAACAAATGCATGCTTCATTTCTTACTTTTGGAACATTTTGCCTAACATTTTTTTACCTGTTAGAAATATTCGGCTCATATATACACATCTGAAATCATATAATTCGATGTGAAATTTTACTATCACGCATGTAGTACCTCAACACTACTCACTCAAGAAATGGTCATGGTTAGGTCGGCATTTTGATATGCCTTTTGCCAACATATATGTATGACATGTTCTAGTGAAGTATATATATATATATATATTTGGGTGATGATCTATGACAAGTATTTGTTATAGAAGAAGATAGGGCAAATAGTATTCATATTATCCATTATAAAGACCAATTAACGAATGAGATTAAAAAATTAAAATAAGTCGTCCACTACTAATAATAGCGGAAGACTATATAATTCGTTATTAATAGTAGCGGACAATGATGTGTTACATTAATTTACATATGAATAAGGGAATATATTTTGGGAAAATGGAGTCCGCGTGCATTTATACGTATAGCCAGGGGTGTTCATCGACAAAATACTGAACCGGTAACGAAATTACGTACTGGTACTGATGCCAAATTTCATAAAAATTGAGAATCGATACTGGTATCGAAATACTAGTTTCGGCACCGGTTCGATACACTTTCGGTAAACCCCCCCCCCTCCGCGCACGCGCACGTGTTGTGCTTCCTTAATTTATAAAATTGACAATTTGATATTTTATTCATAAATTTAATATTACAAAACGTAAAGATAATGTATTACTATAATAATGTAATATATTTATTAGGCTTCTTGTTGTGTTATTTAGGAAGAGATAAACTAATATTAACACACTTAACATATCAATACTATTATTATATATATTATAATAATTAATTTATAATATATAAACAATACCAGTAACAATACGACACATTAAGTAGTATACATATCAAAGAATACTTTAAAAATTATAAAAGTTATAAGTTTAAGAAATTAATGGTGGTTCAAATTAAGATAAAACTAAGAAGTTAGAAAATTTAGCATTACTAATACTGACAAGAACCGATATCGCCTATAGTGGTATCCATCGGTTCCTAAAAAAATAAAAAAAAGCTGAAAGTTTTATGGACCTTACATATAACAGCATTTGCATGTGTCTCTCCGTTCAGGGGCGGAACTATAGCAAGGGCAATATAGGCAGTTGCCTATGTTGAAAAATGAAATCAATAGTTTAGTTTAAAATAAAATTGTAGTGGTAGCCCAACTAGCTCAATGGTTTAGGTCTGTTCTCCAGTTGAATCCTTAGCAACAACGAGTGGTGAGTTTTATTTTTTTTCAATAAAAAATATATATACACAGTTTTTTATTTTTTTAAAAAAAATATCTGCCTACCTTGCAATGGGGAGGAAAATCTTCCTACATTAAATTATGATCCTGCATCCGCCTGTCTCCCTTAAACACATTGCATCTTCTTGTGACGCCCCCAAATCTGAGCCCACACAGCCCAAACTTGAGTCGTCAAAAGACTACAACAAAATTATTACAATGAAATACAACGTACAACAATACAGTGGATAATACAACACAACTAAGTCTTCATTATTATTGCCACACTATTTTATAACACGTGAAGACTATGATAGCTATCCCCGCACTCTCACTCCATTCCCCGGCTAGACCCCGTTACGTTCTCATCTCCTGTTGAAAAACAATGGAACGAAAAGAAAGGGTGAGCTCAAATAGCCCAGTAAGAAATATCATGACTAAGATAATGACGAATAATTTATCATTAGCCTTCAACAGTTGAGTTCTTGATAGAATACAATAGACTACAATGTTTATATCAAAAACTGCAGTTAAATTCTTAAACAACGTTCAGATCAATAATAGCAGCGGAATGAGCAATCTATTAGAAGAATAATGCAGACTATAATGTCCACTCGCTTCTCTTTTTAGTAAAAATATCATCAATTTTTATCATCTGAAATACCATTAGTCAAAATAATACAACTTCACAGTTCCTGGTCATAATCATGCAGATCAACAGTTCATCTTTGCACTACGGGCCAAAGACATTCAATATAACACCAACGGTCATGATTATACCAGATTCAGCCTTTGGTCATAATCATACCAACCAACAGTTCATCTTTGCACTACGGGCCAAAGAGAACATTAACCACGTGCCATAAAAGACACCGAACAGATGTATCGCCTTTAACCTAGTATATCGCCTTTAACCTATCATCTGTTCAACAATTATATCACATCTGTGCCCCCGGCCACAGATATTCACAACAGCTTGATTCTTGATGATTAATACAAATAACAGTGATACAAATGATGAACAGAAGAACAGGATAAACAATAAGTATCGGAAGTTTACTTTGTGCAGATTCAAATAATGTCCAAATTGCCAACATGATGTGGAGTGAAATTTAAAAATGATATTCAAGATCCACAGTTCAGAATAACGATTACAGTTCAATAGAAATGTTCAGAAAATAGGAAGGTTCAGTTGAACTAATGAAATTCAACTATTATGGAACATATAATATTTTCAGGAATTATAGAAGCAATAGTTCCATAATAAGTTTCGATTTAGGTGTATGGAAAAAAAATAATATCCCTTACCGTAGCAGGTTTGATTAACAAAAGGTGAAGGGAATTAATATCCCTTACCATAGTAAGTTTGAATAATGGAAGATGAAAAAGATGGTATCCCTTATGAGTATAAAGGAAAATGATATCACTTACGAATATGGAATAAAAGTGTCATGTGATAATTCGTGTAGACAAATTATTTCCACACGAGACAAATAAAAAAAAGGGTTATTCACCAACAGGCGATAATCCGCACCGTAAGGTTATTCCCATCAATTTGAATACGAATAGTTATTCACCAAACAGGCGTATTCCGCACCGTAAGGTTATTCCCACAATTTAATAGAATTTGAACACGAAGAGTTATTCACCAAACAGGCGATAATCCGCACCGTAAGGTTATTCTCAAAGATTAATAAGGAATGAATACAAAAGGTTATTCACCAACAGGCGGTAAACCGCGCCGTAAGGTTATTCCCACAATTTAATACATGGAAATAAATGGCACAAGAAAGAAACGATATTATTTTCGAGAATCAAAGAGTGATAATCCCTTCCAGTAAGAAAGAAAATAATATCCATTTATGATGATGAAAAGAGTGATACCCCTTACCTTAATACGTGACTGGATATTGATTTAAATGAGGTTGATCAACCTATATTTTTATAATAAAATTAGTAATTACCACATATAAATTTCAAAGTGTATGATAACTCGTATAATATGAATTATCAAAATTATATATATTTAACATAATTTTTGTAGTATAATATAACTACTTTAAAATAGTTTTTAAAATAATATTCTAAAATAAATCTTCCAAAGAAAGCTTTTAAAAATGAATCTTCTCAAAGAAGAGTCTTCTAAAGGAAGATTTGTGAATACCGTGAAAAATAGGAATTTATAAAATTACTACTCTTTAATAAAAGACTTACTTGAAAATTTTCTGCACTCCTTTTGGCTTTCAAACTCTCAAAATAGCCTTACTATTCTCAGAGAAAACTCATAAAATTCTTATAGAAAAATTTTATGTTTTAGGTGTGATTTTTCTATTCAGTTGAGCAAGCTATTTATAGGAGAAAATTTTCACTATGCGTGGTAGGTGGCAGCAGTCGGCTGCCAACCTTCCAGCTCAATTCTCACATTTTAATTTTCATGTGGGCCCCACATGGGTCCCACATGTTACTATTCACGTTACTATTCACGTTACTATTCCAAATAGTAAAATTTATTATTTTTTTTTTTTTTTTTAAATTTAATTGTTCTTCCTGTGAGTCCAACATATAAAATAAAATAATGTTACAACAATAATTCAACAATAATATAAGAAACACGTTACATATTTTTATTAATTTAATAATATAAATTATAGTGTATTTGCTACAGTGACAATTATCAGGTTTAATAATTTTAAACTACAGTGCACCAACAATTATTGACTCGATGATATGAAATACAGTGTAATGACAATTATTGAATCAATAATGCAAAATACTGTGTAACAACAATAATTGAATTGATAATATAAAATATTATGCAGTGACAATTATTGATGAAATGATGCGTAACAGTTACGGTGTCAATTATCAGACCAATAATATGAGACACTGTGCAATACCGTGTGCTACTGTAGAGTACCGTGTGCTACAGAAAATACCATAAATTACCGTATGCTACTATTCTTTTATCACCGGTATTTTAACAGTTAACACCGTTGACTATTTTTATTTAAAAAGGTTACTTCTGTCGTTTTCTATATCCGACAAATATTCCGTTGTGGGGTCCACAAATAATTTGTTATTTCGGCGCCGTCGTACGGCCCGAATATTCCCCGACAAAACGAATATTCCCCGACAAAATAAAATTTGCACATAACATCCTTAACTTTCAATTTCGTCAATTTAACCATTTACTGTTTCATGAAAAATTTATATGAAGAAAAATTGAATTTTGTATTTCATAAATTCGGGGTCTTACAACCTCCCCTCCTTATGAAATTTCGTCCCCGAAATTGACGTACCTGGCATTTCGAAGAGGTATGGATACCTAGACTTCATTTCAGATTCTAGCTCCCAGGTCATTTCCTCAATATCTTGGTTCCTCCATAAAACCTTAACTTGAGGTATAACCTTTGAGCGTAAGATCTGCTCCTTCTTATCTAGGATCTTAACAGGTACCTCCTCATACGTTAAATCTTCTGCTATAACGTCTGGTTCTAACTCAATGACGTGGTTTGGGTCCTTCACATATTTACGTAACATAGATATGTGAAAAACGTTATGGATGCGAGACATACTTGGTGGTAGGGCTAGTCTGTAGGCTACGGATCCTACTCGATCGAGGATTTCAAATGGGCCAATAAATCGAGGGTTGAGCTTTCCTCTCTTTCCGAATCTCGTAACCCCTTTCCATGGAGAAACACGTAAGAATACATGATCTCCGACGTTGAATCTCTCATCTCTCCGATGAAGATCGGCATAACTCTTTTGTCGTTCTTGTGCTGTCTGTATTCGTTGTCGGATCATTTGGATCTTTTCGGTCGTTAAGCGTACCAACTCGGGTCCCAACAGTTTTGCTTCTCCTACCTCATTCCAACATACTGGAGAGCGACACTTGCGTCCATATAAAGCCTCGAATGGAGCCATACCTATACTTGCTTGGTAACTGTTGTTGTAGGAAAATTCCACCAATGGCAAGTACTTATCCCAACTTCCTTTGAAATCTAGTACGCAAAGTTTCAAAAGATCTTCGAGGGTCTGGATCGTCCTTTCCGATTGTCCGTCCGTTTGAGGATGGTATGCAGAACTAAAACGTAGTTCAGTGCCCATAGCTTTTTGTAGACTGATCCAAAAGCGTGAAGTGAATCTAGGATCTCGATCAGAAACTATGGAAACTGGCATGCCATGCAATCTCACGATCTCATTTATGTACATACCGGCAAGACGTTCAAGTGAAAAGTTTTCTCGTATAGGCAAGAAATGAGCGGATTTGGTCAATCTATCTACGATGACCCAAATTGCATCTAAGCCTTGAGAAACTTTGGGAAGACCCGTCACGAAATCCATATTGATGTGTTCCCACTTCCATTCGGGAACCTCAAGTGGTTGTAAAGGACCCTTAGGTACTTGATGCTCTGCCTTGACACGTTGACAAGTTAAGCACCTTGAGATAAACTCTGCAATCTCCCTTTTCATATTGTTCCACCAAAATGTATGTCGAAGATCTCGATACATCTTGGTACCTCCTGGGTGGATTGCAAATGGCGTGTTGTGTGCCTCCATCATGATTTTATGCTTTAATTCAGGATCGTTAGGAACACAGAGTCGAGAGTTGACTCGAAGCATTCCTTTCTCGTCGATTCTTGCTTCGGGAATGGTACCTTCTTGTACTTTCTTTATCATGTTTATCAGTTCCGGATCGGTAGCTTGAGCAGCTTTAATTTTATCGATTAAAGCTGGTTCTACTCGCACGTGAGCAATCTTCGAGTGGGTCCCTGGTGTCTTTAGCTGTATCTCCATCTTTTGCAAGTCGTACAAAATACACTTTTGTGTTGTCAGCAGTGCACTTGTACTCGCATAAGATTTTCTGCTCAAAGCGTCAGCTACAACGTTCGCCTTTCCCGGGTGATACTGGATTGTGTGATCATAATCCTTCAACAGCTCAAGCCAACGTCGTTGTCGCATGTTGAGTTCCTTCTGGGTGAAGAAATATTTGAGACTTTTATGATCCGTATAGATATCCACTTTCTCTCCGTACAAGTAGTGTCTCCAGATCTTCAACGCGAAAACGACTGCTGCCAACTCTAGATCATGAGTAGGGTAATTTTTCTCATAATCTTTGAGTTGTCGAGAGGCATAGGCTATAACCTTTCCATGTTGCATAAGGACACAGCCTAGACCTTTGCCTGAAGCATCGCTGTATATGACAAATTCTCCCGATCCTGATGGAATGGTCAGAACAGGAGCTGAAACAAGTCTCCTCTTAAGCTCTTGAAAACTTTTCTCGCATTGCTCGCTCCATATGAATTTTGTGCTTTTTCGAGTAAGCTGAGTTAATGGAGTGGCGATTCGAGAAAATCCTTCTACGAATCTCCGATAATAACCAGCTAGGCCCAGAAAACTTCGGACTTCGGTTACTGTCTTGGGTTGTTCCCAATTTAATACCGTTTCAATCTTCGCAGGATCGACTGATATTCCTTGACTAGAAATCACATGCCCAAGAAACGTGACCTCCTCAAGCCAGAACTCACATTTCTTCAACTTGGCATATAATTTGTTCTCACGGAGCTTTTGGAGTATCAATCTCAGGTGTTGTTCATGATCCTCACGATTTTTGGAGTATATGAGGATGTCATCAATAAAGACAACCACAAAATGATCCAAATATTCCTTGAATATTCGGTTCATCATGTCCATGAAAGCTGCAGGAGCATTGGTTAGTCCAAAAGGCATGACTAAAAACTCATAATGCCCATAACGAGTTCTGAAAGCAGTCTTTGGAATGTCCTCAGCTTTAACCTTTAACTGATGATATCCAGAACGGAGATCAATCTTTGAGAAATGTTGAGCACCTTGTAATTGATCAAACATGTCATCAATTCGAGGTAACGGATACCTGTTTTTGATGGTGACATGGTTCAATTCTCGGTAGTCAATGCACAATCTCATACTCCCGTCTTTCTTCTTCACAAGTAGAACAGGAGCACCCCAAGGTGATGCACTCGGACGAATGAAACCAGTATCCAACAATTCCTGTAGTTGGACTTTTAACTCTTGAAGTTCAATGGGAGCCATTCGGTATGGAGTTTTGGAAATGGGCTTGGTACCAGGTTCAAGATCAATACAAAATTCAATTTCACGGTTTGGGGGTAAACCAGGAAGTTCCTCCGGAAAAACGTCAGGAAACTCATTAACAATGGGAATATCATTCAAGTTTGACGTATTTTTGTTCAAATCAGTGACATGAGCTAAAAAGGCTTGACATCCGTTTTTTAATAAACGAATGACTTTATGGCTAGAAATAACAGTTATAGATTTCAATGGTTTAGTTGCTTGAATTTGCATGACAGGTTGATTAGGAATATGAAAACTAATAATCTTATGAAAACAATCAATTTTAGCATGATGGGTAGTCAACCAATCAATTCCTAAAATCACATCAAATTCATGCATCTCCAAAGAAATAAGGTCAACAGGTAATGTGAGGTTGTTGATTTGAACTAGGCAAGATTTATAGACAATAGATGTAATGGTCATTTCTCCTAATGGGGTTTCAACTGATAAGTCAAAGTCCAAATTTTCAGGAGTTAAGTTTAAACGCTGAGCACATGCAGGTGAGATAAAAGAATGGGTAGAACCAGTATCTAACAAAGCGTAGACTTCACGAGAATTTATGAATAGCTTACCGGTTATCACCTCGTTCGAGTTTCGTGCCATTTGGGATGTCACAACAAAAGCTCTCCCTTGAACTACAGATTTTCCCTTATCCGCGCTAGCTTTTGGTATCATCACTGCAGCTGGACTTGATTTTGTGGCAGGACAAAACCGCGCAAGATGACCCTCTTTCCCACAACTGTAGCACTTTTTGGACTGCAGTGTACAGTTTGGGCTGATGTGACCTTCCTGACCACACCTATAGCATCTCACTGGTGGTCGATCTTCTCCCCTTGAAACTGGGGTCGGTGCTGGTGCTGGTACTGGTGCCCTTCCATAATTATTATGGAATCTCTTTCTTTTGAAATTGTTCCCACTGGATTCTCCTCTTCTGTTATTTGATGTGGAATTACCACCGAAGTGTTGGTTACCTCCTCGATGGTTCTCGTTCCTGTGGTTGTTATCATTTCTCTGATCATTGACTCTTGGCTGTAATTTTTCATCTGTTTGCTCCACCCTTTGAGCCCTATCAACAACATCTGAATACAAACTAAATTTATGAGAGCTAAGTTGTTGACGGATTTCGAATCTTAGACCACGTAAGAACATCCGACTCATCCGTGCTTCGTCATCTACTAGATGAGTCGCAAAACGAGACAGTTCAGCAAACTTAGCTTCATATTGAGAAACTGTCATGTTTTCCTGCTCCAGCTTAATGAATTCCACTTCCTTCATATGGCGGATGCTTTCTGGGAAGTACTTTTCATTAAATAGCTCTTGAAATTCTGTCCAAGACATCTCAAGTGCTGAAGGGTGGATACGTTTTACCGCTTCCCACCAGTGATCCGCCTCACCTCGAAACATAAAGGTAGCAAAGGGCACCTTCTGATCATCAGCGCATTGTAGGACATCAAGTATTTTTGTCGTCTGCTTCAGCCATGCCTCCGCTTTGAGTGGGTCAGGCTTCCCGTGGAATTCAGGTGGTCCCAATTCTTTAAATTGCTTGACAGTGATCATCCTCAAATTACCAGCGTTTCTACCGTTATTGTTAACTGGATTTCCTCTTGCCTGATTCTGCATGAACTGCATGAAATTCCTAAAGAATCCATCATTCATCATGTTATCAGGAATATTATTTCCTGAGTTGGCAGGAGGATTGTTTGTGGCTTCTTGATTTTCGGCTACATTCGCTTCGGGTATTTCGTAGTTAACCTCTTGATTTCCAGATGCCATACTAAACTGTGGTCACAAAATAAATGTTAGTTTAAACAAACTGACTCATCACTTCATGTCCCTATATTCAAATCAACTCATTAGATAATAAAATCTAATTTAGGTAGGACACACTAGTGACTGATTCTATTCGTCTCTCCCCTCCTAGTTCTAACCCCAGATCTCCATTAAAGACCATATCCCTAAGCTCTGATGCCAACTGTGACGCCCCCAAATCTGAGCCCACACAGCCCAAACTTGAGTCGTCAAAAGACTACAACAAAATTATTACAATGAAATACAACGTACAACAATACAGTGGATAATACAACACAACTAAGTCTTCATTATTATTGCCACACTATTTTATAACACGTGAAGACTATGATAGCTATCCCCGCACTCTCACTCCATTCCCCGGCTAGACCCCGTTACGTTCTCATCTCCTGTTGAAAAACAATGGAACGAAAAGAAAAGGTGAGCTCAAATAGCCCAGTAAGAAATATCATGACTAAGATAATGACGAATAATTTATCATTAGCCTTCAACAGTTGAGTTCTTGATAGAATACAATAGACTACAATGTTTATATCAAAAACTGCAGTTAAATTCTTAAACAACGTTCAGATCAATAATAGCAGCGGAATGAGCAATCTATTAGAAGAATAATGCAGACTATAATGTCCACTCGCTTCTCTTTTTAGTAAAAATATCATCAATTTTTATCATCTGAAATACCATTAGTCAAAATAATACAACTTCACAGTTCATGGTCATAATCATGCAGATCAACAGTTCATCTTTGCACTACGGGCCAAAGACATTCAATATAACACCAACGGTCATGATTATACCAGATTCAGCCTTTGGTCATAATCATACCAACCAACAGTTCATCTTTGCACTACGGGCCAAAGAGAACATTAATCACGTGCCATAAAAGACACCGAACAGATGTATCGCCTTTAA
Source organism: Hedera helix (assembly GCA_947179155.2). Taxonomy (NCBI): domain Eukaryota; kingdom Viridiplantae; phylum Streptophyta; class Magnoliopsida; order Apiales; family Araliaceae; genus Hedera; species Hedera helix. The sequence goes on from OX359278.1 coordinate 4,863,803, forward strand.
CCTAGTATATCGCCTTTAACCTATCATCTGTTCAACAATTATATCACATCTGTGCCCCCGGCCACAGATATTCACAACAGCTTGATTCTTGATGATTAATACAAATAACAGTGATACAAATGATGAACAGAAGAACAGGATAAACAATAAGTATCGGAAGTTTACTTTGTGCAGATTCAAATAATGTCCAAATTGCCAACATGATGTGGAGTGAAATTTAAAAATGATATTCAAGATCCACAGTTCAAAATAACGATTACAGTTCAATAGAAATGTTCAGAAAATAGGAAGGTTCAGTTGAACTAATGAAATTCAACTATTATGGAACATATAATATTTTCAGGAATTATAGAAGCAATAGTTCCATAATAAGTTTCGATTTAGGTGTATGGAAAAAAAATAATATCCCTTACCGTAGCAGGTTTGATTAACAAAAGGTGAAGGGAATTAATATCCCTTACCATAGTAAGTTTGAATAATGGAAGATGAAAAAGATGGTATCCCTTATGAGTATAAAGGAAAATGATATCACTTACGAATATGGAATAAAAGTGTCATGTGATAATTCGTGTAGACAAATTATTTCCACACGAGACAAATAAAAAAAAGGGTTATTCACCAACAGGCGATAATCCGCACCGTAAGGTTATTCCCATCAATTTGAATACGAATAGTTATTCACCAAACAGGCGTATTCCGCACCGTAAGGTTATTCCCACAATTTAATAGAATTTGAACACGAAGAGTTATTCACCAAACAGGCGATAATCCGCACCGTAAGGTTATTCTCAAAGATTAATAAGGAATGAATACAAAAGGTTATTCACCAACAGGCGGTAAACCGCGCCGTAAGGTTATTCCCACAATTTAATACATGGAAATAAATGGCACAAGAAAGAAACGATATTATTTTCGAGAATCAAAGAGTGATAATCCCTTCCAGTAAGAAAGAAAATAATATCCATTTATGATGATGAAAAGAGTGATACCCCTTACCTTAATACGTGACTGGATATTGATTTAAATGAGGTTGATCAACCTATATTTTTATAATAAAATTAGTAATTACCACATATAAATTTCAAAGTGTATGATAACTCGTATAATATGAATTATCAAAATTATATATATTTAACATAATTTTTGTAGTATAATATAACTACTTTAAAATAGTTTTTAAAATAATATTCTAAAATAAATCTTCCAAAGAAAGCTTTTAAAAATGAATCTTCTCAAAGAAGAGTCTTCTAAAGGAAGATTTGTGAATACCGTGAAAAATAGGAATTTATAAAATTACTACTCTTTAATAAAAGACTTACTTGAAAATTTTCTGCACTCCTTTTGGCTTTCAAACTCTCAAAATAGCCTTACTATTCTCAGAGAAAACTCATAAAATTCTTATAGAAAAATTTTATGTTTTAGGTGTGATTTTTCTATTCAGTTGAGCAAGCTATTTATAGGAGAAAATTTTCACTATGCGTGGTAGGTGGCAGCAGGCGTGATACACGCCTGCCTCATTCTTTCTAAATTGGCAGCAGTCGGCTGCCAACCTTCCAGCTCAATTCTCACATTTTAATTTTCATGTGGGCCCCACATGGGTCCCACATGTTACTATTCACGTTACTATTCACGTTACTATTCCAAATAGTAAAATTTATTATTATTTTTTTTTTTTTAAATTTAATTGTTCTTCCTGTGAGTCCAACATATAAAATAAAATAATGTTACAACAATAATTCAACAATAATATAAGAAACACGTTACATATTTTTATTAATTTAATAATATAAATTATAGTGTATTTGCTACAGTGACAATTATCAGGTTTAATAATTTTAAACTACAGTGCACCAACAATTATTGACTCGATGATATGAAATACAGTGTAATGACAATTATTGAATCAATAATGCAAAATACTGTGTAACAACAATAATTGAATTGATAATATAAAATATTATGCAGTGACAATTATTGATGAAATGATGCGTAACAGTTACGGTGTCAATTATCAGACCAATAATATGAGACACTGTGCAATACCGTGTGCTACTGTAGAGTACCGTGTGCTACAGAAAATACCATAAATTACCGTATGCTACTATTCTTTTATCACCGGTATTTTAACAGTTAACACCGTTGACTATTTTTATTTAAAAAGGTTACTTCTGTCGTTTTCTATATCCGACAAATATTCCGTTGTGGGGTCCACAAATAATTTGTTATTTCGGCGCCGTCGTACGGCCCGAATATTCCCCGACAAAACGAATATTCCCCGACAAAATAAAATTTGCACATAACATCCTTAACTTTCAATTTCGTCAATTTAACCATTTACTGTTTCATGAAAAATTTATATGAAGAAAAATTGAATTTTGTATTTCATAAATTCGGGGTCTTACACTTCTAGTATATTCTAATGGTGCGTTTGGACCTTAGGGGTGCACAAGAAACCGAAAAAACTAAAAAATCGACTGGACCAAACCGAACCGTTAAAAATTCAAACCAAAAAGCATAAAATCAAAAAATCGAACATTGTAAAATCGAAAAGCCGAGACTAGTTCGGTCGATTTCGGTTTGGCTTCTCAAAAAACCAAAATCGACCTAACTAACTTAACAATTTAAAATTATAATATAATTTATCTATTTTTCTAATAAATATTTATTTTAGTTATGAAACTTAAGATTTAATAAATTTAATTTAGTTATGATAATTAATTACACAATTATATTACATGTATAATGATATACACACTTGATTTTAAATTAAATTTGAATACAATATTTTAAACTTAACTGCGTATACTTAAGTTTTAATAACCAACTCTTCTCTTATGCTTAAGTTTTAATAACCGACTAGACCGATTAAACTGATCGATTTAACCGATAACTGATTACGAAGTAAAAATTTGGACGGTTTTGGTTTTTAATTTTTTTATAGCCGACTTAAATAATTTGGTTATTTTTTTACCGACTAAACCGACCGTTGTGCACCCCTACGTTTGGTGACATTATTGCACTATTTGAAGTAATGTTAACAAATTTGACAATCTTCCATAATGATCACCTCAATATACTTGTAGAAGCCATTTGTATAGATATGTCTGTATGTTATAAATGGTATAAGATATTATCTCTACATAATCTGACTCTCATTAAGAGGAGTAGCATACCACTTCGGTTAGAGCTTGTTAACTTGTGCATAATAATACTGTTGTACCTCACATGACTTGACCTAGACATAAACTCGACTAAAATTAAAATATAAATAGAAAAAATTGAATATATATATATATATATATATATATATATATATATATATATATAGGGAATTGATATTTTCACACTATTTTTTTATATTTTCACACGGTGGACCCCATATGTATAGTCTGTTTACATCTATAATGACACTTTTGTAGGGTCTACCATGTGAAAATATCAAAAACAGTGTGAAAATATCAATTTCCTATGTGTGTGTGTGTGTGTGTGTGTGTGTATAGTAAATGGTTATTATGGACACTATTCTAATAAACTGATCTTACACCTTTCATATAGAGATAACAATACAAAAAAAGAAAAAATTGCCCAGCCACTACTCCTATTAGCGGCTAGTCAATTTTTTTTTTTTTGGCTCATGCGCTATTCCCACTAGCGGCTTATCAAAACGACGGCGTTTTGACTATTTTCAACCGTTACTCCTACTAGCGACTAATTAAAAAGATTGCGTTTTTGACTTTTTTTCAGCCGTTACTTCTACTAGCGACATGAGAAAGCAACAATATTTATGGTCATTTTCCACCAAATAAAATTATTTGAATTCCACCAACTTTACAAACACACTTAATTCTGAACAGGGATTTCATGGGCATTCTAGCAAGAATTTGAAGAGTAACTTCATCCGGTAAATTGGGTGGATTCATCGTACGATTACTAGAAAGAACCAAAAAGTCTTACATAATCAAAAGAATGATCGAGAATCGCATACCCAATTCCATTATCAACTGTGCTGTGAAAACCCGTAAAACTTCTTATCCAGAATGACTCACGATTCACAAGAGGAAAATAAATAAGGAATTTTGCAAGATCAGATTCTAAGGAAATACCATTAAAGTTGTGGAACTTAAATAATTTTATTTTGTGGCAAAAGAAAAAATAAAACGCTGTCGTTTTCTCATGCTATTAGTAGGAGTAGCGAATATTAGTAGGAGTAGCGACTGGTAAAAGGCCAAAAACATCGTCATTTTGACCAACCGCTAGTAGAAGTAGCGGTTGGGAATAGTAAAAACGTCATCGTTTTGACTAGCCGCTAGTAGGAGTAGCAATTGAGCAGTATATTAAAAAAAAAAATCTAACTAGCCGCTAGTAGAAGTAGCGGCTGAGCAATTTTTTCTTCTTCTTTTAGTTTGCACCATTAAATTTCTATATAGACAGCGTAAAATCAGTTTACTAGAATAATATCTATAACAATTATTTTTTATAGATCATTTCCCTATATATATATATATACATGCCGAAGAATATTCATGTATTTATGTTATTATTAGATGCTTGTGTAAAACCGGAGCTCTTTCTAATTTCATCAAAATTCGTCCATTCCCTATGTTGCAGATTCAAAGTTTGGACTACTTTTCTTTTGTTATGCATTTATAATTACATCCATCTTGATGCTTTATGAGAATAAAATATTTCCAATTAACTAAATGCATGTGACCAGTTAGAACATGACAAAACACATCAGGTATCATTCCTTGTTAGTATTCAAACCAAGATCTGGGTGGGGGCATCAAATATTAAGATTTAGGAAAGAACTAGGTTGTTTTTATTTTACTACTAATTATGATAGACTGAGACCTAGAAATAAATATTGCATCTTCGAACTCAAAATCAATTACTATCAACCTCAAAATATGATTACATATATATATATATATATATATATATATATATATATATATAGTCCCCTTCTCCAGTGAACCTTAAAAAGCGAACCAAAGACGAACCGTCGTCTTTGGTATCTATGGCGACGGTTCGACCCGTCGCCATAGCCATGCGCTCTATGACAACGGGTCAAACCGTCGCCATAGATACCAAAGACGACGGTTCGTCTTTAGTTCGCTTTTTAAAGTTCGCTTTTGAAAATTTTCCTATATATATATATATGTATGTATGTATGCATGGATGATTGTGCGTGTACGTAAATATATCACTCGTAAAAATTTGTGGCTCACTTAAATTAATGACATAGATAAACCATATATGAAGTTACAATTATTGAATTTTAAATTCATGGAGACTGATTTAGTTGCCACATTTCAGAAGTAAATCCATGAAGAGTTCTTTAATTTTGTTTAAAAGCAGTGAAGTTGTCCCTCATATTTGTATAAATCTTCTTAATAAATATTCTCTCATATATAGCATATATGTATAAATGCTCCTATATACTCCTAAAAAGAGGTCCAACTACCAAAATTAGTCTATCTAATTAACACTATATCCAGGTCTTAACTAGTTAAATTAACATGACGCTTTTGTAATCATATATAGTATATATGAACCTGAAATATTGATTTCTAGCCAAGTGTAGGGTCTTGGTTCAGTCAAAATAACATTGATATTATTAGTGAAAATAAAAAGTTAAGGGCCATCGGTTATGTGAACCATAAAGCACTAATTAATCTTCTATGTTCCTTTAATTTCAAAGTACGTACCACTTTTATAAATTAAGAGAGTGGTTATGGAGTCGATTAATTGGTTAGTGCTTTCTTACTTTTGTTAAGATACCGTTAATTAGGTAGCATATAATTGAGGAAAATGGAATAAAGTATGCGCAGAGGTAAACAAAACTTCTTAATTAGTTGTTTTTGATACTTAAAGAGGAAAGTAGGGTGCATGATCGATCTGATGGGACCTGAATTATAGAACTGGGCTATTAAACATTAAGGAGCTTTGACATTGAAGAGAAGAGGAGATCATGAACACAGTTGTTCTTTTACGTATTTATCAATGCAAATGAACTGTTTATATTAGGCCTTACTTCCACATTTCATTAAACCTAGTACGTTCATATAAGACCCTTTAAGTCTAATAAATTTGGACTCACCGCCTTGCCACTTAAGTCGCTAACTAATTACCATATCTAATACTAATTTGTATGGTAATTACGTTTTTGAATAAGATTTCTACTACACAATTTCTTTTTTTTTTTCTCTCTTTTTTGTTGCTAATTTGAAGGGAATTTAACATTCTTGCTTTTGGCAAGAATGAATCCCAAGACGTCATGCACTCAAAGTCTTATAAGTAGTTGTTTTACCATTGAACCATGAGTGGCTTGGTCTACTACACAATTTCTATTAAGAATTGTTATCCTATTGAAAAGGTGTGACTACTATAAAAGAAGGTGAACAATAAAGGTAAGAGAGACATAATATTCTAGCATACTAAATACTTATTATCTTCATTGTTAATACATCCTAAAACCTGTACTTATTTTCACAACAGAGGTATCAACCGGTGGGCCAAGTCGTCAAGTATTTTTTGGTAGTTCTTTCTGTGCAGGTTCAGGTCCAAGCCAGTGGTTAAACGTGTGGACAAATTTGAGCGTAAATATTGGCACTAAAAGGAGGGCCTTCTAGTATTTAGTAGATTTTTTTTAACCATTCTTTGTAAAAACTTCCATGGTGGCTCCACCACGTCACTAAGCCACCACAACAATTCTCATGGAGAAACACGCTCGCAATCATGTCAATTAACATACAGTGACAGACAACATCAAGACGTCCAGGATAAAAGGAAAGCTATTTAACTTCAGCAAGAAAAGTGTGACAAGCAATTTGCAGATCTAATAAAAGGCAAAGATAGATTGTTATGCAAACATGGAACTCCTTCCCGATCACCACATTCACAGGTTTTCTTCTTTTAATAAAAGCACCAGCACTCGATCATCTGACTCGGGTAGAAACTAAAGGAAAAGAATGAGATCTCATTCATAACATAGAAGTTATGGTCAATGCCGAAGACGACACCGAAGTCGTAACAACTTTTTAGAGAAACATCTCCCCAAAGATCATTTGAGGGGGGCGTCGGAGTCAAAGGTAGCAAATCTTACACATCTCATTTCACTAAGGATCTTGATGAAATTAGGATTGATAGATCTCTCAAAGTCCCGAACTTTGAGACATACAATGGAAAAAGTGATCTTTATGGCCATACTTATTCTTATGAACGTTTAATGCGCTTCTATGATAATAACGCTGCAGAAAGTGTCATCTCTTCATCTATACCCTAAAGAAAAATGCTAGGGAATTGATGGTCACATTTTCACCTCGCTCTATCGTCTTATGAAAAGAACTAAAAGGACAATTTCACACACGCTTTAGCAGCAACAAGAAACGTGGAAAGAGGATGACTTTGCTGATCCAAATCAGACAGAAATCAAACAAATTTTATCAGTAATACATCAAGAGATTTTATGAAACAGTGGCCGAGATCCCAACCCTAAATCCAGCTCATGTAATATAATTCATTAACAGGGCTTGAATGTTGACAAATCCAGTTGCTTGATTGTGGAAAGCATCTCTAAGGTTCCTTAAAATCTTACTGAAGTCTATGATAAGATTGAAAACTTCATAGAGATGAAAGAGGCCATCACTAGCCTTTGGGGTCCTTCGAGAAACAATGATGATTACCATCAGAAGAGAGATCCCAAGGTCGATGGGTCTAACAAAAGAGATGATGACACAAGGGGCTATAAGGGTGATCGTCAAAATAAAGCAGAAGGGTTATAACACATAAAAATGTCATTAGCTAAAGCACTTCCTCAAAAGACAGGTGCAAAAGGAAAACCTAGATTGTTATGTGGCGAATAAAACTAGACAATTAGCCTTTGATCAAATCGCACTGCCTTTTTCTTCTGCAGCACTAAGGGCCATTGCCAATGTTATTTATAGCAGTTCAATAATAGCCAATCTAGCAGGAAGAGGAAAGCCTTCGCCATAGTTGTCCACCAAGAGTTCGAACAACTAAGGAATACCAAAATTGATGTCATTACCTTCACAAATGAGGATTGTCATCTAGGTATGATTACACCTCATGATGATGTACTTGTTATAACTACACAAGTGGATACCATGGATATTCGACGAATACTTATCGATAATAAAAGTTCAGTTGATGTACTCTATGGACATATGTAAAATCGACTGGACTTAAGGGAAAGAAGCTAAAGCTTTGCAACAAGTCATCTTTCTACGGCTTCGACAACGTTCATATCCTAATAATAGGAATAACTGAGTTGCCTGTGATCTTTGATATAGCTCCTTAATAATCTACTCTAAGGGTGAAGTTTTATATGGTCCATGTTAACAACAACTACACCGAAAACGGAGTAAGAGAAGTTACTGAAGATCAAGATATGTCTAAAAATGTTATCTCGACTATTTAGGCTACTTCTATAGGGGTTAGCAAACAAAAGCAAACCATGAAGATTAAGATGAAATCCTTTACTGATGGTGGTGTTGAACCACTAACTACGCCAAATGAAGAGATAGATCTGTACCTGGGCACCATGAAAAAATATTACAAATAGGGCTCGAACTATAGACAGGGTTTTGAAATCGTTTGATTGCCCTTCTACAAGACTACTCGGATATTTTCGCTTGAACTCCAAACGACATGCATGGGATGGATGAAAGTGTTACGATCCATAAGCTAAGCGTCAAACCTCAAATAAAATCAATGAAGCAGAAGAGCCAAAATATTACTCTTAAAAGACAAAAGGTGATTGAAGAAGAGATTTTTAAAATCATAGCAGTCGGCTTTATCTTCGAAATCCATTATCCAGAATGACTCACCAATGTGGTACTCGTTAAGAAACATAACGGGAAGTGGAGGGTGTGCATGAACTACATTGATTTAAACAAAGCTTGTCCAAAAGACTGATATCTTTTTCCAAGCATCAATCAGTTGATAGATTCTACCTTCGATCATGTTATGCTCAATTTTCTTGATGCATTTTCTAGTTGTAACTTGATTGAGATGTGGGCTGAAGATATCCCAAAGACAGTCTTCATCACCCAAAGAGTCATATATGCTTATAGAGTCATGTGTTTCGGCCTTATCAACATCAGAGCCACTTACCAGTGTATAATGAATAAGGTGTTCGGGAACTAGATCAATAAAAACATGAAAGTCTATATAGATGACATGAATATCAAAACTATGGAAGTTGAGGACCATCTAATCAATCTCAGGGAATGCTTCCAGAACTTAAGGCGTCATAACATGAGATTAAATCCTACCAACTGCACTTTCGGCCTTGGAGTGGATAAGTTTATGGGCTACATGATCAGCCGAAGAGGGATTGAAGCAAATTCCAAAAAAAATAGCGATCATACTTGACATATAGCCCTTAAATAATTTTTAAAAAGTACAAAGACTGATAGAAAAGTTATCATTCGTTAGTTTTTCGTTGCTAAATCAGCTGAAAAGTATCTCTCATTCTTCAACACTTTGAAGGAAGCCTGAAATTTAAAAAAACTTTTTAGTGGATCGAAGAGTGTCAAGAAGCTTTCGAAGGAATAGATATTCTCCTCCGGTATTGACTTGAGCTCTGTCCAAAGAGGATTTATACTTTTATTTATTGGTAAGTCCTCCAGTCATTGGCCCAGTCTTATTCTGAGAAGATTCTGAAGGATAGAAGCCAGTCTACTATGTCAGTCATTCTCTTCGAGATGCCAAGACTCGGTATATAAATCTTGAGAAATTGGTGTATGCACTGGTCATCTCCAACAAAAAACTTCGGTAGAACTTCTAGGGGATGACCATCTTTATTTTAATTGACTAGTCCCTCAGACGGGTCCTCTATTAGCCTGATCTCTCTGAAAGATTAACGTAGCATGAGCGATCGAACTCAGCCAATTTAATTTAGAGTTTTACCCTCGAATAATGCCCTTATTAACTTTATCACGGGATGCTCCTTCCTAGAAGATATGGAGATTGATTAACCCACAAAGGAAACTCCTATTTCAGATTGAGGACAGAAATCTGAAGACCTTTTTTTAATTTTGTTTGTTAACGAATCTTTTTCCTGTTTGAGGAGTGGAACTGGTGTCATCCTTGCCTCACCTAAAGGGTTCCAAGTACAACAAGCCACGTGATTCAATTTTATGGTTACAAATAACATCTCATCTCTGACTATGAAGGTGTTCTAGCAAGACTAAGGGTAGCATGAAGCTTAGAGATAAAAAATATGATCATATACAGTGACTCTCAGTAGGTTGTTAAACAGACATTAGGAGAATATGAAGTCGCGAAGCACATTTACAACCTTATCTTCAACTAATCTATTGCATATTTACTAGTTTCTTAAGGTACTAGATAATCGGCATAGTCAGGGCTAATAATGCCATGGTTGGTCCCCTATCCAAATTTGTAACCACTAATCAAGGATCTTCAAAAGTCTCGGTTTACCTAAAGATTTTACAACAAATGAGTACAATAATTCGAGAAGTCATGGATGTTGATCAATAATTTTCTTGTATGACACTTATCATCAACTTCTTGAGAAATTATATCCTTTCTGAAGACAAGATCTAGGCTTAGAAAATCAAACATAAATCTACTAGATATTGCATTATTATTGATCAGCTTTACATAAGATCTTATTATACCCTATTTCTCATCTATATGGGTCTAAGAGATGTTAATTATACCCTTTAAGAAGTACATGAACGAATTTATGGAGATCACGTAAGGCAAAGACATTAACATATAAGATCATGCGGCTGGGGTAATATTGGTCATCAATGATTTCAGAAAGTGAATGTCAACTCTTATCCTTAGTGTCTCGTCAACCTCCTGAAGAGCTTATTAATTTAGTTTTATCCCTGATTATTTTTGCCATATGAGGAATCAACTTATTGGGACCACTCCCACAGGAAAAAAGGGCAGCTAAAATTTGTGATTGTGGTCATCAATTACCTAACTATATGAATAGAAGCCAAGCTTCTGGCTTGCATTACTGAACAAATTTATCTTTAATTCTTGAACTGTCTGCTGACGTAAAGAACTAAATCCAAGGATTCAAGAGCTGGACAGCTCTACCTCTATTCAGCCTCTTTTGTAAACCAGTTCTCAGCAATCTTTTAGATATTGGTCGTCAAGTTCTAAATCTGCTCAGTCTGTTTCTGGACTTGGGGCAGTCTTTTCCTGAAGAGAAGCTTCAAATTCTCCCAATCTTTGTTCTAGCTCAACTACCTTCACCCTGTCCCCTTCTGCAACAGCTTTAGAAGCTTTCAGGTCAGCTTCAGCAGCCTTCAGGTTAACTTCAACAACCTTCTGGTCAGTTTCAACTTTCTTTTGGGCAGCTTTAGCATTCCTTCACTTAACTTTGACTTGTCGAAACATGTTGTAAGAAGTCTTCATGCGTTCTTCCCTATCTTTAGCTAGCTTCTTCGCATTAGAAGCATATATTTCTGACTAGCTGAGGTGGTTTTTCACCTCCTCATAATAATTGGTGGGTTTGTGTTAAGCACCAATTATGCGAAAGTAAGTGGCATTCGCTTTTTCAGAACTATTCACCGATTAGTTGTCACCAAAGAAGAGACTAAGATAAATAAAATAAAAACACAAGCAGATAAATGCAGGGACACCTGGCTTAGTTATTGTCATTGCATAATAATAAGGGTCTTCAAGTCCATCCCCTCTATTTTGGCTCGTCAACTGGCAGCTTAAAACCATGGTACAAGCCGATGGGAAAGTCCTCAAATTCTCCAAAGCAGGAAGCGTCAACTTTAACCTTCCTTAGGGGCCTCCAGGTTGTCACCTTCTGCCTTTTAGAAGTACATTGGAGGTCCGAATTGCCCTCATCCTCGACAAGGGCCTTCCTCTTTTCCCTCCTGACCTCTTCGATGCTTCTCAGATTGGTTGTGCCTGCAGAGGCCAATCCAATTCAATTACCAAAGAAGATCGAAGAAGGTTAAAAATAACTAAAGTATGAGGAGGAGTAGTAGATATAACAGCCTCAATTGTCGTGGTCGCTACAACCTTCTCTTTATACTATTAGGTCAACTTAAGCTTCCCGACGGGAGTCATGGGCTTTTTAGGCACCCCTATCTCTTCTAGAATAGCCTAATTCAGAGCCTTTTTTTGTTGATTGCCCACTACAATCACGATAAGAAAAAAAAGGGAGCTAGTGTTATTGCCAAAATATTCAATAATATATGCAGTTACATAAGCATATATATAAGCATTATGCAAATAAAAAGTTAAGCACTCAAATTCATGGTTGAATAGCCAATCCTGATCGTTCAGAAAATCTTCGTTCTCCATTCTCCTTGGTTGAGGGTCTCCTAAAGTACAAAGCTTCAAATTCTCCTAATCTAACACTGATCTTAATGGCGTTCGGCTGGGATCGGTTCGGTTTTGCCCAATGACCAATTAACTTTGTATCAGGTTCTTTAATATAAAACCAAATCCTATGCTACCTTTTATTACTCAAAGGGGTGTAGGGATTTCAGATCATAAAAGCAACGGAATTTAAAAATTTTCAAGATCAATTTTCGAAACCCTAAAAGAATCCATGCGAAAACATATTAAATCAGATGTTTAGATTTGTTTTACCGTTTATCCGAGCTTGAATGGAGACGATGGAGAATTCTGGAACGCTTCGAATCTTCAACGCAATCCAACGGAACTGCGACTCTACGGTATCCACACGAACGCTCCGCCAATTGTCACACGATTTGCAGCAAAAAGGGAGCTGCGGTATTAGTCACCAATATATGGATTTTCTGAATATTTTTTTTTTCTCTCTAGTCTATTTCTAAAAACGGCTAGAGTTTAGGTTTTTTTTCCTTATGTAACTTTCTCTGCTAATATATCATATACATATATAGCAGTCAAAAAAAATTAAGCAAAACTTAAGAAAAAATATGAATTTATATATATATTATATCTTAATTAAGTCTGACTTAATTAATATATATATATATATATATATATATATATATATATATATATATATATATATATATATATATATATATATATATATATATAAATTATCCTATTAATTTAAATACTATCAATCATATTGACATATTTAAATCTTTACAATTTAAATTAATTTCCTTTTAATTACGTTCTTAGTGTGTGACCCTAGAGGTTATTATTATGTTGGCAATAATTTTAAAATCATATTATAAAATTATAAACAGTGAGCGACATCTAGTAATGCATCACTGCTACCCAAGTAATAATAAGATCGGTGATTCGATGCAACCTTTTCGTGACCAATGTTTCAATGTAATTTAATCCTTTTAACATTGACATCCTAGATTAAACTCGAGACATGGAATGTGTCATACTCTTTATAATTTAATCTGAGTTTTCTTGATTAATGAGTGGACTATATGTAACAAATCACTATTTGAGCATGGTCATGCATTTCAAAGTTCTACTCAATCAAGAGGCCTATGAATATCACCCCTAATATATAAGAGAGTTAAATTTCATCTAGATCACTCATATTTCTCACACGATTCATGATGTACCCAATAATCACCTTTATTGTCCACCCTATTAAAGGTGACCTTTGATGATATCAATGTACATAAATTCTCGTGTAATAATATAGTGATTTCAAGTCGGAGGATCATTACATCATTGTCACTATGAGAATTTCTTATGACACTTTCCATAATGCTCCACGTAGAATTCTCATGGTGGGTCTGTCCAGTACATTGTTCTCTAACATGTACCTATGCATTGACTAAATATCTCATATATTTATGACCAATGAGATTTGGTCATTAGTCAATCCACATACTAGTCTCAATGCATCATTGTTGTCCCATTAATAACAATACTCGACTAAGGACATTTAAGAGCAATGATACTAATTGTAATTATATAATCTCATGTTCAAGTCACATACTTGAAGCTATATAATTCGTATTACTATTCTAAGGACTTTTATTATGCTAACATTTATATAACGTAGTAAATAAAATCATAATAAAATAATTCATTTATTCAATCAAATATAATATCAAAAATGTTAAGTAATTACATCAAATAATTGGCTACTAGGGCATGAACTCTAACAAAGAGTTCCCATCAGAACTTTTCTACCTACTTGTTTATTGAATTGATAGAACTCCTTCTCTTTGCAAGCGCCGATGGAGAATAACTAGTATAAAAAAAAACTAAAGAGGGCTTAACCCTTGGGAATGGCAGAAGGCCATAAAGTTATGAAGATGTATATAAGAATTAGATATCAGCTGGTTTAAATTGAAGGAGTAACGGTATAAAGGAGTTCAAGAACAAACTCTTAAAGAGGAATACAAAGACAAAAAAAAAAAAAAAGATGACGTCTTGACATGGCTATCCATCCATCTAAGGATTGATAGTACATCATCTCCTTTTTGCTAGGCTTCCTAATTTTGTAATCTTCAAGAAGGTAAAACTCAGTCTTGAGCAACTCTATATCTAGTTCGGAGATTTTCGAAGGAGTGTTGGTTGTCTTATAAGCATCACGGGCATATTTAGGCACAGAAACAAGAGCCTATATATCTTGAATACCCACCTAAAACTTTAGAAGAAACTGACAATTATATATAGATTCCAAATCTGTTAAGTTTACTATAGACAGTGCAGGTTGGGCTAATGAACGGGACATCTCAAGGTCCATTTTGCATGTTAATTTAATACGTTTGCAAGTTTTGTTTATACATAATAAATTATATTGGGCTTACTCTGCGCACGGAATTTTTCAAATTTTGATCCAATATCAATAGGCCGTTTTTTTGTTTTTTTTTCATGCATCTAAATTCATCAAGAATGAGAATTCCATCAAAAATTGTATTTTCTTGTTACTTATGTTTTCTGGAAAATATTCTTTAAGGAATCATTTGCAGGGAAAGTCATTCTCAGAGAGAATGTTATACTCCCTCCGCTCTAAAATAAAAAATTATTATTAATTTTTTAAAATTAATTTAAGATATTTTTAAACTTAAATTAATATAAATTCATTTAATTTTAATCAATACAATGACAAGTATCATAAATTATTTAAAACTTTTACCAACTATAAGATTTTTAATTTTTAATTTTTAATGAATCTCACCAATTTTGATTGTAAAAATGTTTTAAATTATTTTTTAAAAATTAATAATAATATTATAATTTTGAATGGAAGGAGTATTCTCAAAACTGAAAATAATACTTCGCCATAAATGGATGAGCTCCAATAATTATAATCAACCACAAATATACACATACGTTTTGTAACTCTTTTTGTATCTATTCTTTACTCACTAATACCTTATTGAAATTAAAGATACATTTATAAAGTAAAGAATTTTAAATAAAATTTTGATTTTACAAAAATATATTTAAAATTTTCTAGAAAAATATTAGTAGTAGCATGGTAGTTTTCAATCAACCTAGTTAGTATATAAGTTTTGACATGCTAAAACCTTCATGTGACTTTATAATTTAAAAATAAAAATATATTTTTAATTTTAAAACAGATTAAGTAAATATTTTGTGAGGGAGTAATTGTTTGAAAAGTTTCCCGATTTAGGAAGTAAAAAATGAAACAAAATGCATTTAAAATAATATTTTAATAACTAAATAAATGGAGAAGACCGTAGCATTATTCCCCTGGAAGAGTAGTATACTATTGAAACCAATTGCACAGTCTACTACTGTTTGATTTAAGAGAGTTGACCTAGGGTACAGTAAAATTCTAACCCACAATATTCAAAAGCTATTGACTAATAAAAAATTGGTAAGATATGTACCAAATTAAAAGCAACAAAATATTTCGCCGGCCTAATTAATTCCAGAAGAATGTCAACATAAAAAAATTAATCCCTACTTTTTCTTTTTTTCTCACATCACTTCACATTAACTGTTCGAACACCAAACAAAGATTTTATAAGAAAAGGTACCACCGTTGACGAAAAATAAAAATAATAAAATAAAATAAAATGGGGGCGCACTCTCTTGCGTAAGCCGCAATTTGAGTTGTTCGCAAATGGTAGTATCTGGTCATGTTCGCCAGCCACCAATAATAAGCTGTCCAAGTCTAATGCATGCTTTTCCTAATAATTCCCTTCATTTCATTTGATTTGATGTTTTAGGGGGAAAGAATCGCTGCTAATGTCGGATACTCATAATGATCAGGAACATTCTCAACTCTTTGAAATTACTGTTTGAATGACATTTTTCGAATGATTTTTTTAATATGTGTCCTAATGACATATGCTAAACACAAAAAATAAAATATGCGATCTACTAAATATTATTTATTTATATATTTACACTAAATTCAATGTATAAAAAAATAATATATTAGTGGATCTTATGTATTGAATTCAGTAAAAATACATAAATAAATAATATTTAATGGGTATTATCTCTTGTTTTCCGTATTTAACATATGTCCTTAAGGCACATGTTAAGAGAACCATTTTTTGAATACTAAAAACAATTTAGTATTATAAATATATTTTTTAGAGTTTATTTAGATGAAACATTTATTATTATTATTATTTATTTATTATGTGAGATTATTTTACTTTTTTGTGAATTTAAGGTTATCATTTTGTGTTGGTACGAATTTTTTTAAATTATATTTATATTATAGAGTTACAATTTAATCATATTTTATTGTGTCAATCAATATCAAAACTTAATAGTATCTTAATTAATTAATTAATTAAATTTTTTTTGGAGACTTCTCCCAAAAAAACTCGTGTTAGGAATTTATGGCAGCACCCAATATATATAGTCTTTCTGACAAGTATATCAATCTACTTCTGACTTTTGCTTACCTAAATCTAATCTTGCTAGTACAAATTGCTTAGCAAGACCTTGTTTGGTACAAATTAGTACAAGCTAAATTGTTTGCTTGGCTAGACCATGTATAATAGAAATTGATCGAACAAAAGCTGCTTAATCATACAAGACAACTCTTTCTTATTATAATTGACAAAAACATAAGAAATGGTTGTTCACATTTGCGACAAAGAATTAAGAAAATAATTAAAATAAAACGCTCCATTAATTTGTATAATCTAGTGGCAAATATAATATTATCGATCAATACCACTCTTAATATTTTCACTTCTAATATTTATTCGTAACACAAAGAATAAGATTCCTTTTTGTTTTTCTTTTGTGGCCCTTTATTTGTCAACTCGTTTATTTGGGAAATTAAATTATTTGAATTCTCCCTCATGTGATTCCTCAAATAATTATAAGTTAATATTACTAGAACAATCAATAATTTAAGCTCTCTCAAAAGTCAAGAGGGAAATTCTTCCACCGAGCTATTGGAGTATGTCGCTTTTAGGCTGTTTTCTTATATATTCCCCCGTTCTCAAAATTATGTGCAAACTTCATATTTTACATGATTAAAAAAAAATTAATATAAAAAAAATAATAAAATAATATTACTTTTATTTAAAATGAACCACATATAATTATATTAATAGATTTTTATCGCTTCTAAACTTAATAGACCTTGCTTAAATATACTGTTGAAGGTATTTTTTATTTGTATACTTATTTTATATTTGATTTGTGCACCTTTGGGCATACTTTTGTGGTCAAATTTTTTTTTTTTTTTTACTTGAAGGCATCCTTTTGAAAATAGAATAAGTAATTTTTTTTATCTATTATATTTTTTGTTTTAATTTTATTTTTGTTAAAATTAAATAACCTCTATATGCTAGTTAGTGACAGTGGCTGACACACATCTAGTCACCTGTCAATGCCAAAGTTATTCCGTTTCTGTCAATACCTCAAATACTCCCTTTCCCGTTTTTGCCCAATTGCAAACTAATAATTCACGCACATAATAATTTTATATTAACCCGGATACAATTGGGTTTTCTAATTTTGTGATACAGATAATTTTTAGTTTAAAAAGTTTGATATTATGCTATAATTATTTTTTGTGATAATTTACAAATATAATAGATAATGAAATATGATATTATCTCATAATTAGTTTTTAATTTTTTTTACATATGATAGACAATGAAATATTAAGCTACCAAGTGTCAATACCACAAAGACTCCCTTTCTTGCTTGCATTAATTACTTGCCGACTGTCACTGCCTAAGTTATTCCGTTTCTATCAATACCTCAAATACTCCCTTTACCCTTTTTGCCCAATTGCAAACTACTGATTCACACATAATAATTTTATATTAACTCATATTTGTATTTTTTAATTTTGAGATACAGATAATTTTCGCATTTGAAAATTTTGATATTATCCCATAATTGTTTTTTTGTGATATAGATAATTCTTACACAAAAATCACACTAAAAATATATAATATTATTCCATAATTGATTTTTGATTTTTTTTTACATATAATTCTCACATATAAAAACCATATATTATTACATAATTGGTATTTCAATTTTTTTTATAAAAAAAATCCCTGCATACAAATCTAATTTTCGTAATTACAGTGGAATTATTCTCTCACACAAAAAAATCACACTAAAAAAACTTATATTATCCCATAATTGATTTTCGTGATACATATATTTCTCACACATAAAAATTTGATATTATATCATAATTGGTTTTTGAATATTTTTATATATAATTCTTACACAGAAAAATCTTTTATTATCCCATAAAATATGATATTATCCATAATTTATTTTTGAATTTTTTTTACATATAATTCTCACACATAAAAATCTTATATTATTACTTATTTGGGATTTCAGTTTTTTTTAAAAATCACACTTAAAAATCTTATATTATTACTTATTTGGGCTTTTGAAATATTTTACAGATAATTATCAGAAATACAAATATTATATTATCCCATAATTACACATAAAAATATGATGTTATCCCATAATTTCAGCATTTAATTTTTAAAACACATTTTTTGATTCTCCCTATAAATAGAGACTAACTATTTCATTCCAAATTCCAAATTCCAAATCACACCTCAAATAATTCTCTCATTCTTATAATCTTCTGCTATAGAGTAAGATTAATTTCCTTTTTCCATTCTTCTATTTCTTTTGCTACTACAATCAATTTCTTTGCCTCGCTTTTTAATTCATGCCCTTAAATTCTCACCCATAATTTTTAGTAAACGTTTTTTCATTTGATAATTTAGATGGAAAATAGATACGATTTGTTGATTACATCAGTCTTGTCAAGGAAACGTGAAAATTTAAGGTCAAGATAACTAGACTCTGGGATATGTTTAGCTTTAACAAATTTGATTATGTAAACAGCATCGAGATGGTGCTGTTGGATGAGAAAGATATACATACATACATGCATGCATCAAAATTACTTTTGACTTTTTTTTTTTTTTAATTTTAAGAAAGCTATAATTTTAACATTACAGGATGGCAGAATGTAAACAAATATCACAAATCACAAGGACACTTGTAAATAAATTTCAAACACTGTTAAAGGAATAGAAATTTTTTATAATTATCAATTTCGTTGTAGGTCAGAACGGTGGTTCTTTCAAAGCTACCAAACATCCATTCAAGAATAATTTCTTATATTTCACCTTACTAAGAGAGTTGGATGATGCTTCCAATCATGCATATGGATTTAAATTCACTCTATTTGATAAAATACTATCAAACAATGTTGATGATACTTATTTAGTTGGTATGTTTTGCTATAATTCCACTATATATTTTTCTATACGAAACTTTTTTATTAAAATTTTTATTACTTTTTGTCAGATGTTAATGGACAACTAACTGTTATTGAAAATGAAGAAATCAACACAAACAATGGTAAACAAAGTAAGAGAATTAATATTGAACTAACTGATAACAGGTGAATGTTAAACTCATATGTTATAACTATGTTTCTTTAAATTAAGTTGCTGTTATTTTTTTAATTCAATACAAATGAATTGAGCTACACCATGTGAGATGACTTTGCAAACCATATTTTCTCATTTACTAAAATAGAAAGCCAAACTCCCATTATAATTGTTTTACAGTATGCAAAGATTAAGTTTTGGAAAGGTATTTCAACTTTTCGTATTGAATTAAAATCTCTCTTCGCATATATGATCCATAACTATACAATTTGTAAATTTAAATATAGGTACAACAACATTGTCAAACTCAATGTTTTGTTCGAGACTTATGATAAATGGAGATATCACTAAAGTTGTTGATTTCATAAATATGTATATTATATGCTTATGTTTTTCCTTTATCTTAATATTGAAAATTTAAGGATTTTTATTTTCAACACAATTATAATTCATTTTATTCCAAATAACAGCCTTTGTGTTCAACAAGATAATTCTATTATAGAAGATTTTCTCCAAGTCTGTGATAGAAAAACTCTTGATAAAATACAAGAGACTAGAGAGGTAAAACATATGTGACAACACCTTACTTTTGTATATACATAAACTACCTTCCAATCTAAGTGTGTTATTATCTTATTTTCTTGTGTTGTTTTTCTATGGAATAATTCAGTAGTTAACTTGTGTGGTACTGACTACTATTCTTTGTATAGAAACTGAATACAATTGGTTCTACAATACCTGCAAAAAATGTCGAAAAAAATAAAAACTAACAGCGAAAAATATTAATGTGATAAATGTTATGAATATGTCAAATTTGTTGTACCAAGGTATTGTAATATATTATTTTCTTATTGTGTATTAAAAAAATAATTTGATACCATGACCAATTAGCTAACTTGGTAAATCTAACCTTTAAAACATATTCAAAGTTCAGGTAAAAGTAATGTATGATACGTCCAGTGCATCTTTTGTTCTGATTGATCTTTAAGCTCAACAAGTAATAGGAAAATCAACTTATCAATTGAGAGATCAATTAGTGAAGGTAAAATTAAAATTTATATATTATTAAATAGTTTCCTTATACAGCCTTTAAAATCAACTTTTAATTATTTATTTTTCCCTGTGTTTAAGGATGGAGACTCTGATTATTTTCCGGATGAACTCAATGGGTTGTTACATAAGAGGTTTCTTTTCAAAATTCATATATCCGCTTATAATTTGAAGGCAAATTATGCGACATTCACAATGGCTAGAATTAGTGACGATGAAAAATTAATTGAATCTTACACAAGCATATGTGATGGAACTTAGGTCTTATTAGCACATATATTTTAATTATTTTCAATGTTATGTTTAAATCATCCTATATATATAATTTGTATACTAATATAAGAAATTAATAACTAAAGGTAGGTTAATGACTTTCCTTTTCCAACAATTAAGCACCTATTCTTCTATAAATTCCTTGTGCTCATTTATTTTGGAGCAATAAAATAAAATAAAATAAAATTTTGCTATTATATTTGGAATTAATAGAGTATTAATTTATTAAGGTATATTTGGAATTTGGAATACTCAACCGAAAATATATAAAGGAAAAGGAAATGATACCTAAAATTTTATTGGTACTTTTTAACCACCAACTATGTACACTATATTCTAGCATTGTTCTTGATACATTTTCAAAAGTATTAAGAATCACTTAAATTCATTAAAGATAATTTTCCCTATTTTCCCTTTTTTATCTTGCCCTTCATTTTCCCCCAAATTATATTCTAAAAGAATGGCATTTAAACTCAAGACTTATAATTGATTTTTTTTTCATACAATATAATTTGATGTCAACTTCATGCAACTTTAGTTGTGTATTAATTATTCAAAACTATAATGAGGATTTGTTATTGTGAGAGTCTATTAAGTTGTTGTCACAACTTTTCATGTTTAGTTAGTCTACAAATTGGTTGCTTATACGTTGTTAATTAAAGCAATCAAAGAGCTATACGTGTAGTTACCTTCTTTAAATAAAACGATTTGTTGTTGTTTTATTTAATTTTTAATTTTTAATGAATATTAAAATTAAAATAGAAAATATTTAGATTTTACTATTTCCAATAAAAACTTAGTCACTGAACTTAAAATTCAAGAAAACAGTCATTAAAAAGTATCTCTTATTGTATGTTAATATGTTATAAACATACATATTTATAAATAAAGAAAACAAAATTAGTAATCATTCCGTTCTAAATTATAAGATCATTATTAATTTTTAAAGTCAATATGATATATTTTTAAATTCAAAATTGAGACGACTCATTAAAAATTATAAAATAATAAAATTTATGATGAGTAATACTTTTTAGATAATTTATATTATTTAATGAATAAAATTAAAGAAATTTATGTCATTTTTAAGTTTAAAAATATTTTATATCAATTAAAAAAATTAATAATATTCTTATAATATAAAACCGAAGAATTAACTTCTTTCCACAATTAATGAGGCGAATACTGTTGCAATTGAAAAAGGAATAGATAATGTAGTTATATTCGTTGACTAGATGACACAAGTCGTATGACATACTCCGACTGTCCCATTAAGAATGGTTTAATTTGATTTTTTTAGTTAAATTAATTACTTTTATAATTGATAATTAATTAAATTTATTTATATTTTGAAACTTTCAAAAATTAGATGTAGTAAATTAAATATAATTTCTTATGATTATAATTTTTTGACCTATATTCTAAAGAAAATTAGATAAATTTTGATCTTAAAATTGGTCAATTTAACTTCAAAATTCAAATTTAGTCAATCTTTGTAGGACGGGGAGAGTACTCCCTCCATTCATTTTTATTTGCCTTTTTAGAGAAATATTTATTTATTTGTTATTTATATGATTAAAAGTTAATTTATTTTTCTTTCATCTTTTCAATACATTTTATAAGGTTGTTATTAAAATTTTATAGTCAATTATACAAAGTATTAATTATATCTCTTAATCTATGTGTATAACCTTAAAACATCAATTAAAAAGGTTCAAAATTATTTGTTTTCGATTATCTAATAAATCACTTAATGAAAGTAGATTCTCTTTCCATTCATTTTTAAAAACTTCCATGATCCCTTCTCGAACCAAACATGAATATTTCGATTCATTTAGCTCTCACACTCAATTACTTATGGTAAATTTCCATATATTTTTTTGAATGTAATGAGCCCTATAGAATCGAAAAAATTGGGTGCTATCATATAAGTTTACGAGTTGGAGATAAGCAGAATCAAACCGTTGACATCTAGAGGGAGTCACAATTAGCACACTAAAAATATTTAAAAGTAAAAAATTAATAATCATAGTCACAGATAAAATATACGAGTCTATAATGCTCATACTTCTTTTAAACCAGGAATTATAGATGGACTTTTAAATTAATTTGTGTTAAGATATTTCTTGAATCCTATTTAAAAAAGAATTGTTATTATGAAAAAAGAATGTTTTCTATTTTTAATAGGATATTTATTATATAATGGAGTCTTATTTTGAATAGGAAAAGGAGAATTGTGGGTAACTCTACAAATATAGTGTTATTCTCAAATGGCACAAAGAGATCTATAAAGGGGGTTGAATAGATTCTTTAAAATCTCATATTAAAATTATTTACCCAATAATTTATTAGATAACTTATTTCAGCTATGCACAACGGAATATTGTTTCATAAAATCCTTCAAAGATTAATGAAAGACTTTAATTCTAAATTTAGAGATAATGTTGTGGAAATACGTCTTAGGTTATATTGCAGTTTATATGACAGTTGATCTTGCAGTTGGTAAAACAAGTAAAGAGACAGTTATTTTTAAGAGGTTTGGAGTCTAAAATACTTATAGTCTTCTCTTTCACTTTGATGAGGAGAGATGATCTACTAAGGATATTGGTCACTAAGACTAGGTTCTCTCATAACCAATTACAACAATGTGATCCAGTAAGTATCACATAAGTCACTAAGACTTGATCTCACACATAGGTTAATTCTTTCAGAATCAAGCAAGTCTCTCAGACTTGTTTTACAAAGATCACTAAGATATAATCTCACACAGAGGTTAATTATCTTATAATCAAGCAAGTCTCTCAGACTTGTCTTACATCTCATGATGATGCCCTTGTTATAACTGCACAGGTGAACACTATAGATCTACGACGGATTTTCATAAACAATGGGAGTTCAGTTGATGTACTTTATAGCTATGTGTACAATCGATTGAACTTGGGGGGGGGGGGGCAGGAAGCTGGAGATTTACAACGAGTTGCCCCTCTACAGCTTCAATTATGCTCCAGTACCTATTGCAGGAACAACTAAGTTGTCGGTGATCTTTGGCACATCACCAAAGCAATCCTCCATAATGAAAAAGATCTACGTAGTCAATATTGAAAGCAATTATAATGCTATCTTAGGGATGACCACATTATAATAACTTTTATCCCTCATTTGAAGATGAAATTCTTGACAAAGCATGGGATCAGGGGAGTCCCCAAAGACCAGGATATATCTCGAAAATATTATCTCCAAACTATTCAGGCTACTTCCACAGGGGTTAATAAATAAAAAACAACCGTGAAAATTGAATTAGAACTCTTACGGAAGGAGGAACAGAGCCGATAACAACTCCTGTTAAGGAGACCAAGGAGATAGAATTGTTTACAGGAGATGATAAGAAAATAGTATAGATTGGGCGCAGACTACATGCATACTTTATAAATCTCCTTATCAATCTTCTAAGAGAATACTCAAATATTTTTGCTTATACTTCAGCTAACATGCTAGGGATAGATGAAAGTGTTGCATTTCACAAGCTTAGATAGTCCCTCAACATTAAAAGGTAATTAATGAAGAAATTGATAAACTTTTGGCTATAGGATTCATCTTTGAGATAAACTATCTAGAATGGCTCGCCAACGCGGTGTTAGTCAAGAAACATAATAGAAAGTGGATGATGTGTATCGACTACACATATCTAAACAAAGTTTGCCCGGAGGATTACTATCCCCTTACGGGCATTAATCAATTGATTGACTCTACTTTCGGACATACAATGTTGAGTTTCCTTGATGCATTCTCCGGATATAATCAGATTGAAATGTATACTGAAGACATTTTGAAGACATCCTTTATCACTCACCGAGCCATATATGTCTATAGAGTCATGCCTTTCAGCCTCATTAACGTTGGGGACACTTATCAACTCATGATGAACAACACCTTTATAAATCAGATAGGTAGAAATATGGAAGTCTATGTCGATGACATGATAATAAAAAGCATGGAGATTGAAGACCATCTCATCGACCTCAAGGAATGTTTTTAAAATTTACGATGCCATAACATGAGACTTAATCCTAATAAATGCACTTTTGGCCTCGGGTCAGGCAATTTTTTTGGGATACATGGTTAACTAAAGAGGGATTGAGGTGAATCTCGAAAAGATATCGGTTATACTTATTATGCACCCACCTAAGAAATTTAAGAAAATACTGAGGTTAAATGGAAGGTTAACAGCTCTTCCGCAGTTTGTAGCCAAATCATCTGAGAAGTATCTCCCATTCTTCAACACTTTAAAAGGAACTCAGAATCAATAAAATGTTTCAATGGATAGAGGAATGTCAAGAGACCTTTGAACATATCAAATTGTATATCTCGTCCCCTCCCATACTAATCAAGGCATTACTCGAAAAAGATTTATACTTAATCTATCAGCGACTCCTCTAGCTGTTGAAACAGCCTTGGTCCGAAAAGATTTTGAAGGACAAAAATATGTTTATTATGTAAGCCATGCTCATCGAGATTTTGAAACTAGATACCCGAATATCGAGAAATTGACATATGCATTGGTTATTTCTAGCTTGAAACTTTGACAATACTTTTAGGGGAGATTGATCATCATTTTAACAGACAAACCCCTCAGAAAAGTTCTTTATCGTTCTGATCTTTCTAGAAGATTGACAATATGGGCGGTAGAACTAAGTCAGTTCAATTTGGAGTTCTGTCTTCGAACAACTATAAAGGCACAAGCCCTTATTGACTTCATTACAGAATGTTCTTTTCCCGAAAACTCAGAGTATGAAGATCCTACCATGGTTGATAAAACACCAGCACTTGAGGAACCAGTCTGGACACTATTTATAGACAGATCTTCTACTGGATTGAGAAGCGTAGCTAGAGTAATCTTACATCGACCGAAGGCTTCACAATTCAGCATGCCATACGATTTAATTTTATAGCTACGAACAATATTTCAAAGTATGAACCCCTTCTGGTAGGACTGAGACTTGCACAAAGTTTAGAGGTAAAAAATTTAATTATTTACAGTGACTTTCAATTAGTTGTTAAACAGGTCTTAGGAGAGTAAGAAGCCCAAAAATCACACCTATAAGCCTACCTCTAGCTTGTACATGGCCTACTTTCCAATTTCCAAAAATACCAAGTCATCGTTGTAGTCAGGGCTGATAATGTTAGGATCGGAGCTCTCTTTAAGCTGGCAATTACTGATTAAAGAGATTTGGAAGGCTCAGTTCATTTGGAAGTTCTCCAACAGTCGAGCACAATGATTCAGGAAGTAATGGACACTGATCAAGAAGACTCCCATCATAAACTTCTTGAAAAAGATCATCCTGAAGATAAAACCCAAGCTCAAAAAATCAAATACAAGTCCTCAAGATATTACATTATCAATGATCAACTCTACATAAGGTCCTATTCATCCCTATTGCTTTTAAGTGTTAGTACAAATGGGTTGCCCACAACGGGTCTTACCCTTACAGTCCATTAAGTTTAGTGCGCGCACTAGAGGACTCTTAAGTGTGATAGGCTTGGGATCGTTGTCCTATCACTTTGGATACTAACTAATTACCATATTCAATACATTAGTATGAGAGTTACCGTATCCAGTAGTGATTAATTGACAGTCACATTCTACAACAAAGTTTCTAATACATAATTTTCATTAAGAATCATTGTCCTGTTGAACAGAGCAAGTACCATAAAGACAATGTGAACAATAGAGGCCCACACATCGCATTCTAACATATTAAATACTTCTTGCCTCCATTATCAATATATCTTGAAGTTTGTGCTTACTTTCACACTGAAGGTATTTCTCAACGGTCTAAGTCGTCAAGCACTTTTCGATTATTTTTTTTGTAAAAATTATGTTTAAATCGATAATTAAACATACAGACAAATTTAAACGTTACCGCATGATATTACTCAGGTAAACTCATTGAACTCGTAGTATCTTTATACAACCTTATTAAGTTGGACATATGGGAAGATTTTGGAATGGAAACAATTTTATTTGACTATATAGGAATTAACGTTTTGCAGCTGCATCAAATAGAGACACATTAATTACAGAATTCACACCATTATCTTTCTCCACCATAGGTCATCAACCTTTATATATAATAAAAAAAATACAAATAAAAAGAAATGTAGGATTTTTATGCGAAAAGTATAATAGAAGTGGCAAACCCACTCACAGAATGATCAATCACTTTCTAGTTGAATCAATACAATTCTGTGACGAACTGAACAGGATAGACTGAGACAAGACAGTAGTTTACTGAAGTCCGACGGTCAATGCAAACTCTTCTGACCGTGAGATCGCCTCTTATTTGTGAGTCTTGACCAGGGGCGGATCTAGCCTAATAGTGAAATTATTTTTTTTATAAAAATTAAAAATAAAAAAATAATTTCAAAACTAAATAATATTTAAATATTATTTATAATAATATTTTTTAAAATTTTATTGTTTGAAATTATTGTACGATAGTCTCATTTTCAATAGTTACAAAAATATAATATTCAACATATATTACTAAAGAATCATTCTTCCACTCCTCTCTGAACAATTTTTATTCGAGGTCGATTAGCAAAAATATCATGATTTCTTCATTTTTAATAGTTACAAAAATCCACAAGCAATTATTAAATTTATGAAATTATAAAAAAAAATATAACTAAAAAATATATTTATTTGATAGGTCAACGTTATAACTGGAAGACTAAAATAGAAAGAGTAAAATATGTACAAGTTTAAAATAATTAATAATTTTTTAATTTAAAATTTTATATTTTTATTAAATACTATTAAAAAAAAATTAATCCCCAAAAAATTCAATGGAGTTAATTACCCCACTTCCCATCCTCTAGATCCGCCAATGGTCTTGAAAATCTTCTTAATTAGACTCTATTGAGATTCGAGACCATCATTTTATTATTGACTAACTTAGTTGTCGTTGTAACGTTTAGTTAGATGTAGTTGTCGCATTTAATTAGTTATCGTTACATTTAATTAACCATAAATATCGCGTCTAATTAATAACTGCATAAAATGACATAACTAATATCGAGTATTTTTGTTAATGAAAACTTTATCACTTACTAATTTAATTAATGTTTTTTTATATTTCATCATTTTATTAATATTAAAATTATTGCGTCTTGAACGGTTAACATAACCATTTTTTTTCTTCCATACATTATATACGTGTGTTCACTGTGACTACATAGTTGCCATAAATAAATAAATGAGATGGACTGTCATCATCATGAGAATGACAGAAAATGTCATTTTATATTCCTGGAGCATGATTACAGCATATTTCATTATTTTCACATGAGAGTGAATTTTACACGGACTCTATCACGTGTGAAATCTATTTTCATATGAGAGAGTAAAACATACTATAACTATATTCCAGAGATATGGCATAATTTTTCGAATGAGAGTCAATATATATAACAGTACTATTTTACATTTTAAACATCCATCAGCTAAGGGATTTTCACATCTAGAGTGAGTCAAATGTATATATCTAATAAGTATTTTACATGAAACGTTCATACCGTGGAAGATCGATCCGTTTATTACCTTGAAAATTAATGGAAGAGTAGGTCAAGGTTTTTTCTTGATTGGTTAACATGGAAATCCAAAGGAAATATTCTTCCATTTTATTTTTCCTTGTTTGTGTAATTTTCTTACTCCACAACTTATCAAACTAAGAGTTGAAAACAATCATTCTTAATTCCTCTCCTATTTCAATTTCCTCATAAGGTGGTAATGGCCATAGCCATAACTTTTGGATATTATACTTTTAATGTAAAGTTTGGTGGCCTTTATGATTTTTCTTCTCACATAATCATTTCACAGCCCGTGTATGTTATAATGAACGTTATTTTATTCAAAAAAATATATATTTTAGCTATTATATATTTACTTTGGTGCCGAAGACAACAAAGATATTAGGTTCACCCTTGTTGTGAAATCAATATAAATGAGAGAGAAAAGTTTTATGTTATTTTTCTTTCTCTCTTGCTGTTTCCGTTATCTTTTCTTTCTTTCTTACTGTTTACGTTCTAAAGATCGCCTTAAATGTTGATAACAATAATAGACATTTTTAGTTGCGGTGTATTAACAAAATACACGTTCTCACTTTAATGTACAACGCAAGAAGTTGAAAAGTTTATTTTTTATATGCAAGTTTGAAGCAATAAGACTTACGTTAGAGAAGGGGGTTGTATCCATAAAATGTGTATATATATGTATTAGACAATGAATCTAGTTGAAATTATCCACATTATAGGGGACCATGTGACAAAAGCACATAATTTTGGGACAAGTATACAAATTATGACATGATGATGATAACATTGCATTAAAAGTACAAGAGATAGAAGCTAAGGTGGTTGTTACAATTAAAAGCACAAGAGCGAGAATAAAACATGGGGCCGGGGTGAAGAAATAAAGAGAAACATCTTGGGATTTCCATTAGTAGCAGGTCGATCTAGTCAGCCTTTTCCAAAACCTATTTTGACAATTTGATTAACAAAAGAAACCCTAGATATCTAAACCACCTTTCCCTAATTAGAAATATTGGTGGGTTGTTCGACTTTGGCCAACACTAGATTTCTCAAATAGCCTTAGCCTATTATCACCTAACTTTGTCTTGTAAGCAGAGTTCTTGTATTCACACCATGTGAACTCCTTGTACAAACTTTCTTCTCCTTCTTCCATTAGTGAAGATAAAGGTGCTATCTTTTGACTCAATGGTGGCCCTCCAAAGTATATCATTGACATCCTTTCCTTCGAACTGTCAGCTATTACCCTATGCTTTACACTCCTAAATCTCCCATTAGTCATTACCTGCAAAAACAACAATTAACCCACACGTTTCTTTATTAGAAACCATGGAAGAGATAGAGTTGAAAAAACTGAAAAAGGAGAGGGCCCATTAATAAAAAAGAAAGGATCCAAGTATAATATACAAAGGCATGGACCCCAATATTAAGATATAGACAGGTGAGATAGTTACATATTTGCCCAGTTCCCCCAATTTCGTAATTAGAACTCTAATTATTACAGACATTCCTTAAAAAAGTATTTAAAAACTTGTCACACTATATTTAATGTAGTAAATCAAATTCCCAGGTGAGATATATTACTTGTGACAATACTTTCGAAATCTTGAAATACCTATTAGAATAACTAGCTTGTAAAGAAAAAAAATCTTAATTTTTTTGACTACTTATGAGAATTGAGGGAATTAAATTGAAATATTTATGAAGGGGGGTTGAATAGTCTACCTGCAAGGAATCATCAACATTGATGAAAAAGGAGTACTGATCAGGTGGGACTGAAACCCAAGTCCCATCTTTCAGAGCAATTTGCAGGCCAGAAGTGTTGTTGGATCGCACCACTGATATCACCTGCGGGTCTGTATGCTCTCCAAATCCAATCAAATTTCGACCACTTAATGCTTCAAGGTCCAGTGGGCATGGTGGATAATGGTTTAGCCTAAAAGCAGAGTCACTCTTTTCATCCCTCAATAGCCTACTTAACACATTCCTTGGCTCAATGTTTAAATCATCAGCTATCATTTCCAGCACTTCACAAGCCATATTTTTCACGGCTGATACGTAATCATTCACTAGAGACCTGTCATTCCAAAAAAAAATTAAAACAAAAAAAAAAATTAAAATTAAAAATGAAAAAATTGAACTTGTTACACAGTTCTTTTTTAAAGTAATGAGTGGTGGGAACAAGATGTAGACTTCCAGATACGGCTTTGTTAGGCTTTGGCTAGTGGGGTTCATGATGCCCCAGCTTAGCGATAAACTATATATGCGGAGATAGACTTTGACTAGTGGGTTCATGATGCCCAGAGTCTAGTTAGACCAGCATAGCGATCAGCCACGTGTTATATATACATGCGACTGCCACCTTAGCGGCTACGACAAACTCACTTTGAGTGATAAATCTCATAAATACACATATAATGTGATAGAGATAAAGACGAAAAATGTGGAATTGTTACCAGAAAAGTTGAGGATTCTTTGGGAGAATGGAGAGAGACTTTTGGGAAATGAGATCAGAGTTGGTGCTAAAGAGGAGGTATTCAACCCAACCCACATCACCATTTGGGCCAATTTTCTTGTTACCATAGCCAAAAGGGTCAGGGGGGCCAGCCTTGTCTTTCTCCGATTGTGGCAAGTGAAAGAACTTCACACTCTCATCTTCCAATTTGGTCATAATTTCCATTGGAACCCCATGATTTATGACCTTAAAGAACCCAAACTCCTGACACGCCTCCACTATAAGACTCTTTGCATCAGGCCTCAACAAATCAATAACTGGAATTCCAGTTAAATGGGTAGTTTTTGGCTTGCATAGTTCGATGAGAGGGAAATTGTCATGTTCCGCTGGCTGCGATAAGACCACCATGGCTAGCTAGACAAAGGAAAGGAAAAGGAAAGGAAAAGAAAGTTAAGAGAGATTTGGTTGTGGGTGAGGAGTTTCAATTGTAATGCTAATGCATGAGAAAGGAAAGGAAAAGGAAAGCAAAGGTCAGACGCGTTAGAAACTATATGAAGAGTGATGGTGGGCTTAGTGCGCTTGCTTGGCAATTTATACTACCGGCCGGGGGCTGGCCATTTTTAAATCAAAAATATAAATGTTCTAATATTCGCTAACTCTCCAAAAGGACTATTAAAGAGTAGAAATTTGAGGTTAAAATCACTTTTAGCTAAACCATTTGTTTTTTACTTTTAGCCGAAACAATATTTTGATAAAAGCACAAAATAGCAAAGAGAACGCTATTGATACATACTATACATAAAAAGTTGTGCATAAATAATATAAAAGTAGAGAGAAAATAAGAAACGGAACCTATCATTATATGTTTTACACATTTTTATTAGTATACAATACACGTATCATACTCTTTGTGCAATTTTTTGTGAATAATTTATACACATAGTATTACTCAATAGAAAATTATCCTTATATTGTTAAAAAGAAATAAAATTTCATATTACACAATCATCTTAAATTTGTCTTTAATACATTCAAAATCACTTATATAATTATGTATAATCAAATGCCATCTTAAGTATCATATAAAAACACTTGTGTCAAATATATATATATATTTAAAAGCGCTTCATCTTATTGCATGACACCGTACAAATTCACCAAACGTGCACCTAACTAGTGTCTCAGATTCAGTCCTGGCCACATTGTAATGGAGGGGAGATTATTTTATGTTTATGGAATAAGTGAATATTATGTTTCTTTCCTTTCACATATCTATGAGTTCATCTGTGGTGGGACTCACATGTATGTAAGAGAGATAGAGCGTACTATTCACTTGTTCCAGAAGTATGAAATAATTTTTCATAATGGAGATATTTTTTTGTACTGATTATGAAATTTATTTGTAATTGTATTTCATAATTTTATTATCCGTAGTATTATTACTCATAATTATGCTAAACATTCCCATTTTGAAATGTCAGTTTGTAAGATTTTAATATTATAGTTATGTTATTTTAAAAATAATAAAATTTATAATTAGTACTATTACTTTTTAAATAATTGACAATAATTATAATTACCAATTAGATTTTACAAATTTATTTTAGTTTTAAATTTAGAATTTCATAAAGTCGAGACGAATTTTTTTGATAGGGAGGTGGTAACTACTAACTCGTAATGTGATAATGACAATAAGACTGTCATATATATATATATATATATATATATATATATATATATATATATATATATCATTAAGTGAGAGAGATGTCAAGAATATTATCCAAAGTGTATATTTAAGATAACTGAGGTCACCTAATTGTCAGTATGACCTCAAATAAAGAATGAGATGCCCAATCTTTGCCAAAGATTTATTCATTATTAAATGGGATTCATTTAATATCAATTATTATGTATAATGTTAGAATTTCAATTTTTTAGTTAATTTTAAATGACGTATAATCAAATGATTTGCTATCATTAATAAATGAGATATATCACTAAATATGTACATATACCATGTTCTCATATTAATACCTAGGTATTCATGTCATAGTACGTTATAATTTAATTTGTATTTAAAATTTGACCTAAATTATTATAATAATCTTTTATGTAGAGAAATCTTAGATTATAAAGAATTTTGCTATGAGTAATGATCCATGCAATGATATGTATAATGACTTGATGTAAAAATAATAGAACTCAATATGAAAATAGTGGGTCTCACTATTTTTATATTGAATCATTGTACACATTATTGTATGGGTCATTACATATAACAAAGTTGAATTATAAGTACGAAGAAACAGAGATATTCGAGCAAAAGGAGTAATTTATGTCGCAATATGCCTACCCCAGGAAAAGAACATAACATAGATGCTCTTATTCCAGGAATAGTATCCTGCGAATGCAGATCTACCTTTGAGTTCGTTAATGGATATGCATCTCTTTAACCCTCAAATCGTGCTTCAAAGGAAAATATAAAATAAAAATCTGATATTCCCCATTAATACATAAAATTAATTGGAGGACTAATTAATTTTCCGACCTCCACTAACAATGCAATCGATGCACAATTAACTAACTTAAATTTTATAAGATATTCGGATCCTTTCTATTATATTTTTCACCCCATGCCATTTTCTCCAATATATGTGCAGAGACACGATAATTAGATTTATTGATACATTTTGTCACTGATAATTGTATGCTAATGTCATTGTTAAATTTTTTTTATTTTTTTTTTTTGCTAAATATGTATTGTAAAAAAATTGAGTGAAAATGATATAGAGGAAATCCTACCTAGATGCACGTAATTGTTTTTGATAAAATAGGGCATGAAAACATCATCTAGGCTATATCCACCGTTCAAGAATACAAAATATATGTTTTTTTTTTGTTTAAATTGATGAATTCATCAAGAGGTAAGAACATCATGTGATATACTCAGTCGGTCCGAATATTAAAGTCTCAATTTTAAAACGTGCACTTTAAAAGAAAAGCTATAAGTTTTTCATTAAAACGAAAATATTTATATTAAATTAGTTAAAGTTTGTGCAAGTGTGGTTCATTAATTATTTTTATTTTTTTTTTGAAATATCATGTAGCTTTAAGTCTATTTTTTTTAATTAAAAATGGTGGAACTCTGAAATTAAGATGTGACTTGTAGTATAAAAGTTTATGCATAATGATTCCAGCTGCCTAGATCAATCAAGTGTCTCTGCAATCCATTAGGTAGTACTTTTCCAACTTTGATTTCAAGCAGAATAAACAATACAAATTGACACTTAGACGTTCACCTCAATCAAATATTGGAAGAAAGTACTGTAACGATTAAGCTTCTAAACAGAGAGAGAAGTAAAGAAATTGGTCCCTTTTTCTTGGATTCTCAAATGCATGGTTGGTGAACTGAAAGCCTCCATTTATTTTAAGTTGGTCCATAATTTGTCACCGTCAAACATGGTTGTTAGATATATGGTATGTTTTTTAGGTGCATTTTAAACGGCCTATACGAAATTCTGCAAGATTCACTCGCCTTTAAAGGAAATAATGGATCAGTGATATTGGGAGGGTGGAGAAAATTGAAACACAGTGAATTGTATCACAAATTAAAAGTCCCTCTTCTTTTCTAAAATTATTTGGTACTATAATAATTATACGTAATTAATTGATCATGTATATAAGAGGACGTTCTGCAATAATAATAATAAAAAAAAAAAAAAACTTAGCATATAATAAAAAAAACAAACTTAGCATACCCCTTTTTATTTTTACATGAATTAGAAAACTATGGAGTCCACTAATCCGCAATATAGTGGTGTGACAACATAATTGCAATTTGAATAATTCTTGAGTGGGATTTTGATATTTGAAGTCCAATGCATGGTAAATAATGGTTATCTAGAATTAAATAACTGAGATGTCAGTCAAAATTGTATGGCATTCACATACCAAGGAGCAGAATTCATTGAATGAAAAGTATCGTGCGGCTTTTATTGGCTCAAGCAAGTGGTGCGATTTGATGTCAGTGGGATAGATAGTTATGTATATATATATGACTGACAGCTTCTTAAATTTTTCAAAAAAAAAAAAAAATCAAAAATTTAAAGGTGAATGTACTTGAAAATGAATTTTGCTCAATGATTAGAAAGGGCAAAATTTTAAAAAGAGTACTCTATGTTGGTGTTGAATAAATAGTCTATAGCCTAACTTTTGGTTCAGCCTAGTCAAAACTCAGCCTGTCAAGACATAATCCAGTTTAGCCCGATCTAAAGGCCGCGAACAAGCTACATTTTTTTAATTCAGATCAGGCATGACACCAATAAGTCTAGCCTAACTTGAGACCTGGCCTGGCCTGAGGCTCGGCCTGATCTGAGGCCTGGCCTAGCTTAAGGCCGGTCTGGTTCACCCAAAACCTGGTCCAACCTGTCAATTTTTTTTCTTTGCTATTTTAATTCTCCCACTGCAGACGAAAACTTACTCTTTGTGATAACTCATTCAATAAATCAAATAAAATTAACGTCTTTCAATGTGTTCATTCATGCATGTTTGTTTATATACGAATAAAGAAATTTATGAAAACACATTGGGTAGTGTAATATATAAGTATTTTTCTTACCTAGCTAGTAACCTACACTTTTTGTAGACATTTCATTACATCTTCATTTTAATAAATACTTAGCGTAAAAACTAGAAAGTCATTTATAAAATAATAATAATAAAAAAAAAAGATAGTTTTTATAAATAAAAAAATATTTTTTTTAATAATGATAATATAAAATAATATAATATAATATCTTTAAAATTGTATATTATTTTAATTCATTAATGTAATTTGCAAGTTGTAACTTGTAATACATTATTTTTAATTAATACATCATTAAGTTTAAAATTTTAATTGACGTTTTTATAATATTTAAAATTACTAAAAAAAATTTGAATGAACCGGATCGGACCAGCCTAACCCAAGACCTGGTCTGCCCTGCAGGCCTCAGTAGGCCCCTTTTTCAAAGGTCAAGCCTGGCTTGGCCTGGCATACAAACCGAAAGTCAAAGGCCAGGTCCGGCCTGGTCAACGGCTAAGGTCTGACAGACCTAGGTCGACTTGTTGTGCATAACTACCCCATGTCTATACCATGATAAGACATGGGGTATGCATATGTGATATGAGAAATCTTTATGTTTTCCACTAGTAATTGTTCATATTTCCATCATAGAAATTAAAACTTTTCGCGGTTGCTAGAATTTAGAAAAATAATTATAGTATCATCTAAATTGAATTGAATGGAAGTTCATTCTTTCTTTTAAATAATATTCGCCCCCATATAATTGTACAAGATTATTGCAAATCTGTCTCCAACATAAGACAGACCCAAAAATTAATTTGTATTAAATACTATGTACATAATAGTATTTAATTCAAAACTATGATTTGAGAGAAGAAAATAATAAACCCAAAATTCCTTAAAAGAATACAGGCATTTATTTCTTGTGAGTGAATTAATTGTTTCAAAAATAGATGGATCCTAATCCTATATATACTATAAAAAAAACTGTTATCAGTGACTAAATATATCAGTGACCGCCAACATCCATTGCTGATAATACTATTAACGACCGACATTAGCGATCGTTGTTCAAATTGGTCGCTATAACTATTAACGACAAAAAAGACATCATTGGCGTATTGCTAATACAGTTTTCTAGCCCAAATTCTGGTGTGGTTTTTTGGCACAAAATATTTTTAGCAACTAAAACCAATTAGCGATCAGAATCAGTCACTAGTAATGCCACGTCAATTCAGTATCAGCGACTGCGCTATTAACGGTCGTTGATGTATTAAAATTACTTAGTTTGATCCCCTGCATGCTGCAAAAGCTCATTTGCAGGAAGAAAAATAAAAAAGAGAAGAAAGGGAGAAGAAAGAGAGAATGAAGGGGAGTTACTACCCACCATTGCTACTGTTAGCACTGAGTCCATCATTGCTGCCACACTTTTCGTGCCATTGTAAGTTTTTAATATTTTGTTTCCATATAAGTTCACAAATAAAAAATAAATGTATAGTTGCAAATGTATGAATGTGTCAATGTATGAATATTTGAATGTATTATTTAGGAGTGCATACATTTAATTAATTGTATAATTGTGGGAATGAGATGTTAATGTTGTTGATTTGGGAAAATTGAAAAAAAAATGGGGGAGAAAAAAAGAAGCAATCACCATGTGGGAGTACTACTTTCTCTTGGAGTATAATCTATTTTTTCCTAAGCCCCAAAACCAGCCTTCTAGGTGTGTTATACTTATACCCACTTATCCTTCGGATTAAATGCAAATAAGTCTCTTGAACTCTAGGATTTTTGGACTTTGAGTCCCTTTTTTTTGTCAATGCAAATCGAGCCCTATACTATTTAAAATTTTAGATATTGAGCTCTCATGCGTCACATGTGCGTTGACTGTCTACGTGGCACATATGACATGAAATTTAAGTAGATTTTGCCCAAAAAATTAATTGCTCCCAAGCATTGATCCTTAAACTTCAAGTTTGTATTTTTGTTCAATGCATCACCCAAACACGATGAGTCTAGTTGTTTAAAATGCAAAAGAAATAAATCATATACTAAATAATTTTATTTTTCTCCTACAACAACAAGAACAACAGCAACAACAACGTACAACAACAACAACAACAACAACAACAACAATAATAATAATAATAATAATAATAATAGTCGACTCCACATACTGCTATTGATTGTGTTATAGCCATATGTAGAGACCTTACCATTTTTCATAAATTTCAAACTCATCTGAAGGCTTTAAGTCCTAATGACTTAGCAGATGCAGTAGTGCCAGTAACACGCCAGCAAGAGCATAAACAAGAGCATGACAGGGTAATCTTAGAAATTAGCATAATCAAATCAATAAATAGTATATTAAACATGTTTTCTTCTTTTGTTATAAGAACAGTTGGATGATAATACAAGATGAGCTGTCTGGGATTGAGTATGTCTTTTTATTCTCTCTCTCTTTTTCTTTTTTTTGGTATCACATACATTTTGGTATTTGTTTTGATATTATATTTAAATTTTAGTTTGATTGTATATATAAGTACTTAGATTTCATTTTGGTTTGATTGTGTATAA
Source organism: Hedera helix (assembly GCA_947179155.2). Lineage (NCBI taxonomy): Eukaryota > Viridiplantae > Streptophyta > Magnoliopsida > Apiales > Araliaceae > Hedera > Hedera helix. The sequence goes on from OX359278.1 coordinate 4,902,150, forward strand.
AACATATTTTAGTTTATCTCAAAGTTACTATTTGGCTGGATTGAGATTAGTTTGTATATATCTGTTGTGTTATGTGTTGGGACATGAATACAGGTACAAAATATTTTTGAAAAATCTACAAAATAGGAAATATATATATTTTTTAAATTATTAGCGACCGAAATCGATAGCTAATAACCATCAACGATCGGGCATTAGCGACTAATATCGATAGCTAATATTAGCGACCGATTTTAACTACAACAGATTTGGTTGTTAATTCAGTCGATGACAATTAAAAAGAGAGAATGGTATAATATTTTTCACATTTTTGTCATATGTGTATTTATAATAACTCAATACAAGAATGTGATACATACAATAAAAAGTTAACAACCATTAGATGATAGCAATCCGAGGTTACGGATATATGAAGCTAAATACATAAGTTATCTAAAAAAAATTATATCTAATAATTGGGATACACATACATTAGTCATTATCTTAACAGTGACACATTACGCCATGTCACTTAACCACTAATTCGGATCAATGATAATTTCGATTACTAATGTCGGTCGTTGATATTGCAGTCGCTGATGGCAGTCGCAAATGTGTTTTTACTGACCAGATTATCTGCGTTCGAAATTAACAACCGCTTTCGGTCGCTATAACTTATCAACTACCGTAATCGGTTGCTGATAAGTAGTCATAAATAGGCTTTTTTCTTATAGTGTTATAAGACTCCAAACATCCATTTGAAAAGATACCACTCCAAACATAGCCTTTGAAGAGATACCAAATATCCACCTTTGAATCACATCTTTTGGTAATCAATAACTTAGATTATATTGAAATAATCCTGAACAGGCACAACCAAATTAACACACCCTTTCTCAAGAGTCACACCAATTCGAACTGGGTGCAAGTCCACACCCTTTCATAAGAATCAGTCTGGTTTGAATCGGGTGTGGGTCAAACCATTACAAGGGTTCAATATCATGCCTTCGTAAAAAATAAAGGCATCTGGTTAACTAAAACCTCTTGGTTCAAGCCTCACATCCTTACCAATTGAGCCAACTTGTCTGTTGATTTATAAAACATTATATAATAAATTTATCATAAACATATAGATTTTGAAAATATCCAACAATCTCCCTTATTTTTAAAATCCCATAACTTTATCTTATTATGAACTTCTTCTCTTTCTTTAGATATGTCATACATAAGTAAGAGGTATCTTTTGATTTGAAGATTTGCATAGTCTATATTATAAAATATCATAATTCTTCATAGCATTAGCTTTAAACTAAAAAAATTTAAAGTGATATTTTACTCAATAGACATATACTATACCATTTATAGTTTAAAGGAAATTCAACACATTTATGACATTGTGTTTATCTCTTAGGTTTTGTAAGTGTCTTAGAGAAAAGTCGTAAGTCTCGTAGAAGTGGCCCTATTTCTCTCACTTACATTATGTGAATATAATCAGATGCATTGTATGACTTACACGCATCCTCCAATCTGGACATAGATTCATTAAAAGAATTACCCTATCCTCCTTTGATCTCCATGCAAACGTGCATTAACCTTGAGATAGAACGAAGATATTCTCTTCACTACTTTTAAGTGCATAAGTCAGTTATGACTATAAATATTTTTCATTGAATTTGTGAATAAATGTTTAGTCTATTACTAATTGGGGTCCATTTGTAAGTTACCTTTCATTATAAAGGCTTAAAACCCATCTCCGTGGAATTACTCTATAACAATCCCTGCCTAGGATTTTTGTATCCGAGATCCACCAAATTTATTTTGGTCTTAACAAAAATAATGACTATATTACTTTGTTATTATCGAGCACTTATTTATATAGTCATGTCTTATACTGATATGTCTAGATTTTTTTAAAAAGTCACTGCATGATCATAATTATCACTTGACTTAGGTCATACATGTTTCGCTAGTATCAGACCCCTAATTAAGTCAATCACTTTCATTATCATAAAATGATAATGTTCATACTTTATTATTAAATGACATAAAGCATCTCTCAAAATTAACTTAACATACATATAATTCAACCTCATTGCTTAGGCCCTTAGTGCGAGGATTTATTGACTTGACAAAATTAAATGTCACAAATTTTGTGTATAATTTTTCATTTATATATTATTATCTCTAACCGAGATACGTTGACAATAATTTTATAAAATGACCGACCTTAACATAAAGTTATAAACCACATTATATTTAAGGCCAAGATATATCTATAAATAAGCGAATCTAAAGCCATGCGCATTAATCTGGACGTGGTACAATTTAAAACAGTAATCTAACTCTAGTAATTACCGCCTTTTCTTTTGAGAGAAATTTTATTATATTTATATATTTAAAATTGACCATAATCCATGATCATATCATATGGGCATGGCCATTACAAACAAAATTATTTATACTTAAACATCATACCAAATATCATACATATGCAAAATTTAATATGCATTAATTTTAAGGCACATAACTTAGTACAAAATTTCATGATATGATTAATCAAAATATTATATATGCAAATTATTCTTATGCAATGATTTTAAGAATAAATTAACAAGTATATACTATATTTTTTAATAAATGCAAATTTCCACATATAATAATCAATATATATTACTTTATTTTCCTCCTAAAATAATATAATCACATATATTATATTTGGAAAAAAAATACATTTTTAGCCACATATAGTATTATCAAATAACTATTTATACTATCATGCTAACAATCAAATTGCATAATAAAATAATTCACTTACAGTGATTTCATATTTCCATCTTTTATGTTTATTTGACTGTGAAACTTCCTCCTGGATAATAATAATAATAATAATAATAATATGTAGCCATCGCAAGCCTTCCATATTCAGACTCAAAATATTTTTCAGAATTGTCCTTCATAAAATACTGTCGTCTTAAGATTGTTAGAACTTTTCGACGTATGAAATTGCTAGAATTTTGAAAAATAATTATAATACTGCCTCAATCGAATGAAATTTTACTTTTTCCTTAAATACAAAATTACAATATTAAATATTAAATACTACGTGTAGAATAGTATTTAATTTAAAACTTTAACTTGAGAGAGAAAAAAATATTAAACCCAAAATTCCTTAAAAGAATAATAGAATGACATTTATTTCTTCTGAATGAATTGTTTCAAAATGGATGGATCCTAGTCCTATTTATAGGACTCCAAATATCCCTTTGAAGAGATACTACTCCAAGCATAGCCTTTGAAGAGAGACCAAATATATACCCTTAGATCGCAAATTTTGGTAATCAATGGCTTATATTATATTGAAATAATACTGAACCAAAAAAATGCACCCTTTTCCCAACGGTCACCCCAATTTTGACTTGGTGAAAGTCCGCACCCTTTTCTAAGGGTCACCAGTTCAGATCGCATGTGGGTCGAAGGGTTCAATTGCCTTTGTGAAAAACAAAAGCATCCGGTCAACTGAAATCTCTTGTTGAAATCTCATATCTTTACAATTTAAATCAACGTATCTTTTAGTTTATAAAAAAGCATATAATAAATTTATCGTATGCATAAAGATTTTGAAAATATCCACCAGAAGCATCACATGTAAATCTTCATATTTATATCAAATTATTTGCTCTTTTTTTGGATACGATCAAATCAAATATAGTTGAGAAAATTTTTAATTTTGCTTTAGTTGATTTGATCGAGAGTTTTGAGTACATAGTTTTGCAGTGGTTAAGAAATAGATAATATTACCCACTTATAATTTACCAAAGTAATTTCAACCCATATATAGCTACAAACATTCATACAACAAATTATATAATTAATAATACTATAAAGTTTTTAATTATTTTCGTTCTAGGAGAGAACGAGGAAAGGAGAATTTAAACAAGGACGTTATAATATGAGCAATTTATATCCCTTCCATGCAAGATGAATTAAAAGGGTATCCGTTGTTCAAATTATAGTAGTTGTCATAGTATTTTTTACTTAGTTACTCTATGCGTTGCCATTGGCATTGGCATTGGGAGAATAAATGAACGTGGGGAATAACAAAGACAATGATTTGTATAGTTGGCTTTTGACACGTATGTAGATGTGGTGTCGTAAATATCAAGGTTGTTCCATGATGATGTGGTCGAAATTCGTTCGTTAACATCATAGTCTCATTTGTATCACATAATTTTTTGACGGTTGTACATGGAACCCGAATTGGCTAGAATATTTTTCCCAATGGTTTTTTCTTCTTGTGGGTTCACGAGTATATAATTATTGTGTCACTTTTAGTGGACGGCTAGGGGATGCGTAATATTTGGGTCCACAAAGTAGAATGAGCCAATGTTTGCATTAGATAATAATGGAGTTTGTACTTTGAGATGTTACATTGAAATTTTGTGGTATTACTTTGTAAATTGGAGTTTAATACATGATCAAGAATGAGGAAAAGAGATTGATAAATTACTACTGGAGTTAAAACTAGTAACAGGGGCACTAATAATAAATGTTTTCTAAGGTATAATTCATATCTTCTTCCGAATTTATTTTTTAAAATTTATCTGGTATGCATGGTTTAATAAATACTACCTTTTTGCTGAGTACACACCCGAAAGATAATTGTAGGCTCCACTATTACAGAACAATTAAAGAGATTGATAATTTGGAAAAATATGAAATTAAGTAATGCCAATATGACATACATCTAATTTTTGCTAATCAGATGATGACGTGACACAACTCATTCCAGCAAAAATTAGGCCAAACTATCAGATTTAAGTGTGTATTGGTAACTTAACAATACCTGAGATCCATATCCGGAGAATTGATACTTTGGGAGCTCAATTATAAAACGAATAAAATTTTGAAAGACTAAAATGCTATTAACCCTTTTGGTTTTTAACCTTTCTGGCACCCATTTTGCAAATTGTTTTGCTAGTAAAAGTAAGAATTCATGTGCCGTGCTAGTCAGCCATATATATTTAAGCAATCTATTCAATATTATTTATGCTTTTCCTAATGCTTTAAGATTCTCTCACAATTTTGCATGGCTTTTATTTTGTTAAGAGGATGTTTATGTGTTTTTAGTTTACCAAATTTGATGGAGTTTATTCGTGCGCTTACCTTGAACCAAGTGAAGAAACGATGGTAAAGTTAATTTGATTGAAATCACATTTTAAGTGAAGAAAAATTATTAATTTAATTCACTTGCACAATTTAATTCCAAAACAATATCATAATTAATGAGTATATATTCATTGTCAATAATATATATATATATATATAGAAAGGAAAACAATAAACTGGTGAAGCATAACAATTTACCGTATTAACTTGAATCAACATATAATTTTTAGTATTTTTAAAAAAAATCCATATTCTATCTCCATAAATTAAGAAAAATTAATTATAATTATTAATTATCGTATTTAATGTACTATTAATCGTTTAAGTTAATTCATTTAAATTTATAAATTAACTCAAATGATTATAAAGTATAATTATTGATCGTAATTATATATATAAAGTATAGATACTCCCTTTTGTGGGATCACACGGATGTAATTCTCTAATTATAATTATAATAAATTCTTATAATTTATGTATGATAAGTTGGAGACAACTCATAATTTTAAATCTCAAAATTAATTGAAAGTAAGCTACCTCAAGTATATACTTCATTGTCGTGGTGATGTGCATGCGATTTGACTTTCAATCCATCGCCTGAACGCCACGAGTAACACAAGGCATGAGCGCCAAGTGTCCCGATCCTTCAAACAACAGGTGGAACGAAAATATAAATGTTGATTCAGTGAACATGATGAAGGAGCTTCACTGATAAAAAGAAGCCGCTTAATATGATATCAAATGCAGTCTTTTCTGTTTGTTACATAGTTGTTGCATGTCCATATTTTATAAACATACACAAGAAAAGCTATAGCACTGAGATTGATGGCTAAGACATCACGTGCCTTGTCACAACCCTAGCTCATTCTATTGGCCGCTAGGCCAGGGTACCTCATGGCTTGCATGGCTACTGCCGTGGGGGCTTTTATTTGCCCGATAACAAGTCAGAACTAATTAACATATAGACTGTATATAAGACATAATAAGACAGAAACAAACCAACACACACAGATTTCTCAGTTCATATGAATGCATGTGCAAATTTTAAGAAAAATATAATGTCAAATATTATTAATTTTGAATAAAGTGAATACAATAATCTTTGTAAATAATCTTTTATAATAAAAAAATAAATCCTTTGATTATATTTCTTACAGGTTGATTATAATCTAGAGGTTTTACGAACTTGATCCCAAATCCGCAGCAAAATCTTTGATCTGAATCTAAAATTATGTTGACTAGATGATTAAAAGTCTTGAATGTTTGGATTTTTATGAAGGTTTGTTACTTTGAATCTTCAAGACACCTTAATAAGACTTTAAATCTTGAATCTTTAAAAAATCTTTTAACTTAGAATTTTCAAGAATGTTTAAAATAAGGTTTTAGATTTTAAATCTTCAATAAAACTTCTACGTTAAATATTCAAGAAGATAAGGAACTTTGAATCTTCAAAAATGATTGAATAAAGTTTTAAATTTTAAATCTTCAAATCTCCCTGAATTTTCAAGAAAACCTAAATAAAGCTTTAGATCCTGAATTTTCAAAGAGAATTTTACCTTGAAATTTCAAGAGGGCTTTTGATCTTCACTACTAAAATCTATTTTTTTTTACTTGTGTACTAGTTAAAGATTCATGTCCACATCATCACAAATCTAATCATAAATGTACATAATTTTATGTAATGTCTTATTTAACTAGTTTTGGATCAATGTAAAGATTTTAAAAGTGTATTGAATTGAAACAGAAACACACAATTAAGAAAAAATGAAAAGATAAAAACCAATTAATTTAAACCTGCATGTTATGCTATTAATATTTTGATACAACTTTTTTTAAATAAAAATGTGGAACAAATCTACTAACATCACTATTACTTCATGATTTATAATCATAAAAATTTTCTATATGTTATTCTTAAAGACACTTGAAAGAATTTAGAATGGGATGTTAAATAGATTATTTAAAATTTTATTTTTAAAGAATGATTATCAAGTAGTTAAGAAAGTTAAATTTACTTGATTTGCACAGCAGACTATAAGTTTGAAAACCCCTTCAAAGATTGTATGAAAATCACTGTCTTAAATTTAGTGAATGTACAGAAATAAGTCACTAAGAAAAACGTAGAATGACTAAAAAGTAAAATGCAAAAAGTAAATAACACAAATATTTTAAAGTGGTTTGGAGTACAACTCCTAATCCTCTCTTCTACACTGCGAATAGGATTGATGCCCTAAGGATGATTTGGTTACACAAACCAAGGTTTACTTAGAACCGTTACAACAAGGTGATTCACAAATAATCAAACAAGTCACTTAGACATGGTTACAACAAATCACAAAGATCTATGCAATCACTAAGATAAAGTTGTTGTTTGAGGTATTACTAAGTTGCATTAAGTCATTCTTTAATTGACTTAGCAACAGTTTGTGTGTTTTAGAATCGTAGAGTGAAGTTTTGAAAACTTAGGTTTTCAACCTTTTGTTTCTTTGTTGATCGTTTTTTATAGCATTTGATGTAACAATTCTTTTATAGTGCCTTCTTGGGATTTACATGTTGAATTGTTACCGTTGCTCCATTTTATTTGAGACACTTGTCAAAATTCAAATATTTGACTTCAAATTGTTGTCTACTTGGACCACCTCAAGTTGTTTTCTTCAATATTGTACTTAGTGTAATAGCAAACACATGTCATTTGTCCTTACAAATAACTATTAGATAGAGTTTTTGTTATCTTGTCATTATCGCAAACACACATGAAAATCAATCTTGAGGAGCATGTGTTTAAGGTTTATGGCCCTTGTCATAACCTACCATCAACTTGTCAGAAAATCGCACTATATGATTTTGGCTTCTGCTGAACGAAATTATGGAGTTGATCCTCAAATAGTAGAGTATTTTAGACTCTTCTATTTTTTCTCTACGAATGCAATGATTGTTCTACCTTTGGAGCTTCAAGAATTTTCATGGATACATCACAACTGCCTATAACTCTGAAATGGTGAACTTCCTCATTCTCTTGCTGACATTTTATTGCTTTAGCTTGTTAACGTTTCTCAACTTCAGCTTATTGACTTTTTTTGCTTCAGCTCTTCTTTGTTCATCTTGATACTGACATTGCAATTCTGCAAGATTGTCTTCTGCATCAATAATATCACATCTAATCCTTTCTTGCTCGAGTTTCAAATGTCTTTGATTACAGTAACGTATTCAGTCAATTTCTCCATAAAAAAACCACATATATTCCTTTTTTCATTCAATCAACCCTTTTGTAGCTCGGGATATTGGTACAATAACTCAAAAGTAAAAATAAATAAATAAATAAAATAATTTCTTTTTCTTTTCCTTTTCCTTTTTTCCAAACTTTCTTTTTAATAGTCAATAGGGGCTAAGATGCGAAAGGGTAAAATTCATGGTTTATTTCATAAAATTAGTAAGGCTAAACTGAAAGTTTAAAACTTTTGGTAAATTTTAAAACAAAATAGAAACTTGTTGGTACGAAACTATAATTTTGCAGAAAATAAAAAAACCTCAGTTTAGGTTTGTTTTACCTAAACACAGCATTAAGAGCCTGTTCGAGATTGACTGATAAGTTGGTCAACCCAACTTATCAGTCATTCTTCCAAAATAAGTGTTTGGTTGCTACTTATTTGTGGACTTATAACTTAACTTATAAGTCAAAAAAAAAATAAGTAATTAATTGTTGATTAAAAAAAATGACTTATCAGTCATTTTTTTAAAGTTGGTCAACTATTATGAAATGACATAAATGACCTCTTTTATTTTTTTAATGTTTTTCTCAGTAAAGGACATTTTAGTAATATTTACATTTTATTTTAACTTATAAGTCATTATTAGCCGAACATATCCACAACTCTTACTTATAATTCCCAACTTATAAGCAAAAATGATGCTGAACATTTTTACTTATAAATCTACTAAAATTTTAACTTATAAATCTACTAAATTTTAACTTTAAGTCAAAAATAATAAGTCATTCCCGAACAGGCCCTAAGTTTGTTTTACCCAAATGTAGTAAGACATTGTTTTCTAATTCCCCCAACACAGTAGAAGCCTGGAAAGCAGATCGACGCGTTTATGTGGATCAGCGATGGATGTCGGAGTCGACAGAGACTCAACCTAACGTGGCAATGAAAGGAGATGGATAGGGAAGAAGACCGCGACCAAGAGAGCGACAGTAATTTTGCGATGTCAGCGGTAGGTACGTCTTTTTCTCCTTTTCTACTTTTTGTCTTATGCTACTTTTTCTCTCTCTCTTCTTTTCTTCTCTCTCTTTTTTTCCTTTTCTAATCAGCTTCTCTACTTCTTCTTTCCTTTTCTTTTTTGTTGGTGATTAATGGTTCCAATTTAATTTTTTTATTTGGTGGTGCACTAAAGCTTCTGACGACGTTGGCGATGATGGGTGATCGACGATGATATGCGATAGTGATGTCAATGATGATGGCTTCTATTAGCAGTGTGTCACGGTCGGCGGGTAAGGTTCTAACGATACCTCCAGCGAGATTTTTTTGCGATGAAAATGATAAAAAAAAAAAAAATCAGGTACGAAGTGAGCCTCTAATACCAAAAATGATGTTGGACAAATTATTTGATAGTAACGAGTTAGGGTTTTTTGTAATTGTTTGATAGTACAATTATTTATTTGTAAAATATCATGGCTTTTCAATTGGATTTTTTTAAAATTTTTTAGTCAAATTGGTATTGATGGGGTTTTGCTCTATTTTTTGTTTCTAAACATACAAGGAATCAAATAAGGGGGTCATCATACCATGATGGGATTAGAGTTTCTGAGATTCAGAAATATTTGCACATCATCTTCAAGTTTGGATCTTCATGTTATCATTGTTTTTGCTCATGTTGTCATCATGATTTGGATATGGATCAGTTCCAGATCTGAGGAAGGTTAATAATTAGATGGACTGAAATCTTTGATTTGGGTCTTCAGTTAGATAAATTATTTGTGAGATTTTTTAGTTAATTATTTATTTGCAGTTAATTATTTAGTTTTAATGATGTTTAAGGATTAATTATTAGTGAGATTAATTATTTGGAATTATTATTGGGTGAATGTATTAAAATCCTTTTTTTTTATATTGATTTTATAATTTCTACGTATTTATACTAATTAAATAAGTCACCCATGATATTTATACGGTCAACAATATTTAAATATTAAATTATGCCACGATGCAATTTTTCGACAAATAACATGACCAAAATTCTTCAAATGGTCCATCGTCATTACTTAAGGATACTTTGAGTACGTAATGGGATGTGAGCGTTTAAACGTGAGGATACGATGTATAAAAGGGATCATACTTTGGAGTCATATATGCATTTATAACCTCTAATAAAATACTATTTATCTCCTAAAATTATAACAATTCTATAAATAAACGAATACATCAAATCTATAAACAAATAAATAGAACTGTGATCCTGGTCAAAGCTAGTAAGGTGTTGTCTACATATATATGTTGACAATTGAAAGCTTTGTTTTGTCTAGTATCCCAATTTTTTTTAATTAAGTGAGAAAGTTTCAAAACTTGATTTCTTAGTAAAGAAAATAAATATGTGTATACCTTAATGGGTTTAATATGATTTTCTTGGCAATTTTATTGGATACGACTTCATATCTTTGCTTACCTTAAAGGTTTTTGAAGAAGCTATAAAGTTTAACAAATCTAATTTCTTAGCAGATTAGTCTTGTTAGGCTTAGTTTCATTGTTGAAAAGTGTTAGTTCAAAAGATCTTTCGTTTTCTACAAAACTTTGAGTATATGATTCTGGATATGTGTAAAATAATGCGTTTTATGTTACATGTTTGGTGATGGTTGAAATAGGTTTCAAAGTACGATTATTTATTTGTAATTGAATTATCAGTTGCTAAGGTCCACGATTTTGATTTCGAGCCCCCGGTGAATTAGGCTTCCTATGAGCGTATGCCTCAGTAAATTAATTTTTTTTAATTTAGTTTAATCGTAAAATTACTTTGGCTATTGGGTTGATGTATATTATGTCATGGTGACACCAACCACATTTAATTTTGATGTAGAACAAGTATGATGTTGTTTAATTGGTAGCAAATAATAAGCTTGAAATCTAAGATTTAGCTCCGAGTAAAACGCTAGAAGTTTAGGGTTTCAACTTTATGTCTGTTAACCCTAGAAAAAGATTATCTCTACGACAAATTATTCTAAGGCAATTCTCAATAAAAATAATTTGTAGTCTAATGAAGTATTACATTGCTTAAATAGAAAACTCAATACTTGGGGACTAATTAAGTAAAAATCCTAATTTAAAAAGTAAACAATCTCCTAACTAAAATCTACTACTATAATGAACTCTCCTACTAAAAATCTACTACTATAATTAAATTTTCTAGAATATTTTACTAAATAATTACATTAATAATTATTACATTAAACATAATAAAAACTCTAAATAGCAAATATAAAAATTCTTTATTTTGGTCTTGACTAGTGATCCTCATCATTCTCCCCTTGTTGAAGAAAACTCGACCTCGAGTTTTATAACATGGTAGAATAATCCATGAACTCCTTTCCATCGGAAGAACATTTTGGAACACTGTTGATAGTATCTTCACACGATAAGGCTAAAAAATTATTGAAAAAAATAACTGATGAGAGTATCATTTTTGCAATCAAAGACAGTTGAAGTAGATTAATTGGAATGATGAACTCAACGTTATCAACTTGGATTGGATCAACTTCTCGAATCTTCCTCTCTTCGGTAACAAACAACTTAAAACAACTTCAGAGTTTTTTTCAAGTGGTTATTCACATGCAATCTTCGGTTCAACTTAGGAATTTCAAGAATTTTCATGAACGTACAACTGTTTGTAGCCCCGGAATCGCGAATATCCTCTTTTCTTTCTTTTTCTTTACTCGAATATGTGTCAATAAGTCAATAAGGTCATCTTTTATAGAAGAGATGTCATTTTTTATACAAGAAATTTCTCCTCCATGCAAGAGCATATAGACACAATATCAGATATTGCCTTTCTATATTCTTTTGCTTCAACTTGTTGACGTTCTTTTGCTTAAATTTATTGACGTTTCTTTGCTAAAACTTGTCTTCGCTCATCTTGATACTGACGTTACAATTTTTCAAGGTTGTCTTGTGCATCAATTATATCTCATCTAAATAAGGTAGTATATCCTGTCACTTTCATCATCAAGAAACCAAATATACTCCTTTTGTTGTGCAATCAATTCTTTTATGGTTCGGGACATTGGTAAAATGGGTTAAAAATAAAAAATAAAACAAATAAATAAAATATATATTTTACGTTAACAGGAGTTAAAATGTGAAAGGTTAAAAGTTCAAGGTTTATTTTACTATAATAGAACTCTTTTAATTAAAATCTACTACTATAATTAAATCTTCTAGAATATTCTACCAAATAATTACATTTATAACTATTACATTAAACATAATAAAACTTTAAATAACAAATATAAAAATTCTTTATTTTGGTCTTTGACTAGCGATCCCCATCACATGTTATATATAATCAACCCCTCTCTCATGAAGGTATAATACACCTTAGGACTATGTGATATCAAAAGAGCATATGGAATATTGTTCCCCATATTAAAATTGTAACTTTGCCCCATAAGAATCTCATTTGTAAATTTATAAACTTTAAGAATATATTTTTTTTATATATTTACTCTTAAGTTTATATTAAATTTTTACTTTAATAACAATGATATGATAATGAAATTGTGATGGCAGACTTTAGGATAATATTTTATTTTATGAAATGAGACTCGTTTATTGGGGGAAAATATTAGCAAGTAGGACTTTTTTTATGCAATAGAGGGAGTATGAGATATGGTACATCCATTTTCAAAGTAAATGTTTTTTCTTAGCTTGTTTGGTCTTCCTGTTCTATGTATTGGGGCCCATATAGTTACAATATTTTACACATTGTCTTTCTCTAAGGCGAATCTGAAATCATTTCGTTCTATACAAAATTCTACCTAAAGTTATACATAGATAAATATTCTACTTATGGTAACGCATATATTAATAAATAATAGTATTCTTATTCATTCTGAAATACATATAAGTATATTCACAAAAATATTCTTTCCATTTTTTATTTCTATTACAAATAAATATTTTATTATTATTATTATTATTATTATTATTTTCTGTCAAAACTTTAAAGTTACAAAAATACTAATTTAATATTCCAAAATGTTAATTACTAACAAAGATATACCAAAATATATTAACTAACAAACTAAATCTACAAAAATTAAAACTAATATAGAAAATTAAATAATTACACAAAGAAAGAAAAATAGACATACCCGGAATTATGAGGTTCGCAATTCGCTCACGTCCTTGGCACCAAAAATTTTAACTAGGGAGGTCCTTACTAAAAAAATTCTCACACAAAAAATTCCTCACATAAATAGGAGGTACTTAATGTTGGGTGTTTAAAAACTAAAAGGGTAATCCCATATATATAGGCTAAGGGAATAGAAGGAGTTTTAAAAAGGGGTGTTGTGGGACTTTTAAAAGGATCGGGTATTACATTACTTCCCCCTTAAAAAAGATTTTGTCCCCGGAATCAAAACATAAAATAAAATGGGACGAACCTAATTATCAAAATATGCGAATACTTCGCTCGAATAGAATTTTGACAAAACAAACAAAATGGTTTTCCTCCGGAATCTTATCAAAACAGATAGTGTACCACGTGCAACAGATGATAATGATAACTCTTCAACACCAAGACACAACATACGTTATATAAATAAGCTAATTGTGGAGGCAAAGCTAACTGAAATGCGACTTCCCCAACCCTTTCTAAAATCTCAAATGGACAATAAAATGCGGACTGAGTTTACCCATTAACCCAAATCGTCAAATACTGATTGAGCAAAGCTAAATTCCTCCTTAATCACGGCTACAATCTCAGTAGTAATTCGAACGAACTCAGACCCTTCCATGGCCTTCTCACTAACCTCAATCCATCAAATTGGTGCCCATATTTCCTACCATGCAGCGCCTTAAACGAAGTCATCCCAACGCTTGTATGCCAGCTGTTGTTATAAGCAAATTTAGTAAAGCTCAAATAATCATCCCAATTAGTCGATCACTCTAATCCACAAGACCTTAACATATTATCCGAAGTCTGAATAATCCACTATAATGCACACCGATGCTGTTATATTATGCTGATCTGTCTGCTCTTCGAATCTTCAACCTAGTCTATTACAATTTTCTATCTAAAATTTTTGATCAACCTAACAAATTTGATCCTTAAGTCCTTTTACAATGACTACAATATTTTCAATCATAAGGTTTGTTCAGAGTTTATTTAATTCGATTTATTCTAACAATTGAGATCCTTAAGACCTTGAACAATCGATTCAAACATAAGGACTATACAAAATAAAATTACTAGTTATACATTAAAATCTTTTACATAATATTTGTCATTAATAATCGAACGTTGTCTCGCACCTGACATGGCCCAAGGCCTAGCACTGCCTGTTGTTCAGCACCACACAACATTCCTACAGGCTTTGCACCCGAAATAAACTCAATGGTAAACTCAACTTCTTGTTACAATGACAACCTTGATAATTTTTAATTAAATACATCAAAAAACTCACGAACGACTTGAACATTTTTAATACAACTCTCTCAAAGAGGTATCATTTACAAATGTCAAATACTCTTCACAACCCTAAGCCACCAACTTTTCAGCTTTCAAAACAAAAATTGATTTCACCACATTACCCGGTTGTGAACCTTGGAACACAAAACTAGAGGCTTCAAATTACCAAAGATAACCTTATTCGCTTCGCAATCAATAGTGGCCTCGTACTTATCCAACCAATTCATCCCAAGAATCACATCAAAATAGTATATACGCATCGACAAAAAATTAGCTCGTGAATCTTATTTCCAAAACTAATAGAAACAACCTCCGTACAAATCAGAGAACAAATAAAAAAATTCTCATCAGAGCAGCAATAGACATAGCAGAATCTAAGGACTAAAATGGCACACCAAGATGCCGAACAAAAAAATACAAAATAATCGAATGAGAAGAGTCAAAATCAATAAAAGTCTCACGATTTTCAAAACAGAATATTGCGCTTCTGCCACCTAATTATATGCCAAGGCAATCACACGTCCTCCATGGTGCCGACCAATATTGTGACCATTATCACCACCTCCACCACCTCTAATGGTTTTACGAGCCTTTGACAAAATAAAACGGACGAAAGCAAAACTGAATTAAGGCAAATTCGAATAAAAACTCATATGATAGCTGAATAAAATTTCAACAGAACAAAAACCTATCCCAAATGTCTACCCATAACTCACAGGTCAAACCTAAATAGGTTTTCTACAAGAAAAAACCCTAGCTCTGATACCAACTCTGTAACACTCCCTTCTCGACTAGTGGAAATGGAGGCTAAGCACACACAAAAACTCTAAGCAGAATGTCAAAACAAAAAGAAACTCTCTTCACACTTGCCCTTAAATCCCCTTGCAAAATCTGCTGGAAGAAAAACACAGCATGAGCCAAATGCCCAATACGAATAAAGAGTGCAGAAATAAGAACTGGAATTGAATAACAAAATCAACTGAACTGAATTACATAATTATACTGAACTGAATAACATAATCTACTAAATTGAACTAATCTACTTAATTGAACTGATCTACTGAATTGAAACTGATCCACTGAACTGAACTGATTTACTGAACAACATAAAAGGCTGAATTAAATGGTTGTGTTTATTTCATACTGAGCTTAGAACAAAATAGAAATATACCTTGTCACAAAGACAAGTCAAAATACTATCACACAGGCAAGCACACATTGGACTGCAGATCCAAATACATACAAAATCAAAAAAGTGTACTCGGCACTACAAACAACACCAGATCGCAGAACATAACAGAACAAAATGTTAGGGCCGACCCATACGCCTCCCATAACAAAACGCCAAATGTCCACCGAAACACAAAATGGAGACGTCGTGGACTGATCACACCACCACGGAATGTGTCATGCCTTAGTGCCCAAAGACATGTCTGTGATACATCCACAGGTGGTTATAGCTCAGGTATACCCTGCGATACTTTCTAATAAAAATATTGTGTCATAACGAATGCAACACAATATTACAAAAGGGGTTCTAATATACACATGCTAAACTGAAACAAATCGACACAAAGTCTCTCAAATATACTAGCACGTACGTTTTTACAGAATCAAAATAAATACTAGACATGCTTAATAAGTCTAAAGAATACAAGATAAGTTGCGAATATCTAAAATCAAACAAAACTATCTTATGCATTTGACTATGAACAATATATCGAGATAATATCCAAATTCTAATGAGGAACAAAACAAACAAATTAAAATCAAATGAGTATCACTGAAGGAGTACGAAATCTGTACCTGGAATAAGCAATGTAATACCCGAAATTATATTGCAAAACTGACTCGTTAAATTCCCTCCGTCAGAACTAATTAAACGTAATAAAAGAATTGATAAATAAATAGTTAATCAATTGATTAAGTTTTACACATTTTCTTTCTCTAAGGCGAATATGAAATCCTTCCATTCTCTACAAAATTCTACCTAAACTTATACATAGATAAATATTTTAATCATGGTAACGTATATATTAATAAATAATAGTATTCTTGTTCAACCTGAAATACATATAAGTATATTCACAAAAATATTTTTTTCATTTTTTATTTCTATTAAAAACAAATATTTTATATTATTATTATTATTATTATTATTATTATTATTATTATTATTATTATCATTATTATTATTATTATTATTATTATTATTATTATTATTATTATTATTATTATTATTATTATTATTATTATTATTATTATTATTATTATTATTTTCTGTCAAAACTTTAAAGTTACAAAAATACTAATTAAATATTTCAAAATGCTAATTACTAACAAAGATATACCAAAATATATTAACTAACAAACTAAATAGCATACAAAAATTAAAACTACAAAATTAAAACTAATACAGAAAATTAAATAATTATACAAAGAAAGAAAAAGAGACATACCTGAAATTATGAGATTCGCAATCTGTCCACGTCCTCGACACCAAATTTTTTAACTAAGGAGGTCCTTACTAAAAAGGTTCTCACACAAAAAATTTCTCACACAAATAGGAGGTACTTAATGTTGGGTGTTTAAAAACTAAAAGGATAATCCCATATATATAAGCCAAGGGAATAGAAGATCAGCAGACTATGATTTCAGAACATGCCAAAGATACCATTGCAAGTAGAATGTGAATTTCATTTTAACTTTAGTCTTTCCTTCTATTTTTATCCAAACAGTTGACACTTTCATTTTAAATATTATTAACTTTCATAACATTAGATTAATGTCATGCTGCTTGTCTAGAGATATGAATAGATGAATGTGATCTTTTTCTATCTTTCTGAAGTAACTATAGGCATTAAGTCATAGTACAAGGGATTTAATATTCTATTCTATACCTATTATTAATATGTGATAAGTTATCCTTTACGTTTATCTTAATTTAGAATTAGACAATGTTTATAAAGGATATATATGACTCTGTACATAATAGTAATTAGTATATATAAGAGATGTTCATACAACTATATTTTTTAAATTGCTCAATATTTATGTATTATTCACTGACTTTGCCCTTTTCGGATCTCCCATTTCAAAGGTTAAGCCCATTTCTGTTTTGCTTTTCAAGATAATATGCTACCCATCGTCTTTTCTGATGTGTTTATTATGCTGGATTTTCATCTGGGTGTTAGTTTTGTTGGTATTCCAATGGGGTTTTGAATTATTATTGGTTAACTGGGTATGTTGTCTATTTTATCGAGGTGGGTTTTTATATATTTTTTAAATGGGCTTTAGATTTTGTTTTGTGGTTCCTAAATCTTAGCTCTGTTTGATTCATGCGGTAATGTAGGCAAGAGAAAATTAGAAGAACAAAAAAAGAAAAGAAAAAAGAGGATACTTCAATTCTTGAATTTTTGTGCTCAATTGAGGACAATGCATACCTACTTTACTGTTTGGCTGAAGTGAGTCTCATACTTACCAAAAATAAATTAATTAAAATTTAATGCAAGATGTAGTTTTTTCCTTGGGTACTACGGAAGATAATTTCATATGTTAAGATTGATTTTCTTTGCAATGACGGAGAGAGAAAATAAATTACTAATATGTGAAACAGTTGGAGTAACTTATTATTATCTTTCTTTGATAGAAGTTTTGTTTTGGTGATTTACTGTGTTCTTTTTCTTCTTTGTTTTTTTTGAACGGATCTGTTTGGGGTCTGAGAAAATTAGTCTTTTCCTAGCCTCAATCCGATTCAGTTGAGTTGGGCTGAATCCCATTACTTGAAAATGCTCAGATTTGCGCTACGATGGTAGTATACTGCATTAGCTTGAACTATGATTGTTTATATTTTATATTCTTTTGTTGTGCTAAAATTTGACCATGTTGATATAAATTTGTAGGAGCCACTTAAGAGTTAAGAATAGATCTAAACTTTTTTTCGAGTATTCTTCGAAACAGTAATCTAGTAATTTTTAATGTTGAACAGGAGGTGGGGTTGGGTAGAGGGAGGGATTACCTATGTTAAAGGTTATTATAAAGCTACATCCTAACTCACAATTGTACTCTTATAGAGGATAAATTAGTGGAACTGAATTTACTAGTTAGAAAAATGTATGTTTTTTGTACAACCTCCTATCTGAAAGTGTTCGTACATCCTTTAAACATCATGTTATTTTTAAACTAAATATTGCAACTGTTGTTGGCTGAATATTTATGTATTATTCATTTGTGTTTAAATATTTTTTAGGAAAACTATGTTCAATTGTTGGTCGAGGGGAATATGGATTGTAACTCATCTATGCATGTGAATGAGTTTCCTGATGAGGGCTTAGATCTTTACAAAAAAGCTATCGGGGGTGTGTAGAAGGGAAAGCTACCTGGACGCCCTGGAGAGAAGTCGAGTGCGTGATCCGGTGCCCCTTGCTCTACACAGTTTATTGTGTAAGAGTCTTCAAGAACAGTAAAAAGGTTGCAGGAAGACATAGATCATAAAAACTAGGTGCTATCTAAAGACTTAAATAGTGCTTTAAGGGTAATTGCAAATCAACATGAGCAAATATCAGTATTGTATGATCGGCTTGGCGTGACTCACCCAGCAGGTTCTACTATTCATGTTAATCAGCCATTTGTCAGTTTTGGCGTTTCTAGGGCATCAACACCGAAATTCGGTAGTCGATTTGAGGGTGACCATCTTGAGCCGCTTAATGAAAATGACTTGACATGATTATAGTTAGTTTTATGATACATTACTTGAATACTTTATACTGCTTTCGTTTTATGAACATGTATTAACTTATTTTGCGTCAATCTATTTGTAAGACATTCTTATTGCATTTATCATCAATAAGTTCTTAGTTTTGAATTATTACTCAACTTCTTGTTTTGAATGATAAATTAAAAATATAAAATAGAAAAATAGGTGTTAAGAAAGAATATATATAGAAAGATTTGTGATGATCATTCGGTCAGCATTTTTTTCATCAAGTAATGTTGACGGCATGTAACTTTACGTACTAAATATTTATGGACAGATTTTGCCATGATTTATAGATCATTCTAAAGGCTTTAGCAATCAACTTTGATATTACATTACGTACTAAATTTTTATGGACAGATTTTGCCATCTTTTATAAATCATACTAACAGCTTTGGCAATCAACTTTGATATTTCATTATGGGTGACGATTATTGCGGTCGCAATTAACATTAAGAAATGACGACGGCAACGTCTCGTTAATATTAATAATATGAGATGGTAATGCCGTCACCTTTTTCTCGTTGCGACAGTTATTACCATCACTGATAACATTATTTATATATGACGTCATTGCCATCATCTTTATGTCTTGTGACGAATATTATTAATGACGACTATTATTGTCACCGATTCAAGTAATACTAGGACAGTAATGTCGTTACTATTTTTATTATTAACAGTAACAACTGTCACCTTTAAGAAAAGACGACAAGGACTATGGTGACGGTCATATTGACGGACAATGTCGTCACCTAAAGAGAAGATGACGACTTTAAGACTTTAGGAGACGATATATAACCATCACCGGTGACCATCTTTCTAGGAGTGCTTGTTCTTCAAGGAAGTTTTGATCTTTTAGATCTCAAGAGTACTTGGCAGAATTTTTGAATCTCCTCTAATCTTCTTAGTTGTGTAAATATGTTTGGTGAAGGGTCCTTTTATAGGTCTCCAAAGATGAAATATTCCATAAGAATATTCTTTTTTGATAATTATCTTTATTTTGTTAATTTAACAAATATAATCATCAACTTAATGTAGCAATTATCTCTACTTTACTTATATAGATAATTACAATTTACAATCATCTCTATTTTATTTAAATAAAGATAGTTACTCATTTCTAATTATTTTTTATTTAAATAAAGATAATTATTATTTTATAATTATCTCTATTTTATAAAGATAATTACCACCTTATAATTATCTCTATTTATTTTTTAATAAAGATAATTATCAATTTATAATTACGTCTATATTAATTACATAGAAATAATTATCAACTTATAGTTATTTCTATTTTATTTAAATAATGATAATTATTATTTTATAATTATCTCTATTAATAAAGATAATTACCGATCAACAACCATTAAAATTCATTAAATGAGTAATGTGGGTTTCTTATGACAATCTATTTTGTTTGTCAAATTAAATGAAATATTTTGATTGGTTGAATTATGTCATTTATGATGAGTACCGATTTACAGTTAGAACACAAAATTTAGTGTTCACTACATGTATTTGTGAGAAGGAAAATTTGCAGAATACATGTTAACATATATGTGTGTTTTATCGATTTAAATTCTCGGATAGACTCTAAAAAGAATTGCAATTTAATTCATTTCATTAATTTTCCATAATAGCATACATTCAGCTCTTTAAAAGAAAGGTAGGAGAAATACAATATAACTAGAGAACCTATCTAAACCATTCATTCTTAACTCTTAATCATAAGCCTACATTCCTACCTAGTACCCATTTTAACTATTCTAAGACCACAATCCGTAACAAGCCCTTCATTTTATTTTAGACTAATGGTTTGATCTACTGAATCCATGGATTACTAAATATCCTCATCTTACAGAAATAATAATTCACAAGAGTGTGTATTTTATTGGACTGTGTATGCCTTTGAAATTTTGTAGGTTAACATGCAGTCAGTCGGTCTATATTACGCTTATGGTAAAACATTTCTGAGAAATTAGCTGCCAGAATGACAACATATGTTCGTTCTCGTGTTTATACTCATGTTTATCCACGCGGTGGGAGACTCAGAAATTTTGTTAAGGATAGACAAATTTTCATTATTAAAAGTATAAATAATGATACATATAATCAAAATTACAAAACAGAAAATTTAAACTAACACTACAAAGACTTCAAATCTTTTGTAACAAAATTTTCATGTATCTCTGTTGCGAGTTCTATAACGACAGTTTTTAAAGTCTATGGCAATAGTTTGTTCCGACACCCTAAAGTAGGACTACGACGACGGGATAAACTTTCGTCATAGACCTTAAAAAATATCGCTATATACCTCACAACAAAAATATAAGAGAATTTTATTATAAAGAATTTAGTCCCCAGTACGTAAATCTTACCACAAAAACATTAATTTCGTGGCAGCCAGTTGCGCAGTAGGCAGCCTGCCATTAATAGGGCAGTGGCCTGCACCGTGGCGAACAAGGGTGGGGCAAAGGGAAGGGCAGCAAGAGGTCCATGAATTTCGTTGGACGATTGAGAGAACTAATCAATAATGTTTTTATGATAAAAGATCGAATACAAAAAAATAATACAAATTTATGTGAATAATAGTTATTTTATCGGAATCACTCGTGTATAATAGAACATCTACTAATTATAATTCAACACATTATTTTGTACTTTTTTTTTTATAGTTATCTTTTATTATCATAGCATTACTAAGAACTAATAGATGTTTATTATATTCCGTTTAGTTTAAGTAATATTGTCAAACTTAAATCTATACTTCTGAAAATTTAGTTATTAGTTTAAGATATGTTTAATATTTTTATTGATTTAGGCATGGATAAGTTTGTTTATAACCATTTTATTTTGAATATCCTCAGAAAATAGGGTCATTGTTAGAAGGTTTTCTATATTTAAAAATAATAATTTAATATATAGTATTATTGTACTTATAAAGAACTCTTACAAAAAATAACTTATAAAATTATGTGTCGAAGTATAATTAATAGATGATAATTATATGTCAATGTGTATCCACCGTGCATTGGTGGGTTTAGTGGTTGTAACACATCATTTTATATCTCTTTTTGTAATTATTTTTTAGTCACCATAATATTATTGTTTAATATAATCGGCAACTAGAATCAAAACTTACTCCTTCAAAAAAAATCCAGACTTACTTGAATATAAGTAAAATTATTGTTTTGAATATTATTGTGATATGTTATTATTAGTGAGCAACAGGCTTAAAGAGGGAATGGTGATGGTTTAGGGCCTTCAGGGCCCGTCAATACTCTTTCCCTAGTACCTATTTACTTCAAATTTCATGCAAAAAGACAATGGAGAAATTAAAGAACATATGCCAATTTAAGGTTTTGCTGTTGCCATTATAATTTCTAAATAAATATTAATCAGGGATTTGCTTAGGTTAAATAGAAATTAAAGAACATAATACTCTTTTTGTCCACAAAAAAAAAAGGTGTCGCATTTGGCTTTTTTTATGAATATTAATGCTTGTGGATAACACATTTATTTATTTTTTATAATAATTCATTTCAAATTTAAAAAATATTTTTCCTGCAACAATCGTACAAGAATTATAAAATTAAAAAAATTTGTGTTCAAGTGAACCTTTAATGAGCCTTAACAAATCTGATAAATTTAAGGTGAATGATCATTTTACAAGCAAAAATTATATTTTTTATAAAAAAAAAATTACGTAAATAATAAGTGAGTCTCACATTGGGCTGTGATTTTAGAACTAGGGCCCATCGATTATAATTGGGCCGAATAGCAAACCAATCATGAAATAATTTAGGGTCCTTTACATAAGTATACAACTTTTAGAAAATAATTACAAAAATAGTACACTAACAAAAATAATTAAAAAAAAGTGCACAAACAAAAATAATTACAAAAAGAATGCAAATGAGAGAGAGAAAAAACAGAGGAGAGGGAAAAGAGGACACATGTCCCCTACTTCCTCCTTCCCCCCCCCCCCCCCCGGCCTCCTCCCTCCCCCCCACTCCCACCTCCGCCTGCCTCCTCCTGCCCCCTCCCCTCCTCCGTCCCCCATCCCCCTCCCCTTTCGCCCGCCACCTCCCCGCCTGCCTCCGTCCCCCCTCCAGCCTGCCTCCTCCTTCCCCGTCCCCGCCTCCCTCCTCCGTACCCCTTCCTCGCCTACCTCCTCCCTCACCCCTCTCCGCCTCGCTCCCCCTGCCTCGTCCATACAAAGGTAACCAACCCTGTAATACAAAGGTAACCAAACTTTAATACAAGGTAACCAATCCTTAGTACATAGGTAACCAATCTTTAATACACAGGTAACCAAACCCCTAATACAAAAGGTATCCAACCTTAAAACAAAGGAAACCAACCTTTAATACAAAGGTAACCAAACCTTAATACAATGGTAACCAATCCTTAATACAAAGGTAACCAAACTTTAATATAAAGGTAATCAACCCTTAATACAAAAAGGTAACCAAACCTTAATACAGATGTAACCAATCTTTAATACAACGGTAACCAAAAAGTAGACGAAAGAGGCGGGGGGAGGGGGTGGCCACCACGATCAGATCTGAAGCCACCACGAGGGGAGGAGGAGGGACGGAGTCAGGGGATAAGGGGCGGGGATGGGGGGAGGAGGTGCGGGGGTGGGGGTGAGGGCGGTGGTCGGGGGGAGGAGGGGTGAGGGCGGGAGGAGGCGGGGGGAGGAGGTGCGCGCGTGGGGAGATGAAGGGTGGGGACGGGGGGAGGCGGGCGGAGGGGATGGGGTGGGGGTTAGGCGGAGGAGGGGCGGGTGCGGGGAGGAGGAGTGACGCCACTAACTATGGAGAAGAGAGAAGATGGATGAGATAAAATGAAGGAGAGAGAAAGGAATAAAAATCATCTAATTTGGATTTTAAAATTTGAAACTAACTACCCATTAAATCACCTAACTAAATTAAAGGAATAAAAATGTACTAATTTATAAATTAAATATTGAAAATGCACTAATTTTGTAAATATTTTATGTATGCACTTTTATTATAATATTTAAAAAAAATGTATTGGTAAATATAAATCTCCCAATAATTTAATGGGCATGGATCAAGACTTCAACAGGAACGTTGTAACTAGTGAGTATTATAAGGAAATCATTAATACTATCCTCCTCTTTCAAAAAGGAGTTTTATTATATTAAAAAAAATAAAAAATTATTGACATAGTTTTGTATTATAAACTTGATGTGGAATTGAGACCTTATAACTATTAGGTTTCAATTCGATTCTTATTATTATGTTCATGTTTTTTTCTTATTTTGGAAATTTCAGGTTTTTATATTTTGTTTGATAAAGCAATAATGCAAATGCGAAAAATGTAGCAAACACGTTCGATATATATATTATTTACTATTACCACGGCATATGCTAAAAATTCAGTAAAAAAATGATGTCTCAACTCTCAAAGCCATATAAGATGCTGCATACTGTGGATGCTTTCATGTAAATAGTTGCATTACATATTTGTCCTTGTAAGGAGATTGAAGAATGGTCCTATTTTCCGCAACACAACCAGATATAAATGTAGCCTAACTTGAAAACTACATGGTGGTTGACAAGTCACGTTTATATGGTGTCCTTTTCTGCCAACCAATATAGTTCCTCCCTTTTCAAATTATATTAAAAAGTCGATTTCATATATTTTAAACTTAAAATTAAGATTAAAAAAATTTAGTTTATATCAATAAAATTATAAATATTATAAATTATTTAAAAAATATTGCTAGTTATAAAATTTATTATTTTAAAATTTTAAATAAATCATATTAATTTTAAATTTAAAAATGTGTCAATTTGATTTTTTTTAAATTAATAGTGATCTTATACTTCGGAACCGAGAGAATATATTTATATTATTGATTCATAATCAACATTAACTGTTGGTCAAAGTATGGCATATTATATGTTGAACAATTTTATAGAGTAAATGTGCAAAATTGCCCCTGAGGTTTTGGCAGTCAACCCATTTATCCCTAGAACTTTTTTTGGTTGCTAAATACCTCTAACGTTGTAAAACGTAGCTCAACCAGACCCTCCCATTAAAAAAAAACTTTTAGGGCTACAAACGCCTGTTAGAACAGGCCCTTCCCATTATTTCTTCACCATCTGGCGAAAGGGGAAGAAAACCCCTAAAAAGCTCTTCCAAAACCACCTCATAGATTGAAACTCTTTACTGGATCGAAAAAGGAGGGCAAAAAGTCGAAAGAATGTACCAAAAAGTAAAAAAAAATCTTTTCTCTTTTCACATGTACTTGAAATATCTGTTTTTTATTAAGAAAGTGCATAGACTAGTGACATTTTATATAGGTTAATGGATAAAAGATTTTGTGTGGTTTGATTTTAACTCAATAACCCATATAAAATGCCAGTATTCTATGCACTTTCTTAATCAAAAGCGGATATTTCAAGTACCTATGAAAAGACCAAAGATTCCTTTTTCTTTTTGGTACCTTCCTTCGACTTTCTGCCCTCCTTTTTCGATTCAATAAAGAGTTTTAATCTATCAGGTGGTTTCAGTAGAGCTTTTTAGGGGTTTTTCCCCCTTTTGTCAGATGGAGAAAAAATAACAGGATGGGCCTGTTCTAATAGGCGTTTGTAGCCATAGAATTTTTTTAACGAGATGGGTCTGGTTGAGCTACATTTTACGATGTCAGGAACATCTAGGGACCAAAAATTTTTTAGGGCTAAATGGGCTGACTGCCCAAACCTCAGGAGCAATTTTGCACCTTTGCCCCAATTTTATAACATTAATTTATAATCAATATTAATTAATTAGTAACCAAGGTCCGACATATTATATATTAGACAATTTTGATTTAATCATTGGACATATTATATGTCCAACGATTAGTATAAAATATCATCGGGACGATTGGTTACTAATTAAGTATAGATATGAATCATCATCTTCCTATAATTCTATTTTTAAAGTTATATGGTACCATACAATATTATTAATTTAAAAAGTAAAAGGGAAAATTGGGGCAATAAATAAAAGGGATGATGAAATGGAAGAGTGTCCTCTTTTATGGGAATGGCCACTGCAAAGGCAAAGTTTTCCACACCACTTCTCTTCCAATCAAAGCTCCTCTGTTTCTCACTCCTCTACCTCTTCACTTCTCTGTTTCTCGCTCTTTATTCCACTCTCTTCCACCAAATGCATATTCCGATCCTCTCCCTTCGATCCCATTCAAACCCCTCTCTTCACTTACCCTTCTTCCTATGGAGAACACAAATATTCCATTCCTACCCTTCGTTCTTCTTGCATTTCCCCTGTTTTTTTCTCAGGTATATATTACCCATCAATTATCCCACCCCAATTCGATTCAGCAACATTTTTTGAATTTGATTTATAGGTTTTTGTTGTTTCTTCAGATTATTGGATGGTTTTGAAGGAAATCCAGGAATTTTCTCAGAATTCAGCGGAATTAGATTCTCAGGTTCTTAGGTATATGAAGGGGAATGCTTATAGTTTTGGTGGGAATTTCAGTACCCAGAAGAGGAATTCTTATTATGATCATCAAGATGACGAAATCAAGATTCCTTGCGGATTCTTCAAAAAGTTCCCAATCAGTAATTCTGGTTAGTTATGCATGGATTCTTTTTTCTGTATTCCCCACCCCCTTTTGTTTGTATATGTTTGTTATGCGTAATTTGTGAAGCACATTAAAAAAAGCTGCATTGGCAATCCCAAGAAATTTAGATTTCAATAATGTGGAATTTTTGGGATTGGGAAATAATTTTCAATTTCCAATGAAATTTCACCTCAATTTCCAATTCCAGTGTAATCTTTTGGAATTCAAGAATTATACAATTTTACACCAATAAATTTCTTGATTTAGTTTTTACACCATTTCTTACCTTGATAATGCTAGGGTCTCGAATTTTAATCTCAACAATGTTTCAAAAAAATTGGAACCCCTACCAGTGTGCAGTAGTCTTATTTTTCTAATTTTCTGATGATTTTGTGGGACTTTTCAGATTGGATTGCCATGAAAAATTGCGACGGATTGGTAGTAGTGTCGGCTATATTCAATGAGCATGACAAAATCCGGCAGCCTGAAGGACTTGGATCCAAAACCCTAGACCATGTTTGTTTCTTCATGTTTATTGATGACGTTACGCTCAAAGGACTTCACTATCACAAAATGGTATCAAGAAAATCAAAAGAATATAACATTGGAGCATGGAGAATTGTAAAAGTCTCTAGCGAACATTTGTACAAAAATGCAGCAATGAATGGGGTGATACCAAAATACTTAGTTCATAGGCTTTTTCCAAACTCAAAATATAGCATTTGGGTCGACGCAAAAATACAACTAGTAGTTGATCCGTTATTGTTGATTCATTCACTTATTATAGCTCAAGACGCGGATATGGGACATCCGCTTTTTGTTCATACCATGGAAGAAGCTATGGCAACGGCTAGGTGGAAGAACTGGTGGGATGTTGATGGCTTAAAGACGCAAATGGAGGCATATTGTGAGAATAGATTGGAACCATGGTCTTCAAAGAAGTTACCTTACCCTTCAGGTACTAACAAAACTAGGTATCATTTATTCCACGATATTTTTCATTTTCTCCTTTAGTTTTTCCCGAATTAATTGGCGAAAAAATCATTTTATTCTATCGACTTGCTAGCCAATGGAGATAACTATTCTTTAGAAGGAAAAATTGATTAAAGAATGTCTGATACAAATGTTTTTTTTATCATCTGTCCCTTTCATACGTATGTAAGTTTAATATTTTTACTATTTTAGGTAAGGAAACTAATACTTTTACATAAAAATAAGATATTTTTAAATGCGCTTTTCTTAAAAGGTAACCTCTATACCAAAATGCTAATATTATAGGAGTAATTTGAATTCTCATGATTCTCATAAAGCTACTTTTTTGTAAATTTAATGAGTTGTAAAAATGTTGTATTTTGTAGGGGGGTGAGTTGCGAATAGAAAGAAATAAACCATGCTGAATTTTATTTTTTAAGTCTACGTATTTATGAGTGCCCAACATGCACCAATGGACATATTGAAAGTGACTTAGGTTAAAAGCCTTATTTTTTTAACTGAAGTATAAAATTCTGTGGTCCATGAAAACGAATCTTACTTTCTTCGTATTTTTTTATTTAAATTAGTATTTTCTTTCCCAAAATTGTATAATTGTAGAATGCGAGTTATGGGCTCTCAATTTTTGGAGGAAAATCTCCGTTCAATCCTAAAAGGGAAATATGAAAACAATTTAACAAAAATGCACCTTCTACTGCTGAATAAAAACTAATATTTCCAAGATCTTGCTAATTTTATGATGAAATCTATAAATATTTTTCCTTTGTTGTTGTTGTTGTCTTTTTTGTGTGTTTTTTGCAGATGTACCAGATAGTGCATTGATCTTGAGGAAGCATGGAGTTGCTAGCAAACTTTTTTCTCTTGCCTTTTATTCAATGAGTTGGAGGCATACGTGAGAGATTTGATGAACCCCAAATTGAAGCTAAACATGTTCGATGTGGAAGTTTTTGACAGGCACAATCTTAAAAATGGTGGGGGTGGGCCCACTGTGACAAAATTCAATAGGGCAACCTCCTCTCATTTGTTTGCAAATATGTTAACGGTAGTTGTAACAAGTGTGAGAGATATCTTTTGAAGATGTGGGGGGAATCCCATGATTGATTTTATTCGCTCTTTTTTTTTGTTCGGAGTATAGAATTAAAAGCTTCTTACCCAACATAACTGCTCTTTTTCACAAAGAAAAGCTGACCCGAGTGGCCAAATGCCTTTTCACCTTTGGCCCGAGTGGTACCATGACAAGCCAAGATGAGTGTGCGTGTATTTAAATTTTAGCTTAATATAACCACACCAAAAAAAAAAAAAAAACTGACAACATAGATCTACAACTTGGAATTGGATATTATAATGTGCTTTCGGCTCCCCACCATTAGCAGCTGCAGACCCTCAACTGCCTAAAGGATATTGGATGATGGACCAACAAAGAAAACCATTCTTTGACTTCTATCTATGGTCATTATTGTTCGTCATTCAGATACTTTCCTTAAATTTGTATAATAGCTAGACACATTTGATTCTGATAGTTTCGGAGGAACATGACTAACTAGAAATTATGTTGGGTGAACTGATATCCTATATTGAACTATATATAAAAGAATCTTTTTGCATATCTTAATAGTTAAGAAAGGGCGTTAATAAATTATATATATATAAATAGTATGCCCCGATTTATAAATTAATGCCCTTTTTTAATGGTTAAGAAAGGGCATTAATTTACGAATGCCCCTTAGGAGTATGACATTCTTATAGTCCGATTACATGAGTTTAGCTTACTAGTAATAAGTCATTATAAATAACGAGTTAGGAAGATAATTATTTCTGAAATATGATAAGCACTCGAAAAGCTCATTGCCCATTTCAATTCCACCCTAAAAACGAGATTAGTTTTATTATCTGTTACCAGATTAATAGTTGTCCATCCATTATACTTGAATGTTTTTAAGATATAAAAAGGAATATAGTCATTCAATTGGAGCCACTCCGGAAATTAGTTTAGATGATGTGTGTGTTAAAAAGAGAAAAATAAGATGTGAAAATATAGGACTTGAAAAATAATGGGAGATAGATAACTGTAAACAATAATTGTTGGTTAGGAAAATAAAATACAACGTAAATAAAATTTATCCAAAAAGTTAGATACTTTATATATATATATATATATATATGATAGTTATCCACAGTAATCCATTGTTGAGACTATTATTGTAACAATCACATATAAAGGTTAAATTGACTTTATTTTTGTTTGCCGTTAAAAGCTCCAAGGACAGGATCAATTTTTTATTTTTTGTCCTTTTTTATAGGGTCAACTTTTTATTTTTTATCATGTTCTTCTAGCCGCTAACCGGTTGTTATGGATGGGTACCTATATATATATATATATATATATATATATATATATGAAAATTATGGATTATGGAATAAGTTAGAGATTCAGTTGTCATAATAAATAAAAAAATCAGTTTTATCTCAAAATTAAAATTTGTATTCCCCATGATCAAGAAAGCATCTTACCATACTAATTAAAAGATAGGAAAAGCAAAATAATTTAAGCAAATATCACGAACTACCGACAAAAAATTAAGGCATATATCAAACAAACACGTCCTTGTGGAATATTTGCCATAGAATATAATAAAACACAAAGCATAATAGACGACGGGGGATAACTTGTACGACTTGAAATTAAAATACAAAAAACAAGTTCTTAAATAACTGAAATCGTTTTATTTTCTTAATTATCCTCCTCGAAAGCTGAGACCGGAAAAGTTCGAGAAAGTCCGGTAGGGGTGCCAAAGGTAATTTTCCCGGACGCCGGATCTTCAATCCGAATATCCGAAAGGGTAACCCAGATCAGAAGCTCCCTGGTCTTGACACCTGTCAGCTTCTTCATCCGACGGTCCTCAACGAACGCCGTCACCTCCGTATCATAAACTGTCTTGCGCCCAATCGCACGGAATGTGTGCTCCTTCTTCTTCTTCTGTTTCAGCCACACGAATCCCGTCGAGTGGTTGTGGCCCACCTCAACGATGTCATTTAGAGGGAGGAGCCCGCTCGGGAGCGAGATTTTCTGGAGGAGCTCCTTCGATTTCTGCTTGCAGAGGGCTCCGCCGGTGATTATCTCGGCGTTTTCCCGTTGACGGGCGATGAGTTGGGATGACATTTTCCGGCGGATGAAACTGATTGGGAGGTATTCAGGGGTTTTGTTAGGGCTTTGTTTGGAATGAGAGGAGAGAGATTGAGGACGGGTTTATATAGATGTTTGTTAAGGTGGGGTTTAGAGGGGAATTTCCGATGTTACTTGAGGGGAGAGTGGAGAATAAATAAAGTGTAACTGCTACGTAATTAAATATAGAATATTGTAGGGGTGGACGTTACCGGTATTTTTATTTATTATAGGGATAGAATATTCTGTCATCTAAATTGATAAACGGTAAACAATATAATCATTTTGTTCTATAAAAAAAGGGCGTGATTTGATTATTTTCTCTAATGAATTTTTAAAATTTCAAAAAAATTAAGAATGATATAAATTTATTTAATTTTAAATATCAAAATATAAGCAGATAATCCGATTGATGCTACTGAAGAGGGTAAGAATAATAAATAATTAATATTATAGAAAATTTAAAAAGGATTATATAACTAATTATAAATTATTATTTTAAATTAAAATAAACTAACATCATAATTTAAATTTTATAATTTTATAAATTAATTGAGACAAATAGGATTCTACGTATGTAAGAGTAATTATCATACATCAGAACATCGGTGAATTCAATTAGGATAAATTTAAGTATACAAAAATTAAACACAAAATCAAATATTATATTGATCTTAATTATTAAAAAATATATGTTTATATTAAAATATGTGTCATGCATATATTTTTAATGACTATGATTAATATTGTATTTAATTTTATATTTAATTTTTGTATACATATACTTATCTATTCAATTATCAAAATTTCGGAGAAAAAAATTATTAGAGAAACATATTCATATGTCGTACACGTGACAATTTAGTTTTTCAAATTGTATTATGTGCTAGAAATTTGGCTGGATCAACATAGTAATAACCATACGAAACT
The DNA here is from genome assembly GCA_947179155.2 of Hedera helix. Classification (NCBI taxonomy): domain Eukaryota; kingdom Viridiplantae; phylum Streptophyta; class Magnoliopsida; order Apiales; family Araliaceae; genus Hedera; species Hedera helix. The sequence continues at coordinate 4,934,427 of OX359278.1, forward strand.
GTGATCATATTCATTTAATTAACTATGATATTAGTTACATAGTTCTATCTCCCATGATTGTGAGAGTTATATGTTTCTTTGTTTATGACTCTCTTTTTAAGGTATTAGTTACCATACAAGGAGTTGATGATATGTGAAATGAGTGAATTGTTCTCCTCGTTTTAGTAACTCCCAAATTAATATTAACTCGGTTCAATAAAAAATATTTATAAATTTTGCGGTAGAGCAGTGCAAAAGGTTATGTAAAGGTCTAAATTTAGTGGCTGCCATTGTCAAATACTCTTTCTTCGAAAGTAGTGTTTAGTTCTAGTTGGTTGCATCTAATTTTATGTAGCTACTTTCACTAGTTATTTATTTTTTATTCTTAAAGGAAAATAGATAATTATTAACTTAAATAATCAAATAAGATATCAACTAAAAAGAGTTTGAAGCATTTAAAAAAATAATAGATAAAGCTTATTTAGATAGGATGGAGTGACAAGAAGATAACCGTTCTCGTTTGAGTAGCCAGGAAATATTAAAACGAATGTCATTATTTTCACATATGAGAATTAATGTTCAAATATGATCACACCTCATGACAATATACTGGTTATAATTGCACAAGTGGGGATCATAAATCTTTGACGAATACTCATCAATAATAAAAATTCAATGAATGTGTTCTACGGGCATACATAAAATTGACTGGACTTGGTGGGACAAAAAATTAGACATTTGCAACGAGTCACCTTTCTATCACTTTGGCAATGCTTTTGTCCCAATTGCAAAAACAATTAAGTTGCCAGTGATATTTGGCACCGCTCTTTAACAGTCTTTCCTAATGATAAAGTTTTATGTAGTTAATATTGAAAGAACCTACAACACTTAGGGAGGACAACTTTGTCGACACTCAAAACAATACTTTCATCTCTCATTCAAAAATGAAATTCCCAACTAAACACCAAGTTGGAGAAGTTGCTAGCTAGCTAGAAAATGTTATCTCAAAATTCTTCAGGCTATTTCTATTAGAGTCAGCAAACAAAAGTAAACTATGAAAATTGAGATGAAACTCTTCATTAAAGGAGGTGTTGAACTGCTAACTACGCCAATTAAAGAGACAGATGAGATAAAGTTGTATTTGGACAACTATGAGAAAATAGTATAAATAAGGCTCGGGTTATAAATAGATTTCCGAAACTGTCTTATTGCCTTTTTTTACGAGACTACTCAAATATTTTAGAATAGACTCCGGCTGATATTGTATGTTTGACCTCCTAGATATACCATGTTGACGTCCTGTTTGACGAATCGTCCCGTTGTCCCTTGTGACAAGTTATCTTGTGTGACGAGTTGTCCCATCTAACAAGCTGTTCTATTTGACAAGTTGTCCCATGTGATGAGTTGTCTTATTTAACTACCTGCCTCGTTTGACGAGCTTTGGTTCAAGGAGGTTAAAATCTTTCGGTCAACCACAATATGGGTTTTTCTTAACGTCGCCCTCGATATCAGTTATAGGTTATGTCTGGATGTCCCTTTTTATCTCTTTGGCTCATTAATTCTTCGATAGCAGCATCAGATTAGGGATCGAGCACTGGACGATTCTCTTCGATATTTTATGCTACCCTAATGCTATTATTCTACCTCTTATTAGACTTTTTAGACGGGGGGGGGGGGGGGGGGGGGGGCCAAAGTCCAAGTCCAGGCCTGTGCCACATGGGTAGACGATTATGAAGCGCCTTGGTGTTTTAGAAGTGTCAAAGTCCAAGTTGCCTTATTATTCGTTATTCTATTTGATTTTCAATTGGCTTCGGGTGTCTTATAGTCATGAGATGTGAACAATTATAAATAAAGTCATGTATTGAAATCAATGTACACACATATAATTATTTTTAATACTAGTGCAATAATTTTTTTTAGTGTTAACGCTTTTAACCTGTACTGATTCTCACATCAGAGTTATTTCTAACAGTCCAAGCCGTTAAGATTTTGGTGTGGTCACTATTTGTTTCATGTGCAGGTTATTACTCGTAGTTTAATTTGGTGATTTTGAAAGTGAACAAATTTTGACGTTAACATTGCTATTATATCTCAACATTTGAAAATATATTTTCAATTAAGAAAAAAAAAACTGATGATATTAACTACTCTCTTCATTTCAAAATTAAATATATATATTTTTTAATCAGTACTAAATTAAATGTATATATATTTTAATCGGTACTAAATTAAATATAAATTTGTATTGAGAACCAATTAACATTACTTTTTCTAATTATCATTCTATCATCACACCAACACTTCTAAGTTCTTAACTAGTACTGTAGTTAAATAAATATCTATTCGAAAACATACATTATTTTAAAATTGTGGCTTTAAAAGTTCTATCTCTAATTTTGTAGCATACGGGAGTAATACCAAGCCAATAATTAGGATGTAGAAAGTAGTAACCATTAGCTAACACTTCACTTGTTTTAGTAAGACAAATTTTTGCTTCCGTTTTTCAATCTCAAGAAGCAACGTAAATCTATTTAATTAAAATCAACACAAAAACAAACACCAGCCTTTTAAGAAGTTATACATTAAACATCTAATAAAACACAAGGATAATAAGGTAAAGAAACTGGATAAACTTCTTCAAATTAAAACATGGAGTAGAAAATAAAACTGCATTGCTTCATAAAACACTAAGGCTATGTTTATTTCCAAATATTATACTTGATATAATTATTAATCACAAGTGTCTTGTTTGTTTTTAAATTTGAACTTGTGACTATTAATTCAGAGATTATAAAATGACTTAATATGTGAACTATTTAATATCATGTCTAACTAGGTATTATAATTCCCACTATTTAAGATTAAAAATTTGTAGACAAAATTAACCTCAACCTTTTGAGTTTATTACAGATTCACTTTATGTGAAAAGTGAAAGAAGAACGGTCAAGATTAATTGCAATCATAGCCGTCGAGTTGATTGCATCTGGATTAATTATGAGCGGCATGAATAATAATGTATTATATTAATAATTAAAAAGAATAATTATGATTTCGAGAATATAGTTATAACTAAGCTGCAAATCAAACCAAACAGTTCGAGCTCGACTCGAAAAAATGTGAGTAAGTCTCGAATTACTTAATAATATGATCCAAATTTGTGTACAAAAAATACGAGTATAATCTGAATAAGATTATACTCGACTCGTTTAGGATTAAAACTACTCAAATTTTTAATCACGATCCGATAAATAATCAATTGATATATATTCGAATAGATACTCGATATATTCTCTTATAATATACACAATTAAACAAATTTTGAATGATTAGTTATTATTATTATTATTATTATTTTATAATTTTAATTATAATTTTATATATTTAAAATATAATTATAATTATATTTTTTTCATTTATAAGTAAAATAATAAGTTTAATTAATAATTATATGTATTGTAAAATTAGTTACTATGTGAATATTCGATTTGAGCTTGAATTTGAAGTTTGCGAGTAGTTTAAATATAATTCGGTCTGAGTCGAATCGAATTCGAGTAACGAAAATTCTAGTCGAGCCAAATCTGAGTAAAGTTTTTCAAATATAATTCGAATCCGAGTCAGAGTTAAGTACGAATTTAACCTTCCGTGTCGAATTCGAGCAGTTTAAAAATCGAATCGATTTAATTCGTTTGCAGCTTATAGGTTATTATAGCTACTAAATAGTTAAATATTTATTCAAATAACTAATGATTGAATTATATATTATAGGTTCTTTCAATTAATTACTAAACTAAATATTTGAATGGATTATTGTAGATTTATTTAATAATGATTATGTGAAATAATTAATATAATTTTATTTAAGTTTATAATGAAATTCTTTATTAGCATTTATATTTACAAATTTTGTTCGAAATTATAATCTGAATAGAATTATGAAACTAAAATTTTAATAAGTTTTAATTTAGTTATGACAATTAGTTAAGAATAAATTCACTATAATTTTCAACTAATATTACAGTTATTATGTTTCAAATTCATATATATTATTAATATAATTAATTATGCGATTTGATAAAATTTCAAGTTTTAATGAATTAAATTAATTAGGATATTAATTTAATAATGAAATTCATGACTAACATTAATATAATTAAATTAGGTGATATGTTAAGAGATTTTTTCAATATCTTAATATTTTAATAAAATTATAACAATAAAATTATCTTATGTAAATTTGTTAAGATATATAAGTTAAATAAACCTATATATTAAAAAGACCACATGTAGTAATTAGTGATGAATAAAATAGATACGTTTTTAGTTTTGTTATAAACTCTTTTTTTGTTATTTTTTTAGGTGATATTCTTTTCATCATCGAGCATTCTTAGCTTTACGTTCCACAAATATTTTTTCCCCTAAATTATTGCTTGATAACGTTTTTGATCAGTAAATTTTCTTTGATTTATGTTTACGGTATCAATGCAGCTTTAATGAAAAGTGAGAAAATAAAGTAAATACAATATTAATTATAAATAAAATCAAGTCATACATATGACAAAAAAATAAATTTTAAATAGTCTAATTAAAAAAAATTACTGTACTAAATTCAAGACAATAACAAACACATTATAAATCGTTAATAAAATTAGATTTTGTAAAGCTTCAAATATATACCTTTTTTAAGTTGTCAACTTCAAATTTCATTGAATAATCGGTGTTCGGATGTGTTTGTGACGTCAAGTTCTTCAGATGTTTCTTCGTCATTGAATAATGTTTCCGGTGCATGAAATTTGTTTGTTATTTTTTTGTGGAATCAATCAAGGGTTAATAAAAGTGAATTGCTATGAGTGAATTTATAAGTGACACAAATAAAAAAGAAAATATTTTAAAATTTAATTGATAAAAATTTGTAAAAATCACACACACACACACACACACACACACACACACACACATATATATATATATATATATATATATATATATATATATATATATATATATATATATATATTATAAATCTGTATAATACTTATACTAATTTGAATAAGAAAGGAAAATATCTTATTTTTTTATAATTTTTCTTAGAGATAGGAATATTTTTAAATTTGAATAGTATTTAATTGATACAAATTTAGATAATATTTATGCTAATATAAATTAAGAAAGATGAATCAAAAATTGGTGAAAACAAACCAAATTTATACTTTTAATTATATATTTGATTAGTATGTACAAGCATGAATCCAATCATAAATTGTAGAGTTTATACCTGGTTTTATATTGTTCGAAATTAAGTTTATGCAAAATTAGATTAAAAAATTTGTATCGAATTATAATTGTAAAATACATTAATATATGAAATTATATAAAATTATAAGAATAAGATTATAAGAGTAACCTGTTATATTACATATATATATGGGGTATATGTAGGTACACAACTGTGTACCTACATGGTAGAGCTATGACGACGGTTTTTATGGCTATGACGACGGTTTTCTTGATAGTACTGTCACCATAGTCATAAAAACCATCGTTATAGGGGTACCGTGTAGATACACAGCTGTGTACCTATATTTTTACCTATATATATATTTTAAAAAATATTACTAATACTAATCCACATAACTAATAATAAAATATGTGATACATAAATTCGTATTATATATCATTTTTCTTCTTAAAATTTTTCACTATAACAACTCCAATTATTTAACTTTTTAATCGACACAAGTTAAAAATAAAAAACCTTTTATTCATAAGTTCCGTCCACCTTGAAAATTTAGCTGTCCAAAGAGAAAAGTTAATACTTATATTAATTCACATCAAGTTACCTTTACGTCTAATGTGAGATTATTTCTTAAAATTTAATTTGGAGTTTGCATTAATTTTCAAAATTAGTATTCCTAAAGTTGTCAAAAATTGAATAAATCAGATCGAAATAAAAATTTTCGTCGAGTAAATTTTAAAGTCAAGTAAGTTGAATAGGAATAAGAGTCAATACCTAACGGAAAGAATAAATGTAAGGAGAAATTTCTAAGTATGAAAATTTGGCCAGAAATGTACGGATTCAACTAATTTTACCCACTCTTTAGCGTTTTAGATTCGTTAAAATGTCGTTTCACCTATTCTTCCACATTCCAAATTGATTGTTTTTGACATAGGCTCATGAAGAACTATGATCAATGTTTTCTTATGAATTGAATATGGTGAAGAAGTTTTACTTACGTTTAACAGTAGTATTTCTTTAATTTTAAGTGGTACAAATTTTAAAGCAACAGAATCAACAGAGATATATGTTTCACACGCACAATAAAATAAAATAAATAAATTTTTAAAAAATTAATATACACTCAAAAATGACAGTTTAGTTATTATGTCCCGTTAAGAAAAATAATATATATGTCGATAAATCTCATAACAAAGTTAAATTATGACTAACGTGAAATCGTAAATTTAAAAAAAAAAAAAAGTGTTTTCTTAATTTTTAACTGTAATTTTTTTTAAAAATAAAAAATAATATAATAATATATTAATTTATTCTTAATTTTTATCTATTCTATGTATCGCTATAAATTTAATATCATCTATGTTCATTAAATCTTTTGAAAGATTTTGATAAAATAAAAGCTTTTGAAAGAATTAAATTAAAAAAATCGAAGGTAAATACACGTGTTTGACCAAAGCGTAGAAACCAATACTTCCCAAAGTCTTGCCCAGTAATAGTACGATTGGATGTGTTTATCTCTTAATATTTTTTAATAATTTTATATCAAAATTTATAAAAAAAAATTAAATTATTTATTAAAATTTCATTTATTTTTTAATGTCTTTTAATCAATAAAATATATAATTAAATCTAAATTATTAAAAATTATCACTTAATAAAAAAAAATTGATTATTTTTTTTATATAAATATATTTAACAATATTATCCATTCATTTTTATTAAAAAAAAATTATCAAATAAAATTTTACTCTTTAAAATAATAAAATAATTTCATTAAAAAATAATTCACTTTTAATTATCAAATAAAATTTTAAATATTATTTCACTCAAATAATTTAATTTATTAAAATATACTTAATCATTCAATTTTCTCAAAACACCACCTCCGTGCTGATAGTGGGATTGCCGTATCCACCTCCGCTCCCTTTACACGGCGCTTTGTCTTCGGTACAAGTCGCCTCAAAAGTCAAACCATGACTTGTTAATCCAAACCATCAAATCAAAACGGACATCATTTCTTCCCCTCTGAATTCCCGCAAATCGAATCCCACTCCCAATTTTTCTCCCTCTAAAATTTATTCGTCAATTCAATTCAATTTTGATTCAAATTAACAATTTCTCCACCTTTCTCTATATACATATATACATACATACATATATAATCATACATTGATTTATACATTTAAGCTGATATCGAGGATTGGAATCCCTAGCTGAGAAATCGATCATGTCGAAATCTTTGCCCTACTCAATGAAAGATGTACACTACGATAACGCCAAATTTCGCCGGCGATCATTCTTCAAGGTTCGCACACCGGATCTCATCCGTAATTTATGATCGGAGATTTCCTCAGTTTAGTTTTGATTATATTTTTGACTTGCTTTTATGATATGCTGATTTAATTGAATTTCTAGCCATTGTGATTTGCTTTTATGGAAATCCATTTGAAATGAAACTACTTAAACCTTCTAGAGCTGATTTTTTCTTAGATTAAATTATGAAATGTCCCGAACTCTTGTGTGATTGAATTATGGCTGTTTTGTTCGAAAAATCAGTAAAGTTGACGTACATTGAGAAAAAAATGATTTTTTATTTGTTTAGATTTGTATAGTTTGAGAATTTGCTGTTGCACTAGGTTAAATTATGTTAGTCATGAATCACTAGTCTATTCTGGGCCAAGCTGCTGTGGTATGCTCTTCAATGATCAGTGTAAAGCTTGTCAATTGTGGTGCTACTCTAAGCTTGGCACTAAGATGGAAAATTACATAAAATCTGCTGTTAATGTGTGGAGAAGCCGAGGAAGTAATGATCTATATTTGAATTGGGTTGATCCCATGGAGTTATGCTTGTACCTTTCCTAGCTGAAGCTGGAGAAGTTTTGAGGAAGCTACTTTAGTTGTCTGTGTGAATTACATCAGGGTGCCTTAAATGCAAATGTCATGGTTTTAATACTCCACAGTGGCAATGATCTCTTTAGATTGTCCGATGTGCACAGTTGGTGTGGTATCGCGTGCACACCCCAAGAGTAGTTGTTGTCGGTCCACTGTGAAAAGTAGTACACCATTACACCATCATATTCCGCTCTTCTTAAAGTACATAAACTTTTGTTGCCTCACTAAAGCTGGCTATTTTTTTTTCTCTCAAAGGTGGATCATTTATTAATGATCCCTCATCCTTTTGCTTTTTTAGGTGTAGGGCTCCTATTCCATCACATTTCACTCTATTTCCACTTTTGACTTTCATTTTGTCTCTCGATGTACAAGGTCTCTCTATGTGAATAACCTAAATTGAAGAGAAGACATTCCATCAGTACACATTAATTATTTTTCGTGTTTCTCTGACAACCCTCTTCAAAGGTTCTAATTTTTTGAAAAAGTTTCATTACAACTTTTCCCTTATGAAGATTTTTCAATATTCTATATCAGAACTATCAGGTTGGGTAAATGCATGGAGATATGAGCCACCTTGACGGTGTGAGCCATTTAATTTTATAATAGTTACAGAAATTTGCGAGGAAACTCAGAATTGTAATCTAGGAAGTAAATCCCTTAATTCTTTTCTATAAGCCTACGAGTGTCATGGGATGGCTTTCAAGCCCTGCACTAGTGGTTTGGGAATATATAAGGTTACCAAACTATTTCCCTAAAGACTTGGATTACCTTAATTATTAGTAAGTATAAAAGGGTTTACATAGAACATATATTCCTGTTTTATGTTTTATTTATTTTAGTTAAGTGTTACTTTTTCATTGATTAAGAGTAGAAGATATATATATATTTTATTTGTAAAAAATAATAAGTAAAATAGATCTGAGCTTGGGAAAATTAATATGCAGATTAATTGTTAATGATCTTTAGACAACTTATGAAGAAGTAAAATCCAAATGGCAAATAGCATCTTAAAATTTTATAAATTTTTTGAGATGACATGCAATGTTCTAAAAGGCAGGAGGCAGGCGGGGAGGGCCTAGTGCCTAGGTGAGGCTTAGGCGGGGTCTAGGCAGAATTTTTTATTTTAAGTCAATTTTAATATTTTATTTTACATTTATCCAAATAAAACAATAATATAAAGCAAAACAATCTATAATAAAGATAATAAAGACATTTACTTAAAGTTCAAACATATATCCATATTGTCAATGTTAAAGTTTAAACACAAAGATGCAATTGTTCAAAGTTCAAATACAAACAAATAATGAAAAATACAAACTAATAGTCCTCATCTCTATATTCCTCAATATCTCTAACTCTTCTTCTCCATATCCCTCAAAGATAATGTCCCCATTGGACTTACACTCATTCTCCGCATCTTCCTCTTCCTCCGTATCATCATCAGACAAAAAATATTCTTCATGGAGTTTTCTTACTCCAACATTTATATTATTTTTCCTATGCTCTAGCATGTTATCTGCTCTGGATGTTTCACCAATTCCCTCCCAAGTAAGGCTTGAACAAGCCTCAATTTCATTATCCATTCTCATGACGTTGTTTTGTAGTTTAGTTATTAAAATTAAAAAAAATAATTTAAGTGTTAATTTCTCCGCCTAGGCCTCGCCTAATCTCGTCTAATTTTCTGGAGGAATTTTTTTTCCGCCTTGGACCTAAGTGAGGCTCCAGGGGGGCCTGACGCCTAGGCGGGGCACCGCGGGGGGGGGGGGGGGGGGTGGGGGCTAATGCTTAGGTGGGGATTAATCGGACCTAAGCGGGGATTTTTAGAACATTGATAACATGTCAGTTTTTGTGTATGCTTGTTAGATTTTTTTGGTGGAGGGGTGGAGGCAAGGGTGGAACAACTTATAGGATGCACCCATGTCCCCGCTAGCATTTGAACCCTTCCCCTGTGGGAATGGCATGAGATACCACTCAAAAAGAAATATATGAGGACTTATAACTTCATCATTAGTGAAGAAAAACAAATTGATGCGGATGAAAGTAAAATAAATTTAATACTATTGGGTTACTAGGTTATTATTATATAGTATTATTTATGGATTATTTCAATGTAATTAGTTTATTTAGTAGATAATATTATGATATATTTAATTATATTAGTAGAATAATCGAGAATGCTAATTATTTAAAGTAGTAGATGTTTATTAGGATTTTATTGCCTTATTTAATTAGGTTAATATTTACTTAGCCTCCAAGTATTATGGTTTATCCTATTCTTATATAAACAGTTGTAATTCACTATTATTATAATTATTGAATAATTGATATTATTGAATTTTAAGCCTTGTGCTTGTGGCTTTTAGCCTAAATATTTTCTTTGAATCTCCTTTATTCTTTCCTCCTCGTCCTACACCACAAATGGATTGTTGCGGTGGTGCTGACCTCTGGAAAGCTAGATCTTATCTTGGCTGCCAAATTAATAATTTAGTGTGTGGGAACTCAGTCAGCTAGGAAGTGTATACTATTTGTAGAAATTCTTGTGAAAGCTAATTTTTACGGTTGAGACTTGAGAGTAAAGGGTATACAATTAGGATTTAGGTTAGACTCTTGATTTAAGTTTTGCCCAACATGCATCTACGCATATTAAATACGTTTTGGCTGTTGACACTACTTTAATGAGCCCAGTTCTAAAAGAAGGGGTATATTTGATTTAGAAGATAAGGGTCGATTGTTGCATTTACATTTATTGCCATTTTGATCTTTTTTGTTGTTTGTACCTGCATCCTCATTCCTCCTCGCAAATAATATCACGCCATCATGTATTGTTTATACCTTATTTTCCCATGCTAATAATACCTTCCATACTAATAATATAATGGAAAAAATGATGCAAACATGATTTCAAATGGGAACTATTAGTGCTACCCCTCTCCCAGCCTATTTATTCCATATAATTGTGACTCTCCTGCGAGCCCCTTTCACTTTTTTTTTTTTATTTGAAAAAGATCTAAGAGTGAGACTTTATAGTTTGGACTACTAGCCTACTACGGTTTATCTTTATATTGTTATAGGTATTGGCATCAGCATCATCATAATTATAGTCTACCATAAAAGCCATTGGCTCTAAATGTGCTTAACATACAAAAAGTATCATATTAGTACTAGTGGTGGAAGGGGGAATAAAATGAAAGATTTATTTACTTTGGCATATAATTGGTTGGGGAACTGGCAATTAAAGTTTCTCTTTGTTTGTTTTTTAGTAATAAGTTGTAGAAAGTGCCTCTTCTTGAATTGCAAGCTATTACATCACCCCCCGCCCCCCCCCCCCCCCCTCTCTCTCTCTCTCTCTCTCTCTCTCTATATATATATATATATATATATATATATATATATATATATATATATATATATATATATATATATATATATATTAGTTTCTATATTGTGACTTGAAAGTGCAGCTATGAAATAGTTGTCAAAAAAGTATAATGTACTTGCTGAAATTTTCTGAAGTGTCACAAAAGGGGAATGCTTCTATCTCGCCACTAGCCTAGTGTAGCTTCAATTTTGAAGGAACTTACGATTAGGATGCTTTTGTCATTTGCATAATGGATGCTTAGTTGTTAATTCTTGTTTCTACAGGTGATTACTCAGAATTTGATCACCAATACTGTGAAACGCGATTGTACAACATGTAGTACAGGAAAGTTTTTAATACTATTACTGTGTGGTGGTTTGGCATATCTTATGCTATCTCATACAAGTCCTGTCCATTCTGTTTCTGATGGTTTAGCAAAAGATATTGGTGTTAAGGGAAGAGATGCTTTAATCATGGGTGATAGTAGCAGATTTGGGAGGTTCTGGAGAAAACCACCAAGGCTGCCTCCTCAATTATCACCCGATAAAATGGGTAATTACAGTTTATCTGTTCATGATCATGGGAAGTTAAATGCAGGGTCTGATTGGATAGATAGGCAGCAAAAGGTTAAAAATGCATTCTCACATGCATGGTCTGGGTACAAAAAGTATGCAATGGGTTATGATGAACTTATGCCATTAGACCAGAGAGGAGTTGATGGTTTAGGAGGACTTGGTGCTACTGTTGTGGACGCTTTAGACACAGCCATGATAATGGGACTCGATGACGTTGTCTCTGAAGCAGGTTCATGGATTGAAATACATCTTCCAGAGAGGATTAATCAGAAAGGCCAGGTTAATTTATTTGAAACTACCATTCGTGTAGTGGGTGGTCTTCTTAGTGCTTATCATTTAAGTGGGGGAGAACAAGGTGAAAACCCAACACATAAAGGACCTAAGCCAATTGTCTATCTTGAAAATGCCAAGAACTTGGCTGATATTCTTCTAACCGCATTTACTGCAAGTCCAACTGCTATTCCCTTGAGTGATGTTGTTCTACGCGATCGATCAGCACACCGTGCTCCTGATGGACTGAGTAGCACTTCAGAAGTTTCCACATTGCAACTCGAGTTTAATTATCTTAGTTTCCTCACAGGTGATCCAAAGTACAGTATGGAATCCATGAAGGTTTTGGAACATATAAGGACTCTACCCAAGGTTGAGGGACTGGTTCCTATTTTCATAAGGTATGGACATTACATCTAATAATTGCTCATGTCATTTCTTGGAGATAGCTCTTTGTTCCATCCATTCTTCATTGGTTACAAACTTACAATTGATATACCTTCTGCGGAACCAAAAGGCACCTTCAACCTTCTTCTACTAATTTCATCTGGAAACCAGAGATAAAGTGAATATCTTCAATGTGGTTTAACTGTAACATTTTCATCATGCTGGAGCCCTGCATAAATGCTTAAAATGGGCCTTGGCTGAGGTGGTAGTCATGGTACTGGAATGACTGCATGCCATCCTTATTATAATGCTTCCTAACCACACTTACCTCTTTATTTCCACTTTTTATTTCTCTGACTCATGTAGAAAGCATACCAATATTATTAATGCTCTTCAAGCCATGCTTCTTTTATCTGTTCATCACTCTGGACAGTCATCCCGGGATGCTGCTATATTTGAACTCAGGAATTGATGCCTCAAATTAATTTCTCTGTTTTATTCTGCAATTCTTTACCCAATATACATGTGAAGAAATCTTAGGTGTTGTGTGTGCAGCCCTCTCTGAGGAAGTAGTGAGGCCTTCAAATTTTTTGGTGGTTAACGAGCTTATGTGAGTTTGTGAGGGCTATTTACCTTTTCTTCTTCTAATGACTGCAGCCCTGACTCTGGTGAATTTGACGGAAGAAATATCAGACTGGGATCTCGGGGGGACAGCTACTATGAATACCTTATCAAAGTATGGCTTCAGCATAGAGATAGTAATCGGACTTATTTATATGACATGTATGAAGAAGCAATGAAAGGTGTCAGGCATCTTCTTGTTCAGAAATCTATTCCAAATGGACTGGTTTTTGTTGGGGAATTACCTTCTGGGCGTGATGGTGCTTTTAGTCCCAAAATGGATCACTTGGTATGCTATTGTTAACTTGAGGTTCCTCACTTTAAGTGGACTAAATTAAATGTGTATATACACATATGTTGGCGTTCTTCTGGCTTCATTAGATAAAAGAATATACCAGTTACTAACTTGGCTACTTGCTACAATTTTTTCATCAGTAATATTGTATATTTTGTTAGCTTTATATTTTATAATATTATTGGACCGGAAGCAAGGTATATGCCAAATAAAAAGAAAAGCTGAAGCTGCTAGATGAATTTTTTCTGGACTTGTATTCTCTGAATTTTGTGCCCTATGGTTTAGCATCTCTACTGACAGTTTTATTGCCAAAGATATCATGATAAAAGCTTTATTTCGCCTGAAAATCCTTTAATATGTCTTGGTTTTGAATATCGTTTCTGATTGTGATTTAATCTTACTTATATCCTTTTACATCTATAAAGAAATATTATAATATTCTATTGGAGTACATTTCAACAAATTTATCCTGGCTTTTGCTGACCTTTAGTCTATGTTTTGATAGAAAAATACTTTATTTCCATGTTCAGGTGTGTTTCCTACCTGGCACTCTTGCACTTGGTGCCACCAAAGGCATTACGAAGGAAAAGGCTATGAAAGAAAATTTGCTCGGTTTTGAAGACTTAGAAAATCTGAAGCTTGCAGAAGAGCTGGCTAAAACATGCTTCGAGATGTATTCTGTAACTTCCACTGGTCTTGCTCCAGAAATTGCCTACTTCAATGTGGAGGTTAGCTGAATTTGTATTTTCTATATTGTGTACACAAAAGTTACATATTCACCAATTATTTCTGTTTCTATTTCAAGCAGGGAAATTCTGAAGTTGGTCCTGATGGTGGAAACAAGAATTCAAAGTATATAAATGACATAATTATCAAACCCGCTGATCGTCACAATCTTTTACGTCCTGAAACTGTTGAATCATTGTTCATCTTGTATCGTATCACAGAAGATCCAAAGTATGGCCCAAAAGTTTTTTTGGGATTAGGTTCTCTTGTATTATTTTCTGTGTAGTTCATAATGGGATTTATCTAAGAGCTAATAATTTTGTTCCACTGTTTATCTACTACCGCAGATATCGTGAATGGGGTTGGGAAATATTTGAGGCATTTGAGAAGTATACGAAGGCTGATTCTGGAGGTTACACTTCTTTAAATGATGTTACTGTGGTTCCTCCACCAAGAAGAGACAAGATGGAGACCTTTTTCTTGGGTGAAACACTCAAGTATTTATACTTGCTGTTTGGAGACAGCAAAGTTATTCCATTGGATGAGTTTGTTTTTAACACAGAAGCTCATCCTTTTCCCATTAAAAGCACGACTAAGAGGAAATGATGATATGTTGACTGCAGCAGAAGTATTTATGCAACTTATAGCTTGTGGTTCCTCAAAATGGAACCATGTAATTGACATGGTTCATTTGTTGCAGCTTAAAGCAAAAGGAAGCCTTGTCGTTGTGTTGACATATATTAGTGGGGCTCACCTTGATTGTTCTCTTCTGCAGTGTATAATCTGGCCTGTATTCTTCTACATAGCTATTTGAGTTTAGCAATTGGATAGAAATATTTTGTTGTAATGGAAGGCAATGATGTAATTGACTTTGTTAGTTTTCCTGTATAATTGATCCCTCCAAAGCCCCAATTAGATTGATTATAATAGCCTACGTCTTGTTACAATATTTCAGTATACAATTCTTTAAGCTAGCTACAATAGCTCTGCATTTTAAAATGCAGCCTTACAATTTCATTGGGTCATATCACACTCTTTACTTTCATACTCCTCTGGAATGAGAAACAAATGGTCTCCATCCCTAATGACATTTAAGTCATCTATCTCTGCATTCTCTGAATTTACAATTTTTGTAGGATTGCAGCCTCCAAATTTTTGCCCTGCAATTAGACAAGGTATAGTATGACAGTCATATTAAGCTTCAACAGAAGAAAATAGCTCAGTTAAATAGAAAACACACTTACTTCCAAGGTCAGAGCTCTATTTCAATTTTTTAATTTTTTTTTTACATTTTTATTTATACTTGAATTTATACTAATATTAAGTACACTAATAAAATTGTTTCTGAAATTTCAGGTATGTTTTCAAGTTTCTTCATGGTCAAACAAAGCTTACCTGCAATCCTGAAAAGATCTTCTATTGAATCAGGTAGGATGATTAGCTTCGCAAGCTGCTTTTGTGATACATTGTTCCTTGAACACTTCATTTGAATGGTGACCCTCCTTTTATTCAGTTTTACACCTTCGGTCTCAGCGTGATGGTTTGAATTGCTTGAGGGGGCGAATATAGAATTTTTAACATATGAACTGGAGCAACTGGTTACCCCGTTTTGTGTAACAGGTTTGAATTGACCATTCCTGGTGTTATCAGAGGCTTCTGTAAGAAACTCTATTTTGTGCTCATCTATTGACTTTCTATTTTCATAACTCAGTAGAAGGTCATAAATGCATTTGTTTCCTTGATGTTCTGCTAGAGCTTTTGGAGTCCAACCATTTGCATCTGGTTTGTTCACATTTGCTCCTCGTTCCAGCAATATCCTTACAGTTTCAAGATGTCCCCTGCGAACAGCACCATGAAGAGCTGTTTGGATGTCCTCAGCTGTTGATTTTTCATCCACTCCGTATCTATTAATGATCCTAGTGTTTCCTGTTCCTTTCTTCTCCTTAACTTCTGTATTCCTTGGTTCTTGTATCAGTGGGTCTCCATTAGGATTATCTTGATGTTTGGCATGAGAAGAGCTTTCTTCTGCCGGTCCTTCATCAAGGCACTCGCTGAAGATTGACCTTGGACTTTTGTGGTGTTTAAAACCAGATCTTTCAAGTCCTTCCAATTTCTATAAATAAGAAACATGAAAAAGAACCTTTGTTAAGAATTACTGAATTAGGAATGTTGTAACAAATAGCCCAAAAGTACTTTGAACCCGAGATGTCATTAGTTTTTATTTCTACCTGGTAAAAATTATTCATAATAATTTGCCCATCTTCCGGATTTGCTTGAATAATATTCATCAGTGCAGTTCTGTTCAGTCGTAATATTTGAGATATCTCAGTGGTTCGGGCTGTGAATGGTTGTGGCCTATGACACAAAACCCCTATTTCTCCAAACATTTCCCCGGAAATAGCCTTGCCAAGGACCTATAAGTATGTCGGAACAAGAGAAATAAATTAATCGTTTTATGCTGTCAATAATGAATATGCTCATTCAAAAACAAAACAACTTACTTGATCATGCCCATCAATTTTTGCAATCAAATCCTGCCACCACAATCATTGCCAAACTAGAGATGTGAGGAGCAAGAATTAATGAGGATATGTAGATACTAAGTGAGATGAGAAATAAGCTCACCACTGCTCCTGAGACCAGTATGTACAGATCTGTTGGAGCCTCATTTTGAAGAATCACATCTTCCTTGGGAGGGAAATACTCAGCTTCCATTTCAGTAACCTTTAATAAAAGAGTAAACCATGTTACTATCTCAGAGTTGGTGATTTTAGAATTACACACGCACGCACACGTTGATGCTTCAGATGAACTCTACTTAGTGGTGCACAAATGGCATGCGGCCTACGGCTCGACATTGCCTGGAATGGCTCGACCCGGCCTGAAGGCCACAAATATGCCACATTTTTTTGGCTCAGATTTGGTCTGATCTGACCTGCCAACAAGCCCGACTTGGCCTGAGACCCGGTCTGGTTCACCCAAAGAAAATTTCCTCTTTGTGACAACTTATTTAATAAACCAAATAAAATTGACGTTTTTCAATACGTTCATTCATGCATGTTTGTTTATATACGAATAAAAAATTTCATGAAAACACATTGGGTAGTGTAATATATAAAGATTTTTCTTGCCTAGCTAGCAACCTACACTTTTTACAAACATTTCATTACATTTTCATTTTAATAAATACTTAACGTAAAAACTAGAAAGTCACTTGTAAAATGATACTAAAAATAAAAAAGATACTTTTCATAAAAAAATAATTTTTTTGTAAGTTGTAATATATTATTTTTAATTAATACATCAATTAAGTTTAAAATTTTAATTGGTGTTTTTTTAATATTTAAAATTACTTTAAAAAAATTTGAATAGACCGGATTAGACCGGCTTGACCCAAAGCCTAGCTTGGCCTGGCCTGAAGGCCTCAGTAGGCCCCCTTTTCAAGCACCAAGCTCGGTCTGGCTTGACTTGCAGGCTGAAAATCAAAGATCTGGCCCGACTAAGTCAACGGCCAAGGGCTAGCAGGCCCAAGTCAGGCCGACATGTTGTGCATGATTAACTCTGCCTATAGACTCTCTTGTGTTTTTATTTTTCCTTTTCTTTTGTTGGTTTTTGTTTTGTTTTTTGCGTTAGCACCTCCTAGATTTACTCTTTGTTCGAATGTTTCAATTAGAGTATTGTGCGGTCTTGTATTGCAAACATAAAAATGACAAGTGAGAGAGAAAAGGGAATACCAATTGGAATAGGTAGTCGACAGAAACCCCTTGGAAAAGTCTGACATTTTGAACTATTGGAAAGAAAAGATGATGCGAAATGCTTGACCGTATGGCTTTTGGCAAACCTTTCAAGGTCTCTTGCTGTTTCAATCCTTCTGCTCTGAACTTGAGACAGATGTGTGACAAAAGTTGATTCTGAATACTAGAAGGCAACCGATTCCGTTTTGCAAATCCTGAAGCAGCTCCAACAGTATCCCTCTGCAGCACAAACATAAAGTTTTGCTCAAAATTAGCACTCACAAGCTTGAGTGACATCCTTCCTCCTATGTACTACTGAGGAAGCGAAGGAGGGGGAAAAAAAACAAACAAAAAATATCCCAGTTACGGACAGAAAAATTGCAATGTTTCTTCCCCTTAAATATTAATAAAAGATTTGGACGCTTGAAAATTTCCATAGAAAATGCTTCTTATAACTATTAGAATGCTGCGTTATCTTCAAATACATCCCGGTTCTCCTTGAACTTTTTTATATTAAAAAAAAAAAAAACTGTATGTCTATTAGTTGAAAGGTTCAAAATTTTGAAGTTTCCTCCTTTATAAAATGTACCAAAATGTATGGATATTGGATTTCTATTCCTAACTAAAGAAGTCCTATAGTTCCACTACAGACTTGCACTTGAGTCTTATTTCTGCTCCATCTTGAATCTACTTGATGAATGAAACATCTCATTTTTTTGACAGGTAAAGAAACTGTTGGAAAGCAGCGGAAGAATGTGTAAGGAAGACATACAAAATCTCTGGTGCGGCTGGTCCAGTGAACAACAAGATTTGTCATGTTCCCAATGAGGTACGATGTCAATCCCAAATTGAATAGCATGTAGAAGATATCAAACAGCATCTCTCTTGTGTTCTCAGCGTGCAAATCACCATAGCCAGTTGTAGTTAGTGTTACGATGGACCAATACATTGATGTTACATATCTGTCCCATAGGCTTTCTTCCTTGAAATTTGAGTAGACTGCACCAATCCAGGTTTGTTTTGGATTGGGGTATCTATCTGCAATCAAATAGTTAAAGCATCCGGCACAGTGTACTGCGAACAAAGTCACCTGAATTCATAAAGGAAAACAATGCATATTCTCAACGTTTCATATAACCTAGGTATACTCCTAAAATAAAGGAATTATTGAACCTTCTAGTGCTTACAGAGATGAGCTTTGTACACCGAATCCAAAAATAGTTGAACCGGATGTCCTTCTCAAGTCTGAAGGAAAGCAAACCGGCTTAGTGATAATTTTGGTTTGGCCAGCCTAATTAATTACAATTTGAAGAAAACCAAAGACATGTTTGAATTTGGTGATGGACCTTGCAAACAGGGAACTGACTCGTCTGAGACGCCAGAGTCTGAGCATGTTCAGGACTTTAAAACCGAGTCCGCTGCTATGATTTGTGAGCAGCAGACTTAGAGATTGTAATGGTGCTGTTGAGCAGACGTCAAAAATAAACCACGTTGATATGTACCTGTTAACAGGATAAGTAAACAAAGGGTTGAGCCGTTACTCTGAAAGTTACATATCTTAGTGGAAGTGCAGAATGTGATCAAATGCCTCATATTGACCTTAGTGATATCTTCTTTTGATCATCAACAAGTAAATAAGATTGGCTATCAACATACGCCACAAAGAAGGTGAGGACGATATCTATGGCAAAAAATCCATTGACAACGTTGTCAAAGATGAAAAGTGCATCCTGCTTGTAAGTCAGAAATGCAAACTCAAATGGACATATCCAAGCCGAGTAAATGACTAGGATAACTAGAAACATCTCCCAGGCCCTGAAATGAAGAAGAGAACATGAGAAACACAGGAATTATGCCAAACAGTCCCTTAGAAAGCAGGGGAAAGGTTATCACCTATAACGGGGATTAAATGGGGAAATTATATGTCTACGAAGTTTTGTTGCTTGGTTTATACTGGCCCCGAGAGATGGGAGGAGACCACTAGAGAAGAAGCCACTCTGGGTGCCTGTACTTATTTGGAAGTCATCAACACAGAACCGTTGTAAGAAGTTCTTGGTGCAGGAAAATGACATTTTGTGGGGGTTTGAATCTCCAGGCTAGTAGAGTAGCTAAACTTCCGCGGGGTGGCGAGTCTCTTAGAAGAGTTCATATATAGCAAAGCTAGACGCTGATGGCACACGGGTAAAGGCTTTTTCTCATACTTTTCCTTTGTTATGTTTTGAAGATTTTTGGAATGATTATGCAACTAGTGCGTCATTAAGGTTAGAAAAGAAAAGGAAACTTTTGAAAAGCAAACTTTTGTACCAGATGGGTAGAAATAGACAGGACAAAACATTGGAGTTGAAGTGGTGGACATGAAGCTCTCTGTAACGCAGTTGCAGAGATGAGCTCTGAGAGAGAGAAAAAAGAATGGAAGATGGTATTGGTTGGTTGGTGCTAGTAACGGTGGAAGCTCCATCATCAGAAAATGTAAAAGATGTGAATGATGTACAGACAGGGAAGGGCTTTAGGACAGATTTGAGTGAGGATTTATTGGTGTTTTCATTTCAAAATCTAAAAATGGACCAGACAACTAAACTAGGATCAGGCAGGGGTTTTGTTTCGTGGATGCCACGTGGACCGATAGGAGTTTGTTTTCGGAATGGTTGACATAATGTAGAGGCTTCTCCGAACAACTCAATTTAAACTCTCTTACTTGGAGGTTGTTTGTTTATGCTAACAATCAGAACCATATGTGTGAAATGGATTCCTTGCCATATATCCAACGGTCCCTCCCATCTTTCTCTCTCTGTCTCTCTCCAAGGATATGCATTGACTAGTTTCAGATAACAGATATTCTTATTGATTTTCACCAAGTGGGTGATAGCTTGAACGTGGTCGATGATCCTGTCGAATTTATTTTTCTAAATTTCAGTTCGAAAGAATTTTAGGAACATTTCTTTAGGATGATGTCTAAAAGCCTTATTAGACTAGAATGGACTATGCAAATTTTATATATTCATGTAAATATCGTATATGTATGTACAAGCGGATTGTCCTTGAAATTGAAATTTGACATCCATGGTTACAGGTGGAAAAATTCTGCATGAGAAAAGTTCTGATTAATTTCATATGGAGGAGAAGCTAGACCCAGAAGGTACCCATGAACATCTTTGAAGACCCCATGCGCATCTTCAAAGAGTTTATCGGTTGAAGTCATAAATGCATGGTATGGACAGATATTTGCAGATCTACAGCCTATCCTTCGAGGAAACACGTATATTTATGCATGCATATATTACATACACATGTTTTTGAAAATGTTTTGATATAATCAAGATTATTAAGTTTTATGTCCGAGTCTGCAGGATTTGGATTCCATAAAATTGTCACACCCTTAATCATATGTAAATTTATTATTTTTTGTTGTGTTTGTTGTAACATATGTTGCATTTGTAATCTAGCGCCGTTTTTTTTCGTCAGTATAGATACAATTATATAACAACTATACCAAAAATCTGGCATAAAATTACACGGTAAAAGAATGTGACAACTTTATGCAATTCGGTTCCGTCGTTGCATCATGTATTAAATCACACAAATCATTTGCATTCAAAGTGGACACTCCATAACGTTGATATTGTTACGGTGTACCATTATTTTATAAGAAAAGTGAGCATGTGTTTTAGACACACAATTTTGTATGTACACACATGATATGACGTCATTTTGATCGGTAAAATGATGAAATATCAAAACCGTCATTAGTAAAAATGGTAAAATGTCAAAATTACCATTAATGAAATCTTTGAAAATAATAGGACACACATAAGGTTGTATGTGTCTAGGACACATACACGCTCAAACACACATATATGTATGTATATATATATATATGCGTGTGTGTACATATGTACGTATACGCATATGGTATATAACTATGCATGCCATGTCTGTTGGTAAATATACCAAGTGCCACTTATTTTTTCGTACATCATTAATGAGGATCTCATGAATTCATGTATAATTTCCTTGCAAGATCCATTATATTAATCATATGAATTTCTTGTAGTTATAATAATATATTATCAGAAGATAAAATAAAATTTTGGCATTAGCGTTGCTTGTGAAAAAGATTTGCACTGGTCAATGTGGTTGGTCCTACTGATGATCCCCGTGAGACATCCAGCACTTTGGGAGAGAAATGAATGGACGTGAGGAAATTTTATGTCTCTACACATAACATAGAGATAGACTCACGGTAAAGTGCTGATAAAGTGATCAAAAAAGCTCATATCTTCATTTTTCTTCTGTGACTACCAAGAATAATCAAGAAAGTCGATTTAACATAATCAAAATTAGAACATTTAAAAGAGTACAAGAAGATGAAAAGTTTAATGTATATTATTATTCCTATACACTTCTAAATTATCACCTCTCCAAAAAGATTTACTTTCATTAAATTCTTATCTTTAACGAAGATCCGAATATTAAAAGAGATTTACGCCTCTAACCATATCTGAAAACAGTGGTTATAATTATATCTTTTTACCCTCCCACAGGAAAAAATGGGAATTTGGGGAGTTGAAGTGTCTACTAATTCACGATCAAAACTTGCTTTAAGAAAAGAAAAGTAGCATAATATTCTTGTGAGGAGTTGTCGTTATGTAATAGCATCCTTAAATATGCCACGACTAACACTTCAATCAAACTTAATCATCACGAAAAATTTAAAGGCGGCCAAAAAAAAAAAAAAAAAATTAAAAAATGCTTCTCATGATTGACGGGATGCCATGGTCCTGAAGAATTGTGGTCCACCACGAAACTTCCCTAAATTTGGAAACCTTCTGCCCAACTTGTGGCCAGTGTTAGCCCTTTAGTGGAATGATATCGACTTGGCATGCGGGATGACCAAACAATATGTCAAGACTTGACCTTGATATTCAATTAATGTAGACATGCAAGATATTCTTGACACTCAATGCGTGAGACAATGCAGATGGCTAAATAGGTATTTCCAGGGATATACATTATAACTTTTAAAACATACTTGATTTTTGTTGCTGACACTTTGAAAAATTTCATCATGTCTATTATAAGGGAGGGGTGAATAATTTAGCCATTCACTCAAATTTTGAATGATGAAAGATGTGTCGTAAAACTATGTTATAGTTTCAACTGTATCATTCTCCTATATGTATGTTAAAATCATAGTTTTGTAGAGTCATAATCGGATATTAGTTTGAGAACATAACACGAGTAATCTCCGTTCTTAAGATTTTTATCACTCCCAATATTATCGATTTGTTATGAGTTACATACGATATACCTTCAAGATTTATGCCAAGTTTTGAAATTGAACAATTTTATGATAGTAACTCTCACAAAATGTTCCAATCGAATACTTATTTGTGATAGTTGTATGTTTATAGAAAAACAAAGTGAGAAAAGAGAGAATTTCATGTTCAATTTTTCTTCTCTAATGTAAGTATTATTCATTTCTCATATATGTATATATATTCATATATCTACCCATATAAATATACATACATATATATAATAGTAATAACTATTATCAATGCTATTTTAATTACACATTATTATAAATAATGTTGTAAGTTATACATTAGTCATAATGATGTAAGTTATAAATTATTAATAATAATATAATTTGAATAAAAAAATGGAGAGTCGCTTTAAAAGATTTAAATTAACTAATTGTCAAATCCAAAATATATTGGTTTTATTTTCTTTCGTTCCATATAATTAAATAAGATTACACCACTTATATTGTGACGCCCCCAAATCTAGGCCCACACAGCCCAAACTTGAGTCGTCAAAAGACTACAACAAAATTATTACAACAAAGCACAACGTACAACAATACAGTGTATAATAATACACAACTAAGTCTTCACTATTATTGCCACACTATTTTACAAAACGTGAAGACTATGATAACTATTCCTCGGACCCTCACTCCATTCCCCGGCTAGACCCTGTTATGTTTTCATTTCCTGTTGAAAAACAATGGAACAAAAGAAAGGGTGAGCTCAAATAGCCCAGTAAAGAATATCATGACTAAGATAATGACGAATAAATTATCATTAGTCTTCAACAGTTGAGTTCTTGATAGAATACAATAGACTACAAGGTTTATATCAAAAACTGCAGTTAAATTCTTAAACAACGTTCAGATCAATAAAAGCAGCGGAATGAGTAATCTATTAGAAGAATAATGCAGACTATAATGTCCACTCGGTTCTCTTTTTAGGAAAAACATCATCAACTTTTATCATCTGAAATATCATTAGTCAAGATAATACAAATTCACAGTTCCTGATCATAATCATGCAGATCAACAGTTCATCTTTGCACTACGGGCCAAAGACATTCAATATAACACCAACGGTCATGATTATACCAGATTCAGCCTTTGGTCATAATCATACCAAACAACAGTTCATCTTTGCACTACGGGCCAAAGAGAACATTCACCACGTGCCATAAAAGACACCGAACAGATGTATCGCCTTTAACCTATTATATCGCCTTTAACCTATCATCTGTTCAACAAATATATCACATCTGTGCCCCCGGCCACAGATATTCACAACAGCTTGATTTTTGGATGATTAGAATGATATAAATGATGAACAGAAGAAATAGGATAACAATAAGTATCGGAAGTTTACTTTGTACAGATTCAAATAATGTCCAAATTGTCAACATGATGTGGAGTGAAATTTAAAAATGATATTCAAGATCCACAGTTCAGAATAACGGTTACAATTCAATAGAAAGGTTCACGTAAATAGGAAGGTTCAGTTGAAATAATGAAGTTCAACTATTATGGAACATATAATATTTTCAGGAATTATAGAAGCAATAGTTCCATAATAAATTTCGATTTAGGAGTATGAAAGAAAATAATATCCCTTACCGTAGCAGGTTTGATTAACAAAAGGTGAAGGAAATTAATACAAAGGGTTATTCACCAACAGGCGGCAATCCGCTCCGTAAGGTTATTCCCACAATTTAATAGAATTTGAGTACAAAGAGTTATTCACCAAACAGGCGGCAATCCGCTCCGTAAGGTTATTCTCAGAGATTAATAATGAATGAATACGAAAGGTTATTCACCAACAGGCGGCAATCCGCTCCGTAAGGTTATTCCCACAATTTAATACATGGAAATAAATGGCACATCTTATGAGTAAGAAAGAAACAATATTATTTTCGAGAATCAAATAATGATAATCCCTTACCATAGTACGTTTGAATAATGGAAGATGAAAAAGATGGTATCCCTTACCTCAACACGTGACTGGATATTGATTTAAATGAGGTTGATTAACTTGAACAGTACACGTATACTTATAGATCTTCACAAATACTCAAGATGACTTAAGCACACTTAGAGAGAACTTTCACAAGAAGTATTTAGAGAGAGAAAGAAAGAACAAGTAAGGAAGTTTATGAAAAATCCTTAAGTTAAGGCTTCTATTTATAGCCAAAAATCTTATCATTCCTTTAATCTAAACCATTCATTTAAAAAAATCATCTTTTAATCTACACCATCCATTTCAAATTTTATATTATCTTTAATCTACACCATTCATTTCATATTACCTAATAATCACCTAACTTTATATTATAAACAAATCAATTCAATTATTCAACAATAATTCACACTTTAATCTACACCATTCATTTCATATCACCTAATAATCACCTAACTTTATATTATAAACAAATAACTTTATTTATTCAACAATAATTCACACTTTAATCTACACCATTCATTTCATATCACCTAACTTTATATTATAAACAAATAACTTTATCAATTCAATTATTATGACTAATTGTTATAAATACAGTATAGTTAGCTCTTAGATATCAAGTCAATTAATTAATGAAATACAACTGTTTAAATAACACCGTAATAGAGATAACAATAATGCAGAAAGTATGTAAAAGAAAAATACGTTACTGTGTCATGACAATTATTGATTCAATAATGTGAATTACTGTGCATATGTTACTGTGACAATTATTAGGTTCAATAATTTTAAAAACAGTGCAGCAACAATTATTGACTCAATGATATAAAATACAGTGTAATGACAATTATTAAATCAATAATGCAAAATACTGTGTAACAACAATTATTGAATTGATAATATAAAATATTATGCAGTGACAATTATCGATGAAATGATGCGTAACAGTTACGGTGTCAATTATCAGACCAATAATATGAGTCACTATGCAATACCGTGTGTTACTGTAGAGTACCGAGTGCTACAGAAAATACCAATAACTACCGTATGCTACTATTCTTTTATCACCGGTATTTTAACAGTTCCGTTGACTATTTTTATTTAAAAATGTTATTTCTGTCGTTTTCTATATCCGACAAATATTCCGTTGTGGGGTCCACCAATAATTTGTTATTTCGGCGCCGTCGGACCAAACGAATATTCCCCGACCAAACAAATATTCCCCGACAAAGCGAATATTGTCCGACAAAATAAAATTTGCAGATAACATCCTTAACTTTTAACTTGATCGATTTAACCACTTACTGTTTCAAAAAAATATATATGAAGAAAAATTAAATTTTGTATTTCATAAAATTCGGGGTCTTACATATATACTTATAAAAGCAACTAATAATCTTTAATTTAATTAATATAGAACCAAGACAAACTAAATTTTACAAATAACTTTACACCTCATCAAATGTCTCATTTTGGTCATTGACAAACATAAGTCAAATAATTCTAACTTGAACTAAATGAATTACTTTCTTATTCTCTACGTAAATAATAATAAAAGACACCTTTTACACTTACTTAAGTTATGTCCACAAATGAGTTTTATCAAACTCAAATATGACAAATAATAAGTCACGAAAGTATAAAATAAAGTGTAATATATAACAATGTATATATGTTATTGAATATCAAAGACATTCTTAAAAGTTGGTAGATTCAAGTCCATGGCTTATTTCTAGTTCTCTCGCGGGTGTGAGTGTGTGTGTGTATATATATATATATATATATATATATATATATTGTGACGCCCCCAAATCTAGGCCTACATAGCCCAATTTGAGACGCCATAAAATACATAATCTTTAATATAAATAGTTCATAGAACAGAAATGCAAAACTCAATAATACACAACTAAATCTTCACTATTATTTTCACACTATATACAACATGTGAAGACTACAATAGCTATCACTCGGACCGTCACTCCATTCCCCTGCTAGACCCGGCTACTCTCTCTTTTTCTGAAAAACAATGGAACAAAAGAAAGGGTGAGCTCAAATAGCCCAGTAAGAAATATCATGACTAAGATAACGACAAAAAAATTATCATTAGCCTTCAACAGATGAGTTCTTAATTGAATATAATAGACAATAAGCTTTGTATCAATAATAGCAGCGGAATGAGCAATCTATTAGAAGAATAATGCAGACTATAATGTCCACTCGGTTCTCTTTTTAGGAAAAAACATCATCAACTTTTATCATCTTAAACACCGCTGGTCATGATAATATAAATTTCCAGTTGTTGATTATAATCATGCCAGTCAATAGTTCATCTTTGCATTACGAGCCAAAGATATTCAAATATAACACCAACGGTAATGATTATACCAGTTTTCAGCCTTTGGTCATAATCATACCAACAACAGTTCATCTTTGCCCCAGGCCAAAGAGAATATTCACCACGTGCCCTAAAAGACACAATAATTATATCGCCTTTATCCTATCAACTGTGCCCCAGGCCACAGATATTCACAACAACATGGTTCTTGATGATTAGAATAACAACCGTGATATAAATGATGAATCAGAAGAAACAGTATGATCAATAAATATCAAAAGTTTATGACTTTACTTTGTGCAGATTCAAATAATGTCCAAATTGCCAACATGATGTGGACTAAAATTCAAGAATGATATTTCAGATCCACAGTTCATAATAACAGTTAAGGTTCAATAGAAAGATTTAGAAAAATAGGAAGGTTCAGTTGAAATGATATTAGATGAAGCGCAAACTATTAAAGAATATGTATTCATTTCAGGAAACTTTACCAAGAAGAGACAAGTAAGAAATGAATACGAAGAGTAATTCACCAAACATGCGGTAGTCCGCGTAGTCAGGTTATTCCCACAAATTAATAAGGAATGAATACGAAAGGTTATTCACCAACAGGCGGTAATCCGCGCCGTAAGGTTATTCCCACAATTTAATATATGGAAATAAATACGAAAGGTTATTCACCAACAGACGATAATCCGCGCCGTAAGGTTATTCCCACAATTTAATATATGGAAATAAATACGAAAGGTTATTCACCAACAGGCGATAATCCGCACCGTAAGGTTATTCCCACAATTTAATATATGGAAATAAATACGAAAGGTTATTCACCAACAGGCGATAATCCGCGCCGTAAGGTTATTCCCACAATTTAATATATGGAAATGAATGGCACGTCTTATGAGTAAGAAAGAAACGATATTATTTTCGAGAATCAAATAATGATAATCCCTTACCATAGTAAGTTTGAATAATGGAAGATGAAAAAGATGGTATCCCTTACCTTAACACGTGACTAGATATGAACTCGTACACTTACAGCTCTTTACAAATACTCAAGATGACTTTAGCACACTCAAAGAGAACTTATACTAAGAAATATTTGGAGAGTGAAAGAAAGAATAAGCAAGAAAGTTTTTATGAAAAATCCTTAAGTTAAGGCTTCTATTTATAGCAAAAATTCTTATCATCACCAAGATTTCCTAATTTAATCCAAACCGTATATTTCAAGATAATGTTTAATCCATACCACTCATTTTATCTTTTAAGATTTCTTTAATCTAAACCATTCATTTAAAGATCATCTTTTAATCTATACCATTCAATTTACTTTATATATAAAACAACTAACTTTAAATAAATCAATTATCTTTATATATAAAAACAAACAACTTTATATAATTTATCATAATAAAAACAAATAACTTTATCAATTCAATTATTCAACAATAATTCACAATTATTCATTATTATGGCTAATTGTTGTAAATGCAGTGTAGTTGGCTTTTCGAGCTAGAAAAATAGGAAAATCACCCAATAATAGAATACAACAGTTTAATCAATATCGCAAAAGAGATAACAATAATGCTGAAAATAAATAAGAAAATAACACGTTACTGTGTAATGACAATTATTGATTCAGTAATGTGAATTATTGTGCATATGCTACTGTGACAATTATCAGCTCAATAATATGAATTATTATGCATGTGACAATTATTGGTTCAATAAAGTCAATGTAGTACAATAACCACTTTATCATTTAATAATATGAAACACTGTGCAATACCGTGTGCTACAGTGCAATACCGTGTGCTACTATGTAATACCGTATGTTACTATTCTTTTACCATAAGGTATTTTAACAGTTCAAAATGATAATACCGTTGACTATTTTTATTTAAAAAAGGTTACGTATGTCGCTTTCTATATCCGACAATAAGTCGTTGTAGGGGTCCACCATTATTTTGTTATTTCGGCGCCGTCGTACGAATCAAATATTCCCCGACAAAACGAATATTCTCCGACCAAACGAATATTGTCCGACATAATAAAATTTATACATAACATCCTTAACTTTTAACCTTATCAATTTAACCACCTACTGTTTCAGGAAAAATATATATGAAGAAAAATTAAAGTTTGTATTTCATAAAATTCGGGGTCTTATATATATATATATATATATATATGATGGGTTTAATAAGTTAAACTAGGCATATCTGGCAGCTGGTAGTCCTCAACTTAACTTCTGGTCTTCTACTTAATGTAATTTTGGTAATTAATCAGGCAATTTTCTGATTTTAGGTCGTTAATGGTGATGGGTGTGATAATTTAAACTAGGTGTCTATCTCGCAGCTAGTAATCCTCAACTTAAATTATGGCCTTATACTTAATGTAATATTGGTAATTAAACAGGTCAGTTGGCCTAATCGCAATAATGAAATAAAAAGATTAGCTGCTTCTAAAATGTGGCCAATTTGCTCGAGGAAGGTCACAATTCACATGCCTCGGTCACATTCAAGTATAACTCTTCTCTCTCTCTCTCTCACAGACGCACACACATGGCTGAACCCCTGTTCACCCAATGGAAACATAATTTTTATGGTCCTAATGATTTAGATAGCGAGGACAAGAAAGGAAGATTAAATGACTTAAGAGTTGGTTTATCGACAAAATGTACTGTTGTGATTTGTTTATATTTATGCGAATTCGACTAATGACCATTACGATAAAGTAGTCGAAAGTCTCGCTTTTCTGTGAGCAAGCGGCTGTCTAACTCGCCAGTGAACTGGTGGAGGTTGCAAGGTGACAGTGTCCCTAAAAACCAAGCACAATGTGTAATTGAATTTGAGAATTTATTAATTAGTAGTTCAGTCTTGTATTTTACCTGGATATATTGTGTATTCTTATTTTTCTACTCCATCTGTCCTATAATAACCGTCCTAAGTTAACTTTTATAGTCAAACTAACTATTTTTAAAATTAATAAATCTTTAAAAATATTCATGATATACGTTGAGATATTATGATTATAATAAACTACAAAGAATGTACTATTAATGTAAAGTTTCGTAATTTAAAAATTTTATATAAATATTTTTAATTATTTATTTTAAAAATAATCAATTTGACCATTAAAGTCAAATTAAGACGTTTATTATGGGACAGAGAGAATATTTTTTTTATCTAATTTTCTGTGTGATTGTACTATATTTCGATATTAAATTCTAACATGTACCATTAACGGAACTGTTTTACTTGATTAATTATTTTAGAACTCTCAAATTACTGTAAATAACTTTATGCGCGAAGGTTCATATAAAGTGTTTTTTTTTTAAACCTGAGAATTTATTAATCTTTTAAATTGTGTACAAGAGGAGAAATTCCATCACGAACATCTTCAATCCAATACAAAGGATATGAATCAGGGACAATTCAACCAAAGAATGAGCAACCATATTGCCCTCCCTAAACACATGACAAAAACTATAACTTTGAAAAAAAGAACCAATCTTCAACAGGTTCATATGAAGTTAATTTCCAATAAATAATTAAAAAGATTTAAGATCAATGCTATTATTTTCTCATGAATATGTTTTTAAATTTTTTTTCTAAACAATTAAAATGAGTGTGTGTGTGTGTGTGTGTATATATATATATATATATATATAACTAGAGAATGCATACAATGCACCCACACTGCCATAGAGATGTTGAGTAAGCATGTCCTTTTTGTCTTTTTATTTTGTAAGATGGTGTTGGTGTAAACGGGACAGTTGGTTCTGTTAATTGGATTTTGTTTTAGATATGTTTTAACTTTTAAGCGCTTCTTAACCAGCAGCAACATCGCTCATGCCTTGCGTGTTTAAAATTAGTATAATTTATAAAAATTTAAAATAAAATAAATTTTGTGATTAATAATTTTTGTTATATATTATATTATTATAATAATATATCAACTAAAATTAAATAAATTTACATCAACTTAAAATTCAATATACAGTAATTTAACCTCAAAACTCAAATTGTATCTATAATTCTGAAACAAAAAGAATATTTGACAATTCATATACTCTCTCAATTCGACGGAAAGAGCTTATTTTATTGAATTTTGTGAGTATTAACAATCAAGGGTGAAGTCAAAAAATATATTTTAGTGGGGTCAAAATCATTACTAAGTTATAAATAATTTGACGGAGGTTCGGGGGGCGAATTAATATTTTTTAAATACTTTTGTACTTTCGGATCTCACACACACACACACACACACACACACACTATATTGACTCATAATTATAGACTTTTCTAATTACAATTATTCATAAATAATTAATTCATTAATTATTTTAAAAATAATATAAATTAGTTTATTATTTAGTTTAAAAATATTATAGAGAGAAATGCATATATTAAGAGGATATGGGTCATATGTGGTTAAAATTTGATTGACAAAATTATAAATTTTCAATTTGATCACGTATAATAATTTTTTTATAAAATTTGAGTAGAATAAATTTTTATATAATACTTAAAAATTTACACTATATTATAAAATAATTATTTTTTTCAGTGGAGTCAATTGACCCTGCTATCATATATGTAGCTTTGCCCTTATTAATGATATATTATTCTACGTATATCCTTAAAAACAATTAAGTCTGTGGTTTAGTAGGGCCGTATAACAATAAATTATGATGTTAAATTTGAGGATATTATGTCACTCAATATAACAATCATTAAAAAGTGAAATAGACTTTTTTTGTGAAAAAATTGACATAATTTTATTTATTTTCAAACGAAGGGAGCACTAAAATTAACGTTCCTAAGATTTAGGATCTTGCAGATCTTTGTAGAATAGAATTTGATTTCCCAGTTTGAAGTGACCGACGTGTATAAATACATTAACATGGAAGTGGGCCGACTTCAAATTAATCAAAGGTGGATGATAGATATTCAATAATGCTTCAAATATTCATGGTCATGGCCAGTTGCATAAACACCTGTTGCCCATGTGAGGAGGCATTTTCCATGGTCCACACAGTCCTGTTACCTGTTGCCCATGGAAGTAATTACGTTTTGTTTTTGATACACGGCGGAATTTATAGTTTTTATCTTACATGTGTATATCAATATATCACCGAATATTTGGCCAGACAACTCGAATCATGTTTTGTTTACTCCTTTTTGTCACATTAAAATTGGCTTAATTTCATTTTTCAGGTCAACTTGATTATTTTTAAGTTTAATAAAATTTTCAAGTTTTTTGAACTCATAAACATTGGAATTAATAGAAAATTATCTAGTTTTTTTTGGTAGTTATAGTTCATTTGCCTATATTAATAAGAAATAATATGATTATTAAAATTGGTCAAATCAACTCTAAAAGTTAATTAAGAAAACACGCATAATTCACAAATACATAATTGTTTGGCTGACCACAAGTAAATCTTTAACAATAAACAATTTATTGGCTAATTAGGGGGGGGGGGGGGGGGGGGGGGGGGGGGGGGGGGGGGGGGGGGTAGTATTGGATAGACAATGTGGGATGGCCCGCTCTTTTGTAAGTTTGAGACTTGAGTGTAAGTTTGAGTAAATCAGCCTCACTTCCCACAGTGCATGTTTGGCTTGCAGAGTTTGAGACTAAACGTATTTGATAATTTTATTTTATTTATAGACGAATTTTTTAGATATAAAATTTATTTAATATACAAACACACTCGTTATATCAATAAAATATATAGTTCTCATTATAATTATTAGCATACTATTTTACAATTTAGTGAGAATTACTACAACAACTAAATCAGACCATCACTCCATTCTCATGCTCTCCCCGTTAACTTAAGTTACATTCTCATTTCTTGAAAAGAATTAGAAAAATAAAAGAGTTAACTCAAATAGCATAGTAAGAAAAAATAAAGTTATCTTTAGCCTTCAACAGTGATAAAATAAGAGATTATAAAATGTCAGACATCATATTTTTTTAACAAGTAACTGCAGCGGACAAAACAATCAATTAAGAAAATCAAATAGATAATAATTTCATTTTTCATTTGTAGATTTCAAAGAAATATTAATGACTTAATTTTTCATATTATCCTTATATTAAATATTAATTTTTTTTTTTTCTATTTCATCTTTTTTTTTTCATAAATTTTAAAAGAATAATATTGAGATTTTATAATTATTTTGATCGATCAGATAAAACATTAATTATATTTTTTAATCTTAATTTTTTCTCCTAAGATGTGAATTAAGAAAGAGCGAAGTGAGCGTAAGTTAACACTCCAAATACACGAAACCAACTAAGTGAGTATAACCTAAATCAGACACGAATTTATGGCATATCCGCATCCAAATCTTAAGCAAAGGATGGAAGAAGGTTGAGTTGTCTTTCTCATTGAAAATGCCAAACATGGCCCTCTTTTGGAGGACGGACAAATAAGATTTGAAATGATCTATTTGAGAGGAACTCATTATTGTACTAATAGAGCAGTGTTGTTATTATTTTGAAAAGCTAGACATCGAATCGATCACAAAAGGTTAACAAAAATCTTAATACATGTGCTTAATGTAGTGGTTGAGGATTCAAAGGAAAGAAAAAAGAATCATTAGTACCATTATATTTCAATGGCCTTGAACAAGGGACTATTTTACTTATTAGGGACAATGGCTTCGAGTCTCATTCGTAAATGAAAGAAGGGCCCTCCTCCATTGTATTTCATTGCTTTAAATAAAGCATGTATTAAAAAGAAGAGAGGTTAACCGGAAGTTTTATGGACAAGTCTATACACACTACAACCAAACACTACATCAAATACTATATTCATCTACACCATTAAAAAGTAGGGTATGACATTAAAATTCATACCATGCCCAATTTTTTATTGGTGTAGACAAATATAGTGTGTTTATACTTATCCCATAATATTAGAGAATTGATAATTTTACAAGAAAAATTGATTTTTCTACAAGATCTCATGAAGGTGAATCTCATTTATTATTCATGTGAGTTACGTTTTGCGAAAATATCAATTTTTCCTATAGAAATATCAATTCTCTTATATCATCGGTCATGAAATTTGTAATTTGCAAATGAATATATTATGATCATATTGCCTTCATTTACTTGGGCCGATTTATGATTGTCAAAGTAATTCATATTTTCATTAAATAAAAATAAATGCAAGAAATTGATTACCTTATAATCTTTGTAATAAGGTCACTAGCTAATTGTCAGCAATAATGAATTACTATTAATTGTGAACTTATTGAGGATAAATGGCACTTGTCATTACTTTGCTGGTGCTAGTCTATTCCAATATTTTTATTTTTTTTCCATTCATAGAGGAAATTTGTTTTTTATTTATTATCATATAAATATATATGTTTGGTAATCCGTAAGCAGTTCATCGAATCATGACAATTTACCCTTAAAAAATAATTTTGTAAAAGTAATTTTATCAAGTCACAGATTGTTAGAATATCAATAAAACAAAATTGACCTCGACAGTATATATTCTATCTAACAAAACACAAATGATTTTAAATTTTCCCCAACTTATTAAATCATCTGGACCATTTAAAGTTTGACATAAATCTAACCGTTGGTTAAAATGCCGGAGGCACGGGCGATCTTCTAGTATATATATATTCAACTAAGTAATGTAAATAAAACCAAGTAACCTACCAACACTTTTGCGGTTTTGTCACCACTAAACAAAACAAATGTGCTTCACAAAATCTACATTTAGGTAGTCAAGTATTTTTTACCTAAATGAAACAATGGAGCAGCCATTTTTGTATGAAAACAGTCAACAGAAAAAATGGATTGGTATATCACACTAATAGTCCGCCAAAATGTCCAACCTGTTTGATTGACGGTTAAATATATCTGACTTTAATTTATAAAACATTTTCATATATATACATTATGCATCTCTTATTATAAAACCTGTACTATTATGAGTGTTATCGTAGTGCTAGTGTAAGCGTGAATCATGGATTGTAATTCCACTTAGAATTGCCTCTACAAAATTGGCTAATTTTTCCTAACCATATCAACTTGCCAAAAATAAAATCCAGTGGGCAAAACAAACCACTTTGTTGATTATATTTTGCATTTGTCATATTTGCGACATTGTGACTTCACATGTCACCTTTCTTGGATGCTGCAAATCCTACAGTTTTATGGAATGATTCAACAATGTTCTTCTTGGGCCTCCTTGGATTGCAGATTCCCAACCACTATAATGGTATGGTTCAAGAATACTGCAACATAAAAAAAAAATTGGAGGACAAAAGATCGATTACAAGAAAGTTGTGTTAGATGAAAAGTATATGGCATGTTGTGTTGTTTCTTTAATTATATTTCTAACAAATGACGTATGAATCATGCAAACTAAGGGTAAAATAGGAATAGAATAAATTAGGTAGGGTTATTGTCTGTCATGGATAAGACTAGATATATTTGGCTTTTTAATGTCAATTTCCGAAATTCTTATTATAATATTTGTTACTTTGCATGGTTTAAATAAAGTCGTGTCATTTTAAATTTTAAGATTTTTCAAATGAAAGTCAAAAAATGGATCTCTAATATTATTAGAAATTACATAGTAGTATTAACCTAATCTCCAATACAAGTAAAGAAAGAGTTCATTACTTGCAACTAATGAACATTAGGCTGTTTGCGTGAAATGGTTTTTGGTTGTATGGGCTAAATTCCCCACTTGCAAGGTTAAGTGGACTGTTGCCCATATTTTCTGTCTACAGCCTAGACTGCTATTCCATGTGTTCTCTTCTCATCAGTGTTATCTTTTTTAAGAAAGAAAAGGTTTATTTCATCAGAAAAGAAGGAAAATATTTGTTCAATTTTTAGTTGGATATGTTCATCACTCAAATTATAGGTCACAGAGATAAAAGTGCATCTGACAAAGCGTATGAAAAATAAACAAGGACTTTAGACAATTTATATATCTTCAAGGAACAATTTGTTGATGCAATTCCATAAATAAGAAGGTACTATATTCTACAGAAAGATAGAAGATTAGCTAAAGCATGAACAACGCAATTAGCACTGCATTTGACAATAGAGAATCGAAGAAACTTAAAACAACTCCCAAGTCTCAAGCAATTCTCAATAACAACATCAAAATGAAAAATAAAACCAATTTTTTTGTATAAACGTCCATCACTTTACTAGAAAATATCATTCAAGAGTGTAAGTGTAACCCCTTTGATCACTAATACTTTTTTCCTATTCCTATAATACTTTCTCTGCTTGAAATTAATGATAGATTATTATAATATATTTTAGAATTAGAATTAGAATTTTTTCTTTATTTAGAAATCGTAATGATATAAGTTAATTACTAACATTCTATTATGTTATGTGTATTCTAAGTAGTACTACTGCTACAAAGTGAGAGATTTTTTTTTTATTTGTTCTAAAATACATTTTATTTTTATATGATAAGATAACATAAATTTTTACTTTATTCAATTATCAAAAGTTGCAAAAATGGTCAAGCTTTGACTCTAAAGTAAAACTCTCATGCACTCTCAAAGGGTGTATTCAAATAGTACTCTAGTTACGCTTGATCTGGAGTCACAATTCACACGCTACCAAAATGGCTACTATTTTTAGCCATTAGCCAAACAAATGGATAGAATTCATTCTCAAAATTTATTATGTTCTTGGGGCTATCTTTTCCTCAACTAGAAAACGTACACCATTGCATCCTTCATACTCCTCATTTATTTCCAAGTAGTGATGTCTTTCCTTTGTATTTTCCTTCTTAATTAGTTGAACAAATGGATTGTAACTCTACATCCTCTATATCAATCCTAAACTTTAAGTACATGAAACAAATTTTGCTTTCTCTTCTTCTGCTCTTATCTTTGAGAGTTGATCATGTGCTTATATGGATTTAATCCCATGCATGATCTATAACGATTTAATTATATATTAATCTAAAAACTCAAAAAAAGGAAGAAAAAAAAATGCTATATTTGAAATGTGATGACTGAAGATGACGGACTCTTGACTTTTGTCCCTTAAACGAAGTGTAAGTCTATAATTATCTAACTTTAGGATCTTGACTCTCTGTTTTCTTTATGATTTTCATAATATATGCCGACAAATTTGTATCAACTTTTGTTCTCACAAGCTAAAGGCAATTTGTGTAATGGATAAAAACTTATATTTCATTTCTTTTTCCATAGTTTCCTTATTTTTTTACTATTCTTTTATATATATATTATGCAATATTGCAGCCCCCACTTGCAAAAGAGTCTAAAAGCTCTTAGAACATAATGATGATAAAAATTTTTGGGTCCTTCTAACTTTTTACCACATTATGTTGGCTTTAATTTTTCCCAATTCCTTTATAACTTGCTTCTTATTCCCTTTGTATCCAAATTTCGCATTACTGTTGCGCTTAGAGGTGCAAACACATTGTACTAAAAATATCATTTGTATGGGTGTAAACACATTGTACTCAAACATTATTTGTTGGGCTGCATATTTTTACAAGAGTAAATAGATTGTCTGAATTGAATCTTGACCTTACGGCCGCTTTAAGCCTAGTACTTTCAGCCCAATAAATTTGGACAGTTGCTTCTTAAACTCTAGAAGATTGAATAGTGCGACAGTTACTATCAGAGTTATCATTTCACATTCACTCCGGACATTATGATAGTTACCGGACGTAATGAAGACGTGAATTATTTTTCGAAGTAGTTGTTGCACGACTCAACGGTTAGAGAAGAACGACGACTATAAAAGAAAGGTGAGTGATAGCGGTAAAACTAATACCATATTAGCATACTAAATACTAAGTATCTCAATTGTTAATATTTTTTAAAAATTATACTTACTGTCATATCAGAGCTATCATTCGACGGTTCAAATTATCAAATATATTTAATTGTTTATTTGTACAAGTTAAAAGTTTTAAACGACGATTAAATATCTCGACATATTCAAGCGTTAACATGTATCATTTTTAACGGAATGCATTGAGTCTTAAATAAAATATTTTTAATCAGTGGCAAATGGCAGTTTACATATATTGACCAAAATGAATACAAAAGACCAGAGGAGAAGAGTTACCGCTATATAACGGTCCACCGATACGACCTTTGAGAGATCGGGAGAAGAAAAAGGGCGGGAGGGGTTTTACTCTTTATCCTCGTCTATTCCTCTCCTCTTTCCTCCGTTCCGCTCAAATGGAAGCTGAAGGAATATCTGTCCCCACCGATCCCGATTCCCCGCCAGTCGGATCGCCGGAAATCGCCGACGCTCACTTTGATGATGAAGTATCTCAGCGGTCCGTGGAGCAGCATAACTCGTCTCAGACTGTTACCCTAACTGATGATCTTCGTCACAGAATAATCAAGCAGGTAATTCTATTTTTACTTATATATATAAGTATTGATTGTATATGTTTGTGTGAAGTTTTAATTACTTTATAACTTGTCTTATAATTCTGAGTGTCGTAGATCGGATCCATAGTAGGGTTTGGAATTAAGGACAGTTTGAATTTAAATGGGATTTTTTTCTTTATTTATTTATGATTACTCTAAGAGGAGCTGTTAACTTGAAAAATCAGGATTTTATATCTGAAATGTAGGGTGATTGTGATATTTGTATGATTTCTAGAAAGTTGCCGACTGTTGTTTCAAGTTAATTTCTAAATTTTAGTTTGGGCCAAATGAAGGGCATATTGAATTAAGTAACAACGCCTTTTTCGTTCTTTGTATGGGTATAATGATATTTTAGGACTGAAAACTTCATATTTGACTCTTTATTTGTTTGATATGGATAGTCTACCTGTTTGAACTATCCATAGTTTATTGTTAAGGGGGAAAATGAAACTCCGACATCCATCTTAAACTTCTTTGAGTTCTGAAAGCATTAGCATGTGAATAATTGAATATCAAGCGATAGGTCTTTAATTCAATCCAGCTTCCTAGCAGTCTTGTTAAGAAAGTCTAAAGTTTTGATGGGCTTGGATATTTGCATAATGTACTTTCTTTGTTAAGTACACTATCTACGGTTTTTGCTTCACTCTTATCTAATTTTTTCTTTCTTTCCAAAGCATGGGAACTTATCCAAAAAAATAAAAGAACATATTGGGTCACATGAGTTTATTAAGATAAATTAATACTCCCATTTTTTTGTAAT
Organism: Hedera helix; assembly: GCA_947179155.2. Lineage (NCBI taxonomy): Eukaryota > Viridiplantae > Streptophyta > Magnoliopsida > Apiales > Araliaceae > Hedera > Hedera helix. The sequence goes on from OX359278.1 coordinate 4,974,289, forward strand.
ACTCCCACTTTTTTTTAATACATTAAATGTTAGTACTTATCATGCCTACCAAATTTGGAATGATGAGCCCATGGGTCACTACATGATTAAAGCTAATAGGTTTTGTGTCTGGTCATGAACTGCTTGCAAGTTTCCCCCTCTTTGTTGGTGGCTTACGAGACTTTATAAGTATATTGTATGTTCTTCAAGCACGTGATTGTCTTAGTATTGGAAATTGGTGCTTCTTAGCTGACGGTGGAAGTTTATTGTTGTAATTATGTTGTCATCTCCTAGCCAAATATTTTATCAGCACCCAAAATTTGCTTATGAAACTTGTCTTGTCTTGTCCTTGTGCAGGTCGAGTATTACTTTAGTGATGAAAATCTTCAGACCGACCAGTTTTTGATGAACTATGTAACCAAGGACAAGGAAGGATTTGGTAAGTGCGTAAATTTTTTTCCTCGGATCATTTTGGTTTGAGCCTTTGGAAGATTTTGCCCTCTATATTGTCAAACTGTGGAGCCCAAAGTTCAAGGGATTTTAAACTCTTTATGAATCAATAAATGTTATTTGTGTACTGTTTTCGCTATGGATTTGGTTAGTGAGTAGGCTGTCATTTTTGTATTGTATAAACCTGTACCCTTTATATGGACTTTGGTTTGTCCTATGTTGAAATGATATCTACTTGTCTCCATGTTGCGGATGATGTTTAACTGTCTGCACTTTGAGATTTGAAGTTTATTATATTTACCGTCTCAATTTGACGACAAATCCGGTTCAATGGCTGTTCTCCACTTTTTCACTTTTTTGCTGAACTACTTGAATCTATATGAATGCTCTAACTAGTAAAATATGTAAGCCACCAATTAGCCTCTTGGAAATGCAACTCTGTTAATCAAATTCATGGTTTGATATATGCTGTTAGGCCTCTTAGCTTCTTTATAACTTGGACTACAAATCAACTAAACAAAGTCTAATAACTTATAATGAAGTGCATATTGGTGGCTGCTCATTTAGCAGAAAGATCCGTTCCCTTGGTAGCTCTATTGCTATTATAATCATATCATCGAATCACTGAAGTAGTGAGATAAGTATTGTATAGTCAGTATGATAACCTTTATTAGGATAATAACTCTTGGTGTTGGGATGCAAGCTGTGCCTAATGTGCTTTTCATTGTACATCTGGTGTACAGTAAAGTAATGGAAATTACCCTTAAGTCGGGTGCAGCAAATGTTCCTTTTGGACATGAGTTTTGGGAATAAATTATTTACCATATCTTTTCCCCTAAACATTTTGTTGTTTGATGAGAATGCAAGAGAAGGAAGTGGAGAGAGGGAAGAGAAGATTTTAGAAATTATGATAAAAAGAGATCATATAGGGAAACAGTTGTAGATAGATACAGCAAGTGGAGAAATTCAACCTGAAAGATAGAACTAGAAGGGTTCTAAGCGAGAGGTGAGATATGAGTGAGAGATAGAGACTACATATAAGAAAGAGAGGAGTTGCAACAGAGAGTAGAGATGTAGAGGTGATGACATAGAGTCATAGACTAAAAGAAAATGATATAGGAGAGAGAAGAGAGAGAAGGGAGAGGGTGGAGATAGAAAAGACGCATATTTATGCAATACTTAGAAATCCCTAAAACTACCTAGTTGCTATTATGATACATTGCAAATGTAACAAGATTGTTTTTTCCTTGAATTCTTGTTACTACATCTTTTTGTTTGTTTGCTTGTTTATTTGTTTATTCTTATACCGAATCCAGAATAGTCCTTCTAAGGCTTGTAGTAGTTCTTTCCAGTCTACCATAGGAGGAGTGTGAACTCCCTTTCCAGTTCAGATTCATTTTCAGTGAGACACTGCATAAACGATTCCATTGCAGATTTAAATGGAACCATCTATTACTTTAGTTTTTCCTTTTTTTGATTAAGTGGCATGTTGCTTCTTGCAGTTCCTATTTCAGTTATTGCTTCTTTTAGAAAAATGAAGAAGCTTGCACCAGAAAGGTCCTTGATAGTGGCTGCACTCAAGCAATCTTCTCTACTTGTAAGCTATATGAAGTCATTTGGATATTTCCTATAAAGCCCTACTCTCCAGTTCTCATTATTTATTCTAGTATGTGCCAATATCAATAGTTAATTTATTCTCAGCCTGTGCGATATCAAAAGTTATACAAGATATTAGTTGCTAGCCTTTTTGTTGGTATCTGCAGGTTCTGAGTTCATCAAAAAAGAAGGTGAAGAGACTTCATCCTCTTCCTTACATTGAAGTTGGGGATACACAGGTAATTATTAAATTACTTTCATTGAAACCAAATACTTATATTTTTGGTATGTTGGTTTCTGATTAATTTTTTTTTTCTTCATGTAATTTCTGGACGAATGCACCCCAGTTATGCACTGTTTTGGTAGAGAATCTACCAGAGGATCATTCCACAGAGAACATTCATAAAATATTTTGCAAAGCTGGAAAGTATGTTAATCATCATCTTTGCCCTTACATGTGTCCCTTTACACCTAATCCATAAATTCTTAAAGTGATTCTAATGTTCCAGTATCAAGAATATTTACATCCGCAACCCAAATGTTTCAAGAGATCCCAAAAACTGCACAATTGCGGAAAAGCTGCTAAGTGGCAAGGTATGTAACATAGATGTCATGGTATCGTCTAGGTGACGACTATGCGTCCTGACACTTGAGAAGGACAAGGTGACGCCTTGGTAGCCGAACTGCCAAGGCTCACGCCTTAGTAGTTGGTCCAAGTTAAGTGATTAAGTTATTTTTTACTCATAACTCATCATCATAACCCAACCCATGGACTTGCTATATGTTGTAATTTTATTACTTATTAGAATTGTAATATGTGATGGGGGTCTTCTTCTGTGTCATCATCAGACAAAAAATCTTCTTTATGGAGTTCTCTTACTCAAACATTTCTATTATTTCTCCTATGTTCTGGCACGCTATCCGCTCCGGATACTTCACCAACTGCTTTCCAAGTAAGACCTAAATAGCCCTCAACTTCATCATTCACTTCCACGCTGACGTTTTGTAGCTTAGTTATTAAAATAAAAAAAAAAACAATTGCAGCCTTAATTTCTTCACCTAGGTGTTGCCTAGGCCCCGCCTAATTCCCGCCTAGGCCCGCCTAATTTCTCGGAAGGATTTTTTTCTATCTTGGCCCTAGGTGAGGCGCCAGGGGGGGCCTAGGCGCCACTTAGGCCGCCTTTTAGAACACTGTTGTTAACAACTTGTCGTCATATGGACGCCATGACGGGTGCCCTATTGCCTACGTGTTCTGACAATCAACTATTATCGCATCTCGCCATTGCACCGTGACAACTATGGTATGTAACCAAAATAAGAAGTTTACATATATATTTTAACATGCAGCGCTTAAGAATGCAACTGTTTTGAAGCTTTAGGGAGTCTAAAGCTTTTAAGTCCAAGAAAGTATTGTTGTATATCTAGTTATTATGCCTCCAGGCTCAGCTGGGGTGGGGGTCTGCTTGCTGAATTTATGATTGAAGTTATTTATGATTGAAGTTCTCTGAGGTAGTGTCAATATAACTGATGGGAATAGTGGAACTTGCTGAGTCCTTTTTTTTCCCGGGTAAATTTTTGAGGTGGAAAATTTAAACTGTAGGTATTTTTTGGTTGGCAAATTATGATTTGCCTATTGAAATTGACACGTTTTACTTAATACACCACTGTACTTTTAATTTTACAAATTATCACATTCAACTAATTAAAAAAAAAAAAACAAATTGGGTCATTCCATCAAATTAAATGGATGGAAGTTCTACGTGTTTTTTTAAAAAAAAAGAAAAGTGACCCAAAATGACATTGAAAAATAACATGAAATTTTTTAAAAATATAAAATAAAATTAAAATTAATTTTTAAAAATACAAATAAAATTAAAATAATCTTGAAAAAATCCAAATAAAATTGAAAACAAATTTTTTTAAAAACAAATAAAATTCAAAAATACAACAAAAAATAAAAATAAAAAAATAAAATTTCAAAAATACAAATTAAATTAAAACGAACTTGAAAAATTACAATAATTTTTTTAAAAATAAAATAATAAAATTTTGAAAATATAAAATAAATTATTAAAAAGACTTAATAAAATTGAAAATTAAAATATAAAATATAAAAAATGATAATTTTTTTAAAAAAGAAAAGAAAATTAAAGTAAATAAATAATGCAAAATAAAATAAAATTAAAATAAACTTGAAAATTATGATATAAAATTCAAAACAAAATAATAAATTTTTAAATCAAATAAAATTAAAATAACTTAAATTTTTTAAAAAAGATAATAAAATTTTAAAAATACAACATAAATTAGAATGAACGTGAAAAATTTTAATACAAAAATTAAAAATTTAAAAAATTACAATTCGAAAATTAAATTAATTTAATTTGTATTTTTAAAATTTTATTATTTTGTTTTTATTTTTTGTTGTATTTTTCAAATTTTTTTTTGAAAAAAGTATTTTGTTTTGAATTTTATATTTGCAAAAAAAATATTTTTTATTTTCAATATTTTTTATTTTAATTTTATTTTTGTATTGTCATTTTTCATGTACATTTTAATTTAATTTGTTTTTTTAAAATTTTATTATTTTTCTTTAAATTTTTTGTTGTAATTTCCAAGTTATTTTAATTTTAGTTGATTTAAAAATTTATTATTTTGTTTTGAATTTTATATTATAATTTTTCAAGTTTATCTTGATTTTATTTTGCATTTTTTTATTTAATTGTTTATTTTAATTTTCTTCTCTTTTTTAAAATATTTATCATTTTTTTATTTTATATTTTAATTTTCAATTTTATTAAGTCTTTTTAACAATTTTAATTTATATTTTTAAAATTTTATTATTTTATGTTAAAAAATTCTATTGTAATTTTTCAAGTTCATTTTAATTTAATTTGTATTTTTTAAAATTTATTATTTTATTTTTTATTTTTTTTTTCAATTTTTTTTAATTTTATGTGTTTAAAAAAAAATTAGTTTAAATTTTTTATTATTATTTTTTTTTATTCAATTTTATTTGGATTTTTAAAGATTATTTTAATTTTATTTTATATTTAAAAAAAAATTAATGTCATTTGCATGCCATTTTTTTTTTTTTAAAAGAAAAGCCACGTAGGAAAAAACTTAGCTTCCATCCATCTAATTTGACGGACTGTCCCAATTTGTTTTTTTTAATTAGTTTAATGTGGTAATTTGTAAAATTAAAAGTTTAGTGGTGTATTAAGTAAAACGTGCCAACTTTAGTGGGCAAATAATATGTTTTGCCGTTTTTGGTTGTAGTGATGTAGATAAAAAAATTATTCGTAATGCTGGATGACTTATATTAGATGCTTGTTGATGCCAGTCGTGCAAAATTTAGTGGCATAGTTGTGCGAAATTTGAAACAAGAACATAGAAATCAATCTTGTTTAGTGGACTGATTGTGGAAGATAGCAACCATCTCACAATTGTTGATAGTTGTTTAAATAGGCTTATTTGAAGCATGATTGTTTTACTTCTAAAACTGATAGATGGGGGAGTGCCATTCCATTTAGATTTTCAAGTCATTCTAATTACCTTTCGTTGTAAACACTACTTATCCATGGTTTATAGCATTCTGTGAAACCAGTGTCTTGAGTAAGAATGCTATTATGGGGAGAGACCTATCACTGCGTCTTTCGATATTGAAGCCCTGAAAGACTCCTGATTACACAGGCTGTAGATTGTTATATACTCAAAAGTTTCTTCTTTTTGGTAACAAGTAGATAGGCTACTCCACATAAACCGCCAAGAGCATTGGGTCCCAACACCTAGAGCTATTCTGCATAGCTGCCTATTGCACCTACAACAGGGCCTAAGCTAAGGACCAACCAGTAGCGTCTATATCTAGGCATTGAAACTGTAGATTCAGACCCAAGAACTAGCTATGGATGATATTCAAACCAAATCATTTGAGTGGAATAAGAACTAAGTGATGCTGAATTAACAATCTGTGAATAGGAATCTTTCTAGCTGATCTCACCCCTCTTTGCTCTAGCTGTTACCTATTATCTTATGTACACTGATTACTGTTGATTCGGTTATGTACTACTATTATATGGTAATTGTAATAATATACCTTGTTTTGTGGATCCAGTTACATGCGCTTGTGGAGTATGAGACTGTGGAGTCAGCCGAGAAAGCTGTGAGTGTGAAGTTTCAGTCCTTCTAGTACATCTTTTATTTTATTGAAAAAGTAAGGTTGTGTTTGGCTGTTCCCTTGGTAATAGTTGGGTTTCAGGTGGTTACTTTAAATGATGAACAAGACTGGAGATATGGCATGCGAGTGAAGCTTCTAAAGCAAAGGGTATACTGGTTTACTATCTTTTTTACTACTCTTCGCAATACAAACTACTGACATTACTTTCTTTTTTCTGCTTAGGGCAAGCATGGACAGAGAAAAACAGCCAGGAAGGTATCTGGGTCTGAGAATAACACTAGTGTTCAAACATCTGATCCAGCAGGGGAAGAGGATAACCATGTCTCAAGTGAGCACCATGATGATGCACCCGGTGAAGAGGTATTTTCTACATCTTTGGTGCATCTTTAGGGAATAAATGCTATCCCATTCTCCTTTTTCCTTGGAATATAACTGTAGAAGACAAAGCTAAATTGGGTGTAGCTATTATGAACTTAAATATGTTAAAGACTTGTTTGGAGGTCAAAGTATGAAAAATCTTAATTGAACTACAAAGCTTTGTCGCACCAACTCAGTGTCGACCACGTTAGTCCTGATTTGTTTTGGCTCTGTGCTAGATCTTTTGTTGAAGGACAAGTCATGGCATCTGATTTTGCTGGTATCATCCATGTTATTTTTCGTCTTCCCTCACCTAGTATTTTGCAGGAATATTGATCAGATCAATAGTTATTGAACGATTATAATTTTCCACGTATGAGATCAAACACCTAAGAAGATTTTCACTGATTCATCTTCTATTCACTCACTTCAATGAAACATAGGTGGTTGTGAATGGACAATGCTTTCCTCTTCCTACCAAATGATGTGAACTTTGTCTCGGACAGCTGTAAACTTCTAAGTCAAATATTTCTTTATATGGGAATTTTTAATTTTAGGTTTGAGTATGTGGTTGTCATTTGGCTTTTGTTAAGAGAGATGTAACGAAAGAACCATTACTTATTCAACCCTTGAGCCTCATAGGATATCTATTTTCATTTTCTCTCGTTCTCTCTAGAACTACTGTCAGAACTACTGTTGCTTGACGGGAGTTCATTTTCAAATTGGATGTTGGTAAGCTTAATGAACAATGGGCCTTCTAGCATATAGATTTTGTCCCCTCCCTGAAAAAAAAGCTAAAGCATAGATAGTGTAGAAACAATGAAAAGCTCTAATGTATGTAGTACAAATGTAGTTCTTATATGCTAGTTGCTTTTGAATGCAGGATGGGGAGCATATGGCAAAAGAGAAAAATGGGCATAGGGGACGAAACAGAGGACGAGCAAGGAAACAAAAATATAGCGGCTCTAATGGACTAGGTACTTGGACAAGTCTACTCTCTCCATCTCTCTCCCCACCTCGTTTTCTCGCTCTCGTTTGATTATCATGCTTCATTACACTTGGTTACAAGCAATTCTTTTTTAGGTCATGGTACTGGCTCCTCTAATCATGTCGGTGAAACATCAAAACCTCCTGGACCCCGAATGCCTGATGGAACCAGAGGATTTACAATGGGACGTGGCCGCCCTTTAGCTTCTCAGCAAAACTAGTTCAACTCTGCTGAAGTTGATTCCTTGTTTATGCTGAAATATGTGTATTGATCTGTGTACCTGACTTTATGTTCAGTTCATGTGTAAGTTCTAAAAGTATAGTTTGGATTCCCTACTTTTGAGGCTCTTTCAATACAAATGAACTTCACTGTGGTTTTTTAAACACATGAATATGATTGTACAAAAAATACAAAATGTGATTGTACAAATCTTAATATTAAAAAAGCTTATAAAAATACAGGGTTTTTTTTAACACATGAATATTTAGTTATTTGTTTTTCAGTGACGTCCGTGCATAAGCCTTTTTATTCCCTCTTTTTTGTCGACTCTGTAAACTTTTTTTCTTTTTTTGAGAACCTATTCTATTACAATGCATTTCATCTTAGGGTTATGGGGAACTTGGGGAAGGGGCGATGTGGATTTCGGTGTTAGTTTTGTGTTTTTTACTTATTTAAAATGTTAAAATTGAACAGAAGTTCATTCTTAGTGCTGCTAATTGTGGAGTGAAGAAGGCTTAAGAAATTGGCAACTAACCTGGGTTGTTTGCTATAGTTCAAAAAAGAGGAAAGGGAAAACAACCACAAAACTAACAATAATCAATGAAGTGTTTTTAGCAAAAGGCACAGTATTCATTGCTAAAAAGAAAAACCATAATTCAATCGTATTGGATTAACGTTGTTCATTACTGAAAACAAAGCATGAAAGGATTTTACACCAATTTACTTTCTCATTTGAAGCCGTCACAATCTGATACTAACATTTGAAAGCCTTGCAAACAGTTTTCAACAAGGTATTTGTTGCATTTTTTCTATGAATGTGAGCGACAGTTGCTGAGAAATAAGATTGCTCCAAAACACTCGTTTTAATTCTTTTTCATTACATATTTCATCTTACAGTTGTAATGAGAGTACATCAATTTTTTTCCCATTACATTCATACAGTTAGTGTATAGTTCGATTGTGTTCGCCGGTAATTGTATTAGTTATACATAGAACCCCATAATATATTGTCAGTCATTATTACTTATTTTGTTATTACTCTTCCCAGTTTATACTTCCAAGTTTATTTATAATATGAGTATGAGAATGCCATAATGATTCCGTCGCCGGATAAACGTGGTTTGCATAATGTAACAAATCGGTGATTCTTACGGCCGTAGTAGCCGGAAGAACCCTTCGGCGTAAGATTAGTACAGATTGGGAGAAGATGAAATAAAAAGAAACTCGCCAACCGAAGGCCAATTTAAGATAGCACCACTTTGGGAAATAGCCTTCTGCCCATAAAAAGAAAGAGAGATAAACTGCCTGTCCGTCACACATTGACGGCTTCGGCCAGTTCCTATTGAAGTTCAAGTCAAATAAAAAAAAAAAATATCACCAGGAGGCCATCAAACATGATTCATATGTAGGTTATTTTAAAACATGCAGTTAAAGTGGCTCCCAACCAATTATACCCAACTGCTGAAATAATCGAGTCTAGACCAAATTTATTTCTTTTTGTTTGACTGAAGTCGGATGTAGGGCTATGAATCTGTTCCTCGAACAAAACCATTTTACCTACTCTCTTTCTTCTTCTCTTCGGGCTCCTTCACCGTTTCAGCAAAATAAAAACAACCCACCAACTCAAAGAAATCCACGCTTGGCCGAACAGCAACTAACCCAAAGGGAACCGTGCCTGCCGGAGGCATCCATGTTTGGCCGAAGGCGTTTCCTCTCCCAAAGAACACTGTGCATTCTTCCTCGATGAACTATATTTAGCAAAAAGCATCTTAAATTCCCCGAAGAATGGCTTTCTCGACGGAGTCCGAGAAGATGTCTATGGCATGTCTGAAGTCCCAACTGTTTCAAAAAATTGTGGTGAGTGTTAACGCTAAACGATCACCACCAGGTTAAACGTGAACTTGTACAGAAAAAATTACAAAAAAATACTTGACGGCTTGGGCCGCCGGAAAATACATCTAGTGTGAGAGTAAATAAAGGTTTCAAGATATGTTAACAATAGAGTTGACAAGTATTTAGTAGGCTAGAATATTGTGTATACCTCTATTGTTTACCTTGTATTTATATTATCCGTTTTACTCAATAGGATCATTATTTCTAATGGTAATCATGTAGTAGAAATTATTTTGGAAAAGGTAACTGTCATACCAATCTATACTGGATATGGTAACTCAAATATCAACTAATATTGGATATGATAACTAATTAGTATTCGAAGTAATAGGGTAGCGAACCTAAGTCTATCGGACTTAGGAGTCCTCTTGTGCGCGTGCTAGGCCTAATAGGCTATAAAGGTAAGGCCCATTATAGGCAACCCATTTGTGCTGATAAATAAACAGCCTAACATTCCCCCCCCCCCCCCCTTCAATATATGAAATTAGGTGGAGTATATAGGAGATTTTGAGAGTTCGAAGACTGCAACGACAGAAGAAAGGCATGTTTTTAGGAGCCCGAAAGCATCAGATTGAAGAGATAAAGCCTTTGGGAGCCAAGATGACTTTAGACTGAAAGGATAAACTTTTGAGAGCCGAGAAGGCTTCAGATTGAAGAGATGAAACTTTTTGGAGCCAAAAAGACTTCAGATCGAATAGATAAGCTTTTAAGAGCCCGGATGAATCTGACCGAAGAAATAAGCTTCTAGGAACCTGAAGGCATCTGGCCCATTTGGGGAATCAGCAGACTACAAGACCGAAGACAAAGAGCTCCGAGAATCTAAAGACTACTAATCGAAAAAAGAGATCTTCGAGAGTCTTAAGATTGCTAGCTAGGACCGAAGGTGGTAGACTTCAGGAGTTAACAGACTATAGGACTGAAGATGAATTCGGGAGTCTATAGACTACTGACCGAAGAGTTTAGGCTTCAAGACTTCAAGGACTTTAGATCGGAGAGATTAGGCTTTGGGATTTCAAGGACATTAAACCAAAGAGGTAAAAAACTTTGGAATTCTAAGAACTTCAGACCGAATAGATACAAAGCTTTGGGATTCCACCATCTGATTTTTCCCATCAGGAGTTTGTTCTTGAACTATTGCATACTGTTGGTCTCAACTTCTTCTTCTTTGTGATGAATGAGTTATGTGCTTATTATACTGTTTAATAGCATGTTAGTACTTAGGCTTCCCTGTCCCTTTAGCCTTAGCTGATAAAACTGAAGGTAAGGATAAAAGGCAAAATAAGTTATGCATTGGATCAAAATAGGAATATAAGATAATAATATGAGACCATAACCATCATTTTATTGATTTTAAAGAAGTCACATTATCGGTTAAAATAATCTCTAAAAAATATTAAGCTCAGAACTAACTGCTGATAATATCACTGAAGCTGAACAACATGCCATATGTAAGAGATAAGCTTCATGTTCATGGTCTGAAACTCTTCAATAATCATATGAATGACCTTTGTTGGTAATGGGTAAACATGATGTTACTTATTGTAGACATGATCACATGGGCACTTTTTGTTTTTGTTTTAACCATCGAGTGGAGAGATGAATGAAAAGTATATACCCAAATTTGTTCTCTCCCACAACTTGTGATTTATCTTCGATAACCCAAAATTTTGAGCCTTCTTCTTTTTCTTCTCCTACCATTCCATCTTAGAATAAAAAATCACTCTAAATCAAAGATGGTAGTAAGAAAATGATGAACCTAACTAATAAATAATAGGGCTAGAATATGGAGATAACTTGGTCAAAACACGTCTAAAAAAATGATGACAACCACCAATAATTCGACGAGAAATTTCGACAACAATTAACTCTTTATAAAGCCCTAGTGCTAATGATAATGCTATAATAATTCCACGATGCCGTTGTCGGATAAATATCGCTTGCATAATGTAATAAATTGGTGACCCGCACGACCGTAATTGCCAAGAGAAACCTCTGGTGTAAGAATTAGTACAGACATTTAGAGGTATTAACAGTATCATTCCCAGGACGTCAAGCCCTCTTTAGATTTTTTGTTCCAATTTTTCTCAATAGGCGCTTGTAAAGAGAAGGGGTTCTACACGTTCAATAAATAAGTAGGTAGAAATGTCTTGATGGAGATCCCTTCGAGCAACAAGGGTTGGCATAGAGACTAATTCATTATCAAGGGCCCAGACACTAAATTGATTGACCCTTAGACAGAGCCGAACCGAACTGAACCCAACTTTATAAAAATTAATAAGGTGAGATTAGGGGAGTTCGAGGTTCTGTACTCCAAGAAGACCTTTGTTGAATGTTGTTTGATTTGATGATGATGACTGTTGTGCAAAAAGGACTGGGCTAAATGTGCTTATGTGGTTATTTGACAAAGTGATTTTATAATGTGCTTAATTGATTATGTGCTTAGATACTCTGAAAGTGTTTATGTGCTTACATGATTGATTGTCATGATTGATATATAATGTGTATCTGAAAAAGTGCGTAGATGTTCTAAATGTAATTATGTGCTTACTTGTTTATGTGCACAGATTGTCTAAAAGTGTTTAAAAGGTTATTTGACAAAATGATTATATGTTAATCTAATTATGTGCTTACATTGTTGTGGGTGTATGATATATATTACCTATCTTAAATACTGTAATGTGCACACACTAGTATAGCACAAATATGATCTTGTTATAAACTATCTGCTGCTTATTAAAGAGAATGAAAGTTATCAGATTAAAATGTTGTAAAGTCCTTTTTTAGTTACATGTGTACAAAGGACTTAGATTTTAAAGATCAGAAATGTTAGGTTGATCTTTCAATAGAAGTCACTCTGCATAAAAGATGTATGATATAAGTAGAGTAGCATAAGAATGAATCATTGATGTATTTGTGTATGTCAAAGTCTGTATAAGTCCTTTCAATATGTAATGATGTAATAATGTAAGAAAGGACTTGGTTAGAAAAGATCAAATCTGTTAGGTTGATCAGTCTATACGATCGTATAACGGACACGGCGATTTCTTTCAAAGAAGACTTAACGATTTTGTATAAATCGTAGAGTTAACTCTACGACTCCTTACCAGGATAACTCTACGATCATCAAAGAGAGACAGATATGCAAGAAGTCTACAGGATATACGAGTAAAGTTAAAGAACTGTTTAACTACAAATCGTAGAGCTGAACTCTACGATTGTCGAACAGACAGCCAAGCTAGCCTGCAGATAACGCTGAACCAGAGAAGAAATGTACTCTATGATACACACTCTCTAGCAAAATCGTAGAGTAAAATTATTGAGCAAGCTTACAAGGATTGGAATGTATGCTGATAGAAGAGATCGTAAAGTGGAACAAAATGACAAGGCAATAACAGAAGATGGCTATACACATGGAACAATCGTTGAGTAGAATTAAAGGATGAAGCAACACAGACTGCAACTCAACGATTCCACTAAGAAGCACTACAGTTAACTAACTCTACGATTTGATCAAACCTACAAGATCGTAGAACGAAATCAAAGCAAAACATTGCAAGCACAAACTCTACGATCTGACCAGAGCAACAAGGTCGCAGAGTTAGAGAAAAGATCGTTCTAACTCAACGTTTCACTTGACATACCTCAAGTAACATTCATGAAGCTAAATTCGCAGAAACAAAGTAGACAGTCTATCACTCAACGAATTCATTAAGCAGGTCAAGACAAGTAGACTAACAGAACGGCTATATGGTGCAAGAGAAAAGGGAATACTCCTCGCCCAGATTAAGGAAAGATTAAATGTTGTTGAGATACAAATGCATGTCAGAGTTGTAGTAGACGTTGTGCCTAAACGACTGTAAGTCAGGACCCACTGCTCAGGAAAATGGTGAATAAAGTCAGACCAATGGGACATCTCTGAATGCATCAGAACAGTTGGTTCTAAAAGTCAAGGAAGGTATTTATTGATAAATCAGAAGATTAATTAACAAAGGAAATAATACTCCTTGCTGAACAACTCTGGGAGTGCAACGGCTATAAAGTCAGAGAAAGCTGATCTACAGGTCAATATATCAGAACATGTCAGAAAAGGGAAAAGCACTGGCACAAGTGGCAAGAAAGTCAAACATCGAAGATATTTAAGATCTGCACAAAGCCAAAGGAAACCAACGGGATTTCTTTCAACGGTAAAATTTGCTCAGAGTTATAAAGGCTTACATAACAATCAGAAAAAGGTGGTTGTTGAAGTTGTAGTCATTGAAAAATATACACGAGAGATATGATGATAGACAATAACCGATCGTAGAGTGAAACAGAAAATGAATATACTGAAGGACTCTACGATCCATCAGAACACTAACACTGAATTGAGAGAGATATAGAGATGTATAACTCTATTACAAGAGAAGTGTTCAGAGTTGCTAGGCACATGGAAGAGAGAAGCTTAAATGCCAACTTGATACATACATGGTAGCAACTGAGTACTAAAAGGAAGGAGCATCACAGTCATCTCAGAAGCCCATCTCGAGAAGCAATAAACTGTCTATGATAAGAAGGAACAACTGAGTACCAAAAGAAAGGAGCATCACAGTCATCTCAGGAGTTCATCTCGAGAAGTTATCAAGTGCCAAAGGAGCTGAAGTACAAAAGCCTAGCAGCACAATGGGTGATCATAAGATGATATTGAGCATATAAAGAAGTCAAGCATCATTGTCGAACTCAATATTATCCCAGGAATGATCACATCCTGCTACTGAGTGTTTAAAGACAATAGGACTTAAAGTACAACTCAGTAGCAACTCCAACCTCTTTCAAATGATCAGGGAGCCAAGTCTGTTGGACTTGAAGAGGGCAGTTGTCCTTGTCATAGTGACTAAAAGAGCCAAGTCTGCTGGACTTGAAGAGGGCAGTAATGTACTTGTCTTTGTGACTAAACTAACCAAACCAGCTGGGTTTGAAGGGTTCTTAGTGAACCAGAGTTTCCAGGCTAATGAGCTTGAAGGGTTCCGTATGAACCATCCTTAGTGGATTTCCTACTCGTTGTAGTAGAAGAGTGGAGTAGGAGTTATTCAGTCTCCGAACCACTTAAAACTCTCTGGTGTCATTTACATTCAGTCATTTACATTCTGTCTTATATATATACATATACATATATATATATGTTTACATATGACTGTGAATTAGTTTACTTAACAAGTGACTTTCTTCTAAATAATCTTAAACTTAACGGAGAAGTTTTTCAAATCTTTAAGGGGTGTTTTCAAACTAATATTCCGCTGTGCAAACAAATTTTAATTAAGATTGTTAATTGCTATTAAATCTTTGAACTTAATATTTAAAAAGAAAAAGTTTTTAAATAAGATCTATTCAACCCCCCCCCCCCCCCTTCTAGATCACTTGTGCGCTTCTGGGAACTAACAACCTTAATTAAGGAGAATAGAGAGGTCATGACTGATCAAGACAGATTGTTCAATCGTTCATGTGAGTGTTTTGCTTTCTGTATACTCTACTTTTATTTTTGTTATCTTGGTACTGACTTGTTTGTCTTGTTTGCAGTGGCTAATCAACCGAGAAAGGCTCATAACGAAGCTATCTTGGAGGCGGCAGGGGTACCCTAGAAGCCGATAACCCCCACCGAGAAGCTTTGTTTGTCCCAGAGGTCAAAGGTTGTAGCGTCCCTGTGACATCCCGAATTATGTCAAGATTTCTAAATTAGAATCTTGGCTAATTAAGTAAAGGTTAGCAATTAAACCTAGTTATGAATCACAGAAGTTGTAAAAGTGATTAAAATTATATATTATTTGATCAATGTGTTAGAAATGACATATGTGATTGAAATGGTAAAGAGGGACTCTTAGTGTATATAAGGGTCTATTGAATGTATAAGGATCAGTTATCTATGTAAAATGCATTAGCGACGTAACAGATAATGAAATTACAATAAATATGAACTTCAATGATGGAATGGTAATGTAACGGATTAAAGACAAATGACAGATATAATTATTGAGAGATCTATGATATGTCAATATGTGATAGGTTAAATGTATGAATATGTGTATATTTGATCTGATAAAGAAAGAAAAGTTAAAAATGACGAAAATGAGGAAAGCATAATTAAATTAATGCTTTAGTTATGAATATTAACAGCAAGTTTAATGAATAGGCCTGGAGAGGTAAGGGTATGAGAATGGCAAGGTAAAGCATGACAGAGTATGCGCAGAAAAGAAGGAACAGTTTGATCTATTTGGTATATTAGGGATTAAAGGAATAATAAAGTTAATGATCTTTGAATATTTTAAAGATATGAAAAAAAAAATGATAATTATGGATTGAAAGAAGTTACTTGTGACACTCCCAAATCCGGGCCTACACAACTCAATTTGAGACGCCAAAAGACTACAACAAAATTATTACAATTCAGTGCAAAGCATAAAAATATAGAACTCGATAATACATAATTAAGTCTTCACTATTATTGTCACACTATTTACAATATGTGAAGACTATTATAACTATCTCTCAGACCTTTACTCCATTCTCTGACTAGACCTAACTACTATCTCATCTCCTGTTAAAAAACAATGGAACAAAAGAAAAGGGTGAGCTCAGATAGCCCAGTAAGAAAATATCATAACTAAGATAATGACAAATAAATTATTATTAGCCTTCAATAGTTAAGTTCTTAATTGAATATAATAGACAATAAGCTTTATATCAAGAACTGCAGTTTAATTCTTGAACAAAGTTCAGATCAATGATAGCAGCGGAATAAGTAATCCATTAGAAAAATAATGTAGACTATGATGTCCACTCGCTTCTCTTTTTAAGAAAAATGTCATCAATTTTTATCACCTGAAACACCACTGGTCATGTTAATACAATTTCACAGTTTCTAATCATAATCATGCAAGTCAACAGTTCATCTTTGCACTACGGGTCAAAGATATTCAATATATCACCAACGGTCATGATTATACCAGTATTCAGTATTTAGTCATAATCATACCAAATAACAGTTCATCTTTGCACTACGGGCCAAAGATATTTAATATATCACCAACGGTCATGATTATACTAGTATTCAACCTTTGATCATAATCATACCAAACAATAGTTTATCTTTGCACTACGGGCCAAAGATATTCAAAATATTACCAACGGTCATGATTATATCAGTATTCAGCCTTTGGTCATAATCATACCAAACAACAGTTCTTCTTTGCCCCCGGCCAAAGAGAACATTCACCACGTGCCCTAAAGGACACAATAATTATATTGCCTTTATCCTATCATATGTGCCCCAGGCCACAGATATTCACAACAAAATGATTATTGATGATTAAAATAACAACAGTGATATAAATGATGAACAGAAGAAATAAGATGATCAATAAATATCAAAAGTTTATGATTTTACTTTGTACAGATTTAAATAATGTCCAAATTGTCAACATGATGTGGACTCAAATTCAAGAACGATATTCAAGATCAACAGTTCAGAATAACGGTTAAGGTTCAATACAAAGATTTAGAAAAATAGGAAGACTCAATTGAAATGATATTAGATGAAGCACAAACTATTAAGGAACATATAATCATTTTAGGAAACTTTACCAAATAGTACTTACCATAGTAAGTGAAGAATATGAAAAGAATGATACCCCTTACCATAGTAAGTTTGAATAATGGAAGATGAAAAAGATGGTATCCCTTACGAGTATAAAAGAAAATAATATCACTTACGAATATGAAAGAAAATGATATTACAAACGAATATGAAATAAAAGTGTCATGCGATAATTCGTGTATACAAAATATTTCTACAAAAGACAAATAAGAAATGAATACTAAGAGTAATTCACCAAACATGCAGTAGTCCGCATAGTCAAGTTATTCTCATATATTAGTAAAGAATGAATACGAAATGTTATTCACCAAACATGCGGTAGTCCGCGTAGTCAGGTTATTTCCACAAATTAATACATGAAAATAAATAACATATCTTATGAGTAAGAAAGAACCGATATTATTTTCGAGAAACAAAGAATGATAATCCCTTACTTTATCACGTGATTGGATATTGATAAAAATGAGGTTGATCAACTTGAATACTACTCGTACACTTATAGATATTCACAAATACTCAAGATGGCTTTAGCATAATCAAAGAAAACTTACACAAAATAATATTTAGAGAGTGAAAGAAAGAATAAGTAAGAAAGTTTTTATGAAAAATTCTTAAGTTAAAGCTTCTATTTATAGCCAAAAATCTTATCATAAACCAAGATTTCCTAATTTAATCCAAGTCGTATATTTCAAGATAATGCTTAATCCATACCACTCATTTTATCTTTTAAGATTTTTTTAATCTAAACCATTCATTTAAATATCATCTTTAATCTACACCATTCATTTCAAATTCTATAATTATTACATTATCTTTAATCTATACAATTCATTTCAAATCTCCTTTAATCTATACCGTTCAATTAACTTTATATATAAAACAACTAACTTTATATATAAAATAACTAACTTTATATAAATCAATTAACTTTATATATAAAAACAAATAACTTTTATATAATTTATAAAATAATTTACTTTACATAATTTATATAAAGTAATTAACTTTATATAAATTATTATAATAAAAAAGAATAACTTTATATAATTTATTATAATAAAAATAAATAACATTATCAATTCAATTATTCAACAATAATTCACAATTATTCATTATTATGACTAATTGCTATAAATGCAGTGTAGTTGGCTTTCTGAGTTAGATAAGTAGAAAAATTAACTAATAATAGAATACAACAGTTTAATCAACATCATAAAAGAGATAGTGTTAGTTCCCAAAGGCACACAAGTGATCTAGAAGGGGGGGGGGGGGTGAATAAATCTCTTAAAAACTTTTTTTTTTACTTAATTTCAAAAGTTTATTACCAATTAATTCATTTAATCAAGATTTGTTTGCACAGCGGAATATTAGTTTGAAAGCTCCTCTTAAAGATTTGTAAAACTTCTCCTTTGAGTTAAGACTGTATTGAAAATAGTCACTTGTCAAGTAAACCAGTTTTAACAATTATATATATATATATATATATATATATATATATATATATGACAGAATGTAAATAACTGAATGTAAATGACACCAGAAAGTTTTAAGTGGTTCGGAGATTGAATAACTCCTACTCCACTCTTCTACTTCAACGAGTAGGAAATCCACTAAGAATGGTTCATACAGAACCCTTCAAGCACATCAGGCCTGGAAACTCTGGTTCACTAAGAACCCTTCAAACCTAGCAGGTTTGGCTAGTTTAGTCACTAAGACAAGGACATAACTGCCCTCTTCAAGTCCAGCAGACTTGGCTCCTTTAGTCATTAAGATAAGGACATAACTGCCCTCTTCAAGTCCAACAGACTTGGCTCCTTGCTTGTTGATAGATGTTGGAGTTGCTACTGAGTTGTACTTTAAGTTCCATTGACTTTAAATACTCAGTAGCAGGATGTGATCATTCTTGAAATGATATTGAGTTCGGCAATGATGCTTGACTTCTTTATATGCTCAATATCTTCTTGTGATCACCTATTGTGCTGCTAGGCTTTTGTACTTCAGCTCCTTTGGTACTTGATAACTTCTCGAGACGAACTCCTGAGATGACTGTGAAGCTCCCTCCTTTCGGTACTCAGTTGTTCATTCTTATCATAGACCGTTTATAGCTTCTCGAGATGGGCTTCTGAGATGAATGTAATGCTCCTTCCTTTTGGTACTCAGTTGCTTCCATGTCTGTATCAAGTTGGCGTTTAAGCTTCTCTCTACCACGTGTCTAGCAGCTCTGAACACTTCTATTGTAATAGAGTTCTTTCTCTCTATGTCTCTCTCAATTCAGTATTAGTGTTCTGATGGATCATGGAGTTCTTCAGCATATTCATTTTCTATTTCACTCTACGATCTGTTGTTGTCCACCATCCTTTCTTGTATTTTCAACAACCCTTTTCTCTGTGAATTATTAAAGCCTTTATATCTTTGTGCATATTTTACCATTGAAAGAAATCCCGTTGCTTTCATTCGGCTTTATGCAGATCCTCAATATCTTCGTTGTTGACTTTCTTGCTGCTTGTGTTATTTCTTTTTCCTTTTTCTGACATGTTCTGATATATCAAACTATAGCTCAGCTTTTCTCTGAATTTATAGTCGTTGCACTCCCAGAGTTGTTCAGCAAAGATTATTATATTCTTTGCTAATTAATCTTCTAATCCATCAATAAATACTTTCCTTGACTTTTAAAACAAGCTGTTCTGATGCATTCAGAGATGTCCCATTAGTCTGACTTTATTCACCATTTTCCTGAGTAGTGGGTCCTGTCTTATAGTCGTTTAGGCACAAAGTCTTCTGTGACTCTGACATGCATCTGTATCTCAAAAGCACTTAATCTTTCTCGAATCTGGAAGAGGAATATTCTCTCTTCTCTCGCACCATATTGCAGTTATGTTCCTTTACTGCTTCTTATGGTGAATTCGTAGAGTAATTGTCTACTCATTCAGACTCTACGAATTCAGCTTCACTCGTTACTTGAAGTATGTCGGGTAAAAGGTTGAGTTGGAGCGATCTTTTCTCTTACTCTGCGATCTTGCTGTTTTGTTCAGATCGTAGAGTTTGTCTACAGTACTTTGCATTATGATTTCGTTCTACTAGCTTGTCCTTCTGTGCAAGTCGTGAAGTTACTGACTGCAGTGCTTTTCAGTGGAATTGTTGAGTTGTTGTTTTAGTTGGCACATCCTTTATTTCTACTCAACAATTATTCCATGTGTAGAACAATCTTCTGCATTGTCTTGTCATCCTGTTTCACTCTATGATTTCTTCTAACTGTGCAAATCGTATAGTTCTCGTATGTGCTTGTTCTTCAAGTTTACTCTACGATCTTGCTAGATTGTGTATATCGTAGAGTACTTTTCTTCTCTGGTTCTGCGTTAACTGTAGGCTTGATTAGCTGTCTGTTCGACGATCGTAGAGTTCTGCTCTACGATTTGTAATTGATCAGTTCTTTAATTTAGCTTGTATATTCAGTAGACCTCTTGCACATCTGTCTCTCTTTGATGATCGTAGAGTTATCCTGGTAAAGAGTCGTATGTTTCACTCTACGAATCATACTGAAACGTTGAGTCTTCTTTGCTTGAAATCGTAGAGTCTATTCTATGATCATATAGACTGATCAGATCTAACATAAGATCAACCTAACATATTTGATATTTTCTAACTAAGTCATTTTGTACATTCTTACATCATTATATATATTGAAAGGACTTTACAGACTCTGTCATACACAAATACAACAATGATTCATTCTTATGCTACTCTGCTTATATCATGCATCTTTTATGCAGAGTGACTCCTACAAAAAGATTAACCTAACATTTCTGATCTTTAGAATCTAAGTCCTTTGTACACATATATCTTTTAAAAGGACTTTACAACATTTGAACCAGATAACTTTCATTCTCTTTTATAAGCATCAGATAGTTTTCAACAAGATCATATTTGTGTTATACAAGTGTATAAATCACAGTATTTGAAATAGGTAATATATCATACACACATGATCATGTAGGCACATAATTTGATTAACATACAATCACTTTGTCAATTAACCACATAGGCACTTTTAGAATATTAACGCACATAATCAAGTAAGCACATAAGCACATTAACACATAAGCACTTTGTCAGATGCACATTTGACAATCAATCATGTAAGCACATTTATCACAATCATTTTTGCACAACAGTCATCATCATCAAATCAAACAACTTTCAACAGATAGCAATAATGCTGAAAATAAATAAGAAAATAACACGTTACTGTGTAATGATAATTATTGATTCAGTAATACAAATTACTGTGCATATGCTACTGTGACAATTATTAGTTCAATAATATTAATTATTATGCATATGACACTTATTGGTTCAATAAAGTCAATATAGTACAATAGCCACTTATCAGTTCAATAATATGAAACACTGTGCAATACCGTGTGCTACTGTGAAAAACCGTGTGCTACTATGCAATACCGTATATTACTATTCATTTACTACCGGGTATTTTAACAGTTAAAAGTAAAAGTATCGTTGACCATTTTTATTTAAAAAGGTTAATGTTGTCATTTTCTATATCCGACAATAATTCGTTGTGGGGGGTCCACTAATATTTGGTTATTTCGGTGCCGTCGTACGAATCGAATATTCTCCGACAGAACGAATATTCCCCGACAAAATGAATATTCTCCAACAAGATAAAATTTATACAAAATATTTTTAACTTTAACTTTTGTTAATTTATCCATTTACCGTTTCAAAAATATATATATATGAGAAAAATTTTAATTGTATTTTATAAAAGTCGGGGTCTTACATTACTCGTTTATAAGATGTGTAGATACATAATGTAAGATTATCGAGAATGAATAGAAGAAACGTAGGTTGTATGTATGTGAGAATCAACATTATGTGTTAAGTAAATAAGTGAAATGACGTAAAAGTTGTAATAAAAGGTATTATGAGCGTAAAAGGATAAAAGAGAATGAATTTTGATAATATGATCAGGGTTCGCTTTTCGAGAAAGCGATTTATGATAAAAATGAACATTTCGACTATTTGAGATGACGGGAATTAGAAACGATGAAATGTGACATATGTTTTGAGACATGTCTCAAATTCTAGTTAAAGGAAGTTATTTAGTCGGTTTACGGTTAAATGATTAATTAAGCTATAAAATGAGACTACGTGAACGAAGCACAGTGGAAAAGGAATGACCTAGTCGGTCGATTGGAAGAAAAACTAATTTAAATGAGCATGAAATGAATTAACGAGAGTGAATTATAAAAGTTCTTTTAAAAAGGAAATTAACATGAAAATTAAAATCTAGAAATTTTGGCTTTTGACCAAAATGCCCCTAACAATTTAGTTAATGACATTTGTGTCAGAGAAGGCAAAATGATCAAAATACTCTGGACAAATTAAGTAATGATCATTGTGTCCCAAGAGGTACAATGTTAAAAATGCACTTCATTAAATATGTGAAAGGATCAAAATGCGCTTTGGTTAGTTTAATCATGGTTGAGTTGACTTAACCCAACTTGGGTTAAGTCTCATATAACTTAAGTGCCTAAACTTGAGCTCTTCTTCATTCTTATTTTGCTAGAAATGATGCCCTAACAAGAGAAAGAAAGAGAGAGAAAGTCAAGGTTGAAAGAGAGAAAGCTTAGAATTTTTTGAGCTATGATGCTTAAATGGTCATAGAGCAAGAAGAAAAGATGATGACCTCAACATGATGAAGTTTTTTATGTGAAGAAGTTAATCATCCATGGAGGTATAAAAATTTTCGAAGCTCAAAATCTTATGTTTATATCTTTAAATGGAAGTTTAAGGGTAGTCATGCAAGAATACATGATTAGAAGTAAGGATTATGTAATTTATGGGAGTCCATGTGCTATGTGGTTGATAAATGATAAAATCTTAAGCTCAAAGGTTGTAGAACAAGGGTGATATACTATTTATGCATGTCTTTAAAGCTAAAAAACATGATTTAAGGATGATTATGTGTTATAGGTTGCTAGAAGTGATGAAAGCATTGTTTGAAAGGTTGATCATGTTGAAGCATGTGAAACTTCATGCTAGATAGCAATCTAAGTTCCTAATTGGTGTAAAAACGTGATTTGTTTGAGAATAAATATAATAGTAGGCTATGATTTGCATGTGGTTCAAATCGTAATCTGTAAAGTGCATTAGAATGTGCATATAAAAGTGATACGGACTTACAAAGTTCTTAAATGTGTATATGGTAGTCTATGTGGTGCATTGGGTTTAAGATGTCAAGTTAAGTTTAAGTTTTGAAATTTAAAAGTTTGTAAAAGTTAATGAAAATCCAACTTATAGGTGATTTTTGGCAATTTTGAGGAATTAAAAGTGAAATGAAGTCAAACGACTTAGCTTTATGTTATTACATGTGTTTAGGTTGATTTGGGAATCAACGGATAGAAATTTGAGTGAAAAGTCGATTTGAACGATCGAAATCGATCGTTTCGACTCAAAATGGATTTTTACAGACAAATCTCGCCTCGTGTGAAGTTAAACTGTTTTAAAGGTCTAGACATGTCATATATGACACATATGAACTTTTTCAAGTGTTGGAATGAAGTTTTAAAGCAAGTGGTCAAAAATCACAAAGTTGATGAAAAACGATTTTAAGGTTGAAAATGTTTTGAAAAGCCCTCCTACGGGCTGATGTATCAATGATTTTGAGAAGCCAAATGAGGCAAGTAAATTTTTTATAAAATACTAGGTAGTAAGACCTAGTTCTGCTCTAAATTTGGACTTAATTGGATGTATGATGAAAGAGTTAAAAATCAACAAAGTAGCAGCAAAAATTAAAAGTTTTTGATGCAATAGCATTGCGCCGGGGTATAATGTTTTGTACTGAACACTACGCGGGGGCGCAGTTACTGTTCATGACTGAGAGTTTTTCGCGGCTAGCGAGCTTAGAGCTCGCTGGGGAGTGGTGTGGCTGAGAACATCTCGCCTCCAGCGAGATGTTCTGCGCCGAGGCGTAGTGAACAGTGCCCCAAATTTTTTTTAAAGTGTTCGAAATACGACGTTTTGACAGATAATGATAAAGATAAGTTATGTAAAACCCTAAATATATAAAGAATGACCAATGTAGATGGTGATAAGGTTTAATGAACTAATGAATGACATAATATAACATGCCTAAAGTTAATCCAAATCATGTTAAGGGTTATGTAAAAGGTCGGGAACAAGTTATGATGTATTATTAACCTATGTAAGGTGTAATACATCAAGAGTGTAATGAATAGAGACTAATGGTTAAGTGATTATGGATTAAGTTTGACAAGTTATGTGAAGTTTATGATCCTATAATGATGTATATAGGTTATATGTTGACAGATAGCACTCAAAGTAGCAAACCAATAAGACAAAAATGAAAGGATGATTGAGAAGCATAAAAGTTAAGTATATAAAGCGTATCAGACAAGTTTTTCAAACTTAAATGTAATAATTGTTCTATGTGAACTATGTGATAGTAAAAGATTTGAAATGTGCACTCCGTGCAATTATGTATTAACTATTAAATGCAATACATGACTTTTATGCATAGCATGGTAAAATAAAGGATGCATAACGCATGGATATAAACTGCTAGCATGAAAGGTGTTATCTGATTGACTTGCTGAGCCGTTGTGCTCACCCTTGCTATGAACTAACATTTTCAGGTAAAGTACGAAAAGGTCGGGGGTTACGGTTAAGTTAAAGGTAAAAGAATGCGAATGTATGGATAAGCGTGAAAGAAATTTGTACATGTATTTGTGTAATGTTCATGTAAAGCAGTTAAATATAAACCATGATAGTAATAAGAAATAAATGGTTTGTAAATCCATAGTGACAGGGGTGAATGTAAATTGTCCCGAGAAATTGTTATAAAAAGGGATAAGGTTATTGTATTATTATTAGTCGAGTTCTATATGCAATGAAACTCGCATGTGTAGTACAGATGTATATAAACAGGATCAGGTATGGAACATGTATAATCAAACAAGATTATATATGGAACAGGTATGATGTAAGCAGGTGTATGTATGATAAACATGA
Organism: Hedera helix; assembly: GCA_947179155.2. NCBI lineage: Eukaryota > Viridiplantae > Streptophyta > Magnoliopsida > Apiales > Araliaceae > Hedera > Hedera helix. The sequence goes on from OX359278.1 coordinate 4,999,627, forward strand.
TGGGTGACTGTATTTATCTAATAAATTAAGTTAAATCAATATATATATGATTTTGGAAATGTAATAGACTAGGTTATAATTCAATTTATATAATCTGAGTATAGGGTTTCGACACATAAACGCAGCGGAATTTCAAATTTTTTCGAAACCCTAAAACAGGATCCATGCGAAAACATATTAATTCAGAGGTTTAGATATATTTTTACCGATTATCCGAGCTTGAATGGAGACGATGGAGTTCTGGAACGGCTTCGAATCTTCAACGCAATCCAATGGAATTGCGACTCTATAGTATCCACACGAACGCCCCGTGAATCGTCCCACGATCTGCAGCTAAGAGAGTCGCGGTAATAGATGCCAAAATCTGGATCTAGATCTGGATTTACTGAGTTTTTCTATCTAGTTTCTTTCTGAAAGCGGCTAAGGTTTAGGTTTTGATTTCTACGTATTTAAAACAGCTGATATATCATATATATATATATATATAGCAGTTAAAAGAATTAACCAAAACCTAATTAGAAAAATAAAATCTGAATTTATATATATTATATTTTAATTAAGTCTTACTTAATTAATATACATATATACAAATTATCCTGTTAATTTAAATACTATCAATCATATTGACATATTTAAATCCTAACAATTTAAATTAATTCTCTTTTAATTACGTTCTAAGTGTGTGACCCTATAGGTTATTATTTTATTGACAATAATTTTAAAATCATATTATAAAATTATAAACAGTAAGCGACATCTAATAATGCATCACTGCTACCCAAATAATAATAATAAGACCGGTTATTCGATGCAACCTTTTCGTGACCAATATTTCAATGTAATTTAATCCTTTTAACATTGACATCCTAGATTAAATTCGAGGCATGGAATGTGTCATACTCTTCATAATTTAATCTGAGTTTTCTTGATCAATGAGTAGACTATATGAAACAAATCACTATTTGAGTATAGTCATGCATTTCATAGTCCTACTCAATCAAGAGACCTATGGATATCACTTATAATATATAGAATGGTTAAATTCCATCTAGATCACTCATATTCCTTACACGATTCATGATGTACCCAATAATCACATTTATTGTCCATCATATTAAAGGTGACTTTTGATGATATCAATGTACATAAATTCTCGTGTAATAATATAGTGATTTCAAGTCGAAGGATCATTATATCATTGTCACTACGAGAATTTTTTATGACACTTTGTATAATACTTCACGTAGAATTCTCATGGTGGGTCTGTCTAGTACATTGTTCTCTAACATGTACATATGCATTGACTCAATATCTTATATATTTATGACCAATGAGATTTGACCATCAGTCAATCTGCATACTAGTCTCAATGCATCATTGTTGTCCAATTAACAATGATACTCGACTATGGACATTTAAGAACAATGATACTAATTATAATTATATAATCCCATGTTCAAGTCACATACTTGAAGCTATATAATTCGTATCACTATACTAAGGACTTTTATTATACTAATATTTATATAACGCAGTAAATAAAATCATAATAAAATAATTCATTTATTCAATCAAATATAATATCAAATTGTTAAGCAATTACTCTTAAGTTCAATAAACTTGGATTCGTTGTCTTATCACTTAAGGTACTAACTAATTACCATATTCAGTACTAATTTGTATGATAATTATATTTTCTAATTTGTATGGACTATGGGGACAAGGCTTATATAGGCAGTCTATTTGCTCTAGTAAATACGCAGTCCGATAGTTAGATATACTAATTTGAATACAAACTTAAATTTTGAGTAGAATGTATATGAGTTAAAATTTGATACACTAACAGTTTATATACGAACAAGGATTCTATAACATTCGGGATCTACCTTACCTATCGAGAAGGGGTATTCTATTAGAAAGTTAGCACACAAGCATCACAATTCAATAGATTTTAGTTCGAGTGGCACAAAACTTCTATCCATGAGATCCCTGACACTGATGATTCAGTAGAGGAACGGTGTAGTAGACTCTCGATTAGACGTAATATATGTATAATCGGTTAAATAACTAGAAGATTAAAAAATATTATTAAAATAAGAATAATTTGACCAACATAAATTCTTTATTATAATTTATACCGATCTTATATACACCGAGAATATACAAAACTTTAACTCACGTCTAAAGTCTAATAGCCTGTGGCTCCATTTAACTCGCTATAATTTTTCTTGTTCTAAGATCTAAATCCTAACCAAACTAAACCAAAGTACACAACCTTACTGATGACTAAAATGAAAAGTACTTAATATGATGAGTACATGATTTGAAAACATTATAAAGAAATGGGATCTTGGGCTTCGCAATAGTTGATAAAGTCACACGTACGGACGGATTTTATGCAGTCACTGCAGGACACACCTTGTTGCAATAGTTTGGACTTGGACGATGAATCCAACAAAAAAGGCTCGCGAAACACAACTATGAACTCATTATTGGCGCATTGTAAGTATCACAATATAACCCACAATCTCTTAGTCCTCACTTTTTAAGATCTCATGGGTGAGTAGGTTTATGGAGGCAAGAGAGAATATATAAATGCAAAAAATTGATATTGATTCATCTTCATTATATTGCTCTACACGTTTTCTTTAATTGTTTGTAAAAAATAATGACAATTTTGTAATTTGTAAAAGTGATTATCTTTCATGTTAAAAATTAAACTAGGAGCGTGGTGAGAAAACATAAAGAAAAAATTAAACTAGGCGCGTGGTGAGAATTATATAAAAAAAAAAAAAGGATACTATTTGACTTAGGGTTTCTAGAGCTTTTGGGGTTTTTGGAGCTTAAATGTCTAATTTGTTTTATTAGTTTATTTTAAACGCCATTTTTAATCTCCAAACTCATCCTTCTATTTATAATGCAACGCGTTTAGGTTTTAAAGCCTTCTAAATGCACTAAAATGAAAAAGCTACTGACTTCCTTGACAAAATAGAAAAAAAAATTAGTCAAAATTCAAAATTTTTTAAAAGGCAAGATAGTAATTGAATGTGAAAATTGCAATTATTATGTTTTTAATAGAATGATATATATTAAATATTTTAGGTAAAATGCCAACTAATTAGTAATATTTACACAATTATTAGTAAGATTTATACAATTAGCAGGTCTATTCCTATCCACCCTTTCCTTATTTGACAACTGTTTTTTTTTTTTTATAATTTAAAAATCTTCTAATATTTTGACTCAAATCATTTTCAATGTACTTGATCATCTATGCGACTATCTATATGTCCATGAGTTGCGCCTCATGTCCTTTTTGCTGGCACTATTTTGGCCTCTTCATTCACATTACATAACATAGCTGTCATTATACCTGGTAAATGGGCTGGGTTTTGCTAGGCCGGGTCATTTTTGGGTCAGGCTGAAAAGGTTCGGAATTTGTCGGGCTAAAAGCCTGCAGCCCATGGCCTGCTCGGGCCGGCCCGCGAGTTTTTTAAGTTTTTTTTTTTTTATAAATATTTTTCAAAAAAAAAAAAAAAAAATATATATATATATATATATAACTATAATACATAATTTAAAATAAATATTAACTCTAATTATTTACAATTATAACACATAATTTATACATAATCATTTAATAATATTAGTAAATAAAATAATCAATAATTTTATAGTCATATATATTAAAATGTAACTAATCTTGTGATTAATTAATTGATAAATGTATATAATATTAATATTAAAGATAAGATAGTAAAAGAAAGACTAAAGGTAATATATATATAATATTCATAATTTTTTTTTGTATTATTATTCAATATCACATGTTAAAATTTACTCTTATATTCTTCATAATTCCCTATTTGATTCAATTTTTTAAGTTAATATTTTTTTTGTCATCAATATCAAATAAGAAAAAAAAAAATTGGGCCACGGGCTGGGCCGGGCCAAAACGCTTAATTTTTTTTGGGCTGAAAAATGGGAGCCCATAGCCTAATTTTTTTAGGTCAGCCCGACCCGGCACGCGGACCTATTTTGCCAGGTCTAGCTGCCATCAATTATACTCAACAATGTTTTTTGATTGGTCATCGAATCAAAAAAATTATCGGATAAATGGATCACTAGTTTTATAAGTGATCGAACTGTTATTGAAACAATGACGTTATTAATATGTAATAAATAATAAATATATTAATTATTATTATATATCATACATAATATTTATTAAATATATAAAATTAATCAATTTATCCGTAAGAGCTAGCAATCAAGAGAGCTACTAATTTTCCGCCGGTAATCAGTTCAACTTGTCTGCTATATATGTGATGTTCAACTACAACCTAGATTCAGCACCAAAGTTTCTAATCATATGGCTTTTAAGTGATTGACGACTTGAACAAACAACACATAACATTTGGGGTTATGTTACTCCCTTGTCCCTAAAAGTTGTATTCATTCTTAATAAAAATGTCACGGAAATACAACTTGACATGCCAAAAATGAAGTACAAGTATTCAAATATAGTCTTTGTGATTGCTCTTTTCTTTTTATTTTAGGGTACAAAGTACACTGTTTACTGGAAGCCAACTGACGAGAAACTAACAAGAAAAAAAGGGAAATGCTAAGCACCAGAAACAAAAGCAAACCAGCCTGACCATCCAAAACCTTTAGCCTGTCTTCCAAAGAAACCAGCCTGAATGCACTTCATTAATGCTATTTTTCAAAAATATATTCACAATCACAATCAATTAGTTACCCAATCACAGTAATTGGAGGAAAAAGATGACCCATAATTCTAATATACTCATAATTCAAAACCTCAACTTGTAAAGAACCCCAAAAAATAATCAAGATTATCTATAATTCCAGTATACCCATCTCAGAAAAACAATCCCAAAAGAAAGAAAAAGGCCTAGTGAAATCAACCATCAATCAAGATTGAACCTTTAACGGTTAACCACCTTGTTTCGGAATTCAGAGCAAAAGAAAAACAAAAACATAAGAAAATTGGGGGTTTGTCAGAACAACAATGAATACCAGAAAGCCAAAACAAGATTAGATGGTGAGCTGTGAAACCTGTGATTGTGAGGCGAGATGCGCGAGATGGTGAGACCAGTGGTTGCGGTCACTGGAGAGAGAGAGAAGGAGCACGCTGCGATCACCGGAGAGAGAGAAGGAGATACACGATAGAAGAGAGGAAGACGAGTGTTCTGTGGCGTAAAAATACTAATGGGCTCTTTACATAAATATACAACAATTAGTAAATAATTACAAGAATAGTATACAAATAAAATAATTATAAAATAAGTGCAATATGGACAAATTAATTACAAAACATATTGCCTCAATTTCTCTCCCCTACTTTGCCTCCACTTTTTCTGATTATTTCTCATTCCTTTCTCTCTCTTCACTCAAATCCTAATGCATCCGCCAGCTGTGTGTGTATGTAGTTTGCCACGTCGTGGCTCGATTTCCCACCCGCACACGTCAACTCCCTTGGCAACTTCCCAAGTACATGCACGTAATAAGTTGGCCTCGGGTTCATCAAGAAAAAGATCGGATCTAAACACTTGAGCCCACTTGCCGTTGTCCCATAAAACATGCCCACATGAGTATTTATAGCAACCGGCACAATCTCATCGGCCAGCTCAGCAAACAAAGAACTAAACCTTAACAAATATGGCTCCCTACAAGTAGTCCCTTCCAGACAAATTGTATAATAGATTTTTAATCTTTAATTGGTAACATAATAAAATTGAATTGGTTACCTTTATTTTTTTATCATTAATTGGTAACCCAATAAAACTGAATTGATTACCTTTGTGTGAATGTTTGGCTACCAACAATATTATGAAAAAAAATATATATAATAGATTTCTTATAATTAATTGGTAACTCAATAAAACTGAATTGTTTACATTTATATGAATGTTTAGTTACCAACAACACTACGAAAAAAAAATTCTATAATAGATTTTTTACCATTAATTGGTAACCCAATAAAACTGAATTGGTTACCTTTGTGTGAAAGTTTGGCTACCAACTACAATATGAAAAAAGAAATTGTATAATAGAATTTTTATAATTAATTGGTAGCCAAATAAAACTGAATTGGTTACATTTATATGAATGTTTGGTTACCAACAATACTACGAAAAAAAATATTCTATAATAGATTTTTTATCATTAATTGGTAACTCAATAAAACTGAATTGGTTACCTTTATATGAAGGTTTGGTAACCAACTGTAGTATGAAAAAAAAATGTATAATAGACTTTTTATAATTAATTGGTAACCCAATAAAACTGAATTGGTTACTTTTATATGAATTGGTTACCTTTATATTAATTGGTAACCCAATATAATTAATTTTTTTATAATTAATTGGTAACTCAATAAAAAATTGTTAACCAATAAAACCATATTTAAAATAGTTTTTTTTGGTTACTCACAATGACTAAAATGATTACTTTTGAATAAAAATTTGACTACCAACTATAATATATTCAAAAATAACTTTATTTTTAAAAAGGTAATTTAAATAGAATATTAATTAATTTATATATACATGTGTAGATTATATATATATATGGCACTCCATATTAACACCCCACTAATATTTCCACAAACACTTCACAGACAGAGATAGAGTAGAAGGATAAACTTGGAGATCGAATTCCCATATGAGCCATATCCACGCCCCAGAAAATTCGGAAGACTTGGCGCAAGACTTGTGAGAAATTCGGAAGTTACCGCCTTTTATCTCCCCCCTATGTGGACCCACCCATGCATATTTCACTCCCACAAAATCTCATTTTCCCTCTCCATATGATCAGTTGCAAAAACTGATTCCCTCTCATGCGGAGGAATAAAATATTAACTATGAAAATAAAATATTAAAAATATATTTTTTTTGTAAATATTTTGAAGATGCACTTTTTTTGTAATTATTTTTTAAAAAGTACTAGAATATGTAAATGTCCCAATACTAAAGGCTGAAAAGTGAAAAAGCCCTAATAGTTTTGGATTTTAATTTAAGTTTATGAACCGGTCAAAACCGCAACAGTTAGCTCTAGAATTGTTTTCCATATGAACTTCCTGTCCAACAGTTTTTTCAAATATTTTAAATATTTCTTTATTGTTCAAGATATAGACAATCGCTCTGGAATCTAGCCACCAACCATTAAGCTCACTTGCCATGTTCATTTCAGAGATCATAGTCACATCAAGACTAAGATCTGAGATCAAGGCAACAAGGTTCTCTTCAACCATGTTAGCAGAGTCGCTCTTGCGATACTTACATTCTTTAGCATAGTGTCCTATTTCTCCACAAGTAATACACTTGCCCTTTCTTTTATTAGGATTAGGCTTATTATTTTTTCATCCAAATTTCTTGAACTTGTTATTATTTTTAACTCCGGGTCCTTTCTTTTTAGATGAACCTGCCTCCAAATAATTAACACTTGACTGACCTTGTGTCAAGTTCTTAGCATCATGTCTTCAGGCCTCTTCCTTAATACGTAGATATTGCTGAATTTGTTTTAAGGAAAAGTTCTCACATTTATGCATCAACTTTTTTGGAAAGATCCTTCCAAGATGGAGGTAATTTTGCAATTATAGCTCCAATTTGAAAGATTTCAGGCAAGATAATTTTAAGCACTCTCAACTTGTTAACAATAACCTAGAACGCATGTACTTGCTTTAAAATAGGTTTATTGTCAACTATCTTATAATCAAAATATTTAGATACTAAATATTTATTAGTACATTCTTTTTCAACTTTGTATTTGAATTTCAAAGCCTCCCACAACTCCTTTGGTGACTACACACTGCTGTAAAAATCATAGAGACGATCTGACAGGATGTTGAGGATATGCCCATGTGCAAGCTCCTCATCTTCAATTTTCTTATTTCTTTGTTCTTTCAGTGCCTCAATTGCAATAATGTATGGCTGCTGACCTTTTGTATGTTTAGGACCGTTAAGAATTATATGAAGACTTATGTAAGACCGCGACTTTTATGAAATACAATTTAAATTTTTCTCATATATTTTTTTTTTCCTGAAACGGTAAATGGATAAATTAACAAAAGTTAAAATTAAAAATATTTTGTACAAATTTTATCTTGTCGCAGAATATTCGTTTTGTCGGGGAATATTCGTTCTGTCGGAGAATATTCAATTCGTACGACGACATCGAAATAACCAAACATTAGTGGACCCCCCACAACAAATTATTGTCGGATATAGAAAACAACAACATTAATCTTTTTAAATAAAAATGGTCAACGATACTATCATTCTTAACTGTTAATATATCGGTGGAAAGGAATAGTAAAACACGGTATTGCATGGTAACATACGGTATTGCATAGTTACACAGTATCATACGGTATTGCACAGTAGCGCACGGTATTTCACAGTAGCACACAGTATTGCACAGTGTTTCATATTATTGAACTGATAAAGTGGCTATTGTACTATATTGACTTTATTGAACCAATAATTGTCACATGCATAATAATTAATATTATTGAGCTGATAATTGTCACAGTAGCATATACACAGTAATTCACATTACTGAATCAATAATTTTTATTACACAATAACGTGTTATTTTCTTATTTATTTTTAGCATTATTGTTATCTCTTTTATGATGTTGATTAAACTGTTGTATTCTATTATTAGTTGATTTTTCTGCTTATCTAACTCAGAAAACCAACTATACTGCATTTATAGCAATTAGTTATAATAATGAATAAGTGTGAATTATTGTTGAATAATTAAATTGATAAAGTTATTTATTTTTATTATAATAAATTATATAAAGTTATTCGTTTTTATTATAATAATTTATATAAAGTTAATTACTTTATATAAATTATGTAAAGTAAATTATTTTATTATGATAAATTATATTAAGTTATTTGTTTTTATAAAGTTAATTGATTTATATAAAGTTAGTTATTTTATATATAAAGTTAGTTGATTTATAAAGTTAGTTGTTTTATATATAATGTTAATTGAATGATATAGATTAAAGGAGATCTGAAATGAATGGTATAGATCAAAGATAATGTAATAATTATAGAATTTGAAATGAATGATGTAGATTAAAAATGATCTTTAAGTAAATGATTTAGATTAAGAAAATCTTAAAAGATAAAATGAGTGGTATAAATTAAATATTATCTTGAAATATACGGTTTGGATTAAATTAGGAAATCTTGGTTTATGATAAGATTTTTGGCTATAAATAGAGGCCTTAACTTAAAGATTTTTCTTTAAAACTTCCTTGCTTATTCTTTCTTTCACTCTCCAAATATTTCTTTGTATAAGTTCTCTTTGAGTGTGCTAAAGTCATCTTGAGTATTTGTAAATATCTGTAAGTGTACGAGTACTGACTAAGTTAATCAATCTCATTTTTATCAATATCCAGTCACGTGATAAGGTAAGGGATACCATCTTTTTTATCTTCCACTATTCAAACTTACTACGGTAAGGGATTATTATTCTTTGATTCTTTAAAATAATATCGTTTCTTTCTTACTCGTAAGATGTGTCATTTATTTCCATGTATTAATTTGTGGGAATAACCTGACTACGCGGACTACCGCATTTTTGGTGAATAACCTTTTTTATTCATTTGTGGGAATAACCTGACTACGTTGACTACCGCATGTTTGGTGAATAACCTTTCGTATTCATTCCTTATTAATTTGTGGGAATAACCTGACTACACGGACTACCGCATGTTTGGTGAATAACCTTTCATATTCATTCCTTATTAATTTCTGAGAATAACCTGACTACGCGAACTACCGCATGTTTGGTGAATTACTATTCGTATTTGTCTCTTATTGGTAAAGTTTCCTAAAATGATTATATATTCTTTAATAGTTTGCGCTTCATCTAATATCATTTCAATTGAGCCTTCCTATTTTTCTAAATCTTTCTATTGAACCTTAACTGTTATTATGAACTGTGGATCTTGAATATCATTCTTGAATTTGAGTCCACATCATGTTGACAATTTGGACATTATTTGAATCTGCACAAAGAAAGATCATAAACTTTTGATATTTATTGATCATACTATTTTTTCTGATTCATCACCTATATCACTATTGTTATTCTAATCATCAAGAACCATGTTGTTGTAAATATCTGTGGTCTGTGGCACAAATGATAGGATAAAGATGATATGATTGTTGTGTCTTTTAGGGCACGTAGTGAATATTCTCTTTGGCCAGGGGCAAAGAAGAACTGTTGTTTGATATGATTATGACCAAAGACTGAATACTGATATAATCATGACCGTTGGTGATACATTGAATTTCTTTGGCCCGTAGTGCAAAGATGAACTGTTGATTTGCATGATTATGACTAGGAACCATGAAATTGTATTAACATGACCAGTGGTGTTTCAGGTGATAAAAGTTAATGATATTTTTCTTAAAAAGAGAAGCGAGTGAACATCATAGTCCACATTATTCTTCTAATGGATTGCTCATTCCGCTGTTATCATTGATCTGAACTTTGTTCAAGAATTTAACTGCAGTTCTTGATATAAAACTTATTGTTTATTATATTCAATTAAAAACTCAACTGTTGAATGCTAATGATAATTTATTTGTCATTATCTTAGTTATGATATTTTCTTACTGGGCTATTTGAGCTCACTCTTTCCTTTTGTTCTATTATTTTTCAACAGGAGATGAGAAAGTAGTTGGGTCTAGCCAGGGAATAGAGTGAATGTCCGAGGGATAGTTATAATAGTCTTCACATATTGTAAATAGTGGGACAATAATAGTGAAGACTTAATTGTATATTATCGAGTTCTGTATTTTTGTGCTTTGCACTGGATTATAATAATTTTATTGTAGTCTTTTAGCGTCTCAAATTGAGCTGTGTAGGCACGGATTTGGAGTCGTCATAACTTAAGTCCAACACATAAACAATTCTAAGCATTAACAGTAAAAACTTCAACTTGCCTTGCCAACGGCTAAAGTTGTTTACGTCAAAATGATCAAACTTAACACAATCCTGATTCATTATTTTGAATGACTTTGAATCCATGTCCACAATAAATACCTTAATATTATTAGAGATTTTGAATAATCAAAGGATATCTTAACTCGGGTAGTCTCTCTTCTTAAGGTGTTTATTATCCCTTTACCAAAAATAATTTACTAAAAGGCTGCTGACAATATACCTCCAAGATATATGTCAAGCCTATTCTTTTTCTTCACTACAATAGCAATTCACAAGTGAACTCTGCGAATGTTGCTTTGTAAAAGTTGAAAGAGCATAGAGTTAAAAGATAACTCAAAAAAATGAAGGTTCAGTTATAGTAACACAACTGAGATTCACTATGTATTTAAAAAATGTCAGTTACATAATTAATTTGTCAATTACAAATTAATTCTGTAATAACATTTTTTTAAATTAAATAACTGATCAATTTTTCTTAGTTATATTATTTCCTTATAACTAATGTGCATATTAAATCATTTGTAACTGATGATTTAACTTTATTTGTAATTAATTACTCTATGAATCGTAGATCAGCTCAAAAAGTAACTACATAATCGTAAAGTAGTTACATAATCGTAGAGCAACTATAAAATCGTAGAACAACTACAGATTCGTAGAGCAACTACCTAATCGTAGAGCAACGACAAATTCGTAAAGTAACTACAGAATCGTAGAGCATCTCGTAAAGTAACACCACTACAGATTCGTAAAGCATCTCTAAAAACCGTAGAATAACATTACAACAGATTCGTAGAGTAACTCAGAATCATTAAACAATACTTCAACAGATTCGTAGAGTAATTCCAAGAATTGTAGAGCAACATTATAATAGATTTATTGTGACGCCCCCAAATCTGGGCCCACACAGCCCAAACTTGAGTCGTCAAAAGACTACAACAAAATTATTACAACAAAGCACAACGTACAACAATACAGTGTATAATAATACACAACTAAGTCTTCACTATTATTGCCACACTATTTTACAAAACGTGAAGACTATGATAACTATTCCTCGGACCCTCACTCCATTCCCCGGCTAGACCCTGTTATGTTTTCATCTCCTGTTGAAAAACAATGGAACAAAAGAAAGGGTTAGCTCAAATAGGCCAGTAAGAAATATCATGACTAAGATAATGACGAATAAATTATCATTAGCCTTCAACAGTTGAGTTCTTGATAGAATACAATAGACTACAAGGTTTATATCAAAAACTGTAGTTAAATTCTTAAACAATGTTCAGATCAATAATAGCAGCGGAATGAGCAATCTATTAGAAGAATAATGCAGACTATAATGTCCACTCGCTTCTCTTTTTCGTAAAAACATCATCAACTTTTATCATCTGAAATACCATTAGTCATGATAATATAAATTCACAGTTCCTGATCATAATCATGCACATCAACAGTTCATCTTTGCACTACGGGCCAAAGATATTCAATATAGCACCAACGGTCATGATTATACCAGATTCAGCCTTTGGTCATAATCATACCAAACAACAGTTCATCTTTGCACTACGGGCCAAAGAGAACATTCACCACGTGCCATAAAAGACACCGAACAGATGTATCGCCTTTAACCTATTATATCGCCTTTAACCTATCATCTGTTCAACAAATATATCACATTTGTGCCCCCGGCCACAGATATTCACAACAGCTTGATTTTTGGATGATTAAAATGATATAAATGATGAACAGAAGAAATAGGATAACAATAAGTATCGGAAGTTTACTTTGTACAGATTCAAATAATGTCCAAATTGTCAACATGATGTGGAGTGAAATTTAAAAATGATATTCAAGATCCACAGTTCAGAATAACGGTTACAATTCAATAGAAAGGTTCACGTAAATAGGAAGGTTCAGTTGAAATAATGAAGTTCAACTATTATGGAACATATAATATTTTCAGGAATTATAGAAGCAATAGTTCCATAATAAATTTCGATTTAGGAGTATGAAAGAAAATAATATCCCTTACCGTAGCAGGTTTGATTAACAAAAGGTGAAGGAAATTAATACAAAGGGTTATTCACCAACAGGCGGCAATCCGCTCCGTAAGGTTATTCCCACAATTTAATAGAATTTGAGTACAAAGAGTTATTCACCAAACAGGCGGCAATCCGCTCCGTAAGGTTATTCTCAGAGATTAATAATGAATGAATACGAAAGGTTATTCACCAACAGGCGGCAATCCGCTCCGTAAGGTTATTCCCACAATTTAATACATGGAAATAAAAGGCACGTCTTATGAGTAAGGAAGAAACAATATTATTATCGAGAATCAAATAATGATAATCCCTTACCATAGTATGTTTGAATAATGGAAGATGAAAAAGATGGTATCCCTTACCTCAACACGTGACTGGATATTGATTTAAATGAGGTTGATTAACTTGAACAGTACACGTATACTTATAGATCTTCACAAATACTCAAGATGACTTAAGCACACTTAGAGAGAACTTTCACAAGAAGTATTTAGAGAGAGAAAGAAAGAACAAGTAAGGAAGTTTTATGAAAAATCCTTAAGTTAAGGCTTCTATTTATAGCCAAAAATCTTATCATTCATTTAATCTAAACCATTCATTTAAAGATCATCTTTTAATCTACACCATCCATTTCAAATATTATATTATCTTTAATCTACATCATTCATTTCATATCACCTAATAATCACCTAACTTTATATTATAAACAAATCAATTTAATTATTCAACAATAATTCACACTTTAATATACACCATTCATTTCATATCACCTAATAATCACCTAACTTTATATTATAAACAAATCAATTCAATTATTCAACAATAATTCACACTTTAATCTACACCATTCATTTCATATCACCTAATAATCACCTAACTTTATATTATAAACAAATAACTTTATCAATTCAATTATTATGACTAATTGTTATAAATACAGTATAGTTAGCTCTTAGATATCAAGTCAATAAATTAATGAAATACAACTGTTTAAATAACATCATAATAGAGATAACAATAATGTAAAATAAAGCATACGTTACTGTGTAATGACAATTATTGATTCAATAATGTGAATTACTGTGCATATTTTACTGTGACAATTATTAGGTTCAATAATTTTAAAAACAGTGCAGCAACAATTATTGACTCAATGATATAAAATACAGTGTAATGACAATTATTAAATCAATAATGCAAAATACTGTGTAACAACAATTATTGAATTGATAATATAAAATATTATGCAGTGACAATTATCGATGAAATGATGCGTAACAGTTACGGTGTCAATTATCAGACCAATAATATGAGACACTATGCAATACCGTGTGTTACTGTAGAGTACCGTGTGCTATAGAAAATACCAAAAACTACCGTATGCTACTATTCTTTTATCACCGGTATTTTAACAGTTCCGTTGACTATTTTTATTTAAAAAGGTTATTTCTGTCGTTTTCTATATCCGACAAATATTCCGTTGTGGGGTCCACCAATAATTTGTTATTTCGGCGCTGTCGGACCAAACGAATATTCCCCGACCAAACGAATATTCCCCGACAAAGCGAATATTGTCCGACAAAATAAAATTTGCACATAACATCCTTAACTTTTAACTTTATCGATTTAACCACTTACTGTTTCAAAAAATATATATATGAAGAAAAATTAAATTTTGTATTTCATAAAATTCGGGGTCTTACATTTATGAAGCATCTTAGAATCTTTGGTCAACACTTCCGTGATTCATGGTAGAGTAACACTACTAAAGATTCGTAGAGCAGCTCTGATAATCGTAGAGTAACGTTTCAACAGATTCGTAGAGTAACTCTGAGAATCGTAAAACAACGTTATAACAGATTCGTGAAACATCTTAGAGTCGTTGATCAACATTTTAATAGATTCATGGAACAACTCTTAGAATCGTAGAATAACTCAACAGAGAAGAACAACTAGTTTTGCAAACAACAATGCACAATTTTTCATATACCGACTATGTAGATAACACAATATATAATTCTTACTTGAATTATATCATTTATCTCTTAATCTCCTTGTAATAGACTATTAAAAGTTCATTTAATTTCACCTAAATCCTATCAATTAATGAGTCCAAAATTGATCAAAAATCATTGATGAAAAATGTACATTTAATAGTTAAAAATGGCTCAGCCTAACATTGTATCATTTTCTATTATTTTTGAAATAAAATTAACTAAAAATAAAATAAAATAAAACTATTTTTATGGAGTGTTAATTATTCTTCATTCCGCACGGCAACAAAACATGTGCCAAACCAGGACAAGAAAAATAAAAACATAAGACAAAAATTTGCCTTAATTAATGACTTGTAATTTGACCAAGTAATCGAAAAATCACATTTCCTATTACTCATTATGTATCGTTTGAACAAGTTAGTGAAAAAGACTCGACATTCATGAATGTTAGGTATTGAGTTTCTTATTAAGATCATAAATTTAGCTTATTTTCGGAAAAAACGTAGTAAACTAGAAAAGTCGCCCATTACCATTTTTATGTGTTTTGAAAACAAATGAAACAAGGATTAACTATAGGAAAATTCTGAGGTTAAAAAAGAATGGCACGGATACCCACATAAAAAGAAATAAGATTCTCTCACTTCATTACTTTATTCAAAGAAAATGGTGTCATGTGCATCACCACCTCCCCATTGCCACGCTGGATTTCCAAACCCCGCCCCCTTCTCCGCGCCCCCCGTTTTCTTCCACTCCGCCGCCCCTTAAATTCTCTCTCTTCCGGTTTCTACCCCATTTCTCAGCCACTTTTTTCAGCTCTCTTTTACACTGCAATTCCGCCCCAAAGTTGCGTATATTGACCATCCATCGTTTACTGTTATATTATCACAACCATAGAGAGCTCAAAAACTCACAAACACCCACAACAATGATGGAGACAATTTGGGGCATTATCTCTTCCACAACTCCATACCTCCTGTCTCTCCTAGTTATCCTAATCTGCTTAGAACAAATCACTTATTTCAAAAAGAAGAGTTCAATTCCCGGCCCATCACTAATCTTACCTTTTTTCGGCAACGCCATTTCTCTTGTCGGTAACCCCACTTTATTCTGGGAAGCTCAGTCTGCTTTTGCCAAATCCTCCCATCACGGCGTGTCCGCCAACTACATTATCGGAAATTTCATCGTATTCATCCGGTCCACTGATCTATCCCATAAGATCTTCGCCAATGTCCGTCCCGATGCCTTTCGCTTGGTGGGTCACCCTTTTGGGAAAAAGCTCTTTGGCGAGCACAACCTTATCTACATGATGGGTCAGGATCATAAAGATCTCCGCCGCCGCATCGCCCCCAATTTCACGCCGAGAGCCCTCTCGACCTACACAAATTTGCAGCAATCAATCATTCTCAAGCACCTCTCCTCCTGGTTGGACGTGGCTAAGTCGATGTCGCCGGAATCCATCCCTCTCCGGATTCTCTCCCGTGATATGAATCTGGAAACCTCACAGAAGGTGTTTGTGGGTCCGTATCTGACATCGGAATCTCGTAAAAGATTCAATTATGATTACAATTTTTTTAATGTGGGATTGATGAAACTGCCGATAGATCTGCCTGGTTTTGCATTTAGAAATGCTAGACTTGCCGTGTCCAGGCTTGTTGAAACCCTAGGTGGTTGTGCGGAAGAGAGCAAGGCCAAGATGAAGGCCGGAGAGGAACCGACCTGTTTGATTGATTTCTGGATGCAGGATACTCTCAGGGAGATCGCCGCCGCAGAAGCCGCCGGGGAGCCTACGCCGCCGCATTCCGGAAGTATTGAAATCGGTGGTCATCTGTTTGACTTCCTTTTCGCCTCCCAGGACGCCTCCACGTCGTCGTTGCTGTGGGCTGTGACGCTGCTGGCTTCCCACCCGCAGGTTCTGGACCGAGTTCGACGGGAAGTGGCCGGGATTTGGTCACCGGAGTCGGACAAGCTGATCACGGCGGAACAGCTGAGGGAAATGAAGTACACGGAGGCGGTAGCAAAGGAGGTGATCAGAATCCGGGCGCCGGCAACCCTGGTGCCCCACATTGCCGGCGAGGATTTCCCGTTGACTGCCGACTACACGATTCCGAAGGGAGCTATTGTTTTCCCATCCGTCTACGAGTCGTCGTTTCAAGGCTTCACTAACCCGGACCGGTTCGACCCGGATCGATTTATGCCAGATAGGCAAGAGGATCAGGTTTACAAAAAGAATTTTCTGGCATTTGGTGCTGGGGCCCACCAGTGTGTGGGCCAGAGGTACGCCATCAATCACTTGGTCTTATTCATCGCCATGTTCACAACCTTGGTTGATTTCAAGAGGCACAGGACGGACGGCTGTGATGATATCAATTATGTCCCAACCATTTGTCCCAGGGACGATTGCAGAGTTTTTCTTTCCAAAAGGTGCACTAGATTTCCGTCAATCTAATGACGATGTTACCCCTTGATTAGAATTCTTTTTGTTGGTAGATATTGTCATTATCTTTATTTGTTAGGGGTGTTTCAGTCAGGTAAGAGAACATGTGGGTCAAACATGGCGGTCTGTGTTCGTTCGTATTCATATGTGGGTGTGAATATATTTCACGACTTTGGAGGGGCGAGATTATTTTTAGAAATTTGTATGGCGGTCGGTTGATGTGGTGGCGTAAAATGGCTGGGTGAAAGAATCAATAAATTTTATTGTAATTGGAATTTATTTTTCACCTCTCATCCTTTGTCTATAGCACACGTATATTAACATTTGGATATTTTATTTACCTATTTTAAAATTTGAAATATATTTACAAAATTAAAAGATTTTTTAAGAAATTTTAAATTTATAACAATAATAACACAATTATTATTTAATTAATTGTATTCTAAAAATTAAAATATATTTTTAATTTTAAAACGATAAAAATATATATATATATATATATGTCTCCTTAGCAGAGCCGGCATTTATTTAAGATTGTTTGACCCGAAAACATTATGACCACAATAGAGACCGACAATCAAGTGGCAACTTGTTACGAAATTTATTACGGATTTGTACTTCAAGAAGTTTGTGATAAGGTGGGGGATGTGGGCTGGGATAGGCTGTCAATGCTAGGTGCAAGTGGGCAGAAAAAGCAAAAACAAAATACTACTCCCCTCCCTTCTAATATATTAATTATTTTAGGACCTTTTTTTTTTTTTTTTAATATATAAATCATTCTCTTTTGACTATCATAAAAAGTTATTTAAATTTTTATGATATTTTTAATTTTTCTCCTCTTTCGAAGAACATTTATTTTTATAAATTATTATTATTATTATTATTATTATTTTATTTAATATTTTTTAATAAAAACATAAAGAGATAAATATAAAAATTATGATTTACATTAATTATAAAATAATAATATTATGAATATATGTGTTTTATGTTATAACGATTAATAAATTAGAATGAAAGGAGTAATATTCTTAGTTTGTTGTTGTTGTTGTTGTTGTATTTTTTTTGTGAAAAATACTGTTTATATGAATTTCAAATAGAAGTCACACACAGTAAATATAAATATAAAAATTAATATTTTAAGTCACACACAGTAAATATAAATATAAAAATTAATATTTTTATAAATAAAAATAATAATTATATAACGTTTTTTTCACATGAATAATAAATGAGTATCACATTTATATAAAAGATAATTTATAAAAATATTAAATTTTAGCTATAAAAATATCAATTCCTAATATAAGTAAATATTACTCCTTCCGTCCCAAGATTAAAATCCTGGTTGACTTTTTTAGCATATTAAGAAAGATGATAAAATGACAAAATTGGTCATATTTAAATTATCATTTAATTGCATATTTTTTTACACATAATTAGTAGTATTCTATAAATATGTATAGAGAATAGAAATATGACAATTAATACTAAGGATATTATAGGCAAACTATTATAAAAAATAGATTATTTAAGATAAATAAATATTTAACTTGTGATTAACTAAAATAATAATAAAGACTTTTATCTTGAGATTAGAGAATATATTTTAAGGACGATAAAAGTCTAGGAAATTAAAGAATATTTATTTGGTATCATTTGTGTGTACTTTTATATAAGAATAAGTTTACACACATAACATTCAATCATAACATCAAGCATTGTATTTTATTTCATTATTAAAAAATAAATTTTGATACTGAAATTTGTGTTAGGTCTTATTTTTTAATAATAAAATGGAATATAATGTTTAATATGATGTTTGGTTATGTCTTGGGTACGGGGATAGATGAGATAAAAATTGAAATGTCTTGCAATAATAGAGATTTTGCTAGTAAAAAAAAATAATATTACGGTAAATTTAGACGACACTTTGATTCCACATACGTGACATTAAATTTTTAGTTGTGTGACCATCTCATTTGTTACGACAAAATCCACGCGCGTAAGCTCACTAACTTATTCGGCTGATGCACGAGTGGATCACGTGACTCAAGATTAGATAGAACCGTCGTTTCTTTAGTTTGAATTTTGAAACATCATCTTCAAAGTGAAGACTTTTGCAAGTTTATTTTGTAAAATAAACCGCTATTAACTATTAGTCGCTCGGTTTAAGTTTATTTTTCTTAATTTTATTTTTAATTTATCTAAATTTATTTATCTTTTTTTATTTTAATAATATTTTTTCTTATTTTTATAATACTATCTCATTTAATTTAATAAAAAAATTTATTGAAAGCTATACGACGTACATTAAAAAAAGTAGCATTATTAATTTTAAGGAATTGATATTTCTATAGTATTTTTTGATATTTTCACATGAAAATTGTCGTTATAGGTCTATAACGACAGTTAGTTTAGACCCATAGCGCCGTTATAGATCTATAACGACGATTTTCATATAAAAATATCAAAAAGTACTGTAAAAATATTAATTTTTTTAATTTTAACATTAGAAGTACAATCATACTCATTTTTCTCCTCTCTTTCCCTCTCCTCTATTTTATTATTTCAAGAAAGACTTAGGAGATTAATTAAAAAAAAATAGATGATAACAAAGTAGTTAATATGAATAATTGGGAGATAATTTTTCTTTTTCAATAGACGTGTATTTTCAAACTAAAACAAATAAATTTGAATGAAAAGAGTATTTAAAGATATCACTTCCGTTCTAAATTATAAAATCAATGATGACTTTTTAAAAAATAATTTTAAACTTAAAATTTACATGAATGCATGTAATTTATGTCGATCAATTATAAATATCATAAACTAGTTAAAAAGTATTACTAGTTATAAAATTTATTATTTTTAAAACTCAAATAAATGATATTTTTAAATATATATTTAAAAATATCTCAAATTTTAGAAACTTTCATATTGCTGATAATTAATTAGTGTAAATATATTTTTTTCATTTTCAATTGGAAAGCAACAAATATGGATTACATGCATTTCTTTTTCATTTTCTTTTTGGAGAGTTGGAAAATGTTTGTCTCACCCTCCGCACTTTTGGGACCTAGACTTCTCTAAGTTGCCCTTAATTTGTAATTATTCCAATATCATGTATGTGAAGGAAAAGTGTTTTTTTCACAATTAATATAAAAGTTGCATTAACAATTTGCTTAGTTATCAGTTTATTTTTTTTCCAAGAAGAGGGGCGCAAAATAGGACTTGGGATCTTTATCACGCATTAATCAATCAAGAGAAGGACCACGAGATCGCCAGCTTTACCCACTAGTGGCCAATATTTTGAGGGTAAAGAGGTACATTATAAACATGTTAAATCTTCTCTAGATTTTTTTTGTTATTGTTTTATTTGTCATTTTTTATTTAAATAAAATTAACTTTATTGTGATATATATATGGCTATATGTATATACACAGCTGTGTAGTGCACAATCAGTTATGACAACAGTTTTTTTAGGCTACGACGACGATTCAACCGTCGCCA
Source organism: Hedera helix (assembly GCA_947179155.2). Classification (NCBI taxonomy): domain Eukaryota; kingdom Viridiplantae; phylum Streptophyta; class Magnoliopsida; order Apiales; family Araliaceae; genus Hedera; species Hedera helix. The sequence continues at coordinate 5,020,612 of OX359278.1, forward strand.
TAGACCAGAAATAGCTATGGCGATGATTGAATCGGCTGTAGTCCAAAAAAATTGTCGTCATAGGCAACTATGCACTATACAGCTATATATATATATATATATATATATATATATATATATATATATATTTCCCATATATATATAGAGAGAGAGATAGAGTGGGAGAGAGAATAAGGGACACCGCATATAATTGCGTGAACTATATAACTTTGCATTCTAATTAGGAACTTTGAGACAATTAAAATTGAATATTTTACTAAATATTACTTTGTGCATCCTGAATTAAACGCCTAGTTTTGACTTTATCGAGTCAAATTAATTATTTTTAGAATTAATTACTAAACATATATAAATATATTTTTTAAAATTATAAAAATTGAGTTTAGTAATAAATTATATATACCTTCTTTTGATTATAATCTTCTCACCTATATTGGCTAAAATAATATAAAAATGAATTTTAAAAACGATTAAAATTAGATCGTCAGCTTTACTCCCTAGTGGTTAATATTTTGAGAGTAAAGAGTAGGGGTGCACACGGTTCGGTTTGGTCGGTTTCTTAGAGAAAAAAATAACCAAACCATTTAAATCGGTTATATAAAATTAAAAACCAAAACCACCCAAATTTTTACATCGTAATCGGTTTTTGGTTTATTCGGTTTCGGTTTATTCGGTCGGTTTATTCGGTTCCATAATTGATAATTTGGTATTCATTATATTGTCATTTTTTCATAATAATTAATAAATCACTAACTCAAGGAATGGTCATGTAAAGAGTTAAATTACTTGGTTGCTATGGTGGAAAACCGATCTAACGCAAATTATTAACTTAAAACATATACAAGGAAGTGCTTCTTTTGCAGGTTATTAAAATATAGCTTATTATGAAATAGTGTCACTGAGAATCAGCATTTAACTCGATGATTTTTCCTTTCTTTATTCATTCCATATCAGATGCACTGTTGCCTGCTATTTTGCCGTCTGCTTTTAAGAGTCAATTATAGAGTTCCAATTATATTTATTTTTTCAAACACATTTTATTTATTTCTTGTAATTTATGGCTAAATTGGGAAATCAGTGAGCAGGTTGACCAAGAAAATAATGAAAAAGAACTAAACATTATGCTTATAATTAGTTCACAAGAAGTCCTTTAACTTCAGGCAAAGAGCACCAAATTTAGTTGTTACTGCTTGAATTTAAGTCTCTTTCTTGAAGTTGTTCGCAAAACACTGTTTGTGAGGGTCTGAATGTTGCTGCTTATCATTACAAGCAGCTCTAGTTTTAAATGAAATGTGTAAATATTTATTAAAAAATATATATAAATTATATTATAATTTTAAATTATTCGGTCGGTTCGGTCGGTTTCGGTTTGTTGAGAAGACAAACCAAACCGGCCGAACTAATTTCGATTTTTTAATTTTATAGTGTTCGGTTTTTTCGGTTTAATATTTTTCGGTTTGAAATAGTAACGGTTCGGTTCGGCCGGTCGATTTTTCGGTTTTTTCGGCTTTTTTGTGCACCCCTAGTAAAGAGGCACATTATAAACATGTTAAATCTTCTCTTCTAGTGCCTCAAAATATATTATATATGTATATATATTTATTAATATATATTTATATATTGTATGGGTGGTGCTATACGAAACTCTATGTCTTCCTTAATTTTTGCTTTACTTTTTGAAAGTTTTTGTATGACTTTTTGAAGTCTCATTAATGGCCAATTTTGAGAATAAGTAATTTAGGGAAATACAGTTGCCTTGATCAAACTTTGAGATATTGTTATCCTAACATCCTAACATTTTTAAAAACTCGTTTTAATAATTGATCCTTCAAAAAGTAATAAAAACTCTCTTTATTTTATCTTTTTATTTATATTATTACATTATTTTTCTATTTTCAATTTAATTTAGTTTTTAATTATAATTTTTTTTTCTATTTTTAATTTTTGTGCCTTTATATTTAGTTTTTTTACTACTATTATTTAAATTTTTCTAAATTTTAATTTTATCCTTTCCTTTCTCTTTGTCCCTCTCTTTTTTATGCGTATTTTTTAGTAACATTTGATCTAAATTATGCGTAGGTAAACATCTATATTATAAAGTCTTCATGAGACTTCTTCCACAAGTTTGGTGATTTTGTGTCACATTTTTTTTCTTTTTACCATTTTCCCCAATAACTTTAGACATATTATTATTTTGTCCTTTTTAATACTAATTTTTTTTTAATCTTTCTATTTACTCCTCTAAATTTTATAAATTTGTTATTTTATCTCATGTAATTTACATACGCGTCCACAAGTTTTTGTAAAGGTGTTACTTTGCATTCTAATTAGGAACTTTGAGACAGTTAAAAATGAATATTTGATTAAATATTACTTTTTGTGTCCTAAATTAAACGCTTAATTTTGACTTTGTCAAGTGAAAGTAATTATTTTTAGAATTAATTACTAAGTTTATATAAATAAATTTTTAAAATTATAAAAATTGAGTTCAGTAATAAGTTGTATATACATTCTTTTGTTTGAGCATAATTTCTTCACCTATATTGGCTAAAATAATATAAAAATTAATTTTAAAAATGATTAGTTTAACTCAAGTCAGTCAAAATTAGGGATTTAATTTGGGACGATGGGAGTACTACAGTACATTAGATGATAAGAGTAATGAATTATGGTATCCAACATTGTAAAATCATTTCTCAATATCAGTTGCCAATAATCTAAATTTTTTGGATCCACCATTGATGCACTTGCATTTGGGTATTAACGAAATTTTCTTCTGACGATAATATTTTTTTTGCCAATAAGTGGAGTCGGGAACGAAGCTACGTAGGAAGAATTGACTTCATTAGAAAAAAAATTTATTTATGATATATGATAAATTTTAAACTTATATAATATAAATTAAGCACATCGAAAATTTATATATTTTTTGTTATACGGCTCCAATACGGTTCTCATAATTAATCTTGAGGCTTGCAACTAAACAAATTAAGAGGGCAAAATAACATGTTTTTTCAAACAGAATGTGTAATAGGGTACACATATTCTTCAAGTTTAGAATATCGGTCCAACCACCTTACCAAATACAGAAATACAAAACACTGGCATTGTTCTTAATAACAAAATGCAAATAGAAATCATTATTCAGAAGATAAACATTTCATAACATTCTTCAGGACTTCTTTGATCGATGATCTTTTCCGGCTTCTTTTGGTTCAAAAGTTTTTCTTTATCATTATTTCTGCCTCTTATATATTTTAGCCAAGAAGGATTTCAGTACGGCCTGCACTCGTTTGCTTGGATGAGCATCGATAGAGATTTCCAATTCCTTGTGGATCCTGGTTTCATATTCTGCAAATGCTCCCTACCACATTGTGATAAAAACTAAAATTTAGAAAGGAACATAAAATAAATGAAAAACTACTCAGTTGACATAATTAATACGAAATAACAGTCAAATATCTCCTAACAAAAATCATGAAGGGAACTAATTACATGGTCATGGACTTTTCTAGGCATGTTGGGTTTATTTGCTCAAATTTTAATGAATGTTCCTCTAATTAATGTGCAGCAATTATCGTTTTTTCCATGGGAATATATTAAAGACAAACCTTAATATCAAGTTCCTTATAGAGAGTTTTTACTATTGCAACATCTGCAGGATCTTCCTTCCCATAGTGTTCCTACAGTTGGAGGGAAAAAGTAAGAAGATAAAAAATAAAAATAGCAGCCAAGAACATTTGAATTCAAGAAAAAAATTTGTGAAAGAGACCCTCTTACTTGTAACAATTTCTTCTGTTCTTCATTGCAACGTTCCAATGCTTTAACAAGCAGCCAAGAACATTTGAATTCTTGGATATCTGTTCCCACCTGATGATTCAAAGTTATAGAGTAAGTGAGAACTTTCAGGCAGCGTGAGGATGTGCAAATCAAGGCCCAGGAATCACCAATGCATAGTTTAACTTCAAGCAGACATAACTTTTAATTGAGGAATGAGTTTTGAAAAAGTACGATAACAATTAGTAAAGCTCTTTTCAAGCTCTAGGAATTATTACTAAATCAACTATACAAGAACTTCAATATTCCTTCAAATACATAGACATGATGCTTATCTACTGCATGTCACTAGTTAAGAAATATAGTCAATTCGATATTAGTTAAACAACACCAAGCATAATCTCACTCACCTTACCGATCTCCTCTGCCTCGCCAAAGCAATCCAAATAATCATCCTACAAATGTAAATTAAGAAATTTAAATGTCAAATAAAAATATAATATTTTTTAACCGACGAATGAGTGTGTGTGTGTGTGTGTGTGTGTATATATATATGTCTGTATGTATATGACCCAAAAAATATATGTTGTAGTACCATGCATGCAGGCATTTATCATTGTAAATATATATAAAATTTTCAAGTCGCATGGCTGAATGTTGAACTACACCTAAACATATCAAAATGGTATCATACTGGGAAACTTTTGAGTTAGTTATATACCTGTGCTTGAAAGTATGTCCCCATCTCAACAAGAATATCCTTCACAGTGACGTGCTGTTCCAGATTCTCACCTACCATAAGCAAAGCGCATGCAATCTGTGAACAATACATGAAATATATATATAAGCAAATGGTCTAGCTAGGAAAACCAAAATCATACATAAACTGATTGTACATGCTTAATCAATAGATCAAGTGTTTACTTACTGGAAGGTAAAATGAGTAGTAGGAAGTCTTGTACTTAACAATGCGGTTGTAACTGCATACGATTCAAACAAGAAAAAAAAACTAAGCACTGTATTTCAAAATTTGAAATACATTTTCGTTATTTATTTCAAAATTACAGATAAATTTTTATTCTTAAATTACAAATTAAGTGGCATCCTTTAAAATGCTATGACTTTTGTTTTTACTTTCATTAAATAATATTATGTCATCACTACAATATTTCTTACAATTTTGAACAAATATTTTTTTTCCTTATAAGTCCTTTGTTTTACGCCATGCATGAAGCATGAACTCGATTAAGAATGAACTCACTGTCCAATTGTAAATTTGGATAGATCTTTCTTTCCTTCACGTGTTGTTGTCAAATCTATCAGTTGTCCTGCAGTGGTCAGGTATTCTACCTACAAAAATAAACAGTTGACATGGGGTGTATATATATACATATGCGTGTGTTTGTGTGCGAATGATTCATAGTATTTACTTGCTATGAATTTAAAATAGGCAAACATCATATATATGGTTGAAAATGTGTGTGAATGATCCATATTCAAAGTTAGACCAGAGTATTTTTTTCCATCCAATCTAATCTTATCTGTCCGTTCCGAGATCAGATGATTTAGAGAGAATCATACCGCATAACAATTATTAGCACTACCACACAATTGTTATGCAGTGTATAACCTATTTAAAAAATATCCATATTACCCTTCAGATGCACCAGTCAATTGTTATGCGGTGCCTAATAATAATTGTGCGCTAGGTAAGAAAAAAAAATGCACCGTATAACTGTTATGCGATACCACTATGTACCGCATAATTGTTATTATGTACTGCGTAATTGTTATACGGTATGTAAAAGAAAAAAGACACTGCATAATTGTTATGCAGTACCGTATAACCGTTATGCAGTACCGCATAACCGTTATGCGGTATGTATAACTCCACCGCAACTGAAGATGTTCACTTGAATCATAACAACACAACTTCCTATGGATGACTCTGTGGCATTTCGGGGAAGTAATCGTTTGATCAACATGTCCTCCGAAGGTTGACTGAGAAAATAAGAGCGCGATAATTCACACGGCTCTCCACTTAGTAGACCCCTTCATCATTACAATCAATGTGAAAATCATCTTGCACCTTTTCGTCAAAAGGGTAAAAGCGGGTTAAGGTCTCAGATATTGACGACTTCAGTTTGTTCGATTGATCAAAAATGACAGCATCGAGATTAGTTGTAATATTGTTGAGATGAAACAAAAACAAGGGGAAATAATGGGCGGGATCGGTTTGGTCTAAAACTGAAAGCTTAAAGATTCTCAAATGGTTAGGCGTTGGGGAAACTAGTGCAATGTTCTTTTTCGAAATAATTTGGACATCCATCTTGTTTACTCCTGTTAACAGTTATGCAGTATCCAGTGATACCGCATAATTGTTAGTGGTACCGCATAATACATTTTTTTTTCTTCTACCTACCGCATAATAATTATCCGGGCAGTACTATTAGGCATCACATAATAATTGTGTAGTGCTATTTTTTTTTTAAACTTTAGCTCATGCAACATAACAATTGTGTATGCAGTTTGGTTTTCTCTAAATCATCTGATATTACAACGGATGAATAAAATTGGGTTAGATAAAAAAAATACTCCGATCCAACTTTGACTATAAATCATTTTTCTATATTATATATATGTGTGTATGAATGATCCATAATAAGTACTTGCTATGGATTAAAAATAGGAAACACCATGCATATAATCTAATATAGGAACCAAAGGCCAAGATTAGAACTAAAAAATTTACGTCTGTTATTATTAATAGCGTACAACCAATTACGTCTGTTACTATTAATAGTGGACGACAGTGTCATCCACTACTAATAGTACTGGATGCCGCTAATAACAGTAGTAGATCCACCATTATTAGTAGATAACGTAACCCGTCGTCCGCTACTAATAGTACCAAACATAAATTTTTTAGTTCTAATCTCTATTGTTGACTCCTTTATTGAATGTTAATGATAGTGTTTGTCCTTTTAATCCTTAACAATACTTGTCACGGATTATATATGTATATATATCCAAGCTTGGTCCATGCAAGTGATCAAAAACCTCAGTAAACAATCCCAGCAAATCAACGAAGTAAGGCTTTTTTCTGAAGTGAATCTTGAGAATCCTTTGGACTTGGTTACGAAGCACAATCCCATCATTCACAGCAATCATACATACCTACAAATATATATATTAATTCCCATATATATACACTAATGGAAAGAATTAACTGCATCTATAAACTCATGCCATCTTTAATTAATCCTCGGGCAAACCTCTGGCACTCTGAACCAACAAGGCCTACCACGCCGCATGTGAGAGCTATCCATAATGTCATCCAGAATTAGCGCAGCTCCCTGAGCCTGAAAATGTAAGTAATCCTTAATGAAAATTTGTTCCAAAAATAATCTTATTTCTTTTGATAATAGAACAAAATGATATATCTTCAAGTTTGCTATTAGAATTCCATTTTTTGTGTCTATTATAAGAGTGAGTACATATTAAAAAATATAATTTATATTTTATCTAATCAGTTAAACTTGGTATAAAATATTAATTGGGTCTGGTTAAAGTGTAGCCCATATTATGTTTTATTAAAGGACCTGGACCCATTTTGGTCTATATCCAAAATATATGTTGGGCCCGATCCAAAATCGGTCCACTATATCATATTTATTGGCGGCAATTAAGGAATTGTCGGTGTTCATATTAAAATAAGATTGTGTTTCTTAATTTTAGGGGAATAAAGAGATTTAATTTGGTAAATCATTAATTGCAGTTATAAGGAGATTCTAAAAAAGACTCTCACTCCTAATTGGTTTCTGGTGAGTATAGCATTTATAAATATAGTCATAAACAAGGATTACGATACACACATTTACATACAAAATTTTGTTGTTTTTCTGCAGTTTAATTCCCTGTTATTGCTTTTGACCTGTACTTATTCTTACACTAGAGCTATTCCCCGACGGCCCAAGCCGTCAGGCTCTTCAATGTGACTGTTCCCTGTACAGGCAGTTCGCGTTTTTGATGATTTTAACAGGCAGAAAAAATCAAGCGACAACCTTGACACTAGAAGAAGGGCTTTGATACAATTCTATTTAAAAAATCACTGGGTAATAATTTAATCGTAGTTTATGGCATATAAGGGTGGTAAGGTGGTAGAACAGGCAGGTTCATCAGTGGTGCCCCCACCACCTAATGTTCATGGTTCTATTAAAGATAGATTGAGCCCATCTGGTCAGAAGGGTAAATCAATGGCGATGCAGTCATCTCTAATCAGGCGTCGATTGTTCACTCCTCCAAATTCACCAATCTTAGATTTACATATGGGCCAACAACCGGTCCCCGACACAGTAAGATCGAGACAAGGAGTCAAGTAAACAGACCAATGCGAGACTATAAGGAGATAGACGATCTGGAGGGCTGAGGATGCCTTGGAAGCCTTGCGCCACCAGCAATAGGAGTTGAATGCTCTTTTATCATAATTACAAAAAGAAGATGGTGTTACAGCTACAATTAGGGGAGGATCTCGGGAGGTTACACCACAAAGCCGGAGCAGGCGAGGGCGTGTATATGATTTCCTACATTACAAAAAAGGACTAATTTAAGGGAGCATCATCAAGAAAAAACATGGCGGAGAGAAGTTAGGAAGGATGGCCATAGAGAGTCTCCCCCTCGGTAGAGAGTCTCCCATATGGGATGGAAAATAAATTATGAAGATCCAAGGAAGGGAGATAAAAAGCAGGTATCCCACGGTGATTAGGATACTATTTATTTAAATCCCACTCAACAAAGGCGAACTAGATCCCCACTTGATGATAGGGATCGTGGTGATATAAGGCAGGTTAAATATGCGGACTGTGTTCCAGATCGACAAGAAAGAATTCCTCCATTGGGTGCCCCTTATCCAGTTATGTAAAGGATAACGGAGTTAGAGCGAAAACTTGCCGAAGTACAGTTGGATTTGAAGCCCCATGACCCAAAGTCTCATTTTTCACCTTTCATTGATCAAGAAAGAGCTTATCCGACCAAAAAGTTGCCACCATTAGAGACGTATGACGGCATAGGGGATCCATATAACTATACCCATTCTTACTAAAGTGGCATGGGTTACTACAATCCTTTTGAAGAAGGGATGTGTCGAATCTTCATTTCGACACTTAAGAAACTAGCAAAGTAGTGGTTTATGACTTTACCCCTGAACTATATCAATTCATGGTAGGAGTTATGTAACAGGTTTATTGAAAGGTTTGGGAGAAATAAGAAGAAGGGGAAGCTTACTGCCTCGTTGATGTAGGTTAAGCAGAAGCCCAACGAGACCTTAAGTCAGTATGTTCAGAGGTTAGAGAGGTAGTTGGTGCGGTCACCGATCTCAATATAACTTAGGCCATGGGTTTATTTACTTCGGGTTTAGACATTGGATAGTCACGGAAGCTCTTGAATGATATCATGTTCAAACTTCTTAAGAATTTGTTGGATGCTTATAAATGTGCGGAGAATTTTATAGCGATGGAGGAAGCAATGTTAAACCTAAATAAGAATTAGAAGACGACGGATCAGCCCAAGAATAGTGAAACAAAACTAGAGGTATAGGGTCGGATTAGGCCAAAGGTGAATCCCTAGCAGACGAATAAGCCACCCTTTCGGCTAAAACAAAATAGTAAGGTGTACACACCCCTTAATACTAACAAGATTCAGATTTTGGAAGATATCAGGGATAAGCCATTTTATGAGCCACTGCAATTGAAAAATCATGTATTTAAAGGAAATAAGAAGTAGTTCTGCAATTATCATCAAGCAACCGGACATTCAACCGAACATTGTTGGAACTTGAAGGATTTGATTAAGAAAAATGTCCAAAAAGGCGAGCTCATTCAGTATGTTGTGGGATGGGAGACCCCTGCACAAGGTCAGCCACAAGAATAGCATCGGGACGAAGATTGGGATGATAGGCCGAGGAGAGTTGTTGATGTAAGTACTGGTGGGACAATTAAAAAGCAGATTGGGAAAAAGCGTTGATTAGTTTCAGACGTGGTGATGAGCATCTCGAAACATGTTGCTAAGGTGGAAAGACTATTTCCCAGCATGGTGATATCTTTCTCGGACGAGGACTACCTTTTCAAATGCATTAGAGCCTCATAAAAGAGCGTTAGTTATTACAACATAGGTTGGCCCATTGGATATGTAGCAGATTATGAATGATAACAGGTCATCTATGGATGTTTTATATAGTCATGCCTATCAGTGCATAGACTTAGAGGGCGTAAAGATGGAGGTTGGCCAAGAATCACCTATTTATGGGTTCGGGAACGAGGCGGTACATATGGTCGATAAATTTGAACTGTCAGTGGTCGTCAGCATAACTCCTTAATAGATGTAGATTAGTGTTAAGTTCTTTGTTGTTCAGTTGGATTCAACGTATAATGTTATATTGGGACGTACCACCCTTTCTGCCTTTCATGCTGTGACATCGATTCCTCATTTTAAGATTAAGTTCCCTACACCAAACGGGGTCAACGAGGTAAAAGGAGACATATATATAACTAAAAGGTGTTATCGCCATAACTTGACATCGTCTTTAGTAGGAATTAGCAAACAGAAGCAAACTTTGATAGTAGATGTGGAGCCCTTTACTGAAAGTACAGAACCTTTAGCATTGTCTGCCGAAAAGATAGAGGACATTGAACTTATTCCAGGCAATGCAATGAAGACGGTTAAGATTGGTGTTGGGTTGTAAGATACAGTCAGGAATAGATTGGTTGAATTGCTTCGGACATATGCGAATATCCTGGCCTGGACGCTACCCGATATTTTAGGTACTACAAAAGACGTGGTTGTACATATGCTATCAGTTAATCCTGATAATAAGCTAGTCCACCAAAAGCGTCGGATCTTCGCTCCAGAACATCAGAGGGTCATTGATGAGGAGATTGCCAAAATTCTAGACGTCTAAGTAATTTTTAGGATAGAATATCCATAGTGGCTGGCGAATGTAGTTCTGGTTCTAAAACAAAATAGAAAGTGGAGGGTCTGTATTGACTATACATATTTGAGCAAGGTGTGCCCGAATGACTTCTACCTACTACCCCATATTTAGTAATTAATTAATGCGACATCGGGACATGCCTTTTTGAGTTTCTTTGTAAGACCCCGACTTTTATGAAATACAAATTTAATTTTTCTTTATATATTTTCTTCTGAAACAGTAAGTGAATAAATTGACAAAAATGAAAATTAAGAAATATTTTGTGCAAATTTTATCTTGTCAGAGAATATTCGTTTTGTTGGGAAATATTTGTTCTGTCGGGGAATATTCGATTCGTACGACGACGCCGAAATAACCAAATATTGGTGGACCCCCCTAACAACGAAATATTGTCAGATACAGAAAATGACATAAGTAACATTTTTTTAAATAAAAATAGTCAACGGTACTATCACTTTTAACTGTTATAATACCCAGCGATAAAGAAATAGTAACATACGGTATTACACAGTAACATATGGTTTTACACAGTAACACACGGTATTGCATAGTAATACACGGTATTGCACAGTGTTTCATATTATTGAATTGATAAAGTGACCATTGTACAATATTGACTTTATTAAACCAATAATTGTCACATGCACAATAATTCATATTATTGAACTGATAATTGTCATAGTAGCATATGTAAAGTAATTCACATTACTGAATCAATAATTGTCATTACACAATAACGTACTCTTTCTTTTACTTATTTTCTGCATTATTATTATCTTTATTATGATGTTGATTAAACTATTGTATTCTATTATTAGTTGATTTTTCTGCTAGTATTGTGAGTATCTAGCTCAGAAAGCTAACTACGCTGCATTTATAACAATTAGTCATAATAATGAATAATTTTAAATTATTGTTGAATAATTGAATTGATAAAGTTATTTATTTTTATTATAATAAATTATATAAAGTTATTTCTTTTTATTATAATAAATTATATAAAGTTATTTACTTTATATAAATTATGTAAAGTAAATTATTTTATTATGATATATTATATAAAGTTATTTGTTTTATATATAAAGTTAATTGATTTATATATAAAGTTAGTTATTTTATATATAAAGTTAATTATTTTATTAAATGAATGGTATAAATTAAAGATAATGTAATAATTATAAAATTTAAAATGAACAGTGTAGATTAAAGATGATCTTTAAATAAATGATTTAGATTAAAGAAATCTTAAAAAATAAAATGAGTGTTATAAATTAAACATTATCTTGAAATATACTATTTGAATTAAATTATGAAATCTTGGATTATGATAATATTTTTTGCTATAAATAGAGACCTTAATTTAAGGATTTTTCATAAACTTCTTTGCTTATTCTTTCTTTCACTTTCTAAATATTACTTTGTGTAAGTTTTATTTGAGTGTGCTAAAGTCATCTTGAGTATTTGTGAAGATCTGTAAGTGTACGAGTACTATTCAAGTAAATCTTTTTATAAAAGTTATATAAATAACTACACACATCACACGGTGTTTATAAATCTTCCTTTAGAAAACTCTTCATTTAAAAGATTTATTTTGAAAAGTTTCATTTGAAAGATTTATTTTGAAATATTATTTTCATTCAAAAACTATATTGAAGTTATTCTACTTTATCTATCAAATCATTTTTGATGATTTCATACGAATTAGTATACACCATGAAATTATATGTGGTAGTTACTAATTAAATTATAAATATATAGGTAGATCAACTTCATTTAAATTAATATCCAGTCACGTGTTAAGGTCAGGGGTATCATTATTTTCATACTCTTAAACTTACTATGATAAGTACTATTTGGTAAAAAATTTTGAAATGATTATATGTTCCTTAATAGTTTGCGCTTTATTTAATATTATTTCAATTGAACCTTCCTATTTTTCTGAATCTTTCTATTGAACTTTAACTATTATTATGAACTGTGGATCTTGAATATCATTCTTGAATTTGAGTCCATATCATGTTGATAATTTAGAAATTATTTGACTCAGGACAAAATATCATGTTATTCTATTCATCATTTATATCTCTGTTGTTATTTTAATTATCAAAAATCAAGTTGTTATGAATATCTATTGCTTGGGGCACAGATGATAGAATAAAAGCGATATAATTATTGTGTGTCTTTTAGGGCATGTGATGAATATTATCTTTGGCCTGAGACAAAGCAGAACTGTTGTTGATATGATTATAACCAAAGGTTGTAGACTGGTATGATCATGACCATTGATATTATATTTGAATATTTTTGGCCCGTAGTGCAAAGATGAATTGTTGACTTATATGATTATGATTAGGAACTGTGAATTTATATTATCATGACCAGTGGTGTTTCAGATGATAAAAGTTGATGATGTTTTTATGAAAAAGAGAAGCTAGTGGACATCATAGTCGACATGATTCTTCTAATGGATTGTTCATTCCGCTGTTATTATTAATCTAAAGCTTATTGTTTATTATATTTTATCAAGAACTCAACTGTTGAAGGCTAATGATAATTTACTCATTGTTATCTTAGTAATGATATTTCTTTATTGGGCTATTTGAGCTCACACTTTTTTTTTGTTCCATTGTTCTTCAGGAAATGAGAGAATAGCTGGGTTTAGCCAGGGAATGGAGTGAAGATCCGAAAGATAGATGTATATAGTAGTCTTCACATATTGTATATAGTGTGCCAATAATAATGAAGACTTAGTTGTGTATTATTGAGTTCTGTATTTTTGTACCATATACTGTCTGTATTAGATACTGTGTATTTTTGGCATCTCAAATTGGGCTATGTAGCCTCAGATTTAGCGGTGTCACATTCTTGGATGTCTTTTTGGGGTATAATAAGATTTTGATGCATAAGGAGGATATCCCAAAAATAGTATTTATTACTCATCGGGCGATATATGCTTATCGGAGGATGCCATTTGGTTCGAAAAAGTTTCTTGGCTATCTGATCAGCAAGAGAGGGATTGAGGTCAACTTGGAGAAAATTAGGGCCATCTTGAATATGAAGTCTCCCCAATCATTTAAGGATGTTTAGAGATTAACTGGTCAGGTGGTTGCCTTACGGATGTTTATGTCCAGATCGACAGAGTGGTGTTTACTATTTTTTGAGACTTTAAAGGGGCCGAAGAATGAAAACGCTTTAATGGACTTTGGAGTGTGAATATACATTTCAAGTAATAAAGAGGTACTTATCATCGTCACCATTATTGCAAAAGCCATTACCATCTAAGCCTTTGTATTTATATTTGGCAGTTAGTTCTTTGGCAGTCGGAGCAGTCATGGTTCGGGAAGAAGGAGGTCGGTAGTGCCTGGTTTATTATATTCGCCATGTTTTGAGGGATGCAGGGACAAAATATCCGAACCTGGAGAAGTGTGCATACACATTGATGATTGTAAGTAAGAACCTTTGGCACTATTTCTAAGGTCGGATAATTATAGTGTATATTAATCAGTCCTTGAAAAAAGTTTTTAAGCCAGATTCATCAGGGAGAATGGTAGTATAGGCAGTCGAGTTAAATCAGTTTTTTTATACTATCGACCCTGAACGACGATTAAAGGGCAGGCTTTGGTAAATTTTATAGTAGAATACATATTTTCAGAAGAGGATCTGAAGCCCACTTCGGATGCGAAGGTAGAACTGATAACCAGGGGGAAGGAGATCTTATCTTTTTCTTAGACCACTTTGTATGTAGATGGGTCCTCAATTGCTGATGTAAATGGGGCTGAAGTTATTTTGGCCAGTTTAGGTGGTTTCAAGGTGCAAAAGGTGATTAGGTTTTGGTTCTAGACCACAAATAATGAAGCGAATTATGAGGATATCTTAGCGGGGTTGGGTTAGCTCAAAACTTAGAGGTGTAGAGCATACTTATCTTTAGTGATTCACAATTGGTTATTAAGTAGATACAATGTGAGTATGAGACTCTGGGGGCAAGAATGACTAAATATTTGGCCGAGGTTAAGATGTTTTTACAGCTCTTTGAGTCTTATTCCCTCCGAGGTATAGAGCGAGATGACAATATAGTAGCCGATGCATTATCTAAGTTAGCTGCTACACAAACGGATTCTTTTGTTGGGTTAGTATATCTGGAGGTTTTGAATGAGCCGAATATCTTAAGGAATGAGGTAAAATAGGTGGAAAGATTAAATTGTTGGCTCATGCCTTACTTAGAGTATCTTGTGGACGAAAAATTACCTTTAGACAAGCTTCAAGAAAAATGAATACAGTACGAGAGTGCTTATTTTTGTTTGATTGACGGAGATTTATATCGGCGTGCCTAATCTGCCCATTACTGAATTGTTTGTTTCCTTCAGAGGCATCGTATGCTCTTCGAAAAGTGCATGAAAGTGTTTGTGGTGACTATATGAGAGAAAAGTCCTTAGCCTATAAATTGATTCGATTGGGTTACTATTTGCCTATAATATTTCAGGAGGTGAAAAAGTATATACAGAAGTGTCCTAAATATCTGTTAAATAACGTTGTTCTGCATCGGCCTCTAGAGGAGTTATCGTCAGTGTTATCACTGATTCCATTTACTATGTGAGGAATCAATTTGGTGGGACCTATACCAAAGGCCAAAGGACAAGTAGCTTATCTAGTGGTGGCGATCGACTATATGACCAAGTGGGTGGAGGTGAAACCACTTCGGCATATCACAGAGTAAGATTGTATTCAGTTTTTAAAGGAGTCAGTTGTCTTTTGGTTTGGTATTTCTATAGTGTTAGTATCGGATAATGGACTGCAGTTTGTGGAGGCCAAGTTTGAGTAATTTTTGATTTACCTGGGTATTCAGCATCGAGAAGTGTCCGTGGTGCATCCTCAAGCCAACAGACAGATGAAGGTTACGAACAGAACGCTGCTCAGTGGTATTAAAATAAAGCTAGGTGAAGCTAAAGGTAGATGGCCCAAGGAGCTTTACAACGTGTTTTGTGCTTATCGAACTACTCCTCAGTTCACAACATGTGACTCTCCTTTTCGGTTGGCATATGAAACTAAAGCTTTGATTCCTGTAGAGATATAATCACATTCCTTCAGAGTGGTGAATTTTAGACAGGCCTATAATGATAAATGCCTTTGGCTCAACCTTGATTTACTTGATGAAGTTCAGGATGTTTAAAATTATCAATTTCTCAGTAGAAGATTGTACGATATTATAATCAGAGGGTCAAGCAAAGAAGGTTCGATGTAGGTGTGTACTTCTGGAAGCTGAGGCCTTAACTTTACAAAGTACTGGGAAGTTAATGCCAAATTGGGAAGTTACTGAAGTTGTAAAACCTGGCACTTATTGGCATCAGAATATGTCAAGTTCAGAGCTTAAAAACTTTGGCATGTAAGTAGATTAAGGAAGTATTATCAATAGTTAAGTTTTTATTTGTATAAGTTGTTCAGAGCAGACTTTCATTTATTTGTACTTAGTTAATAACAAGGTATGTCGTTCATTTAAAGGAGTAATGAGTAGTTTGTACAAATGGAGAATATTAATAAAATAAGTTTTTCCATTCATCCATCGGAAATGATTGAAGGGTTCATAAATAGAAGTTACAACTGTTTGAAAAAATATAAGTTATTTATCTTTAGAGTCAGAGAAGTAGAAGTCGGAAGGGTTGGCGCAGGCATTTTTGATCTTGCTTTGGCTACCCAGAAACCTTTGGCACACTTAGCAAAAACTTCCTTGATTAACTCCTCAGACTCTAGTTACTCATCGATTATTTGTTATCGAAGTACGGGGGTTCCGATTTTGCCTTGTTGTTTTAGTTGTTCGTTGGATTTCTCAAGTTCGGTGACGATGGAGAAGGTGGTTTGGAAGGTTGTGTTTTGTCGTTGAATTTCTTTGGTGAGGGTGTCAACTTGGAGTTTGAGTTCTCTGGTTTCGTCAGTGCATTGTTGTAGTTGATGTTAGAGGTTGGTGTTGTTTTGTTGGAGATCATTACATTCTTCGGCTAATTTGTGTTCGGCTTCGACGACTGTGGAAAGTTTGAATTTAAGGTTGACATTTTCTTTGTCAGTGGCAAAAAGTCTTAATTGCTGTTCCTCATTTTGTTTGATCAGCTTTTTTTTTTCTTCAGACATTTTAAAGTTTTCCTTCCATTCGTTGATGAGGCCATCAGAGTCAATTCCTATCATATCTCGACTTAGTATTTGACTGAAAGTGGCAAAGAACTATGAAGAAGAGGGATGTCAGTAAGTACTTAATTATGAGATAAGTTTAGTAGTTAAATTTTAGAGTTGGGGGAGGGGGGGGGGGGATAAAGGATCTTACTCGGCCTTGGTGAATTTTCGAAGCTATGAGGAGTTCCCGATTGGTGTAGTCTTTGTAAGTAGCACTGTCCGCAGTAAAGTTGAAGTGATTGTAAGAAAAAAAAGGGAAGAGGATGATAGGGATCAATGGGCCAGAAGCTAAGAGGGGGTCTTTGAAGGAGCATTTTGATGAAGAAGGAGGGGAAGATTTATCTTTAAAGGTGGTTTGGATGAAGAAGGTTGTGAAGTTGGATGAGTAGTTTCCAAGATGGGGTCGGTTTGGTGTTCAAATGTCTGTTAGGAAGGATGTTCAAGGATTGATTGTGATGATTGTTTGGGAAGTTGCTGATAAGAAGTGGGGCAGTTTCGGATGAGAGTTTTGTAGAGGTTTCGGAAGTCTTTTGGTGTTTGGCTTTTATTCTTTTCTATTTTTCTTCGTTGGAGATCCTGAAGGCACTCCTTTTTCGAGAAGGTTCTGAAATTTTAGTTGTGGGGTTAGGTTGGGTTTCAGTAATCAATTTTTGGTGTTCGACTTCAGGAACGGTTTCAGTGTTTGGTGGAATATCGAAAGGGTGATCTTTTGGGGGTTCAGGTGTGTTTGTGGTTGGTCTTCAGATTGAGAATTTTGGGCTCGACTGAAATGGGAGAGGTGTCTGATTCAGTCTCATTGATTTTTGTTGGAATCTTTATTTTGATAGTCTTTGGTTTTTTACCCATATGTTTTATATTAGGGGTTTTGGTTGGATTGGGGTGGTTAGATAGTAGAAGATGGTTCATGTAATGGGGGAGGAGAGGATGGTTTTCTGGGTTTCCTGATGAGGGGTTTCTCAGGTGTTTCAAATGATGAAAGGGAAGAAATGAAGGATGTTGGGTGAACGTCAGGTTCAACTTGGTGCTCAGGTGATGGGACAGTTTCATCTTCTTCACTATGTCTAAAAAGTACCACTGTACAAAAGAAAAGATTATATTACTTTAATAGAAGTAAAATGAGGTAATTAAATGAAGAAATATGATGTATAGGAAGTCTGGATACTTACGTCCGTGATCAAAGAGCCATTGGTGATCCGACAGAAGCTCGAGCGGCCATAGGATGGTCAGCATATTGGAGAATAGTTTGTTAGCTCGTCTTTTTGGATTTCTTGTATTTGATTAAAACCTAGGGAGCTCTTGGATGGCTCTCCCCAAGGTTTAAGCGGGTGAGTGTCGAGCCCACGAAGGAAGATCCAGGATGGATGTCATCCCTTGTTACTAGTGGGGGTAAACATCCAGACCTTTTGGTTTACATATCGAGTAACTTCTTTGAAGCCTAGTTCTTTAGAATTATTTACTTTGAAGTGGCTTAGAGATGAATCTAAGGCGGGGGTGACTTTCTAATCCTTATAAAAAGCTATGAAACAAACCAAATGAATGTATGAGTTTGGGACGAGTTGGAAAAACTCGATCCCTATAACCTTGAGGAATTCAGAAATGAAGGGATGAAGAGGAAATCTAAAACCGTATTTACGAGCATAAATCGGAATTATGATCCAACCTCCTTTTGGTTGCCAGTACATTCTCTTGTGTGATTCTAGAGCCCGAAGTTCATATTGAATTGGGATTTAGTATTGTTCGCAAATATGGTCAAAACTCTAATGAGGAAACGTACATTTGATGTAGTGTTGGTAGAGAAGTACTCTGTCTTATATTTATATTTTTATGAATTTGGGTCTCTTTCTCAGCCTTAGTAAGAGGGGGAGAATGAAGATGAGTCATTAGGAGAGTAGTTTGAACTTTCTTGGCCATTGCAGT
Organism: Hedera helix; assembly: GCA_947179155.2. Taxonomy (NCBI): domain Eukaryota; kingdom Viridiplantae; phylum Streptophyta; class Magnoliopsida; order Apiales; family Araliaceae; genus Hedera; species Hedera helix. The sequence goes on from OX359278.1 coordinate 5,039,453, forward strand.
GGTGAGAGGAAGAAATTTGTTGAAGTTGATGATTGAAAAAGATGGGAGTGCAGGCAAGGAGATTTTTTACAAAGGAAGGGAAAAAGATAGAAGCGGGAGAATAAAAATTATTTTGGGGAAAATAATTTAAAATGGAGTGTTTTAATGAAACAATGATAAACCGCGAAGTTTAAGGGTGGCAGTTTTTTAAGAGACAATAAATAATAATGGTGGTACATGTTTGACGGCTTTTTGCAAGGATATTAATGTAGTTGTGTACATCTTATTGGTTAATCTGAGGTTGGACAGAGGGGAAGGATTGTAACTTTTTGATGTTTAAATTAATCTACTCTCCTATTATAAATTCTTTAAAATAGGAGAGTGAGGAGCAATGTTAGGATATAATTAATTGGGTATGGTTAAGGTGTAGCCCATATTATGTTTTATTAAAGAACCTGGACCCGTTTCAGTCCATATCCAAAATATATGTTGGGCTCGGTCCAGAATCGATCCACTATTCATATTTATTGGTGGCATTTAAGGAAGTGCCAGAGTCTATATTAAAATAAGATTTTGTTTTCTTATTTTGGGGGAATTAGAGATTTGATTTGGTCTCGGGCGAGTATATCATCTATAAATACAACCATAAACAAGTATAATGGTACACACAATTTATATAAAGGATTTTATTATTTTTTAACAGTTTAATTCTCTCAATTATTATCGTTTTTGCCCTGTACTTATTCTCATACCGAAATTATCTCTCGACGACCCAAGCCATCAGGCTCCCCAGTGTGACTTTTTTCTGTGCAAATAGTTCATGTTTTTGGTGATTTTAACGGGCGGACAAAATCAAAGGACAACATTAATATTACCCTTCTCAAATTTATTGAAAAATATATTATTGAAAAGATCGATCATATATCTTAATGGAATATTAAAAAGATAAAAGAGAAATTAATTGAGTAAAATACACTAACATCCTATGTAGATAGTTATAATAACACTTACCGCCCTTTTAGTTTTTGAAGTAATAGTCAATAACTCTCTAATCAACAATATGTAATATTCACTACCCTACGGGAAAAGCTTTCAGCTCCCCACTCTCTCAATGTCTCAGCACCAATCTTCAATGGTGAATACACATATTCATGATCGTCTACCTTCTCTGTTTGTTCTCTCAAATCTCAATTACTTATTTTTCTTTCTGATTGCGGCAGATAAGTTGTTCTTAGAGATGTGTTGGGGAAAAGAGTTTCAACCTTTCGGATTTTTTTTTTTTTTTGGGGGGGGGGGGGGGGGGGGGGGGGGGGGGGAGGTTGACAATAAGAAAAGAATTGAGGTAAAAAGTACAGTGTTTGTTAAAAATTTAAGTAAAAGAGTGTCAAAGGAATTGTTGGGGCTTCAAAATAGACAAATTATTGTTGAATGGGCAAGGAGGCAAAATGGAGAATTTGGGCAGAACTACACAAAAGAATAAATTTGTTTGGCAACCAAAAAGTAGGGAGATCGATCATGGAATAAAATTTCCAAAAACAATTTTATTTCTTTTGACAGTATCTTCAAATTTGCTATTAGAAATTTATTTTTAAGTGACTGTTTTAAGAGTGAGCACATGTTAATTAAGAAATGTAATTTATGTTTTTGTCTAATCAGTTCGATCATATACCTTATTGAAATATTAAAAAGATATATAACATATAGAGGAATAAATTAAGTAAAATGCACTTAAATAACCTGTAGATTATCATAACGTAACAATACTGATCATCACCTTTATAGTATTTTAATTAACAGTCAGTATCCTTCTAGCGAACAATATTTAATATTCACTACATCCAGTCTAATTGACCAACTAATATAAACAAATACTTTTAATATAATGTCCAATTAAAACATCCTTCAAATTATGATGTTTAATATACTACAAAATATAGATTTGTATATTTTTATTTTCATTTAACTTGATGTGATTAAATAAATTATGAACTTATGCATTAAATAACATAAATGCCAAAAAATAAAATCATACACTTTTTGTTAATTAAATTCCTCAAAGATTAAAATTTAGATAATATACATTCAGACATAATTTTTTGTAATTAAAAAGTAAAATCTTAATACTTATAAAAAGTGCAAATTAACAAAAAATATTATAGTTATTTTTCATAAATATTAAAATTTACATAGAACAACATAACTTGTCACATAATGAATGTTATTATTTATATAAAAAAAGTATTAAAATTATGTTAATTATTTTTCTCAAATATTAAACTAAACATAAGTCGCACATAGTTATAATTATTTACAATAAAGATGACAAATGTTGTTACTAAAAAAAGAAAAAAGAAATAGTTAAGAAAAAAATCTTCTTACAAGATAGTGGTAGTAATAAATATTATTACACTTTTTTTATTCAACATTGTCATAAAAATAACACTAACTATACGCTAAAAAATGTAATTAAAATCAAATAATAACTTTTACTTTTAAACACCAAAAACTAAAATATCAACATACCCAATTCACTCTAATTACAACAACTCCACCATTAATAATTTAATTTAAAATTCTTAATATTTGTATCATTTGCCCAAAAATATGTGTTAATTAATTATGTTTATTTTTATTTTTTATATATAAGTTACCACCAATTTGAATTGGATAATCTTAATTACGAACAAAACTATAATTAAAATATATTGTTTTAAAATATGATAGTTTTGTCATTGACAATTTATATATTATTCATGAATTATAACTTGATAACATACAAGGGTAACTATATAATTTTAACTAAGGTACTAACTATTACTTAAAAAATGAAAGAGGAGTTGAGTATTATTATGATTATTTAGAGGGGGGTTCACTAAATTTTACTCAAATAAATTTATGTTTAGTGTTTTTGGAGATAATATGAGGAATTAAGTAAATAATCGATCTTTGTTTATTAAATAAAAATGTATAAGCTTTTTCTCTAAAAAGACAATTAAAAAAGAACAGAACAAGTACTAAACTAAACAATATAGGGGTAGATACGGACCCATAGGGGTGTCCATCGGTAAAAAATCGAACCGGTACCGAATCGAAATTACCGCTAAAACAAGAATCAAAAATCGAACCGAATTATCAATTTCGGTACCGGTTCGATACAAATTCGGTTCGATTTTCGATTTTTACCGATTAACAATATATATAATTATTATTAATTATATAATAATTAATATAAATTTATTATTATATTATGTAATTCAGTTCTTTCGGTATACCGAATCGAACCGAAATTCAAAAATGCTTATACCGCTACCGATACCGAAAAATATAAAAAACCGAAACTGAAAAAACCGGTACAAAAAAAAATCGGTACCGAAAAAACCGATACCGATTGATTCGGTAAAAAACACCGAAAAAAACGAAAAGTTTGAACACCCCTACGGACCCAAATATAACTTTAAAATTTTCTAAATTTCACAAATTTTAAGGATATAACATAAGGATGCTCCAAGAAATGGACTTAATTACGTACCCACTCAACACACCAGCCAAGAACAGTTGCAAGGAAGAACTGTTCTTCAGCTAAATCCTTCCCTTCTTTGAGTAACACGTAGCTATCAACAACAGATAGTCCCCGGTTAAGCTTCCCTGGAAATGATATATATTATTTAGTCGATTCAGATGGATGCTAATAGATAATACTTTTAATTTCTTTATGAAATAGATGTACAATATATATATCTACAAATTCTCACCTCCAGGCACGTTATAGTCCAGCATCTGTGATATGTACGAAGAAAAACACAAATGAGGAAATTGAGATTTGATTAAATTGGAAACTAAAGAAGGTATAATTTGGAATCTCAAACCTTTATTTCAGTGTAAATATGAGAGGATTTTGTAATTTACACTATTTTCATTATATATATATATATATATATATATATATATATATAAATGCATGTGAGTATATAGTAAAAAGAGAACAATTGCCGTTGCATAAAAGAACAATAAGCTAAAGAAAAAAACAAAAAATCTATAATACCTGAGAGACCTATTTTTGGAACACCCAAACTCTCACGTTGTGAGAGTCAGTACCGGAGTATGCAATGGGAGTATGGGACCTATGACTATGAGAGAATACAGGTGTTTGAATAGTTCTCCCGACAATATCTTAACGTTACTCAGAAAAAGATGAGTAGCCTCAGGATCTAATTATGTATGCAAAGATTACATCATAGGCCATGCAAACTAGAGATGCTACTGCTATGTGTGTGTGTAAAGAAATTAGAAATTTGAAACTGAAATAAACTATTTTTTTTAAGGCAGAGAGAGTATATGTGTGTGTAAAGAAATTAGAAATTTGAAACTAAAATTAACTTAACAAATACGTACCTAAAAGAAAACGAGAAAACGTCTAATCAAATCAAGCTTGTATATATCATTCTCAGTAAACCAAACTCTCTCTCTCTCTCTCTCTCTATATATATATATATATATATATATTACATGAGTAGCAAATTAATTAAAGATTAAATTAATTAAAGAAGAAGAAAATGTTGAAACAATTAAGTTAAGGAGAAAGTAGGAAGAATTGGACAGACAGACCCGTTCAACCCATTGTCGAGATTCTTTGTTGAATTGGATTAGAGGGTCCTGAAGGAGCTCAGATTTCAAGACTGTATAAACCTCCAAGAATGCAGACTTCTTCACCTCCTTTGTTACTTCTGCCTTACTTGCTACTGTTAAGTACTTGAAATCTTCTATTAATTTCTCCATCTCCAATTACAAATGATATTAATTAAACAACAAATCTTCAACAATTAATTAAGAGAGATAAAAAGAGAAAGAGAAAGAGAAGAACTGATGACGTTGATGCATGGAAATGAGAGAAAGGGATACATGTATATATATATACACGTAATTTGGTGGTGGTGGCCGGTGGGTGAAGTTAGAGTTGGATTATTAATTATGTAAAATATATATAGGATTTGGACTGACTTGAATGAGGTGGTAGAGGGTGACGTTACAGTTCGATTATTATGTAAATACACACGTTATATGTGTGTCCATTTAATTTTGGATCTGAGTATACACAGAAAAATGCATGCAAACAATAAATGATTTTCAGAAGTTTGCATAAAAGTCCAACAGTACAATTGACGGATTTTTAAGGAATCTACGTACTAAAATTTAAGACTCTTTCGATTTCAAATTATAAAATTAATATTAATTTTTAAAAAATTAATATTAAATATTTTTAAATTTAAAATTAAGATAAATTCATTTAATTTATATCAATACAATTATGAATATTATAAACTATTTAAAAAAATACTATTAATTATAAAATTTATTATTTTAAAAACTTAAATTAATCACGTTAATTTTAAATTTGAAAAAAATTCTAATTTACTTTTAAAATATCAATAATAATACATTTGTGCAAGTATAAAAAAATGGATGAGACTCCTATTATAGAATGGAAGGAGCATACATAGTGCATAGGGGTGAGTATTTGGTTATAATTGAACCGATTTGTCTATTTGATTATAACTGAATACCGAATTTTATACACTTTTACTCTTCGAAATATGTACTAATCGATCGAATAACCGAATTATACTATTTTATTATTCGATATATAACCGAAATATGAACCTATTTTTACGAAATAAGTTTGACAAAAAATAATTGTAAGACCCCGACTTTTATGAAATACAATTTAATTTTCCTTCATATATGTATTATTTCTGAAATGGTAAGTGATTAAATTGACAAAAGCTAAAATTAAAAATATTTTGTGCAAATTTTATCTTGTCGAAGAATATTCGTTCTGTCGGGGAATATTCAATTCGTAGGATAGCGCTGAAATAACCAAACATTAGTGTACCCCATAACGAAATATTGTCGGATATAGAAAACGACAGTAGTAACCTTTTTAAATAAAAATAGTCAACGGTATTATCACTTATAGCTGTTAAAATACCTGATGGTAAAGGAATAGTAGAATACGGTATTGCACAGTAGCACACGGTATTGCACAGTGTTTCATATTATTGAACTGATAAAGAGACTATTGCACAGTATTTTTTCAATAATTGTCATTGCATAGTATTTCACATTATTGAATCAATAATTGTAATTATACAGTAATGTGTTCTTTCTTTTATTTATGTTTATGCATTATTGCTATCACTATTGTAATGTTAATTTAATTTCATTGTTAGTTGGTATTTTGGTATATCTTTGTTATTGATTAACATTACTGGCAATATCTAAAAAGTTTTAACAAAGATGTTATTTAATTGCCCGTTGGATTAACAAAAGTCCCCCTCTTTCTTAGTAACAGCCTGGTTGCTAGTATTGTGAGTCTCTAACTCAGCAAGTCAACTACATTGTATTTACAACAATTGATTATAATAATGAATAATTGTGAATTATTATTAAATAATTGAATCTATAAAGTTATTAGTTTTATTATAATAAATAATATAAAGTTATTTACTTTATATAAAGTTAATTGTTTTATTATGATTTATATATAAAGTTATTTATTATATATATAAAGTTAATTGAGTTATATATAAAGTTATTGTTTTATATATAAAGTTATTTTATATGAAAAGTTAGTTGTTTTATATATAAAGTTAATTGTTTTATTAAATAAAAGGTATAGATTAAAGGAAATCTAAAATAAATGGTATAGATTAAAAATAATGTAATAATTATAAAATTTGAAATGAATGACGTATATTAAATATGATATTTAAATGAATGGTTTAGATTAAAAAAATCTTAAAAGATAAAATGTGTTGTATAGATTAAACATTATCTTGAAATATACGGTTTAGATTAATTTAGAAAATCTTGGGTTATGATAAGATTTTTGGCTATAAATAGAGGTCTTAACTTAAGAATTATTCATAAACTTCCTAGCTTATAAATAAAGGCCTAAATATTATTTTGTGTAAGTTCTTTCTGAGCGTGCTTAAGCTATCGTGAGTGTAATATCCCGGATATTTAAATAAATTAGAAATAAAATATTTAATATTTAATAAAGGTTGGAGTTTGATAACCTAGTAGTGATAGATAAATAGAGGTCCAAATTAAATTTAACGGACTAACTTAGATATGGTGATATCAAAATTTTTGATACGTTAGCAAGCAAAGTGATAATTCAATAAACTTGACTAACAACAAGTCTAATTAAATTAAGAGAATTAATTAGTGGAGTTATGTAATTAAGCGACTTGGTTGCGTGTAAATTAAATATGTATTTATATGAATATATATATGCGTGCACATTTAGTAACATAATTTAATGGTTAATTAAATTGTGATAAATAGATAGATTAATATTAAATTAATCCGAATTGAATTAAAAGGTTTATTGTGGAATTAATTTATTCATTAATCAACAATTATGCAAATTGTTGATAAATTATTTGTGAGGAATAATTATGTAATTATAAATTATATAAAGTAGTTGAATTAATTAAGGAAGAATAGTAATTATATATATTGTACAATATTTAATTTCATATATATGTATATATATATATAAAGGGATTAAATTAATTGAGTAATTTTAAATAGTAATTGAATATATTCTATAATTAAATAAATCATTGTAAATGATTTATGGGAGTGAGAAATTTAATTATACAATTATTTGTGTAATATTAATTAAATTATTTAATAAATTATTTAAATAAGAAATTGAGTAAATATATTATTATTTTAATGTATTAAAAAATATATTTTCGGGTAAATGGATTTATTTCCATAATTGATGAGAAATGAATTATTTAATGTAAATGTATTAAATAATTTAATTTATGACCTAAATAATATATATTAAATTATATATTGTATTTATTTTAATTTCATAATTTATTGTGAAATTATTTTTAAAATAAAGTAATGTGTATAAATAATATATATATATATATATATATATATATATATATATATATATATATATATACATATATATAATGTGCATGTACGAAGGTGTGTATATATATATAATATAGTGGATGCATGCATCCTAGATTATATATATATATAAAGAAGTAGTATACATATATATAATGTGCATGTACGAAGGTGTGTATATATATATAATATAGTGGGTGCATGCATCCTAAATTTTATATATATATATATATAAATATAAAGGATTAGTATATATATATATTTGTAATGTGTGTGCATGTAGCGTGTAGTACTATATATATATATATATATGTCGTGCACACAGGGTGCGGGTGGGTGTGTATGTTGTGTACACGCCACCCTAAATAAAAATAAAAATATTTGATGTAATTAAATATTTATATAATGAATTAAATTATAAAAATAATATATATATTAATTATATATATTATTTAATTATTTTTGGAGGTGTAAAGTGTACTAAATTATTACTATGTGATAAAATAAAGTACATCCGTTTTTAGTGAAACGAATTTTAAAATGATCGTGAAAATATATACTATTTTATGGTATATTTAATTTTTATACATGTAGTGATATTATTTTCACTATATGTATAATTAAGAAATATTTATTGTATAATTAATATTTAATTAATTTATCAAAAGTCACGGCAGATTTTCTGCCGTGTTTCGTGGGATTTCTTTTGTGTCCGGAGTTGTGTTGTTTTGTTGCCTTATTTACTTGTCAGTAGACTTTTCAGACAAAGAAAAGAAACTAAAGAAACAAAAGAAAATCTTTCCTTCTCTCTCATTTCCATACTTGTTCGGATGAAAAAGAGGCAAAAGAATTTCTTCTCAAATTGTTGAAGGCTCCATTAAAAAAAAAAGAGGAAATCTTCAGTAGTTACTTCAAGGAAGGTTAGAACTTCGTCAAGAATCTTGGTTCAAAGTTTAAGATTTATTGTTGTATTTTTTTTATAAATCATTTGGGATAAATTGTTAAAATAATTGTTGTGAAGAGTATTGTTATAAATCATGGGTATTTAGTTTATAATTTTATTAATTGCTGTTAAGTTATGGGCAATTATTTAGGAATTTATTTTGTGGAGTTAAAGCTTGATTTGAGGTATTATTTTCCATTAATGGTGGAGTATACCGAACCAGTGAAGGAATTGTTAAAACTAAAAGAAAAGGCTGGCGGATGGCTTTTTCGGCTAATTACGATTTTACCCCTCTGTCCGATTTTTCTTAATAATTACGGAAATACCATCGGAATTAATTTTAATTAATTTAAACGATTAAAAATTTATTAAATTTTTTTATAAAAATAGTAAAAATACAAAAATGATATTTAGGTATTTAATATTATATTTTCCAAATATAATAAATATTTAGGATTAATATTTAAATATTTTAAATATTAATCTAGTTAGTTTAATATTATATTTTTCAAATATAATAAATATTTAGGATTAATATTTAAATATTTTAAATATTAATCTAGTTAGTTTAATATTATATTTTCCAAATATAATAAATATTTAGGATTAATATTTAAACAGTTTAATATTATATTTTTCAAATATAATAAGTATTTAGGATTAATATTTAAATATTTTAAATATTAATCTAGTTAGTTTAATATTATATTTTCCAAATATAAAATAAATATTTAGGATTAATATTTAAATATTTTAAATATTAATCTAGTTAGTTTAATATTATATTTTCCAAATATAATAAATATTTAGGATTAATATTTAAATAGTTTAATATTATATTTTCCAAATTTATGATTAATTTAATTATTTATTATTTAATTAATATTAAATAATAAACGAGGATGATAAATTAATTAATTATTATTTAATTACTATTAAATAATAATTAAAGACAACTAAGATTGATTATTTAATTATTTATTATTTGATTAACTTTAAATAATAAATAAATCCAATTAGTTATTATTTATTATTAAATAATAACTAATGATATTTGATTATTTACTATATAATTTTATTATTTATTATTTAATTAACTTTAAATAATAAATAAATCCAATTAGTTATTATTTATTATTAAATAATAACTAATGATATTTGATTATTTACTATATAATTTTATTATTTATTATTTAATTAACTTTAAATAATAAATGAATCTAGTTAGTTAGTTATTATTTATTATTAAATAATAATTAAGGATATTTGATTATTTATAATATAATATAATAATTTATTATTTGATTAACTTTAAATAATAAATAAATCTAGTAAGTTATTATTAAATAATAACTAAAGGTAGTTAATTACTTACTATTTAATTAATGTTAAATAGTAATTAAATGAAATTAGATTTAATGAAATAAAGAAAATGTCTTTTAACTCACTTGTTTAAACAATTATAATAAATTGTTTAATAGTTTAATAAGTGTTTAACACTTGAAAAAATTGATGTAAATTAATTAAATTATTAACCTAAGATTGATTAATTGTTTTATAGGTTAATGACAGTATATTAAATTATTGTTATGTAACTTTTATTGGCTAGATAAATAGCATAATTGAGCGCATAATTGTACAATTTTATGTAGTGCTAATTATTAGACTAACTTTATTAATGTTAGGTCTTTCAAAGCCAGTTAGTTAAAGCTAGACATTAATTGTAGCTGAGCAGACAGGCAAGTTTCCTAAACCCTACTCAATTTATATTCGAGCAGGATATATTATTTTATTGTTCAAGTTCCTAACTCAAATTCAAGTTATTACGTTTCAAGCATGCTATGGTTTAATTCTGTATAATTATTCCACATCTTTAAATTGTTGATTCGCACATAGTGCTTGTTGCATGTGTTCATCAGGTGTGAAAGGCTGATCACCTTCATTACCATAAGGTTCAGTTAAAATTGTTCATGGTCATTATTGACACTCAACATTACTTGATTCAGTCATTCAATTATTGAAATTATGATTAGTACTCTTTCACAATTATTATATTGTTGAAAATCCGAAAACTTGTTCTTTCTTTCAATCATGATATATCGTTATTGTATTTAAACTTGCTGAGCAAAGTCGTTGCTCACTCTTGCTATATCATGATAACAAATTTCAGAATAATACGAATGTCCGAGGAGAGACGGAGACAGAAGCAAAAGACAAGATTATAGTGTTATTCATTATAACTAAATTGTTATATGATGTAAGTAATTTTGTAAACCTTTTTATGAATCTAAAGGTATATATGTAAGTTAAGGTTAGAAACCTTGGGAAATGTTGTAGAATAAACAATTTATGTTTATATATTCCGCATTAGTTATAGAACGTGTATGAAGATGATGTATCGTGACGTACCGAGTCTAGGGTTAAAGGAACCCGGATTTGGGGTCGTCACAGGTTGGTATCAAAGCTGATAGGTTATAATTCTTAGGTAGTAGTACCTTAGGCTATAATCATGGAAAGATAATACAGACAGTGAAATGATAAACTCAGATAGAGTTTAGAAATGAACATACACAGTTCATAAAGGAGAAAATAAATCTATATAGATACATAGATATATGAAAAGATTCAAAGAAGGATCTTCAAAGAGTGTAATCCAAATAAATGGAATAAGAATCAGGGAACACTTGATTCAAGAATTTAAAAAGAGAAGGATCGTACAGTAAAATGATCAGAGATGAATGATAAGATGATAGAATTAAACGATCCTAGAATAAAGGAGAAATAGTACAGTGAAATCAATTTTGATATAAGATCCCGATGATCATAGTAAAATCATGGAATGACAAATGGTCTATTAAATGATTAAAGAAGTGGTTTTGATAGCATGGTGCTATAACAATGAAGATACTAAAATAGTAACAAGTGGATTCTTGAAGTGTGAGTGTGATAAGGTATGAATTGACAAAATTCATATCAAGTTAAGAGAAGTTAGAGGTTTGTAGGTTTTTAATTGAGGACTCATATTAGTGGCTGAGTTGTACAATTTCTTGTATGGGCAGGAGATTGTGTTTGGTTTGACGACCACTTGGCATCCTATAATGATAATCAACTGAAACCTGGTGTCGCGCTATTCACTATATGTATGTTGAGAAGGTGATTCTTTTCTCATGTGTATAACGGATAGGTAGAGGATGTTAAGATAAGTTCGTGTTCTGAGAACTGACACGCATAGTAAGTTCGTGACTCATAGTCATGTGGTGGAGCCCCTCAGCGAATGGGCGACTTTGGCCTGACTAGGACAAGTTCCTCAAACCATATGATTGTGGTAAGTTGCTGAGCCCAAATATGTGGTAAGTTTGATGAACAGTAGGTATGGATAGAGTTAAGTAGTCAGGTTAAGGCTATAATAGATATAGTTATTAAGCTGGAAAAGAATGTGGAGGAAAAATTTGAGGTGTTTTGAGGTTTTAGGATATTCCAAATCTTCTAGCTATGCTAGACTTTGAAATTCTTAAAAATCGTGCCAAATTCGCACTTTTGTGCTTTTGAAAAGACAAATGTATTTTTGAAATCATTAATGCATTTAGTGCAGAGATGATAACCGATGGAGTCATCAATGCAGAGTAACCTAGTGTTGGATGTATTTTTAAGCCCACTATGATATGATGTAATATGACAAAGTCAAAATGATTTTTAGTATTTTGAAACGTTTAAAGAAGAGTCTATGCTAATTGTTTCGGCAAGACAAATTGATTTGAAAATATCAAAATGTATTTATAAAATCATCACACGCCATTAAAGCCATGGTGCAGAGATGAAAAAGACGGAATCCTCAACGCACTGTTGCAACGGTGCGGTATCATGAAGTCCTATAAATGAATTTTAGTACTTTAACTAATCTGAAATGATTTTTGAGTCGTAATATACGAACAGTTCAATGATGTGAGTCTATGTCATTTATTTTGACTGGACACTTTTTGGTCAGAAATGACTCGAGTTTTATTTTCCAATCCAACTTATGCTGGAGCGGAATTTTGTAGTAAGTCTGAGGTGAACAACCCCATAATGGGGGATATGTCAGAGCCATGAATAAAGAACCCGCGAGGGGGCGCCCAACAGTGGTGGCATACTGATATGGGTTGGTAAATCCAAAGAGTTCGACCCCGTGAGAAGTCGTTGTGCACAACGCAGAAGTACGATAGGCTGATCACCTAGCGTACACCTATGGAATGTTTTCAGTCTTTGTGATTGATAAACACTCTGTTTATAAGTATTTACAGAGATAAATACTATTTATTCGGAATTCAGTTAATTCCATGTTCACAGTCTTGATGACTCCTCAGCATATTATGAAAGTTTTAATGAATATTTTGATTTTCAATTTATTCTTCTGTAAGATATTGATTTTCAATTTATTCTTCTGCAAGATATTCCATTGTTCTGGAATTATGAGTTTAGAAGTATGAACTTCCTAGAAAAGGGTGGTCACAGACTATGATGAGTAAAGAGTTATACTCAGAGATGAAAATTGGTAGAAATGTGTATGAGATAATTTCGGGGACGAAATTTTTAGAAGAAGGGGTGAATGTAATATCCCGGATATTTAAATAAATTAGAAATAAAATATTTAATATTTAATAAAGGTTGGAGTTTGATAACCTAGTAGTGATAGATAAATAGAGGTCCAAATTAAATTTAACGGACTAACTTAGATATGGTGATATCAAAATTTTTGATACGTTAGCAAGCAAAGTGATAATTCAATAAACTTGACTAACAACAAGTCTAATTAAATTAAGAGAATTAATTAGTGGAGTTATGTAATTAAGCGACTTGGTTGCGTGTAAATTAAATATGTATTTATATGAATATATATATGCGTGCACATTTAGTAACATAATTTAATGGTTAATTAAATTGTGATAAATAGATAGATTAATATTAAATTAATCCGAATTGAATTAAAAGGTTTATTGTGGAATTAATTTATTCATTAATCAACAATTATGCAAATTGTTGATAAATTATTTGTGAGGAATAATTATGTAATTATAAATTATATAAAGTAGTTGAATTAATTAAGGAAGAATAGTAATTATATATATTGTACAATATTTAATTTCATATATATGTATATATATATATAAAGGGATTAAATTAATTGAGTAATTTTAAATAGTAATTGAATATATTCTATAATTAAATAAATCATTGTAAATGATTTATGGGAGTGAGAAATTTAATTATACAATTATTTGTGTAATATTAATTAAATTATTTAATAAATTATTTAAATAAGAAATTGAGTAAATATATTATTATTTTAATGTATTAAAAAATATATTTTCGGGTAAATGGATTTATTTCCATAATTGATGAGAAATGAATTATTTAATGTAAATGTATTAAATAATTTAATTTATGACCTAAATAATATATATTAAATTATATATTGTATTTATTTTAATTTCATAATTTATTGTGAAATTATTTTTAAAATAAAGTAATGTGTATAAATAATATATATATATATATATATATATATATATATATATATATATATATATATATATATATATATATATATATACATATATATAATGTGCATGTACGAAGGTGTGTATATATATATAATATAGTGGATGCATGCATCCTAGATTATATATATATATAAAGAAGTAGTATACATATATATAATGTGCATGTACGAAGGTGTGTGTATATATATAATATAGTGGGTGCATGCATCCTAAATTTTATATATATATATATATAAATATAAAGGATTAGTATATATATATATTTGTAATGTGTGTGCATGTAGCGTGTAGTACTATATATATATATATATATGTCGTGCACACAGGGTGCGGGTGGGTGTGTATGTTGTGTACACGCCACCCTAAATAAAAATAAAAATATTTGATGTAATTAAATATTTATATAATGAATTAAATTATAAAAATAATATATATATTAATTATATATATTATTTAATTATTTTTGGAGGTGTAAAGTGTACTAAATTATTACTATGTGATAAAATAAAGTACATCCGTTTTTAGTGAAACGAATTTTAAAATGATCGTGAAAATATATACTATTTTATGGTATATTTAATTTTTATACATGTAGTGATATTATTTTCACTATATGTATAATTAAGAAATATTTATTGTATAATTAATATTTAATTAATTTATCAAAAGTCACGGCAGATTTTCTGCCGTGTTTCGTGGGATTTCTTTTGTGTCCGGAGTTGTGTTGTTTTGTTGCCTTATTTACTTGTCAGTAGACTTTTCAGACAAAGAAAAGAAACTAAAGAAACAAAAGAAAATCTTTCCTTCTCTCTCATTTCCATACTTGTTCGGATGAAAAAGAGGCAAAAGAATTTCTTCTCAAATTGTTGAAGGCTCCATTAAAAAAAAAAGAGAAAATCTTCAGTAGTTACTTCAAGGAAGGTTAGAACTTCGTCAAGAATCTTGGTTCAAAGTTTAAGATTTATTGTTGTATTTTTTTTATAAATCATTTGGGATAAATTGTTAAAATAATTGTTGTGAAGAGTATTGTTATAAATCATGGGTATTTAGTTTATAATTTTATTAATTGCTGTTAAGTTATGGGCAATTATTTAGGAATTTATTTTGTGGAGTTAAAGCTTGATTTGAGGTATTATTTTCCATTAATGGTGGAGTATACCGAACCAGTGAAGGAATTGTTAAAACTAAAAGAAAAGGCTGGCGGATGGCTTTTTCGGCTAATTACGATTTTACCCCTCTGTCCGATTTTTCTTAATAATTACGGAAATACCATCGGAATTAATTTTAATTAATTTAAACGATTAAAAATTTATTAAATTTTTTTATAAAAATAGTAAAAATACAAAAATGATATTTAGGTATTTAATATTATATTTTCCAAATATAATAAATATTTAGGATTAATATTTAAATATTTTAAATATTAATCTAGTTAGTTTAATATTATATTTTTCAAATATAATAAATATTTAGGATTAATATTTAAATATTTTAAATATTAATCTAGTTAGTTTAATATTATATTTTCCAAATATAATAAATATTTAGGATTAATATTTAAACAGTTTAATATTATATTTTTCAAATATAATAAGTATTTAGGATTAATATTTAAATATTTTAAATATTAATCTAGTTAGTTTAATATTATATTTTCCAAATATAAAATAAATATTTAGGATTAATATTTAAATATTTTAAATATTAATCTAGTTAGTTTAATATTATATTTTCCAAATATAATAAATATTTAGGATTAATATTTAAATAGTTTAATATTATATTTTCCAAATTTATGATTAATTTAATTATTTATTATTTAATTAATATTAAATAATAAACGAGGATGATAAATTAATTAATTATTATTTAATTACTATTAAATAATAATTAAAGACAACTAAGATTGATTATTTAATTATTTATTATTTGATTAACTTTAAATAATAAATAAATCCAATTAGTTATTATTTATTATTAAATAATAACTAATGATATTTGATTATTTACTATATAATTTTATTATTTATTATTTAATTAACTTTAAATAATAAATAAATCCAATTAGTTATTATTTATTATTAAATAATAACTAATGATATTTGATTATTTACTATATAATTTTATTATTTATTATTTAATTAACTTTAAATAATAAATGAATCTAGTTAGTTAGTTATTATTTATTATTAAATAATAATTAAGGATATTTGATTATTTATAATATAATATAATTATTTATTATTTGATTAACTTTAAATAATAAATAAATCTAGTAAGTTATTATTAAATAATAACTAAAGGTAGTTAATTACTTACTATTTAATTAATGTTAAATAGTAATTAAATGAAATTAGATTTAATGAAATAAAGAAAATGTCTTTTAACTCACTTGTTTAAACAATTATAATAAATTGTTTAATAGTTTAATAAGTGTTTAACACTTGAAAAAATTGATGTAAATTAATTAAATTATTAACCTAAGATTGATTAATTGTTTTATAGGTTAATGACAGTATATTAAATTATTGTTATGTAACTTTTATTGGCTAGATAAATAGCATAATTGAGCGCATAATTGTACAATTTTATGTAGTGCTAATTATTAGACTAACTTTATTAATGTTAGGTCTTTCAAAGCCAGTTAGTTAAAGCTAGACATTAATTGTAGCTGAGCAGACAGGCAAATTTCCTAAACCCTACTCAATTTATATTCGAGCAGGATATATTATTTTATTGTTCAAGTTCCTAACTCAAATTCAAGTTATTACGTTTCAAGCATGCTATGGTTTAATTCTGTATAATTATTCCACATCTTTAAATTGTTGATTCGCACATAGTGCTTGTTGCATGTGTTCATCAGGTGTGAAAGGCTGATCACCTTCATTACCATAAGGTTCAGTTAAAATTGTTCATGGTCATTATTGACACTCAACATTACTTGATTCAGTCATTCAATTATTGAAATTATGATTAGTACTCTTTCACAATTATTATATTGTTGAAAATCCGAAAACTTGTTCTTTCTTTCAATCATGATATATCGTTATTGTATTTAAACTTGCTGAGCAAAGTCGTTGCTCACTCTTGCTATATCATGATAACAAATTTCAGAATAATACGAATGTCCGAGGAGAGACGGAGACAGAAGCAAAAGACAAGATTATAGTGTTATTCATTATAACTAAATTGTTATATGATGTAAGTAATTTTGTAAACCTTTTTATGAATCTAAAGGTATATATGTAAGTTAAGGTTAGAAACCTTGGGAAATGTTGTAGAATAAACAATTTATGTTTATATATTCCGCATTAGTTATAGAACGTGTATGAAGATGATGTATCGTGACGTACCGAGTCTAGGGTTAAAGGAACCCGGATTTGGGGTCGTCACAGTGAGTATTTGTGAAAATCAGTAAGAGCACAAATATTGTTCAAGTAATTTTTTTTATAAAAGTTAGATAAACAGTCACACACATCACACGGTGTTTATAAATCTTCCTTTAGAAGACTCTTCCTTTCGAATGTTTATTTTGAAAAGCTTTATTTGTAAGATTTTATTTTAAAATATTATTTTCTTTCAAAAACTAGATTGAAGTTATTCTACTTTATTCTATCAAATCATTTTTGATGATTTCATACGAATTAGTATACATCATGAAATTTTTATGTGGTAGTTACGAATTATATATATATATATATATATATATATATATATATATATATATATTGGTTGATCAACTTCATATAAAATCATATATAGTCACTTGTTAAAGTAA
Source organism: Hedera helix (assembly GCA_947179155.2). Taxonomy (NCBI): domain Eukaryota; kingdom Viridiplantae; phylum Streptophyta; class Magnoliopsida; order Apiales; family Araliaceae; genus Hedera; species Hedera helix. The sequence continues at coordinate 5,057,631 of OX359278.1, forward strand.
GAGATATCATTTTCTTTCACTTTTGAACTCAGAATGGTAAGTATTATTCGGTAAAATTCCTGAAATAATTATAATTTTCTTAATAGTTTGCGCTTCAATTAAATATCATTTCACTTGAACCTTTCTATTAACTTTTAACCGTTATTTTGACCTATGAAATCTTGGATATTATTTTTGAATTTGTCTCGATCCACATTGTTTTGATAATTTGGATATTATTTGTAAGACCCCGAATTTATGAAATACAAAATTTAATTTTTCTTCATATATATTTTTCCTGAAACAGTAAATGGTTAAATTGACAAAATTGAAAGTTAAGGATGTTATGTGTAAATTTTGTTTTGTCGGGGAATATTCGTTTTGTCGGGGAATATTCGGGCCGTACGACGGCGCCGAAATAACTAATTATTGGTGGAGCCCACAACGGAATAATTGTCGGATATAGAAAACGACAGAAGTAACCTTTTTAAATAAAAATAGTCAACGGTGTTAACTGTTAAAATACCGGTGATAAAAGAATAGTAGCATACGGTAATTTATGGTATTTTATTGTGGCACACGGTATTCTACAGTAGCACACGGTATTGCACAGTGTCTCATATTATTGACACCGTAACTGTTACGCATCATTTCATCAATAATTGTCACTGCATAATATTTTATATTATCAATTCAATTATTGTTGCTACACAGTATTTTGCATTATTGATTCAATAATTGTCATTACACTGTATTTCATATCATCGAGTCAATAATTGTTGGTGCACTGTAGTTTAAAATTATTGAATCTAATAATTGTCACAGTAGCAAATATACTGTAATTTATATTATTAAATTAATAAAAATATGTAACGTGTTTCTTACATTATTATGGTAACATTATTTTATATGTTGGACTCACAGGAAGAATAAATAAATAAATAAAAAAATAAAATAATTAATTTTACTATTTGAAATAGTAACGTGAATAGTGACGTGAATAGTAACGTGAATAGTAAGAAACATGTGGGACCTACTGTGGGGCCCACACGAAATGTGAGAAATGTGTTTGCTGGGAATGGGTTGGTGGAGGCTGCGCAGCAGCCTCTGCTGAATTTTTTTTCTGTTCACCTACCACGCATAGTGCCTTATTTTCTCCTATAAATAGCTTGTTCAGCTGAATAGAAAAATCACACCTAAAACATAAAATTTTTCTATAAGAATTTTATGAGTTTTCTCTGAGAATAGTAAGGTTATTTTGAGAGTTTGAAAGCCAAAAGGAGTGCAGGAATTTTTCAAGTTGATCAACCTCATTTAAATCAATATCCAGTCACGTGTTAAGGTAAGGAATATTATCTTCTTTCATATTCTAACTTACTATGGTAAGGAATATCATTCTTTTCACACTCTTAAATTTATTACGGTAAGGGGTATCATTCTTTTCATCATCATAAATGGATATTATTTTCTTTCTTACTTGAAGGGATTATCATTCTTTGATTCTCGAAAATAATATCGTTTCTTTCTTGTGCCATTTATTTCCATGTATTAAATTGTGGGAATAACCTTACGGCGCGGTTTACCGCCTGTTGGTGAATAACCTTTTGTATTCATTCCTTATTAATCTTTGAGAATAACCTTACGGTGCGGATTATCGCCTGTTTGGTGAATAACTCTTCGTATTCAAATTGATGGGAATAACCTTACGGTGCGGATTATCGCCTGTTGGTGAATAACCCTTTTTATTTGTCTCCTGTGAAAATAATTTGTCTACACGAATTATCACATGACACTTTTATTCCATATTCGTAAGTGATATCATTTTCCTTTATACTCATAAGGGATACCATCTTTTTCATCTTCCATTATTCAAACTTACTATGGTAAGGGATATTAATTCCCTTCACCTTTTGTTAATCAAACCTGCTACGGTAAGGGGATATTATTTTCTTTCATACACCTAAATCGAAACTTATTATGGAACTATTGCTTCTATAATTCCTGAAAATATTATATGTTCCATAATAGTTGAATTTCATTATTTCAACTGAACCTTCCTATTTTTTTTAAACATTCCTATTGAACTGTAATCGTTATTCTGAACTGTGGAGCTTGAATATCATTTTAAATTTCACTTCACATCATGTTGGCAATTTGGACATTATTTGAATCTGCACAAAGTAAACTTCCGATACTTATTGTTTATCCTGTTCTTCTGTTCATCATTTGTATCACTGTTATTTGTATTAATCATCAAGAATCAAGCTGTTGTGAATATCTGTGGCCGGGGGCACAGATGTGATATAATTGTTGAACAGATGATAGGTTAAAGGCGATATACTAGGTTAAAGGCGATACATCTGTTCGGTGTCTTTTATGGCACGTGGTTAATGTTCTCTTTGGCCCGTAGTGCAAAGATGAACTGTTGATTGGTATGATTATGACCAAAGGCTGAATCTGGTATAATCATGACCGTTGGTGTTATATTGAATGTCTTTGGCCCGTAGTGCAAAGATGAACTGTTGATTGGTATGATTATGACCAAAGGCTGAATCTGGTATAATCATGGCCGTTGGTGTTATATTGAATGTCTTTGGCCCGTAGTGCAAAGATGAACTGTTGATTGGTATGATTATGACCAAAGGCTGAATCTGGTATAATCATGACCGTTGGTGTTATATTGAATGTCTTTGGCCCGTAGTGCAAAGATGAACTGTTAATCTGCATGATTATGACCAGAAACTGTGAAGTTGTATTATCTTGACTAATGGTATTTCAGATGATAAAAGTTGATGATATTTTTACTAAAAAGAGAAGCGAGTGGACATTATAGTCTGCATTATTCTTCTAATAGATTGCTCATTCCGCTGCTATTATTGATCTGAACATTGTTTAAGAATTTAACTACAGTTTTTGATATAAACCTTGTAGTCTATTGTATTCTATCAAGAACTCAACTGTTGAAGGCTAATGATAAATTATTCGTCATTATCTTAGTCATGATATTTCTTACTGGGCTATTTGAGCTCACCCTTTCTTTTGTTCCATTACAGGAGATGAAAACGTAACAGGGTCTAGCCGGGGAATGGAGTGAGAGTCTGAGGAATAGCTGTCGTAGTCTTCACGTGTTGTAAAATAGTGTGGCAATAATAGTGAAGACTTAGTTGTGTATTATTATACCCTGTATTGTTGTACGTTGTGCTTTGTTGTAATAATTTTGTTGTAGTCTTTTGACGACTCAAGTTTGGGCTGTGTGGGCCTAGATTTGGGGGCGTCACAGTTGGCATCAGAGCTTAGGGATATGGTCTTTAATGGAGATCTGGGGTTAGAACTAGGAGGGGAGAGACGAATAGAATCAGTCACTAGTATGTCCTACCTAAATTGGATTTTATTATCTAATGAGTTGATTTGAATATAGGGACATAAAGTGATGAGTCAGTTTATTTGAACTAACATTTATTTTGTGACCACAGTTAAGTATGGCATCTGGAAATCAAGAGGTTAACTATGAAATACCCGAAGCGAATGTAGCCGAAAATCAAGAAGCCACAAACAATCCTCCTGCCAACTCAGGAAATAATATTCCTGATAACATTATGAATGATGGATTCTTTAGGAATTTCATGCAGTTCATGCAGAATCAGGCAAGAGGAAATCCAGTTAACAATAACAGTAGAAATGCTGGTAATTTGAGGATGGTCACTGTCAAGCAATTTAAAGAATTGGGACCACCTGAATTCCACGGGAAGCCTGACCCACTCAAAGCGGAGGCATGGCTGAAGCAGACGACAAAAATACTTGATGTCCTACAATGCGCTGATGATCAGAAGGTGCCCTTTGCTACTTTTATGTTTCGAGGTGAGGCGGATCACTGGTGGGAAGCGGTAAAACGTATCCACCCTTCAGCACTTGAGATGTCTTGGACAGAATTCCAAGAGCTATTTAATGAAAAGTACTTCCCAAAAAGCATCCGCCATATGAAGGAAGTGGAATTCATTAAGCTGGAGCAGGGAAACATGACAGTTTCTCAATATGAAGCTAAGTTTGCTGAACTGTCTCGTTTTGCGACTCATCTAGTAGATGACGAAGCACGGATGAGTCGGATGTTCTTACGTGGTCTAAGATTCGAAATCCGTCAACAACTTAGCTCTCATAAATTTAGTTTGTATTCAGATGTTGTTGATAGGGCTCAAAGGGTGGAGCAAACAGATGAAAAATTACAGCCAAGAGTCAATGATCAGAGAAATGATAACAACCACAGGAACGAGAACCATCGAGGAGGTAATCAACACTTCGGTGGTAATTCCACATCAAATAACAGAAGAGGAGAATCCAGTGGGAACAATTTCAAAAGAAAGAGATTCCATAATAATTATGGAAGGGCACCAGTACCGGCACCAGCACCGACCCCAGTTTCAAGGGGAGAAGATCGACCACCAGTGAGATGCTATAGGTGTGGTCAGGAAGGTCACATCAGCCCAAACTGTACACTGCAGTCCAAAAAGTGCTACAGTTGTGGGAAAGAGGGTCATCTTGCGCGGTTTTGTCCTGCCACAAAATCAAGTCCAACTGCAGTGATGATACCAAAAGCTAGCGCGGATAAGGGAAAATCTGTAGTTCAAGGGCGAGCTTTTGTTGTGACATCCCAAATGGCACGAAACTCGAACGAGGTGATAACCGGTAAGCTATTCATAAATTCTCGTGAAGTCTACGCTTTGTTAGATACTGGCTCTACCCATTCTTTTATCTCACCTGCATGTGCTCAGCGTTTAAACTTAACTCCTGAAAATTTGGACTTTGACTTATCAGTTGAAACCCCATTAGGAGAAATGACCATTACATCTACTGTCTATAAATCTTGCCTGGTTCAAATCAACAACCTCACATTACCTGTTGACCTTATTTCTTTGGAGATGCATGAATTTGATGTGATTTTAGGAATTGATTGGTTGACTACCCATCATGCTAAAATTGATTGTTTTCATAAGATTATTAGTTTTCATATTCCTAATCAACCTGTCATGCAAATTCAAGCAACTAAACCATTGAAATCTATAACTGTTATTTCTAGCCATAAAGTCATTCGTTTATTGAAAAACGGATGTCAAGCCTTTTTAGCTCATGTCACTGATTTGAACAAAAATACGTCAAACTTGAATGATATTCCCATTGTTAATGAGTTTCCTGACGTTTTTCCGGAGGAACTTCCTGGCTTACCCCCAAACCGAGAAATTGAATTCTGTATCGATCTTGAACCCGGTACTAAGCCCATTTCCAAAACTCCATACCGAATGGCTCCCATTGAACTTCAAGAGTTAAAAGTCCAACTACAGGAATTGTTGGATACTGGTTTCATTCGTCCGAGTGCATCACCTTGGGGTGCTCCTGTTCTATTTGTGAAGAAGAAAGACGGGAGTATGAGATTGTGCATTGACTACCGAGAATTGAACCACGTCACCATCAAAAACAGGTATCCGTTACCTCGAATTGATGACATGTTTGATCAATTACAAGGTGCTCAACATTTCTCAAAGATTGATCTCCGTTCTGGATATCATCAGTTAAAGGTTAAAGCTGAGGACATTCCAAAGACTGCTTTCAGAACTCGTTATGGGCATTATGAGTTTTTAGTCATGCCTTTTGGACTAACCAATGCTCCTGCAGCTTTCATGGACATGATGAACCGAATATTCAAGGAATATTTGGATCATTTTGTGGTTGTCTGTATTGATGACATCCTCATATACTCCAAAAGTCGTGAGGATCATGAACAACACCTGAGATTGATACTCCAGAAGCTCCGTGAGAACAAATTATATGCCAAGTTGAAGAAATGTGAGTTCTGGCTTGAGGAGGTCACGTTTCTTGGGCATGTGATTTCTAGTCAAGGAATATCAGTCGATCCTGCGAAGATTGAAACGGTACTAAATTGGGAACAACCCAAGACAGTAACCGAAGTCCGAAGTTTTCTGGGCCTAGCTGGTTATTATCGGAGATTCGTAGAAGGATTTTCTCGAATCGCCACTCCATTAACTCAGCTTACTCGGAAAAGCACAAAATTCATATGGAGCGAGCAATGCGAGAAAAGTTTTCAAGAGCTTAAGAGGAGACTTGTTTCAGCTCCTGTTCTGACCATTCCATCAGGATCGGGAGAATTTGTCATATACAGCGATGCTTCAGGCAAAGGTCTAGGCTGTGTCCTTATGCAACATGGAAAGGTTATAGCCTATGCCTCTCGACAACTCAAAGATTATGAGAAAAATTACCCTACTCATGATCTAGAGTTGGCAGCAGTCGTTTTCGCGTTGAAAATATGGAGACACTACTTGTACGGAGAGAAAGTGGATATCTATACGGATCATAAAAGTCTCAAGTATTTCTTCACCCAGAAGGAACTCAACATGCGACAACGACGTTGGCTTGAGCTGTTGAAGGATTATGATCACACAATCCAGTATCACCCGGGAAAGGCGAACGTTGTAGCTGACGCTTTGAGCAGAAAATCTTATGCGAGTACAAGTGCACTACTGACAACACAAAAGCGTATTTTGTACGACTTGCAAAAGATGGAGATAGAGCTAAAGACACCAGGGACCCACTCGAAGATTGCTCACGTGCGAGTAGAACCAGCTTTAATCGATAAAATTAAAGCTGCTCAAGCTACCGATCCGGAACTGATAAACATGATAAAAAAGTACAAGAAGGTACCATTCCCGAAGCAAGAATCGACGAGAAAGGAATACTTCGAGTCAACTCTCGACTCTGTGTTCCTAACGATCCTAAATTAAAGCATAAAATCATGATGGAGGCACACAACACGCCGTTTGCAATCCATCCAGGAGGTACCAAGATGTATCGAGATCTTCGACATACATTTTGGTGGAACAATATGAAAAGGGAGATTGCAGAGTTTATCTCAAGGTGCCTAACTTGTCAACGTGTCAAGGCAAAGCATCAAGTACCTAAGGGTCCATTACAACCAATTGAGGTTCCCGAATGGAAGTGGGAACACATCAATATGGATTTCGTGACGGGTCTTCCCAAAGTTTCTCAAGGCTTAGATGCAATTTGGGTCATCGTAGATAGATTGACCAAATCCGCTCATTTTTTGCCTATACGAGAAAACTTTTCACTTGAACGTCTTGCCGGTATGTACATAAATGAAATCGTGAGACTGCATGGCATGCCAGTTTCCATAGTTTCTGATCGAGATCCTAGATTCACTTCACGCTTTTGGATCAGTCTACAAAAAGCTATGGGCACTGAACTACGTTTTATTTCTGCATACCATCCTCAAACGGACGGACAATCGGAAAGGACGATCCAGACCCTCGAAGATCTTTTGAGACTTTGCGTACTAGATTTCAAAGGAAGTTGGGATAAGTACTTGCCATTGGTGGAATTTTCCTACAACAACAGTTACCAAGCAAGTATAGGTATGGCTCCATTTGAGGCTTTATATGGACGCAAGTGTCGCTCTCCAGTATGTTGGAATGAGGTAGGAGAAGCAAAACTGTTGGGACCCGAGTTGGTACGCTTGACGACCGAAAAGATCCAAATGATCCGACAACGAATACAGACAGCACAAGAACGACAAAAGAGTTATGCCGATCTTCATCGGAGAGATGAGAGATTCAACGTCGGAGATCATGTATTCTTACGTGTTTCTCCATGGAAAGGAGTTACGAGATTCGGAAAGAGAGGAAAGCTCAACCCTCGATTTATTGGCCCATTTGAAATCCTCGATCGAGTAGGATCCGTAGCCTACAGACTAGCCCTACCACCAAGTATGTCTCGCATCCATAACGTTTTTCACATATCTATGTTACGTAAATATGTGAAGGACCCAAACCACGTCATTGAGTTAGAACCAGACGTTATAGCAGAAGATTTAACGTATGAGGAGGTACCTGTTAAGATCCTAGATAAGAAGGAGCAGATCTTACGCTCAAAGGTTATACCTCAAGTTAAGGTTTTATGGAGGAACCAAGATATTGAGGATATGACCTGGGAGCTAGAATCTGAGATGAAGTCTAGGTATCCATACCTCTTCGAAATGCCAGGTACGTCAATTTCGGGGACGAAATTTCATAAGGAGGGGAGGTTGTAAGACCCCGAATTTATGAAATACAAAATTTAATTTTTCTTCATATATATTTTTCCTGAAACAGTAAATGGTTAAATTGACAAAATTGAAAGTTAAGGATGTTATGTGTGAATTTTGTTTTGTCGGGGAATATTCGTTTTGTCGGGGAATATTCGGGCCGTACGACGGTGCCGAAATAACTAATTATTGGTGGAGCTCACAACGGAATAATTGTCGGATATAGAAAACGACAGAAGTAACCTTTTTAAATAAAAATAGTCAACGGTGTTAACTGTTAAAATACCGGTGATAAAAGAATAGTAGCATACGGTAATTTATGGTATTTAATTGTGGCACACGGTATTCTACAGTAGCACACGGTATTGCACAGTGTCTCATATTATTGACACCGTAACTGTTACGCATCATTTCATCAATAATTGTCACTGCATAATATTTTATATTATCAATTCAATTATTGTTGCTACACAGTATTTTGCATTATTGATTCAATAATTGTCATTACACTGTATTTCATATCATCGAGTCAATAATTGTTGGTGCACTGTAGTTTAAAATTATTGAATCTAATAATTGTCACAGTAGCAAATATACTGTAATTTATATTATTAAATTAATAAAAATATGTAACGTGTTTCTTACATTATTATGGTAACATTATTTTATATGTTGGACTCACAGGAAGAATAAATAAATAAATAAAAAAATAAAATAATTAATTTTACTATTTGAAATAGTAACGTGAATAGTGACGTGAATAGTAACGTGAATAGTAAGAAACATGTGGGACCTACTGTGGGGCCCACACGAAATGTGAGAAATGTGTTTGCTGGGAATGGGTTGGTGGAGGCTGCGCAGCAGCCTCTGCTGAATTTTTTTTCTGTTCACCTACCACGCATAGTGCCTTATTTTCTCCTATAAATAGCTTGTTCAGCTGAATAGAAAAATCACACCTAAAACATAAAATTTTTCTATAAGAATTTTATGAGTTTTCTCTGAGAATAGTAAGGTTATTTTGAGAGTTTGAAAGCCAAAAGGAGTGCAGGAATTTTTCAAGTTGATCAACCTCATTTAAATCAATATCCAGTCACGTGTTAAGGTAAGGAATATTATCTTCTTTCATATTCTAACTTACTATGGTAAGGAATATCATTCTTTTCACACTCTTAAATTTATTACGGTAAGGGGTATCATTCTTTTCATCATCATAAATGGATATTATTTTCTTTCTTACTTGAAGGGATTATCATTCTTTGATTCTCGAAAATAATATCGTTTCTTTCTTGTGCCATTTATTTCCATGTATTAAATTGTGGGAATAACCTTACGGCGCGGTTTACCGCCTGTTGGTGAATAACCTTTTGTATTCATTCCTTATTAATCTTTGAGAATAACCTTACGGTGCGGATTATCGCCTGTTTGGTGAATAACTCTTCGTATTCAAATTGATGGGAATAACCTTACGGTGCGGATTATCGCCTGTTGGTGAATAACCCTTTTTATTTGTCTCCTGTGAAAATAATTTGTCTACACGAATTATCACATGACACTTTTATTCCATATTCGTAAGTGATATCATTTTCCTTTATACTCATAAGGGATACCATCTTTTTCATCTTCCATTATTCAAACTTACTATGGTAAGGGATATTAATTCCCTTCACCTTTTGTTAATCAAACCTGCTACGGTAAGGGGATATTATTTTCTTTCATACACCTAAATCGAAACTTATTATGGAACTATTGCTTCTATAATTCCTGAAAATATTATATGTTCCATAATAGTTGAATTTCATTATTTCAACTGAACCTTCCTATTTTTTTTAAACATTCCTATTAAACTGTAATCGTTATTCTGAACTGTGGAGCTTGAATATCATTTTAAATTTCACTTCACATCATGTTGGCAATTTGGACATTATTTGAATCTGCACAAAGTAAACTTCCGATACTTATTGTTTATCCTGTTCTTCTGTTCATCATTTGTATCACTGTTATTTGTATTAATCATCAAGAATCAAGCTGTTGTGAATATCTGTGGCCGGGGGCACAGATGTGATATAATTGTTGAACAGATGATAGGTTAAAGGCGATATACTAGGTTAAAGGCGATACATCTGTTCGGTGTCTTTTATGGCACGTGGTTAATGTTCTCTTTGGCCCGTAGTGCAAAGATGAACTGTTGATTGGTATGATTATGACCAAAGGCTGAATCTGGTATAATCATGACCGTTGGTGTTATATTGAATGTCTTTGGCCCGTAGTGCAAAGATGAACTGTTGATTGGTATGATTATGACCAAAGGCTGAATCTGGTATAATCATGGCCGTTGGTGTTATATTGAATGTCTTTGGCCCGTAGTGCAAAGATGAACTGTTGATTGGTATGATTATGACCAAAGGCTGAATCTGGTATAATCATGACCGTTGGTGTTATATTGAATGTCTTTGGCCCGTAGTGCAAAGATGAACTGTTGATTGGTATGATTATGACCAAAGGCTGAATCTGGTATAATCATGACCGTTGGTGTTATATTGAATGTCTTTGGCCCGTAGTGCAAAGATGAACTGTTAATCTGCATGATTATGACCAGAAACTGTGAAGTTGTATTATCTTGACTAATGGTATTTCAGATGATAAAAGTTGATGATATTTTTACTAAAAAGAGAAGCGAGTGGACATTATAGTCTGCATTATTCTTCTAATAGATTGCTCATTCCGCTGCTATTATTGATCTGAACATTGTTTAAGAATTTAACTACAGTTTTTGATATAAACCTTGTAGTCTATTGTATTCTATCAAGAACTCAACTGTTGAAGGCTAATGATAAATTATTCGTCATTATCTTAGTCATGATATTTCTTACTGGGCTATTTGAGCTCACCCTTTCTTTTGTTCCATTACAGGAGATGAAAACGTAACAGGGTCTAGCCGGGGAATGGAGTGAGAGTCTGAGGAATAGCTGTCGTAGTCTTCACGTGTTGTAAAATAGTGTGGCAATAATAGTGAAGACTTAGTTGTGTATTATTATACCCTGTATTGTTGTACGTTGTGCTTTGTTGTAATAATTTTGTTGTAGTCTTTTGACGACTCAAGTTTGGGCTGTGTGGGCCTAGATTTGGGGGCGTCACATTATTTGACTCTAGACAAAGTAAAATTTGTAAACTTCTAATGTCTATTATTTATCATGTTATTCTCTTTCTTTTATTCATCATTTATATCACTACTATGTGTTCTAATCATCAAAAATCAAATTATTATGAATATCTATGGTCTGGGGCACAGATGATATGAGTGGTGAATGTCTTTGGCCTAGGGTAAAGACAATATAATTTTTTAGTGTCTTTTAGGACACGTGGTGAAAGTTTTCTTTAGCCTGGGACAAAGAGGAACTGTTGTTTGGCGTGATCATAACTAGTGGTGTTTCAGATGATAAAAGTTGATGATGCTTTTCTAAAAAAGATATGTTAGTGGATATCATAGTCTACATGATTCTTTTAATGGATTGCTCGATCATTCCGCTGCTATTATTGATCTAAAATTTGTTGTTTATTATATTCTATCAAGAACTCAACTGTTGAAGGCTAATGATAATTTACTTATCATTATTTTAGTCATGATATTTTTTTACTGGACTATTTAAGCTCACAATTTCTTTTGTTTCATTGTTCTTCAGGAAATGAGAGTGTAACCGGGACTAGTTGGGGAATAGAGTGAAGGTCCGAGTGATAGCTGTAATAGTCTTCACATATTGTAAAATAGTGTGATAATAATAGTGAATACTCAGTTATGTATTATTGAGCTCTGTATTTTTGTGTTATATACTATTTTGTAATAGTTTGTGTATTTTTGACGACTCAAATTGGGCTGTGTAGGCTCATATTTGGGGCGCCACAATAATTTCTATTTTACCTTTCATATTTTTAACAAATGACATCAAATCTCTCTCTTTATATCTCCCTCTCTCCCATGGCCTCTCTTCTACCTCTCTCTACCTTCATCTATTTTTTATTTTGATTTCTTAATTGATATTAAAATTTAAAAGTTAATAATTAAATTTACATTCATTGTGATAATTCTTTTTTCAATATTTATTTAAGTTTTTTTATTTTTTTTTAATTATTTTGAGTTTTGCAAATCTCAAAATGTAAAAGGAATAATAATAGTAGTAGTAGTAGCAATAGCAGTAGTAGTAGTAGTAGTAGTAGTAATAATAATAATAATAATAATGAGAGGAAGAAAATAATATTATAAAAAAATATCTAAAAGAATAGTAATAATAATATTGATTAATAACTCAGGGATATTATGTCAAAAAAGAAAAAAGAAAAACTCATGAATATTAAAACTATGGTTCTATTGAATGTTTTATTAATGTTGAAAAGGTAATACTTATGATGAAATATTGAATGAACATATTTTTTATTAATATCTTTTTTAGCAATTCTTACAATTTATTTTAATTTATAAATCATTTTATGTCAAATATATTCACAACTTATTTTAACTTAATTATTAATTTATACATCAAATTGATGCCAAACCTTTTTCTTACAAGTCAAAAATGAAATAACTTATAATTTATAATTTATTTTAAATTTTAACTTATAATTAAGTCGGTTTATAATAATTCATTGCTGAAAGGCATCCAAGGCATAATTTTGCAAGGAATTCGAATTGCATGACCTATAGGTATTAGAGAAACTTTTCATAACTTTCACTACAAAAATAGATGCTCTTTGAATTTTTTGAAGAAAAAAAAAATGTATCACATAAGGCAGTTAAATCGAAGAAAAAATTAAAATAATCGATTAGATATCAAATCTATGTACATATACTCATGTATTATATATTATAATTGAAATAGAGAGATTTTTTTTATTGAAAAGAAAAAATATTGAATAAACACCAATGTTTTTAAATTCGGATCGGTCATTAAATCAAAACTTGTTATTAGATAGATGGGTCATTAGTTCAATCAGTGGTCGAACCGTTATTGAACTAGTGAGATCATAATTATATGTTAAATAGTTTAATATATTAATATATTATTTTAAATTTTGTTTAAGACTTCCTATGTTTCAATTTTAAAATTAATATATTAATACATTATTTTAAATTAATGTTTCAGTGGTCGAACGGCCCGGTCTTACAACATTGATACAAACCGATTAATTATGTATCATTTTTTTTTCTTGTGTAATAGGAAAACACGTACAATTTAAGATTTAAATTAAGGGATTACATTTCTTTTTCACAAAAATCGGAAGGATGTTGTCATTAAACGTTATCAATGAAATAAAGGAAGTCGAATAATAATACGTATTATGTTAAATTAAGTATTTTATCATTTTATATATAAATATATATTTTTGTTTTAATTTAAAATTATTTTTTTTTTAAATTTTGACATAAAATAAAATGACTGAACTATATGCTCCACGTATAATTTTAAACCACATTTTCTAAATGAATCAGCCGCACTACCCTAGATTGAATCATGGCATTCTATTATATTGACAATTTTTAAAAACGATCATAAATCACGTAAAGTAAAGTAACTAAAATATATACTCCACATATAATTCCTGGAACTATATTTTCTAAACGAATCCCCCCCCCCCCAAAAGAGTGAATCATATCATTTCATTATAGTGACAATTTCAAGAAACGATCATAAATAACATAAAAGGGTGGATGATTAGTTAGAGTATTGGGGGCTAATAGTGAATTGGTACCGTGAGTGAAGGGTAAAAAGAACCTCCATCAAGAATTGAAATAAAACATGAAACACTAAGTTTATTTGTTTCAAATTTTTAACACAACCTTTATTATATTATTTTACCAGTTAAATAATGTAATACGGTATTAGACAAAGGACTAAACTGCAAATTTGTATCATGAATTTATTATTTTGTAAAGATATGAAATTTGACTTTACAATAGGGTAATTTATTATCTCGTGATATAATTAATTATTAATACAAAATTATATCATTTAAAATATAATTAATAGTACAAAACTGATTCAAATGATATGATTTTGCATTACTAATTATATTACAAAATAATAATTTGCTAAATATATCATAAAATTACGTATCATATATTTATAAGATGATAAAGTTAGAATACAATTTTGTATTTTAGTCCTAGACATAGTGAATAGTGACTATCCTCCCATAATGATAATAAAAAATTACAAATTGCCTTATGAATAAGCATATTCCTTCTCCATCTATTAAACAAATAAACAGAACACCATTACTATTTTTTTTAATTCCCCCACTTTTGGTGGATACATTAAAAAAAATTATAACCATTATTAACAACCACTCGATTACACTTTCAATAAACTCATTAATATTCTAAAGGAGTAAAAAAGCTAATTGTAAATCATTTGAGTAAAAAAGTAGTATTCTACAGTTAATATTCTTAAGTGAAGAATTAGAGTAAAATAATTTGACTATGCAAGAATTTTTAACAAAAATGTAAATAGTGAGTTTTACACACAATTTTTTTTTGATAAATGGGACACTTTTTATAAAATAAAATAAAAATAGCATAAATATATTAACTATTAGTAGTTGAGGCTGGCCTACCGTATTAAATTTAAAAATGACTGTTCGAAGACGACGTAGTTGAAACGTTAGTATTTTTTAGTGTGATTGGTGCTTCATAATTAATAGGACGGTGATAACCATAAATTGTTGCTCGATCATTAATATATAGTTTTACCTATATGGCTATATTAAATTTTGAGAAGTACTTTTTACGTCACAGAATAAAAGTTATTTATTAAATTTTATAATCAAATTAATTATTTTTTAAATTAATATATTTTATTATTCTTTTATATATATGTAAAAAAATATATAAACATTATAAATTATATACAATTTAGTACTAATATCAATGTTTATTTTTTTTAAAATCTAAATATATATATTTAATTGTTAATTTTAAAAATAATTAATTTGACCACAAAAATCAATTAAGAACTTTTATTATAGAACGAAGGGAATAATATTTTTATATATATTTTTAATATTTTTATATAATCCTCTTTTGTATAAAAATAAATTAAATAAATTTTTTTTTTATATGAAAAATGATCATATAAAAATATTTAAAACACACATAAAAATAATATTTTTCTAAATTTTTTTCTCCTTGACAAATAGTACGTAGTGCATTATTAATGTGCATGGGTTAAATTAATTAAATTTTAAATTTGTTGAAGGTGATGTACGAAAACATGAAATTAAAGTTAGGGTGGAGAAAGTTGTTGAAAGAGGCGGTGTTTCTCGTGATTATTTACTCTCTCTCTCTCTCTCTCTCTCTCTCTCTCTCTCTCTCTCACACACACACACACACACACACACTTTAAGGGATTGTTTATAATAAAATTGAATAAAATAATTTTAAATATTTAAATAATTTAAATGAGTTTAATAGAGCAGAATTTTAAATACTGAATGAAAAAAATTATTTGATAATTGATATGTCTGAAATATCTGAATGAGTGTATGTTACAATTTTAACCCTTAAAGATGTTTTAAACTAGTTTGTTCGATAATTTAAAACATATGCAAGATAAATATATATTAATTATAATAAAATATCTTTTATATTAAGTATTTGAATAATTTCATATATATATATATATATATATATATATATATATATATATATATATATATTAAGTATTTGGATAATTTTTATATTTTTTATATTTTCTAACATTAACTATTAAATAGCATTTTTTTCTAACTTTAAAACTAAATGTATTAAAATTAATTAGAATAAACTTAACAAGAAAACTAATATATATTACAATCTATATTTTCTAACAAGGAATGTTTGTTTTGTCAAGGTTCTAGGATCCTCCATTGATCGACTCACGCAAGCGAATGAAGCCGAATCTCGACGAACGTGAATCCTTCCAAATCACTTGGCCAGTTAGTCGTGCTTTAAGCGAATCCCTGCTTCTTAGATCCAGGCGATTCTAAAAATTAATGCTTTATTTATTCTATGCCGCTAGTAGATTGGATACCATGTGTTATGAAGCTAAGTGAGCTGGTGTATGCTAAATTGATATTGTGTAAGTTGGGTTACTGATTGTTTTAATTGGTCAATTTTGATGGACTCTGATTGGAGCGTAGCAGCTGGAGAGGATCACAGAAGTATTAACAGAAGAAATAGCCGTCAAATAGCAGTGAAGTTTTCAGTTGAATGAATTAACAGAACAAGAGTTAGTTACCAACAGAAAATCTATCTAACTATGAGCGGGAAGGTTTGAATTCCATTTGAGGAGGGAAATGTAATAGTTAGGTAGTTAAATAGAGAAAGTAAGCTGAGGGAAAGGGAGGGAGAGTTGTAATATTTTTCTCTTTGTATTGTTCTAAGTCTGTAACTACCTTTCTTTCATCAATCTAATCTGCCATTTTTTCTTTTATTTGATCTTCTTGCCTTTATTTTCTTATTTTTTCTACCAAATCATTACAAATTGGTATCAGAGCTTGTTTTCCTCGGCAAGTTTCATCACTAATGGCGGCAGGAACAAGGTCAAAAGAATCAGTAGAAGAGGGACTTCGTAACACAGATACTAGGGTGCAAGAGTTGATGAACAGTCATTACCAACTGCAGAATTCAGTGGAAGTAATTGGTAAATCAGTGGAGGAAATGGGGGAACGATTCAACAATTTGCAAAGTACCATGGAATTAATGATGACAGAGTTTCAAAGGAATGTTAAAGGTAAGAATTCTGATTCTAATTCAAATAATGAGCATAACCAATCAAACCCAGTAAATGAGGAACCAGATGTAAGGAACATTCCTATCATGAGTAATTTCAATCCAAGAAACATAAGGTTTGATTTTCCAATTTTCAATGGGTTGGATATCAAGAATTGGATCATGAAGTGCGAATATTATTTTCTGTTTTTTCCAATGAATGATGCTCAAAGACTAAGAAGTGTGGCCCTTAATATAGAAGGTGAAGCTGGAAATTGGTTTTTAGCCTACTTTAAATCTAATCCAACTGTTACTTGGAAACAATTTGTGGTTGATATTGAAACTAGGTTTGGTGAAACCTCCAACAATAATGCTTTGGCAGAATTCAACAGGTTGCAACAATCAACATCAGTAGTTCAATACCAGAAACGGTTTGAATTTCTGAGATCCATTGTAGAAGCTGAGAATCCAGGGTTAGATGAAACCTACTTTGTGAAATGTTTTGTAGGAGGGTTGAAAGAAGAGATAGGGGGGTTTGTAAGTCTTTTAAAACCACAGAAGTTAACTGAAGCTATTGCAGCAGCAAGGGTTCAAGAAGGAACAGTAGAAGCTATATACAAGAAAAACAAACCAAATCCACAATTTCAGAACACTACTAGAAAAATAAGAATACGTGATGGAATTTTGTGACAGTTTTTAAAAACAATCACAAAATATAGTAATTTGTGATGGACTTTTTGAGCAATCACAAAATAATAGTATATATGATGGCTCTTAGTGATGACTAATTTTGCCATCAATATATTATAATTGTGATGGTCACGTCAATCACCAAAATTTTCACGCAAAATAAAATTTCTTTTTGTGACGCATTAAGTCATCACTTATTGATATACCTTTTTTGTGATTGCATTTAAGCCATTACCAATATTTTAATGAAAGAAATAATCAAAACAATATTTTATGACGGCCATGACAATCATTAAAAAAGATAAATTTTTGTGACGAAGTTTATTTTCAATTACAAAAAGAAGGTATTTTGTGATGGAATTTCCAAACAGTCACAAAACAATAAAATACATGATGGCTCTCAGTGATGACTAATTTTTCCATCATTATAGAGTATTTGTGACTGCCATTGCAATCACCAAATCTTATGTGAAACTAATTTTGTTTAGTAAGTCAACTCACATATGTTTCATTTTATATATTTTTTTAAAATTATAACCATGATCTGGGCTTTGGTGTAGTGGTAATACTCGTTATTTAGTTTACAAATGGGGTAAGGTTTCGAATCCTACAAGTATCATTTGATACACTTAATATATATAGTGAAATAAATTATCCGTAAAAGGAGATTCACGTTCTTACTTTTGATTCCTAAAGTCAAGTGTTTTTTTGTGATGGTTTTGACAATCACAATAGATCAATAGATTACTTGTTAATGTGATTGTATTAATCATCACAAAAACACTAAGTGTTTGTGTGATTGTTAAAACCGTCATAAAAGGCTTTCATGATGAAGGTATACAAGACGGCCTCCGTAACGACTAAAGTCATCACAAAAACTTTTTATGATGATTTTTTGAATTTATGTGATGGATTTGAGCCATCACAAAAGACCATTTTTTTTGTAGTGGAAATCTATGAAATATAATGATGGAGCCAATTTTGGAGATTCAAACAAAAAGTTTGTTCATCATCAGAACACAGGTTTAGGTTCTAATACTAATGAGATGGGAAACAGAATTCAGAATTCTGGGCCAGTTAGGAGATTGTCCTTCAGTGAAATGCAGGCTAAAAGGGATAAGGGTTTGTGTTTTAATTGTGATGAGCCCTACAAATTTGGTCATAGATGCAAAACCAAACAATTATATATGATTGTGGGAGATGATGAAGGAGAGGATGAGGAAATTGAATCTGATATGGTTCTAAAAGAGAGACTAATAAATGTAGAAGATGAGATGGCCATTTCTTTGCATGCTCTCAATGGAAGTGCTTCTGAAACTACATTGAGGATCAAAGCTACTGTTAAGGGAAAGGAGGTAATATTGCTCATAGATACAGGAAGTACCCACAACTTCTTGAATTCTAAAACAGCTGAGAGGTTGCACTGTGTGATAGAAGAAGATAAACCCTTGCAGGTCAGTGTGGCTGATGGGTATAAAATGATTTGCACAGATAGATGTAAGAACTTTGAATGGGTGTCTCAAGGAACCAAATTCTGCACAGATATGAGACTAATACCATTGAATGGTTGTGATGCTGTGCTAGGAGTTCAATGGTTAAAAACTTTGGGTGATTGTGTGTTTAATTTCAATACTTTGACCTTAAGTTTTGCAATGGGAAGCAATAAGGTAATTTTGAAAGGTAACAGTGACCTACAACAACCTGCTGTTGCAATGATTACAGGACATAACTTACAGGAGGCTTGGAAGAAGAATCAGTTACTCTCAATGGCTTGCATTTTTGGAATTCAAACTGACCAGAAACAAGAACAACTTCCAGAACAGATTAAAGGAGTGATAGACTCTTACGGGGATGTTTTTCAGGAACCTAAAGTACTACCTCCCAGGAGAAATCATGACCACAAAATTCCTTTAAAAACTGGTTCAGAACCATTCACTATAAGACCATATAGATATCCTCATGTGCAAAAGGCTGAGATCGAAAAGATGGTGCAGGAGATGTTAGCTACTGGAATTATACAGCCTAGCCAAAGCCCCTTTGCATCACCAGTGATCTTAGTTAAAAAAAAAGATGGAACATGGAGATTTTGCGTGGACTATAGAGAACTAAATGGGATTACCATAAAGGACAAGTTTCCAATTCCCATTATTGAGGAGCTATTGGATGAACTGAGGGGATCAAAAGTATATTCCAAGCTAGACTTACGGGCTGGATATCACCAAATAAGGATGCATCCTGATGACATACAGAAAACTGCATTTAGAACCCATGTGGGTCACTACGAATTCTTAGTTATGCCATTCGGCTTAACAAATGCTCCTGCCTCCTTTCAAGCACTTATGAATCAGGTGTTTTATGAGCATCTTAGAAAATTTATTCTTGTTTTCTTCGATGATATACTAATCTATAGTCCTGATTTGGATTCACATGTAAACCATTTATCTGTTGTACTGTCATTGTTGAGATCCAATACTTTGTATGCTAAGATGTCCAAATGCTCTTTTGCTCAACCACAAATAGAGTATTTAGGACATATTATTTCAGCAACAGGGGTGTCAGCTGATCCTACAAAAATTTCATGTATGCTTGACTGGCCAGAACCAAAGTCTGTTAAAGCTTTAAGAGGATTTCTTGGATTGACTGGTTATTACAGAAGGTTTATTAAAGGCTATGGAGAGATAGCTAAACCATTAACAAAATTACTACAGAAGGACAAATTCCAATGGACTCAGGAAGCAACTGAATCATTTCAGAAACTGAAGTTGATGATGGGATCAACACCAGTACTAGCTTTACCAGATTTTTCTCAACCTTTTATCATTGAGACTGATGCTAGTTCTAAAGGTATAGGAGCAGTTTTGATGCAACATGGAAGACCATTAGCATTTCTAAGCAAGGCTTTGGCTCCTAAACATCTAGGATTATCAGTTTATGAAAAAGAATTGTTGGCAATTCTTCTAGCTGTTAACAAATGGAGGTCTTATCTCATGGGAATACACTTCATTATTAAAACTGATCACCAAAGTCTCAAATTCTTTCTGGAACAAAGGCTCACTACCCATTTGCAGCAGAAATGGTTAAGTAGGATGTTGGGATTCGATTATGAGATTACTTATAAGAAAGGAAAAGAAAATGTGGTTGCGGATGCTTTATCTAGAAGGTTGAATGAAGAACCTACGGTGCAAATGATGGCCATAACTGGAGTTATACCTCAATGGTTGGAAGAGGTGAGCAAGTCTTATGAAGGAGATGAGCAAGTTCGGTTTGTTATCCAACAACTCAGTATTGTACCAAATTCTGTGCCTAATTTCACCATATCCAGAAATGTGTTAAGATACAAAGGACTAATCTACATTGGTTCTCAGATTAACCTCAGAAGGTCTATTTTTTCATTCTTTCATGATAGCTCTGTTGGAGGCCATTCTAGGATACAAGCTACTATGAGAAAAGTAAGTGCATATTTCTATTGGCCTACTATATTAAGTGACATCAAAGCCTGGGTTAAAGAATGTGAGGTGTGTCAAAAACATAAGACTGAGCATAATTCCTATCCAGGGTTATTACAACCTTTGGAAGTACCCCATAAACCTTGGACAGATATCTCTATGGATTTCATTGAAGGGTTGCCACATTCTGAAGGTAAATCTGTTATTCTGGTTGTAGTGGACAGATTCACTAAATTTGCACATTTCATAAGTCTTCAACATCCTTACACAGCTAGTACTATAGCCAGGTTATTCATTGATAACATTTACAAGCTGCATGGTTTACCTCAGAATATTGTTACAGATAGAGATAAAAATTTTATCAGCACATTTTGGCAAACTTTATTCAAACAGTTGGGAGTAAAATTGTGTTTGAGTACATCATACCATCCTCAGTCTGATGGTCAAACTGAGAGATTGAATAGATGTTTGGAATGTTACTTAAGGTGTATGTGTAGTGACAATCCTAAGAAATGGTGTTTTTGGTTAAGCTTAGCACAGTGGTGGTATAATACTAATTATCACACAGCTTTACATTGCACTCCATTTCAAGCCTTGTTTGGTATCAGTCCTCCCCATCTTAATTTCCACCAGATTGAAAAAACCAGAGTTCCAGCAGTTGATGCCTTTGTCAGAGAAAGGATTGATGTGTTGGCTGAGTTAAGGGAACATTTACTGCAAGCACAAGTCAGGATGAAGCATTATGCAGATCAGAAAAGGACTGAAAGAACATTTGAGGTCGGGGATTCAGTCTATTTGAAGTTACAACCCTATAGACAATCAAGTTTGGCTCAAAGAAGCAGCTTCAAATTAGCAGCAAGGTATTATGGTCCTTACAAGGTA
Organism: Hedera helix; assembly: GCA_947179155.2. Taxonomy (NCBI): domain Eukaryota; kingdom Viridiplantae; phylum Streptophyta; class Magnoliopsida; order Apiales; family Araliaceae; genus Hedera; species Hedera helix. The sequence continues at coordinate 5,079,472 of OX359278.1, forward strand.
ATAGAAAAGTTGGGATCAGTTGCATACAGATTGGAATTACCACTAGGTGCTCAAATCCATAATGTTTTTCATGTGTCTTTACTAAAGAAAAAATTGGGGAAACAAGCTCAGGTGGCTCCATCATTACCTCCAGTTACTGATATTGGCAAACCAAAGTTAGTTCCTGTAGCAGTCTTGGCTAAAAGGATGGTTAAGTTTCAAAATAAACCAAAAGTTGAGTACTTAATTCATTGGGCGAATACTAATGAGGAGGATGCTTCTTGGGAAAATGCTCAGTTGATGGTTGCCCAATTTCCTGATTTTAAATTTAGTCCTTGAGGACAAGGACAATCTGAGGGGGAGGCATTGTTATGAAGCTAAGTGAGCTGGTGTATGCTAAATTGATATTGTGTAAGTTGGGTTACTGATTGTTTTAATTGGTCAATTTTGATGGACTCTGATTGGAGCGTAGCAGCTGGAGAGGATCACGGAAGTATTAACAGAAGAAATAGCCGTCAAATAGCAGTGAAGTTTTCAGTTGAATGAATTAACAGAACAAGAGTTAGTTACCAACAGAAAATCTATCTAACTATGAGCGGGAAGGTTTGAATTCCATTTGAGGAGGGAAATGTAATAGTTAGGTAGTTAAATAGAGAAAGTAAGCTGAGGGAAAGGGAGGGAGAGTTGTAATATTTTTCTCTTTGTATTGTTCTAAGTCTGTAACTACCTTTCTTTCATCAATCTAATCTGCCATTTTTTCTTTTATTTGATCTTCTTGCCTCTGTTTTCTTATTTTTTCTACCAAATCATTACACCATGGTTATCAGATATAGCATTCTGTATGTTTGGCGTTTGTTTTGTTGTTTCTTTATCACTTATTGGAATTATACATCCATTTTTGTTACAGATTCTATCACAATATTGGAGATGATTCCTTCTTCTTTTGGTATTAGACTTGCGGCACTTGCTTCTCGAAATTTCTTCTTCGTCTTCTTCAATTTGTGTTTCAATTTGGGGAATGAATTGGACTGAAAAGGGACAACATGTGTAAAAATTACATTCAGTTGGCTTAGGAATGATTCAGCTAAAAATGTGAACTGATTCGGCCAGCTAATATTAATCCATTCAGACCTTTACAAATGATAATGAAACACTTTGAACGACATTTTTGTTCAAATATTGACTCATTCAGCTCTATTTAGAGTCAAACAAACAGCCCCTAACTCTCGCTCTAAACTTCTCTCTCATCTCTCCACCTAGAAAATCATTATTTCATTTTCTCATTTTTCAGCCGACATGGATTCCTCTAGTCTTTTCCTCTTCTTCTTTGTTTTTCCCATAAAAGCAAAGAAAGTGACTATAACGCATCGAAAATTTTGTACTTGCTTTAGGGTGTAACGACTGAGAATTTTTAAATAATATTTTATTTAATTAAAACGAAATAATGTGAATAATTTTTTTATTATTATTTAAAGAGTTAGATATGTACATAATTATATGTGTGTATTTAATTTAAAAATAAAAGGAAAACCAACTTATATTTTTTAAAATATGTGTGATTAAAGAAATAAATTTTCAGTTAATTATGGAACCACAATGTAAGCTTTGTAATTTATGTTAACTACATGGACAATTAATTTTAAAATAAAGGATGACAAAGAAATATGTGGAATATAATTAATTTATTGAATTATATTTGAGTAAAATTAAAGTATTTATTTGGTTTGAATATTAATCTTGACGGGGCTAAATTATATTGATGTAATTAAGTGAGTCACTTAATTAAGGTGTTAAGAAATAATATTATAATACTATTTAAGGGATAACCCAAGTTACTAATAATTATTAAAATAGGTTATAATATAGTGTTATGTGACTAATTTAAATTATTGATGTATGGTATTAATGGTTAATTAATTATTTTTGTGCCCAAATTATTTAATTTAGGTGAAATAAAGATGTTTTATTCTATTACTGTAGCCCAGCTATTGTTTAAACGGTTTGTGTAAGACCTCGACTTTTATGAAATACAATTAAATTTTTTTCTCATATATATATATATATATATATATCCCTGAAACGGTAAATGGATAAATTAACAAAAGTTAAAGTTAAAAATATTTTGTACAAATTTTATCTTGTCGAAGAATATTCGTTTTGTTGGGGAATATTCGTTCTATCGGGGAATATTCGATTCGTACGACGACGCCGAAATAACCAAACATTAATGGACCCCCCACAACGAATTATTGTCTGATATAAAAAACGACAACTTCAACCTTTTTAAATAAAAATGGTCAACGGTACTATCATTCTTAACTGTTAATATACCGATGGTAAAGGAACAGTAAAACACGGCGTTACATGGTAACATATGGTATTGCATAATTGCACGGTAGCACACGGTATTTCACAGTAGCACACGGTATTGCACAGTATTTCATATTATTGAACTGATAAAGTGACTATTGTACTATACTGACTTTATTGAACCAATAATTGTCACATGCATAATAATTAATATTATTGAACTGATAATTGTTACAGTAGCATATGCACAGTAATTCACATTACTGAATCAATAATTGTCATTACACAATAACGTGCTATTTTCTTATTTATTTTCAGCATTATTGTTATCTCTTTTATGATATTGATTAAACTGTTGTATTATATTATTAGTTAATTTATCTGCTTATCTAACTCAGAAAGCCAACTACACTGCATTTATAGCAATTAGTCATAATAATGAATAATTGTGAATTATTATTGAATAATTAAATTGATAAAGCTATTTATTTTTATTATAATAAATTATATAAAGTTATTCATTTTTATTATAATAATTTATATAAAGTTAATTACTTTATATAAATTATGTAAAGTAAATTATTTTATTATGATAAATTATATAAAGTTATTTGTTTTTATAAAGATTAATTGATTTATATAAAGTTAGTTGTTTTATATATAAAGTTAATTGAATGATATAGATTAAAGGAGATCTGAAATGAATAGTATAGATTAAAGATAATGTAATAATTATAGAATTTGAAATGAATGGTGTAGATTAAAGATGATCTTTAAATGAATGGTTTAGAGTAAGGAAATCTTAAAAGATAAAAGGAATGGTATGGATTAAACATTATCTTGAATTATACGGTTTTGATTAAATTAGAAAATTTTGGTTTATTATAAGATTTTTAGCTATAAATAGAGGCTTTAACTTAAGGATTTTTCATAAAAACTTCCTTACTTATTCTTTCTTTCACTATCTAAATATTATTTTGTATAAGTTTTCTTTGAGTGTGCTAAAGCCATCTTGAGTATTTGTGAAAATCTGTAAGTGTACGAGTACTTTTCAAGTAAGTCTTTTTATAAAGGTTATCTAAACAACCACACACGTCACACGGTGTTTATAAATCTTCCTTTAGAAGGCTCTTCTTTTAGAAGATTTATTTTGAAAAACTTCATTTGAAAGATTTATTTTGAAATATTATTTTCTTTCAAAAACTGTATTGAAATTATTCTACTTTATTCTATCAAATCACTTTTGATGATTTAATACGAATTGGTATACACCATGAAATTATATGTGGTAGTTACTAATTATATTATAAATATGTAGGTTGATCAACCTCATTTTTATCAATATCCAGTCACATGATAAGGTAAGGGATACCATCTTTTTCATCTTCCATTATTCAAACTTACTACGATAAGGGATTATCATTCTTTGATTCTCGAAAATGATATCGTTTCTTTCTTACTCATAAGATGTGTCATTTATTTTCATGTATTAATTTGTGGGAATAACCTGACTACGCGGACTACCGCATGTTTGGTGAATAACCTTTCGTCTTCATTCCTTATTAATTTGTGGGAATAACCTGACTACGCGGACTACCGCATGTTTGGTGAATAACCTTTCGTATTCAATCCTTATTAATCTCTGAGAATAACTTGACTATGTGAACTACCGCATGTTTGGTGAATTACTCTTCGTATTCATTTCTTATTTGTCTTTTGTTAAATAAAGTTTCCTGAAATGATTATATATTCTTTAATAGTTCGCACTTCATCTAATATCATTTCAATTGAGTCTTCCTATTTTTCTAAATCTTTCTATTTAACCTTAACCGTTATTCTGAACTGTGGATCTTGAATATCATTCTTGAATTTGAGTCCACATCATGTTGACAATTTGGACATTATTTGAATCTGCACAAAGAAAAATCATAAACTTTCGATATTTATTGATCATACTGTTTCTTCTGATTCATCATTTATATCACTGTTGTTATTCTAATCATCAAGAATCATTTTGTTGTGAATATATGTGGCCTGAGCACAGATGACAGGATAAAGGCGATATAATTGTTGTATTTTTTAGGGCACGTGGTGAATATTCTCTTTGGGCAGAGGCAAAGAAGAACTGTTGTTTGGTATGATTATGACCAAATGTTGAATACTGATATAATCATGACTGTTGGTGATATTTGAATATCTTTGCCCCTTGTGTGCAAAGATGAACTGTTGTTTGGTATGATGATGACCAAAGGCTGAATATTGGCATAATCATGACCGTTGGTGATATATTGAATATCTTTGGCCTGTAGTGCAAAGATGAACTGTTGTTTGGTATGATTATGACCAAATGTTGAATACTGGTATAATCATGACCGTTGGTGATATTTGAATATCTTTGGCCTGTAATGCAAAATTGAACTGTTATTTGGTATGATTATGACCAAAGGCTGAATACTAGTATAATCATGACCGTTGGTGATATGTTGAATATCTTGGGCCCGTAGTGCAAAGATGGACTGTTGACTTGCATGATTATGACCAGGAACTGTAAAATTGTATTAACATGACCAGTGGTGTTTCAGGTGATAAAAGTTGATGATATTTTTCTTAAAAAGAGAAGCGAGTGGACATCATAGTCTACATTATTCTTCTAATGGATTGCTCATTCCGCTTGTTATCATTGATCTGAACTTTGTTCAAGAATTTAACTACAGTTCTTGATATAAACCTTATTATTTATTATATTCAGTTAAGAACTCAACTATTGAAGGCTAATGATAATTTATTTGTCATTATCTTAGTCATGATATTTTCTTACTAGGCTATTTGAGCTCACCCTTTCCTTTTGTTCTATTGTTTTTCAACAGAAGATGAGAGAGAGTAGTTGGGTCTAGCCAGGGAATGGAGTGAAGGTCCAAGGGATAGCTATAGTAGTCTTCACATATTGTAAATACTGTGACAATAATAATAAAGACTTAATTGTGTATTATCGAGTTCTGTATTTTTGTGCTTTGCACTGAATTATAATAATTTTGTTGTAGTCTTTTGGCGTCTCAAATTGGGCTGTGTAGGCCCGGATTTGGGGGCGTCACAGTTTGGGTCCATTTTCGGTGGCCATTGTCATTAAGGGTTGAATCAAATTTATTATAAACCCAAACACTTTAGCATTATAATTAAACAAACTAGCCCAACCTTGCAATTCTCGTTAGCCAAACTCAACAGCCTAAAATGTGTGACATGTTTGTTTTTTTTTTGTTTTTTTTTTGTGACCGTCATCATGGGACAAGAAGCCAGGAATCTGAGAGCTTTATGTGCATAGAGAAGTGAGGTTATAGGGGGTTGAAAGGTGACTTGATAGGCTGTATAGGAGCAGCGACGATGGGAGTTCATAGGCCATTTAGGGGGCTATTTCGGCAATCTCGAGGGCAGGTAGTAGAGGTCATGTTAGGAGCCATATTAAGCTTGCAATAGCTGGGGGAGGGGAGATACTTCTACTAATACCCAACTGATATTCACAATCAATCAATTGCTTAAATAATTATGTATGATAAACTAAACCATTCTAAGAGAGAACTGCCGAGAGTGAAATAGAGAAAGGCAGGTGGAAGAAGGAGAAGAAGAAGAAGAAAAGATAAGTGCAACAACTAGTTTAAATTTCATAAACCACTATTGAAAATCCTCTAAACAACTAAGATCAAAGATTCATTAAGCTAACAAGGTATAAAAATGTTCTATCCATAGAGCTTTTAATTAACAGATGTATGTACAATTGCTTTAGTTGTTCTATGTTTTATTGTTGTGGGAGTTATTTGTTGATTGTGTGGGATCATGGTAGATCCATAGAAGTTATAAGGAAGGGTAATGGAATGAGATATGTGTTTAGTTGGTTATAAGGTGTATACTATGTTAGATTTGTTAATGGATGCACGCTAAGTGTTTGCTAAAAGTTTTGAGAGAATTAATTTCAAGTTGTTCTATTTTAGTGTGTATGTTAATGAGGAATACATGGGATTGATGTATATGATGATTAAATGAATCACCTTAGTAACATAAGTAAACTAAAAAGAAAAGATTCACTAAATTTTGATTGATGGGCTGTTTTGTTGTTCAACTAAAATAAGGGCTATTTTGTTTCTTCAAACTAAACAAGGAACTGCTACATTTTTAAAATAAAGGGGATGCTACATCTTAATATAAGGGCTGTTATATGTATCAAATAAATGGTTGCTATTGTTCATCTAAAATTGTTGTTTTGTGGCTAAAATATGTGCAATAAAACTATTGTTTTAAGGCAGCAATATGGCTACTAGTTGTGCAATAAAATGACTGCAATGTCTTTGTTTTTAAGGGCTGCTATGTGTTAATTTTTTTTAATAAAAGGGTTGCTATGTTTCAAATAAAATAGAAAATAAGGGTTGTTATTTTACAGTTGGCTGTTTTGTTCCTTTTTAAATATAAGGGGTTGATGTGTTTTGCTTTTCAAAGGAAAACGGGATGTTTTGTATTAAAGGGGTTGCTATAGTTTTTAAAACAAAATTAGGGGCTGCTTTGTTTCCTTAAATTAAATAATGGCTACTGTGATTTTTAAATAAAAGAAAAGGACTACTATGAGTTTTTAAATGAAAAACGGGGCTGCAATGGTTTTTAAAGAAGAGAAGGGCTGCCATATGTTTTAATGAAAAAGAAGAGTGGTTGTGTATGTTTTTAAAACCAAACAAGGGCTGTTTTGTTGGAGTTTAAATATTACAACTTTATAGAATTTTATTATTATATATTAAAGTTATTATGTGAATCTAATAAATTACTATCAATGTATGTGTTTAGTATGGCAATAAATTTAGTAATTGTGAGTTTTCTAAAGCTCTACAATATGTAATATAGGTGATCGTTCAAAGATCCATTTGAATATGTGGTAGATATCTAGATAATTTTTAAACCAATTATGAAATGTATCTATTTGAAACGCTAAATTATAAAGATTTAATTTTTACCAAGATGATGTGCCATATGTATTTTGTGTGTTGAACCTACATGAAGGAAATATGCTATCTTGGATAAAAGCATGAAAAGAGATGTTGGTTTGAACTATGAATGTGTTGAAATAAAGTGTTGATATTTTATGTTAATGAATCTATGTAGTGAATTTTTTCTAATGGAATATGTTTTATAAAAAGATTGACTTACTCAAGGATGAATAGATATGTATGGGTGTATATAAATGATTTGAGAAATGAACATGATTTATTTTTTTAGTTAGATGGAAATTGGCGATTTATGTAATATTTTGGTAAAGGAAAACTTGATATGTGGGAAGGCTTCTCATGATGTTGGTTAATAATGTTAAGAATGAAAATGAAGCTCTAAGTTTGTAAAAGTGAATCATGTATTGTATAGTCTTGAAAATTATCAACTAAGGTAAGGATGTACACTAGCAATATATGTTTGCAAGCTAAACTACTAATATCAAATTAGTACGTGTTAAAAGCAAAAGAAAAAGGATAAGAATTAATATAGTTATAAGGATTAATAATAGTTAAGGATTAATATAGTTATAAGGATTTATAATAGTTACAAATGCGATTCAATGAAAAACAAAATCAAGGATGCATTAAATAGTGAAATAAACTAATATTTGTTTTAAATACAAAGTAATGGTATATTAAACCAACATGAAATTATGTAAAGTTGATTTAAATTAAAAAATTATAAAATTAGTTTAATTAAACTAATTTGAACAAAGCATTGATATTGAGGTGTTATGTGTATAATGTCGGAGCATAATTACGTTGTGATTAACTAAGGTGGTATACGCTAAATGTGTATTGTTTACGTGCTAGGTTATTAATTTTAAACTAATTTGAGAAATACATTAATAAGGTAATGTGGTATGTGTCAATGTGGGTGTTGTATTAAATGACGACTAGTACCTTAAACTAGGACGCGATACGTTTGATAGTGAAAATGTGACTTGTAATTTGTGGGTCGATATTATTATATATGTAGGCTATATACGCGACGAGGTATCAAAGGTAAACGTAATGGACGAATGAGGCAAGTTCCCTAACCTTAAATTATATTGAGCAAGTTTCCTAATTTATGCACACTTTATTATTCTATGCAAGTATTTTGACTGCAAGTATTCTATTCAAACTTGGTTTTAAAGTTCTTAAACCATTATTGTATGTCATGCTCGTACGTATGTGCACTTATAATATTGTTTATTTATTGAACTGCTTGAACTTAAAGTTCTATTGTGCATAAATTGCACCATAATTGTACGTTTATGCTATATTGTTTTGGTTATACAAGTTATTAACATGAGATCTTAAATTCATAAATTCTTGTAAAGCTTATCCAAACCAATTAATTGGTGCGGACTTTTAAACGAGACTGAGATGAAAAACCCTCATAGTAGGGGTAACTTTTATGTCGAGAATTTGACCTTGTGCACTATGACTAAGTGTTATGCATAACATAAGGTACAATAAACTGATCATCTAAGTATTTGCAGAAGAGTGTAATTTAATCTTTAAAGTTGACTTATACTCTTAAGGTAGTTAGTCGTTTACTGATAATTCTTCTATGTGTTTACGGTCCTTAAAGACCACTCAGTATGAAAATTCAGATCTTAATTTCGGATATTGAAACATTTGTATTTGAGCATAATTCTTGTACTGAAACATTTACCTTCCAACTTATTCTTCGTATTGAATCATTTACACTTGAGCTTATTTTATTCTTGATGTTGAATTATTTTTGATTTTTTCAAAAATTTGATACAATTGTTGAAGGTTATTTTCTAAATCGTTATTCTGTCTTGAGATATTCTGTCATAAATTATCTTATACTTGCTGAGCAACTCAAATTGCTCACTCTTGCATAAAATATACTATTTCAGCTAAGCCAGAGTAGACCGAAGAAGCCGCAAAGGACAAGGGCGAGGGAAAATTGAACGTGTAGTATTGCTTATGTATTTGTGTTGTTTTGGTTTACTTAATATTGTAAACCTTTTTGAACGATATATGTTGTATTTAAGGTTACACAACCTGTGAATGATGTAAGACTATTTCATTATAATATAATTTTGTTATTCCGCATTATTAATGGGGTAGTTAGAATTGATGTATGAGTAGTATCGTGAGCACCAAATTCGAGGTTGAGGCGACCTGGATTTGGGGGTGTCACAAGGCCACTTCGTGCGTTAATTTACAACCCTCTTTATATCATCTATAACTTACAACAATATTATAATTGTTAAAACACAATTATTTAAAACTTTACAACACTTTTTTATTTCAGAATTGTAATCTTTAATAACCTTTTGAACAACTCAGATCATATATAACATGACTTAGTCTATTACAACGATTTTGAGTACACATAAGCTCACAATCCAACAAGAAGTTGTTATGACTATACATTGACTTCTCTTATCTATTCGAGTTCACTAATATTATAACTCATTTAGCATAGGTTCGTCTTTTATAACAATTACAAGTCTTCTAACCAAGAATATTACAACAGTATAAGTATTCCAACATGCTACAACAAAGGGATATATTCACTCTAACAACAAGGTTTTATAACTAAACATAACTTCAATTATTTCATTTGTTTTTACTGGTGTGACACCCCCAAATATGGGCCCGCATAGTCCAAACTTGAGTTGTCAAAATACACAACAAGTATTACAATACAACGTACCATAATACAGTATTCAAATAATACACAACTTAGTCTTCATTATTATTATCACACTATTTTACAACTTATGAAGACAAATACTGCTACAACTCGGATCTTCACTCCATCCACCGACTTGACCCAACTACTCTCTCATCTCCTGTTGAAAAATAATGGAACAAAAGGAAAGGGTGAGCTCAAATAGCCCAGTAAAGAATATCATGACTAAGATAATGACAAATAAATTATCGTTAGCCTTCAACAGTTGAGTTTTTGATAGAATAATTTAAACAGCAAGTTTTAATTCAACAACTGCAGTTAAGTTCTTAAACAAAGTTCAGATCAAAAACTGTAGCAAAATAACAACCATTAAAAAAATCATATGGACCATGATGTCCACTCACTTTTCTTTTTAAGAAAAACATCATCAACTTTTATCATTTGAAACACTACTGGCCATGATAATACAATTTCACAGTTCCTGGTCATAATAATGCAAATCAACAGTTTATCTTTGCACTACGGGCCAAAGATATTCAATATAGCACCAACGATCATGATTATACCAGTCTACAGCCTTTGGTTATAATCATACTAAACAACAGTTTATCTTTACCCTAGGCCAAAGAGAACATTCTCCACGTACCTTAAAAGACACATCATCAAATATATTGTCTTTAACATATTAACGCATTTAACCTATCAACACATTTTTCCAATCTGTGCCTCAGGCCACAGATATCAACAACAATTTGATTCTTGATTATTAGAATAATAACAGAGTTATTAATAATGAACAAAAGAAACAGGATAACCAATAAATATCGGAAGTTTATAATTTTTACTTTGTGCAGATTTAAATAATGTTCAAATTATCAACATGATGTGGAGTGAAATTCAAAAATGATATTCAAGATCTACAATTCAGAATAACGGTTACAGTTCAATAGAAACGTTCACGTAAATAGGAATGTGCAATTGAAATGATATTAAATGAAGCACAAACAATTAAGAAAATTATAATCATTTCAGAAGTTTTACTAGACAATACTTATCATAGTAAGTTTAAGAGTATAAAATAAATGATATCACTTACCATAGTAAGTTTCAATAATGGAAGATAAAAAATATGGTAGCCCTTATAAGTAAGAAAGAAAATAATATCCATTTATGATGATGAAAAGAATGATACCCCTTACCTTATCACGTGACTGGATATTGATAAAAATGAAATTGATCAACCTAAATATTTATAATATAATTATGCACTATCAAAATTATATATGATAACTCATATATTGCACTATCAAAATTATTTATCTAATATAAATTTTTGTAGTGTAAAATAATAACTTCAAAAATAATTTTTGAAATAATATTTCAAAATAAATATTCTAAAGAAAGCTTTTTAAAATAAATCTTCTCAAAAAAAAGTCTTATAAAGGAAGATTTATGAATACTGTGTGAAATAGGTATTTGTACAATTACTACTTTTTAATGAAATACTTACTTAAAAAATTCCTACACTCCTTTTTATTTTCAAACACTCGCGATAACCTTACTATTCTCAAAGAAAACTCACAAAATACTTGTAGAAATTTTTTATGTTTTAGGTGTGATTTTTCTATTCAGCTGAGCAAGCTATTTATAGAAGAAAAGAATGTACTATACGTGTGGAAGGTAAGTGGCATGCGGCATGCCAGTGCTGAGAATTCAGCAAAGGCAGCAGCAGCCACTGCTACCAAACTTTCCCAGCAACCATTTTCATTTTCATTTCTCATGTGGCCTCCACAGAGGGCCCACATGTTTACTGTTCAAAATAGTAAAATTTAATTTAATTTTTTTTCCTGTGGGTCCAACATATATAATAAAATAATGCTACAACAATAATTCAACAATAATGTAAGAAATACGTTATAGATCATTATTAATTTAGTAATATAAATTACTATATATTCGCTACTATGACAATTTTTTGGTTCAATAATTTTAAAATACAGTGCACCAACAATTATTGACTCAATGATATGAAATACAGTATTATGACAATTATTGAATCAATAATGTAAAATACTGTGTAACAACAATTATTGATGAATATTGTGCAATGACCACGTTATCAGATCAATAATATAAGACACTGTGCAATACCGTGTGCTACTGTAGAATACCGTGTGCTACACTAAAATACCATAAAATATCATATGTTACTATTCTTTTATCACCGGTATTTTAACAGTTAAAAGTGATAACACCGTTGACTATTTTTATTTAAAAAGTTTACTTTTGTCATTTTCTATATCCGACGAATATTCTGTTGTGGGGTCCACCAATGATTAGTTATTTCGGTGCCGTCGTATGACTCGAATATTCCCCGACAAAACGAATATTGTCCAACAAAATAAAATTTGCACATAACATCCTTAACTTTTAACTTTATCAATTTAACCACTTACTGTTTCAGGAAAAAATATATATGAAAAAAAATTACTTTTCTATTTCATAAAATTCTTAGTCTTACAACCTTCCCTTTTTATGAAATTTCGTCCCCGAAATTGGCGTACCTGACATTTTGAAGAGATAAGGATACTTAGATTTCATCTCAGATTCTAGCTCCTAGGTCATTTTCTCAGTATCTTGGTTACTCCATAAATTCTTGACTTTAGGTATAACCTTTGAGCGTAGGATTTGCTCCTTTTTATCTAGGATCTTAACAGGTACCTCCTCGTACGTTAAATCATCTGCTATAACGTCTGGTTCTAACTCAATGACGTGGTTTGGGTACTTCACATATTTACGTAACATAGATATGTGAAAAACGGTATGGATGCGGGACATACTTGGCAGTAAAGCTAGTCTGTAGGCTACGGTTCCTACTCGATCGAGGATTTCAAATGGGCCAATAAATCGAGGGTTGAGATTTTCTCTCTTTCTGAATCTCGTAACTCCTTTCCATGGAAAAAACACATAAAAATAAATGGTCTCCGATGTTGAAACTTTCGTCCCTTCAATGAAGATCAGCATAACTCTTTTGTCGTTCTTATGCAGTCTGTATTCGTTGTCGGATCATTTGGATCTTTTCTGTTGTCAAGCGTACCAATTCAGGTCCTAACAGTTTTGTTTCTCCTACCTCATTCCAACATACTAGAGAGCGACACTTGCGTCCATATAAAGCCTCAAATGGAGCCATGCCCATATTTGCTTGGAAACTGTTATTGTAGGAAAATCCAACCAATGACAAGTACTTATCTCAACTTCCTTTGAAGTTTAGTACGCAAAGTCTCAAAAGATCTTCGAGGATCTGGATCGTCCTTTCCGATTGTCCGTTCATTTGAGGATGGTATGCAAAACTAAAATGCAGTTCAGTGCCCATAACTTTTTGTAGACTGATCCAAAAGCGTGAAGTGAATCTAGGATCTCAATCAAAAACTATGAAAACTGACATGTCATGTAATCTCACAATCTCATTTATGGACATACCAAAAAGATGCTCAAGTGAAAAGTTTTTTCGTATAGGTAAGAAATGAGCTGATTTGGTCAATCTATCTACGATGACCCAAATTGCATCTAAGCCTTGAGAAACCTTTAGAAGACCCGTCACGAAGTCCATATTGATATGTTCTCACTTCCATTCAGGAACCTCAAATGGTTGTAATGGACCCTTAGGCACTTGATGCTCTGCCTTGACACGTTGACTAGTTAGGCACCTTGAGATAAATTTTACAAAATCCCTTTTCATATTGTTCCACCAAAATATATGTCGAAGATCACAATACATTTTGGTACCTCCTAGGTGGATTGCAAACGGCGTGTTGTGTGTCTCTATCATGATTTTACGCTTCAATTCAGGATCGTTAGGAACATGGAGTCGAAAGTTGACTTGAAGTATTCCTTGCTCGACAATTCTTATTTCGGGAATAGCACTTTCTTGTACTTTCTTCATCATGCTCATCAGTTCCGGATCAGTAGCTTGAGCATCTTTAATTTTATCGATTAAAGCCGGTACTACTCATACGTGCGCAATCTTCAAGTGGGTCCCTGGTATATTTAGCTCTATCTCCATCTTTTGTAAATCATACAAAATACGCTTTTGTGTTATCAGCAGTGTACTTGTACTCACATAAGATCTTCTGCTCAAAGCGTCAGCTACAACGTTTGCCTTTTCCGGGTGATACTGGATGGTGTGATCATAATCCTTCAACAGCTCAAGTCAACGTCGTTGTCGCATGTTGAGTTCCTTCTGAGTGAAGAAATATTTGAGGCTTTTATGATTCGTATAGATATCTATTTTTTCTCCGTACAAGTAGTGTCTCCAGATCTTTAACACGAAAATAACCACTGCCAACTCTAGATCATGAGTAGGGTAATTTTTCTCATAATTTTTGACTTGTCGAGAGGCATAGGCTATAACATTTTCATGTTGCATAAGAATACAACCTAGACCTTTTCCTGAAATATTGTTGTAAATAACAAATTCTCCCGATCCTGATGGTATGGTCAGAACAGGAGCTAAAACAAGTCTCCTCTTGAGTTCTTGGAAACTTTTCTCGCATTCCTCGTTCTATACGAATTTGGTGCTTTTTCGAGTAAGCTGAGTTAATGGAGTGGCGATTCGAGAAAATTCTTCTATAAATCTCCAATAATAATCAGCTAGACCTAGAAAGCTTCGGACTTCCGTTACTGTCTTGGGTTGTTCCCAATTTAGTATTGCTTCAATCTTTGTAGGGTCAACTGATATTCCTTGTCTTTGAATTATATGCCCAAGGAACGTGACTTCCTCAAGTCAGAACTCACATTTCTTCAATTTGGCATATAGTTTATTTTCGCGAAGCTTTTGGAGTATCAATCTCAGGTGTTGTTTATGATCCTCATGACTCTTTGAGTATATGAGGATGTCATCAATAAAGACAACCACAAAATAATCCAAATATTCTTTGAATATTCGGTTCATCATGTCCATGAAAGCTGCAAGAGCATTGACTAGTCTAAAAGGCATGACTAAGAACTCATAATGCCCATAACGAGTTCTAAAAGCAGTCATTGAAATTTCCTCATCTTTAACCTTCAACTGATGATATCCAGAGCGTAGATCAATATTCGAGAAATGTTGGGCATCCTGCAATTGATCGAACATGTCAGTAATCCGAGATAACGGGTACCTGTTTTTTATAGTGACATGATTCAATTCTCGGTAGTCAATACACAATCCTATACTCCCGTCTTTCTTCTTCAAAAATAAAACAGGAGCACCCCAAGGTGATGCACTCGGATAATGAAATCAGTATCCAACAATTCCTATAGTTGGACTTTTAACTCTTGAAGTTCAATGGGAGTCATTCGGTATGGGGCTTTGACAATGGGCTTAGTACTGGGTTCAAGATCAATATAGAATTTAATTTCTCGGTTTGGGGGTAAGCCAGGAAGTTCTTCAGGAAATATATTAAAAAAGTCATTAACAATGAGAATATCATTCAAGTTTGACGTGTTTTTGTTCAAATCAGTGACATGAGCTAAAAAGGCTTGACATTTGTTTTTCAATAAATGAATGGCTTTATGGCTAGCAATAACAGTTATAGATTTCATTGGTTTAGTTGCTTAAATTTGCATGACATGTTGATTAGGAATATGAAAACTAATAATCTTATGAAAATAATCAATTTTAACATGATGGGTAGTCAACCAATCAATTCCTAAAATCACATTAAATTCATGCATTTTTAAAGAAATAAGGTTAACGGGTAATGTGAGGTTGTTGATTTGAACTAAGCAAGATTTATATACAGTAGATGTAATGGTCATTTCACTTAATGGGGTTTCAACTGATAAGTCAAAGTCTAAGCCTTCAGGAGTTAAGTTTAATCGTTGAGCATACATAGGTGAGATAAAAGAATGGGTAGAATCAGTATCTAACAGGGCATAAACTTCACGAAAATTTATGAATAGCTTACCGGTTATCACTTCGTTCGAGTTTCGTGCCTTTAGGATGTCACAACAAAAGCTCTCCATTGAACTACCGATTTTTCCTTATCCATGCTAGCTTTTGGTATCATCATTGCAGCTGGACTTGATTTTGTAACAGGACAAAATCGAGCGACATGACCCTCATTCCCACAATTGTAGTATAACTTGGACTACTGAGTACAGTTTGGACTGATATGACCCTCCTGACCACACCTGTAACATCTTACCGGTGGTCGATCTCTTCCCCTTGAAATTGGTGTCGGTACTGGTACTGGTACCGGTGTCCTTCCATAATCATTATGGTATCTTTTCCTCTTGAAATTGTTCCCACTAGATTCTCCTCCTCTGTTATTCGATACTGGATTACCACCGAAGTACTGGTTACCTCCTCTAGGGTTCTCGTTCTTGTGATTGTTGTTATTTCTCTCTCTATATTGATCATTGACTCTTGGCTGCAATATTTCATCTGTTTGCTTTACCCGTTGAGCCATATCCACAACATCTGAATACAAACTAAATTTATGAGAGCTAAGTTGTTGACAAATTTTGAGTCTCAGACCTCGCAAAAATATACGACTCATTCGTGCTTCGTCATCCACCAAATGGGTCGCGAAACTAGATAATTCGGCAAACTTAGCTTTATATTGAGAGACTGTCATGTTTCTCTACTCCAGTTTAATGAATTCCACCTCTTTCATATGACGGATGCTTTCTGGGAAGTACTTTTCATTAAACAACTCTTGAAATTATGTCCAAGACATCTCGAGTGCCAAAGGGTGGATACGTTTTACCGCTTCCCACCAATGGTTCGCCTCACCTCGTAACATAAAAGTGGCGAATGACACCTTCTGATCATTAGCACATTGTAAGACATCAAATATTTTTGTCATCTACTTCAGTCATTCCTCCGCGCTTTGAGTGGGTCAGGCTTCTTGAGGAATTCAGGTGGTCCCAATTATTTAAATTGTTTGACAGTGACCGTCCTCGAATTACCACTATTTCTTCCGTTATTGTTGACTAGATTTCCTCTTACTTAATTCTGCATGAACTGCATGAAGTTCCTAAAAAATCCATCATTCATCATGTTATCAAGAACATTATTTCCTCAGTTGACAGGAGGATTATTTGTGGCCTCTAGATTCTCAGCTACATTGGTTTTGGGCACTCCATAGTTAACTTCCTAATTTCCAGATGTCATACTTAACTGTGGTCACAAAATAAATGTTAGTTAAACAAATTTACTCATCACTTCATGTCCCTATATTCAAATCGACTCATTAGATAACAAAATCTAATTTAGGTGGGACACACTAGTCACTGATTCTATTCGTCCCTCCCCTCCTAGTTTTAACCCCAAATCTCCATTAAATACCATATCCTTAAGTTCTGATCCCAACTATGATACCCCCAAATCTGGGTCCACACAGCCCAAACTTGAGTTGTCAAAATATACAACAAGTATTACAATACAACGTATAACGTACCATAATACAGCATTCAAATAATACACAACTAAGTCTTCATTATTATTGTCACACTATTTTATAACTTATGAAGACTAATACAGCTACAACTCAGACCTTCACTCCATCCCCCGACTAGACACAGCTACTCTCTCATCTCCTGTTGAAAAATAATTGAACAAAAGGAAAGGGTGAGCTCAAATAGCCCAGTAAAGAATATCATGACTAAGATAATAACAAATAAATTATCGTTAGCCTTCAACAGTTGAGTTTTTGATAGAATAATTTAAACAACAAGTTTTAATTCAACAACTGCACTTAAGTTCTTAAACAAAGTTCAGATCAATAATTATAGCAGAATAACAACCATTAGAAAAATCATAGTGACCATGATGTCCACTCGCTTCTCTTTTTAAGAAAAACATCATCAACTTTTATCAACTGAAACACCACTGGCCATGATAATACAATTTCACAATTTCTGGTCATAATCATGCAAGTCAACAGTTCATCTTTGCACTTCGGGCCAATTATATTCAATGTAGCACTAACGGTCATGATTATATTAGGCTACAACCTTTGGTCATAATTATACCAAACAACAGTTCATCTTTGCCTCAGGCCAAAGAGAACATTCACCAATTGCCTTAAAAGACACATCATCAAATATATCGCCTTTAACCTATCAATACCTTTAACCTATCAACATATTTATCCAATCTGTGCCCTAGGCCACAGATATCAACAACAATTTGATTCTTGATTATTAGAATAATAACGGATATATTAATAATGAACAGAAGAAACAGGATAAACAATAAATATTGAAAGTTTATAATTTTTACTTTGTGCAGATTCAAATAATGTTCAAATTGTCAACATGATGTGGAGTGAAATTCAAAAATGATATTCAAGATCCACAGTTTAGAATAACGGTTACAGCTCAATAGAAAGGTTCACGTAAATAGGAAGGTGCAATTGAAATGATATTAAATGAAGCACAAACTGTTAAGAAAATTATAATCATTTCAGAAGTTTTATCAGGCAATACTTACCATAGTAAGTTTAAGATTATAAAAGAAATGATATCCCTTATCGTCGTAAGTTTGAATAATGGAAGATGAAAAAGATGGTATCCCTTACAAGTAAGAAAGAAAATAATATCCATTTATGATGATGAAAAGAATGATACCCCTTACCTTATCACCTGACTGGATATTGATAAAAATGAGGTTGATCAACCTAAATATTTATAATATAATTAGTAATTATCACATATAAATTTCAAGGTGTATGATAACTCATATATTATGAACTATCAAAATTATTTATATTATATAAATTTTTGTAGTGTAAAATAATAACTTTAAAAATAATTTTTGAAATAATATTTCAAAATAAATATTCCAAAGAAAGCTTTTTAAAATAAATCTTCTCAAAGAAGAGTCTTATAAAGGAAGATTTGTGAATACCGTGTGAAATAGGTATTTGTGCAATTACTACTTTTTAATAAAATATTTACTTGAAAAATTCCTGCACTCCTTTTGATTTTCAAACACTCAAGATAACCTTACTATTCTCAAAGAAAACTCACAAAATACTTGTAGAAAAATGTTATGTTTTAGGTGTGATTTTTTCTATTCAGCTGAGCAAGCTATTTATAGGAGAAAAGAAGGTACTATGCGTGTGATAAGTAAGTGGTGTGCGGCACGCCAGTGCTGAGAATTCAATAAAGGCAACAGCAGCCACTGCTACCAAACTTTCCCAGCAACCATTTTCATTCTCATTTCTCATGTGGCCCCCATAGAGGGCCCATATGTTTACTATTCAAAATAATAAAATTTAATTTAATTTTTTTTTCTTCCTGTGGATCCAACATATATAATAAAATAATGTTACAACAGTAATTCAACAATAATATAAGAAAACACGTTATAGATCATTATTAATTTAATAATATAAATTACTATATATTCGTTACTATAACAATTATTTGGTTCAATAATTTTAAAATACAGTGCCCTAGTAATTATTTACTCAATGATATGAAATACAGTGTTATGATAATTATTGAATCAATAATGCAAAATACTGTGTAATAACAATTATTGATGAATACTGTGCAATGACCACGTTATCAAATAAATAATATGAGACACTGTGCAATACCGTGTGCTACTGTAGAATACCGTGTGTTACTGTAGAATACCATGTGCTACAATAAAATACCATATGCTACCATTCTTTTATCACCGATATTTTAACAATTAAAAGTGATAAAATCGTTGACTATTTTTATTTTAAAATGTTACTTCTGTTGTTTTCTATATCCAACAAATATTCTGGTGTGGGGTCCACCAATGATTAGTTATTTCGGTGCCGTCGTACGACCCGAATATTCCCCGACAAAATGAATATTATTCGACAAAATAAAATTTGCACATAACATCCTTAACTTTTAACTTTATCAATTTAACCATTTATTATTTCAGAAAAAATATATATGACGAAAAATTAATTTTATATTTCATAAAATCCGGGGTCTTACAACCAAGACCTCTGAATTTTTCGTTCTTCTCTGAAAATATTAGTTTAACTCTTCTTAGAAATTTGGCGCCACCAGTTTCCACCACCGCTGGTTAACCAGTTAATTTCTCTCTTTAAAAGAAAAATCATAGAGCCTCCGGCAACATGAGGTGCACGACGTCCAAGCTACGTTCGACACCACTTGACCGTTGCCCACTCCGACTATTACCGCTATCTAATACCACTAATCCTACCCCTCCACGTGTCCCCTCCCCCCTCCTTCCCCTATCCACACTCCACCAAAACAATAACTGTTCTCTGCCACTCACAAATATATAATCACTACCGCACCAAAACCCCCCATTAAACTCCCTCACATTTTATCATAATCAAGCTTTTCTATATATCCCAAAAGTCAACAAAGCCCAAATCAATACACCTACAACAAAGTAAAACGATAGTGAAGTACATCTTCGTCATCAATAACATCATCATTCAAAAAGCGATGGTGAAAAAGAAGAAGAAGAAGAAACAAAAACACAGGAGAAAGAAGATGTGACGCCCCCAAATCTGGGCCCACACAGCCCAAACTTGAGTCGTCAAAAGACTACAACAAAATTATTACAACAAAGCACAACGTACTACAATACAGTGTATAATAATACACAACTAAGTCTTCACTAATATTGCCACACTATTTTACAAAACGTGAAGACTAAGTTAACTATTCCTCGGACCCTCACTCCATTCCCCGGCTAGACCCTGTTATGTTTTCATCTCCTGTTGAAAAACAATGGAACAAAAGAAAGGGTGAGCTCAAATAGCCCAGTAAAGAATATCATGACTAAGATAATAACGAATAAATTATCATTAGTCTTCAACAGTTGAGTTCTTGATAGAATACAATAGACTACAAGGTTTATATCAAAAACTGCAGTTAAATTCTTAAACAACGTTCAGATCAATAATAGCAGCGGAATGAGTAATCTATTCGAAGAATAATGCAGACTATAATGTCCACTCGGTTCTCTTTTTAGGAAAAACATCATCAACTTTTATCATCTGAAATATCATTAGTCAAGATAATACAAATTCACAGTTCCTGATCATAATCATGCAGATCAACAGTTCATCTTTGCACTACGGGCCAAAGACATTCAATATAACACCAACGGTCATGATTATACCAGATTCAGCCTTTGGTCATAATCATACCAAACAACAGTTCATCTTTGCACTACGGGCCAAAGAGAACATTCACCACGTGCCATAAAAGACACCGAACAGATGTATCGCCTTTAACCTATTATATCGCCTTTAACCTATCATCTGTTCAACAAATATATCACATCTGTGCCCCCGGCCACAGATATTCACAACAGCTTGATTTTTGGATGATTAGAATGATATAAATGATGAACAGAAGAAATAGGATAACAATAAGTATCGGGAGTTTACTTTGTACAGATTCAAATAATGTCCAAATTGTCAACATGATGTGGAGTGAAATTTAAAAATGATATTCAAGATCCACAGTTCAGAATAACGGTTACAATTCAATAGAAAGGTTCACGTAAATAGGAAGGTTCAGTTGAAATAATGAAGTTCAACTATTATGGAACATATAATATTTTCAGGAATTATAGAAGCAATAGTTCCATAATAAATTTCGATTTAGGAGTATGAAAGAAAATAATATCCCTTACCGTAGCAGGTTTGATTAACAAAAGGTGAAGGAAATTAATACAAAGGGTTATTCACCAACAGGCGGCAATCCGCTCCGTAAGGTTATTCCCACAATTTAATAGAATTTGAGTACAAAGAGTTATTCACCAAACAGGCGGCAATCTGCTCCGTAAGGTTATTCCCACAATTTAATAGAATTTGAGTACAAAGAGTTATTCACCAAACAGGCGGCAATCCGCTCCGTAAGGTTATTCTCAGAGATTAATAATGAATGAATACGAAAGGTTATTCACCAACAGGCGGCAATCCGCTCCGTAAGGTTATTCCCACAATTTAATACATGGAAATAAAAGGCACGTCTTATGAGTAAGGAAGAAACAATATTATTATCGAGAATCAAATAATGATAATCCCTTACCATAGTATGTTTGAATAATGGAAGATGAAAAAGATGGTATCCCTTACCTTAACACGTGACTGGATATTGATTTAAATGAGGTTGATTAACTTGAACAGTACACGTATACTTATAGATCTTCACAAATACTCAAGATGACTTAAGCACACTTAGAGAGAACTTTCACAAGAAGTATTTAGAGAGAGAAAGAAAGAACAAGTAAGGAAGTTTATGAAAAATCCTTAAGTTAAGGCTTCTATTTATAGCCAAAAATCTTATCATTCATTTAATCTAAACCATTCATTTAAAGATCATCTTTTAATCTACACCATCCATTTCAAATATTATATTATCTTTAATCTACACCATTCATTTCATATCACCTAATAATCACCTAACTTTATATTATAAACAAATCAATTTAATTATTCAACAATAATTCACACTTTAATCTACACCATTCATTTCATATCACCTAATAATCACCTAACTTTATATTATAAACAAATCAATTCAATTATTCAACAATAATTCACACTTTAATCTACACCATTCATTTCATATCACCTAATAATCACCTAACTTTATATTATAAACAAATAACTTTATCAATTCAATTATTATGACTAATTGTTATAAATACAGTATAGTTAGCTCTTAGATATCAAGTCAATAAATTAATGAAATACAACTGTTTAAATAACAACATAATAGAGATAACAATAATGTAAAATAAAGCATACGTTACTGTGTAATGACAATTATTGATTCAATAATGTGAATTACTGTGCATATGTTACTGTGACAATTATTAGGTTCAATAATTTTAAAAACAGTGCAACAACAATTATTGACTCAATGATATAAAATACAGTGTAATGACAATTATTAAATCAATAATGCAAAATACTGTGTAACAACAATTATTGAATTGATAATATAAAATATTATGCAGTGACAATTATCGATGAAATGATGCGTAACAGTTACGGTGTCAATTATCAGACCAATAATATGAGACACTATGCAATACCGCGTGTTACTGTAGAGTACCGAGTGCTACAGAAAATACCAATAACTACTGTATGCTACTATTCTTTTATCACCGGTATTTTAACAGTTCCGTTGACTATTTTTATTTAAAAAGGTTATTTCTGTCGTTTTCTATATCCGACAAATATTCCGTTGTGGGGTCCACAAATAATTTGTTATTTCGGCGCCGTCGTACGACACGAATATTCCCCGACCAAACGAATATTCCCCGACAAAGCGAATATTGTCCGACAAAATAAAATTTGCACATAACATCCTTAACTTTTAACTTTATCGATTTAACCACTTACTGTTTCAAAAAAAATATATATGAAGAAAAATTAAATTTTGTATTTCATAAAATTCGGGGTCTTACAGAAGAAGTGCAGTGTAGCGAATGGGGGACTTCTACAACACCTCCACAAGCTCATCTGATGATGAAATGGCAGAGAGAGAATCCAGATCCGGGGTCGAAACTCGGAAAGAGAGGGGAAGGGGAAAGGGAAATAGGTAAAGATGAGAGGGGAAAGGGAAAGATATAAGAGAAGAGATAGAATAGAGGAATGGGAAAGGGAAAGAGACATAGAGGATATAGAAGAAGGGAAAGAGAAAGGGGCCGAGAGGAGAGAGAATAGGGGAATGGGAAATGGACAGATGTGACACCCATAAATCTGGGCCTACACAGCCTAATTTGAGATGCTAAAAATACACGACAACTATTACAAACAGTACATAGTACAAAAATACATAGCTTAATAATAAACAACTAAGTCTTCACTAGTATTGTCACACTATTTACAACATATAAAAACTACTACAGTTATATCTCAGACCTTCACTCTATTCCCCGGCTAGATCCAGCTACTCTCTCATTTCTTGAAGGACAATGAAATAAACGAAAAGGGTGAGCTTAAATAGCCCAATAAAGGAATATCATGAGTAAGATAACAAAAATAAATTATCATTAGCCTTCAATAATTGAGTCCTTAATAGAATGAACAACAAGTTTTAGTTCAATAATAGTAGCGGAATGAACAATCCATTAGAAGAATCATGTAGACTATAATGTCCACTAGCTTCTCTTTTTCATAAAAACATCATCAACTTTTATCATATGAAATATCACTGGTCACGATCATACCAACAACTGTTATTCTTTGCCTCAGGTAAAAAAGAACATTCATCACGTGCCTTAAAAGACACACAATAATTATATCGCTTTTATCCTAGCATCTGTGTCCCGGGCTATAGATATTCATAACAACATGATTATAATGATTAGAATAAATAGTAGTGATATAAATGATGAACAGAATAAATAGAATAATAGGATAAACAATAGTTATCGAAAGTTTACAATTTTACTTATTCCAAAGTCAAATATTGTTTAAATTATCAATATGATGTAGACTCAAATTCAATAATGATATTCAAGATCCATAGTTCAAAGATAATGGTTAAAGTTCAATAAAAAGATTCAAGTAAATAGGAAGATTCACTTGAAATGATATTAAATGAAGCACAAACTATTAAGAAAATTATAATCATTTTAGAAGTTTTACCGAACAATACTTACCATAGTAAGTTTAAGTGTATGAAAGAAAATGATATTCCTTACCCTAACACATGACTAGATATTGATTTAAATGAAGTTGATCAACTTATATATTTATAATTTAATTAGTAACTATCACATATAAATTTTATGGTGCATACCAATTCGTATAAAATCATCAAAAGTGATTTGATAGTAAAAATTTATGTAGTGTACAGAATAAAGTATAATAAACTTCAAAATAGTTTTCGAAAATATTATTTCAAAATGAATCTTTTAAAGGAAGATTTATAAATACCGTGTGATGTGTGTAGTTACTTGACTAGTTATTATGAAAAGACTTACTTGAATAATACTTGTACTTTTACATATCTTCACAAATACATATGATAGCATAAGCACACTTAGAGATAACTTACACAAAGTAATATTTAGAGAGTGAAAGAAAGAATAAGTAAAAAAGTTTATGAAAAATTCTTAAGTCAAGACATCTATTTATAGCCAAAAATCTTATTATAATCTAAGATTTCTTAATTTAATACAAACCGTATATTTCAAAATAATGTTTAATCCATACACACATTTCATCTTTTAAGATTTCTTTAATTTAAACTATTCATTTAAAGATCATCTTTAATCTACATCGTTCATTTCAAATTCTATAATTATTACATTATTTTTAATCTATACAATTCATTTCAGATTTTCTTTAATCTATATCATTCATTTAATAAAACAACTAACTTTATATATAAAACAACTAACTTTATATATAAAACAACTAACTTTATATATAAAACAACTAAATTTATATATAAATCAATTAACTTTATATATAAAACAAATAATTGTATATAATATATCATAATAAAATAATTTATTTTACATTATTTATATAAAGTAGATAACTTTATATAATTTGTTATAATAAAATAAATAATTTCATCAATTCAATTATTCAACAATAATTTATAATTATTCATTATTATGACCAATTGTTGTAAATGTAGTGTAATTGACTTTCTGAGTTAGATACTCACAATACAAGCAAAAATACCAACTAATAATGGAATACAACAGTTAAATCAATATCATAATAGTGATAATAATAATACAGAAAATAAATAAAAGAAAAAGCACGTTATTGTATAATGACAATTATTGATTCAATAATGTGAATTACTATGCATATACTACTGTGACAATTATCAGTTCAATAATATGAATTATTGTGCATGTGACAATTATTGGTTCAATAAAGTCAGTATTGTACAATAGTCACTTTATCAGTTCAATAATATGAAACACTGTGCAATACCGTATGTTACTGTGCAATACTGTGTTTTACTGTGCAATACCGTGTTCTACTATTCCTTTACCACCGGGTATTTTAACAGTTAAAAGTGATAGTACCATTGACTATTTTTATTTAAAAATGTTACTTATATCGTTTTTCATATATGACAATATTTCGTTGTGGGGTCCACTAATGTTTGGTTATTTCATCGCCGTCGTACTTATCGAATATTCTCCGACAAGATAAAATTTACAAAAAATATTTTTTTTTAACTTTAATTTTTGTCAATTTATCCATTTACCATTTCAGAAGAAAATAAAAAAGTAGATTTAAATCGATAAAAATATTATTTTTTTAATTTTTTCGTTAAAAGTCAACTTGCTTAGACGAAATTTGTGACGGTTTGTAAAAAATAAGTAGTTTAATGAGTTGACTGTTAAAAATTTAAGTCCAGTAATATATTTTTAAACCGAGATTGAGTACTGTGTGAAAAAGAAGATTTTAACCCGAATAAAAAATGGCATTTTCGAAATATTGTTCAATATTTGGCAGTTCAATTACTTCTACATGAGTTTTTAGAGAGCGTATACCATGAGCAATTAGATTTGATGAAAAATCTAACAATTTCACTTGACCTTAAAATCGTAGGTATTTGTTTGTGTTAACTTTTAAAATAAAATTAGTGAAGTGTAAAAATGTACAAATCTCACGTGATTATATAAAATCTACCAATTTTCTTATCCTGTTTATACATATATTTTATATATAACTAAGTACATAGAAATGCTTCTCATACATAGGGGTGACTCAAGATAATTTGAGATCTAGAGCAAAAATTTTAAATGAGACATTTTATATTTAATACGCCATTTATTGACTTTTATGATCAAATTGAACATTTTTTAAATCTATATATCTTATTATTATTTAATATATATGTAAAAAGCCTATAAACATTATAAACTATATAAAATTTAGTAATAATCTCAATGTTTACTTTTTTGAAAATTTAAATATATATGTTTAATTGTTAATTTTAAAAATAGTCAATTTGACTATAAAAGTCAATGGAAGAATTTTATTTTGGGACGGAGGGAGTATTAATATTTTTTATTTAAATAAGATTTTTTTTATACTATTAATTTTTTTAGGTATTTAATAGTTAGATTAGACTATGGACCCTAAGAGATTGATTAAACTTATATTTTTTAAAATCTTTTTTGTATAAACTATTTATAATGTTTAAAAATTTAAGATTTTTTTTTAAAATAGGGACCAAAGCCCAAGGCCTTGAGCTTGAAGCCTAAAATGACGTTCTGCGTCACATTACATAACCAGGTTTCTTTTTTATTCTGATGGCACCGATGTGGAGTCAAACATCATCACTTGCGGTGTTCCAAATACTCATTCCTTTTTATTATATAACAACGACATATATATTAAACTTTAAATTAATTAATATAAATTTATTTAATTTTAATTGATAAAATTATTATAATTATATAGTATATAACAAGAACTAATAATTATAAAATTTATTTTATTTTAAATTTTTATAAGTTATACTAATTTTGAAGTTCAATATGCTTTCGTTTGACCTCAAAAGTTAAATTATATCTCTAATTTTGAAATTGTGAGAGTATTAAATTTTAATAGGTAAATTCTCTTTAAAATCCGTCAATTATTTTTGTCAATGTTTAGAAAATCGAAGCGGTTATCGAACCGAAAAAGTTATCGGGTGGATGAATCACTGATCCAATCAGTGGTCGAACCGTTATTGAACCAGTAATGTCATAAATACATAAAAAAAATATTATTAATAATTAATAAAATCTTAAAATTTTTAATTTTTTATAAATTAAAATATAGTAAAATAATATTATAATATTAATAAAAATATTTTTGTTAAAAATTTGGTCAACCGGTTTTACCGGTTAAATCGATGGTCAAATTTTTTTTGATCCGATCACTGTCAAACTGATTTTTTAGATTGATTAAACCAAAAAGTCGACCGATTCCAATTGAACTGTTGTTAGACAGCGGACAGCGGCCCGATCCAATTTTCTAAACATTTGTGGACTTTGTAAACTTTTGAAAATCATCTATAGTTTGCATGCATTTTTGTGTGCGCTCCAATATCAACTGCGCACACACACACATAACAGTTTATATAATAATCCAACTCTAACATCGCCCACCACCACCTAATTCACGTCAATCCAAATCCCATATCATATATATATATATATATATATATATATATATATATATATATATATATATATCCCTCTGTCATTTCCATGCATCAGCTTCATCATCTCTTCTCTTTCTCTTTTTTTCTCTCTTAATTAGTTGTTGAAGATTTGCTGTTTAATTAATATCGTTTTTGTTGGGGTGTAAATATTTGAGCCACGTGTCATCCTGTAAATATTTAATAAAGCAAGGTTGGTCATACATATAGTCAGCAAGGCAGACGTGAAGGGGTGGGTGGTGACTCACCATTTAAATATTTATAATAGTTAGATATTAGGTGGAGGGAGGCGGTCACTTCAGAGGTAGATATATGGGGAACCAGGAAAGTAAAATGACAGATTATTATCTACAGAGATACATATCACGAAGAGGAAGCAGAAGAGAGGATTATTCACACTTAAAGCCGGCAACACCGTAAAGGAGATAGGGAAGTCGTCTTCTCCAACACACCAAAGATAGAACCGGAATACTTCATCTTGTTCATACTCCGGCACCACGATATATTCATATTTACTGTAATATACAGCGTGTACAACAGGCACTAGCCATGTAACACATTCAACATCATTCTAGTGGATTCCTGGCATATCACCCGTGGTTTTCTCCCGATTTGGGTTTCCACGTAAATTATTGTGTTATTAATTTCAGTATTTACTTGATCAAATATCTTTAATTCCAGCATATTTTGGGCACTTCATTGGTGGCGTATTTTGGGCTGGCCGACCCGGTGATTTCGGCCCACGTCCAAAATCTGACGTCAACATTGGCGCTAGAAGGAGGGGGGCCGACGGCCACAGTAATTTCAAATCACCAAATTATTTCTGAGATAATTTTTATGGCGGTTCAGTTATCTGACTGAAAGAGAATATTCCATCTGAAGCTAAGTTATCCCCATTTATTAAATATTATGATGTTATTATAATAGTTGTTTGTTTATTACATATGTACTTATTTAACTTAGGTATTATTAATTTAGACTTTTGGTCTAGTTTTTCTCTCTCTTCGACGGATGTGTTGGGTGAGGGGTTGGCTCGGTTTCTCTGTGCGGTGGTTTGGCACGGTCCGATAGCGGCAGTGGGGTCGGCGATCAGGTTTGGACTCGGAGGGGGTCGACAGTTCGGCTAGCTTGGGCTGGCGGTGGCGGCTGGGTGGCTCCACCTTGGCAGCGCCTGGGTCGGCGATTTTGGGGGGCGCCTTTTGGTTTGGGTCGGCCGTTTGTGGTTGAGTTCAGCCGTTCGGGTTGGGTGAAGATCGGCCGTGGCAGGTGCAGATCGGTCCGGGCACGGCTGCAGCTCGGCGCTTTGTCAGCTAGTTGGTGTAGTTCGGTGGTCATGGATGGGCTGGGGCTGGGCAGTCCGGTGGATTTGGGTTTCTGGTCATCCGCTTTGTTCACCTCAGCAGCTTTGATGCCAGTTCGGGTTCGTCTGTTTTGGGTCGGCTGTTGGAGTGAGGGGGTCGGCAGTTCGGCAGCCTGCAAACCGAGGGGGTCGGCAGTTCGGCAGCCTGCAAACCGAGGGGGTAGGCAGTTCGGCCGCTCGGCAGGGGTTTGGCAGTAAGTTGGTATAGCTTGGTGGTGGCAGCAGATTGCTGTGCTCCGGTAGTAGCTCAACGGTGGTCGGTGCTGGGCAGTCTGGTCTCGGCGGCGGTTTGACCGGGTGGGTCGGGGTCGGCACTTCAGGCTCGGCCTGCGGTGAGAGGAGCGTGGCTAGGCTATTGTTCGGCAGTGCCTGGGTCGGCCGGCAGTGGGCTGCTCGATAGGTCACAGTGGCTCGGTGGATTGGTGCTCGACGAGGGGAGCTCGGTGGTGACTTCTCCTCGGCAGCGTCTGGGTCAGCCGACTATGGAACGGCCAGGTGGCTCGGCAACTTTGGTGTAGTTCGGCAGCGACCCAACAGCTCGGTATCAGTCAGACAACACGACGGGGGCTCGTTTGTTGCTCGGTCGGGGGGTGCGGCTAGGGGGTTGTGCTCGTAGGGATGGTGCACAGGCACTTGATTCCTCCTCCTCCTCCGACAAGCTACCTCTCATCGTTTACTTCCATGGTGGCGGCTTTGTCTTAGGCAGTTTAGCCTGGAAAAATTTCCACAACTTCTGCGAAAACATGGCCGTTCAAATCCCTGCCGTCGTCGTATCGGTCAAGTATCGTCTGGCCCCGTGCAACCGTCCTCCCGTGGCCTGCCATGACGCCGTGGAAGCGTTGCATGGGATCCAAACCACCAGTGAAGAGTGGCTATTAAAATATGCTGATTTTTCCAAGTACTACCTCATGGGCAACAGTGTAGGCGCCGACTTAGCTTATCATGCGGCTGCGTTCTTAGGTGATGAGCATCTCGGGCATTTGAAGATCCAAGGGTTAATATTGCACCAACCATATTTTGGTGGGACCGCGAGGACACAATCAGGACTAAGGCTGGTTGATGTTAAGGTGTTGCCACTCGGTGCGAAGGATTCCAATCCGACGGTCGGGAGTGGATGGCATGAGATTAAAAGCTGGGGTTGAAGGTTTTGGTGACGGGCTGTGACGGAGACCCGTTGGTTGACCGTCAGGTTGCGTTGGTGAAGATATTGAGGCAGAAGGGTGTGGAAACGGTGTGCAAGTTTGGTGAGGGTGGTTGTCATGGGATTGAATTCTTTGACCCCTCCAAAGCTAGAGCCCTGTATTTGGTTATACAACAATTCATTTAATTTAAAACCAGTCTGCTGGAGGTTAGTGGATAAAATTGCAAAACAGAATGACGAATTTCTAGGGCAAATAGTGGAAGATCATCTGAACAGTCTTAAGAGAGAGAAAATGTGACAGATTGGTGGTGTACAGGTATAAGTAAATTAATAATGGTGGATCGGAGATGGCAGTTTGGTGTTGGCGGTATGACAATTAAAATTTATGTTGAAATTTTTGTCCAACTCTCCTTGTATAAATTTTTATAACAGGAGAGTGGGGGGCAAGATGTTGGGGAGTAAATATTGGAAGTCGGGACTTGCATGTAAAAATCTGATAATGTAAAACTAAGTGGAGAGATAAGGAACAGACTCATGGCAAAACTAGTGGTGCAGTAGTGGTACAAGCAGTAAGGTGGCAGCCAGAACAGAAGGTAGAAGCTCATTATCATATGAAGTATAATCACAATCAAAACTCAACACAACATTCAATCATTTCAGTCGGCGGGGTCACGACGCTATTATCAGAACTTATTATTGAAGCTTTGGTCAAAGTATGGCAAAGCACGGAGATACAAGGTGATTTCTCTCTTAAACATATAACATGGTCTCTCTTGAAGATGCAAAGCTGGCACAAGGCCTCCCGAAGGGTCGGGAGCGTCACCTCGGTGATATAAAGATGGGGGGAGACATAAGGAAGCCCGGTCCTCGAACCGGCACGGTGAAATCAGGTCAGACAACATACATTCATTTATGAGTATATTTATTCATGCATTCATACATACATGTACGAGGGTGGATGACTGACATGAAGATATAAACTGGCTTCTCTTTTGAACTACATATATGTCTTGCATTATATTATAGCGTTCTAAAGTCAGATGGTGTTATAAGGTTGGGTCAACCTCCTTTGTTTCCCTCGGAATACAGGAGCACTGCTTTGTGGATATAGCAGGCGTCCGTATTTTGGTCTGGCTGGGGGGCAGTAATGACCTTCATTCTTAACTTATATCTGGACCGGGACGATCAAGGTGATATAAGGGGTACAACACACCAGTCTCAGGGTTATATGAGGCATCATGGACGGGTCGGTCATGATAATTGTTCTACACCAGTCTCAGGGTTATACGAGGCATGACCGGGACGGTCAAGGGGATATAAGAGGTCCATACCAGTCTCAGGGTTATATGAGGCATCATGGACGGGTCGATCATGATAATTGTTCCATACCAGTCTCAGGGTTATATGAGGCATCATGGACGGGTCGATCATGATAATTGTTCTACACCAATCTCAGGGTTATATGAGGCATGACCGGGACGGTCAAGGGGATATAAGGGGTCCATACCAGTCTCAGGGTTATATGAGGCATCATGGACGGGTCGGTCATGATAATTGTTCTACACCAGTCTCAGGGTTATACGAGGCATGACCGGGACGGTCAAGGGGATATAAGAGGTCCATACCAGTCTCAGGGTTATATGAGGCATCATGGACGGGTCGATCATGATAATTGTTCCATACCAGTCTCAGGGTTATATGAGGCATCATGGACGGGTCGGTCATGATAATTGTTCTACACCAGTCTCAGGGTTATACGAGGCATGACCGGGACGGTCAAGGGGATATAAGAGGTCCATACCAGTCTCAGGGTTATATGAGACATCATGGACGGGTCGATCATGATAATTGTTCTACACCAGTCTCAGGGTTATATGAGGCATGACCGGGACGGTCAAGGGGATATAAGGGGTCCATACCAGTCTCAGGGTTATATGAGGCATCATGGACGGGTCGATCATGATAATTGTTCTATACCAGTCTCAGGGTCACATGAGGTATCATGGATGAGTTGGCCAATTCGGTACTTCGGTCAGCTTGAGATCGATCAACTTCAGTTTGGGATCGACCGGTTTGGTGGGTTCGATCAACTTCAGTTTCGATCGGTCAGCTTGAGATCGATCAACTTCAGTTTGGGATCGACAAACTTCCGTTCGGATCGGCCGGTTTGGTGGCTTCGATCCACTTCTGTTTCGATCAACTTCAGTTTGGGATCGACCAGTTTGGTGGGTTCGATCCACTTCAGTTTCGATCGGTCAGCTTGAGATCGATCAACTTCAGTTTGGGATCGACAAACTTCCGTTCGGATCGGCCGGTTTGGTGGGTTCGATCCACTTCTGTTTCGATCAACTTCAGTTTGGGATCGACCGGTTTGGTGGGTTTGATCAACTTCAGTTTCGATCGGTCAGCTTGAGATCGATCAACTTCAGTTTGGGATCGACAAACTTCCGTTCGGATCGGCCGGTTTGGTGGCTTCGATCCACTTCTGTTTCGATCAACTTCAGTTTCGGATCGGCCGGTTTGGTGGGTTCGATCCACTTCTGTTTCCATCAACTTCAGTTTGGGATCGACCGGTTTGGTGGGTTCGATCAACTTCAGTTTCGATCGGTCAGCTTGAGATCGATCAACTTCAGTTTGGGATCGACCGGTTTGGTGGGTTCGATCAACTTCAGTTTCGATCGGTCAGCTTGAGATCGATCAACTTCAGTTTGGGATCGACAAACTTCCGTTCGGATCGGCCGGTTTGGTGGGTTCGATCTACTTCTGTTTCGATCAACTTCAGTTTGGGATCGACCGGTTTGGTGGGTTCGATCCACTTCTGTTTCGATCAACTTCAGTTTGGGATCGACCAGTTTGGTGGGTTCGATCAACTTCAGTTTCGATCGGTCAGCTTGGGATCGATCAACTTCAGTTTGGGATCGACCAGTTTGGTGGGTTCGATCAACTTCAGTTTCGATCGGTCAGCTTGAGGTCGATCAACTTCAGTTTGGGATCGACCAACTTCCGTTCGGATCGGCCGGTTTGGTGGCTTCGATCCACTTCGGCTTCGATCCACTTCGGTTTCGATCAACTTCAGTTTCGATCGGTCAGTTTGTGTCCGATAAGCTTCAGTTTGAGTTCGATCGACTTCAGTTTGGTTAGCTCATGTTGGGTTCGGTCGGCTTCGGGTTGTCCTGGTCAATTTAGGTTCGATTGGTTCCAATCGGTATGGTTTGCCTAGTTTGGGTTGGGTCAATTCTTTTTTTTAAGTTCAAACATATGAGTTCGACAATTTGAGCCTGTCCAACAGCTTTGGGACAATTTCACAGTTTTGGATTGGTTCGGCAAGTTCACTTCGGAGTTTGTTCGGCGGTCTGTTTGGCAATTTGATATCAGCCTGATGAGGAAGATGATTTGGGTACAACTCGGATGTCCGGATTGGTGCTCGGTTAGAGGAGCTCGGCAACTCACTCTTCAAGCTTTGCGGCCAAGTGTCCAAGCTCGACAACTCACTCTTCAAGCTTTGCAGCCAAGTGTCCAAGCTCGGCAACTCACTGTTCAAGCTTTGCAGTCCAGTGTCCAAGCTCCGCAGCTCAGTGTTCAAGCTCAGCTACTCGGTAGCTCCATCTCGACAGTTTCAAGATCGGCAATTTGGGTGCAACTCGGCAGCATAACAGTTATATTTGGTGTTTCAGATGGACTTTTTTGCATTACTCTCCTATTATAAATTTTCTTATAACAGGAGAGTGGGGGGCAATGTTGGGGTGTAAATATTTGAGCCACGTGTCATCCTGTAAATATTTAATAAAGCAAGGTTGGTCATACATATAGTCAGCAAGGCAGACGTGGAGGAGTGGGTGGTGACTCACCCTTTAGATATTTGTAATAGTTAGATATTAGGTGGAGGGAGGCGGTCACTTCAGAGGTAGATATATGGGGAACCAGGAAAGTAAAATGACAGATTATTATCTACAGAGATACATATCACGAAGAGGAAGCAGGAGAGAGGATTATTCACACTTAAAGCCGGCAACACCGTAAAGGAGATAGGGAAGTCGTCTTCTCCAACACACCAAAGATAGAACCGGAATACTTCATCTTGTTCATACTCCGGCACCACGATATATTCATATTTACTGTAATATACAGCGTGTACAACAGGCACTAGCCATGTAACACATTCAACATCATTCTAGTGGATTCCTGGCATATCACCCGTGGTTTTCTCCCGATTTGGGTTTCCACGTAAATTATTGTGTTATTAATTTCAGTATTTACTTGATCAAATATCTTTAATTCCAGCATATTTTGGGCTCTTCATTGGTGGCGTATTTTAGATTGGCCGACCCGATAATTTCGGCCCACGTCCAAAATCTGAAGTCAACAGTTTTAAATTGGAGATGAAGAAATTAAATGAAGATTTCAAGAACTTAAAAGTAGCGAATAAAGCAGGACTAACAGAGGAAATGAAGAAGTCTGAATTCTTGAAGGTTTATGAAGTCTTGAAATCTGAGCTCCTTCAGGACCCTCTAGTCCAATTCACTGAAGAATCCCGACAATGGGTTGAAAAGGTCCGTCTGTCCGATCATTCCTACTTTGTCCTTAATTGTTCCAACATTTTTTTCTTCTTTAATTAATTTAATCTGTACTTAATGTGCTACTCATGTAATACACACACACACACACATATATACAGACAGAGAGAGTGAGAGAGTTTGGTTTACTAATAATGATATATAGAAGATTAATTAGACGTTTTCTCGTTTTTTTAGGTACGTATTTGTTTAGTTAATTTCAGTTTCAAATTTCTAATTTCTTCACACACACACACACACTTCCTCCGTCTTCAAAAACACGCTAAGTATATTTTTATATTAATTAAGAAAAGTTGAGAAAAGAGAATAACAAAAATTTTAAATTTATTTTTAGTGATTTCACAATATTATATAAAGTAATGTGTCTTTTTTTATATAATTACGAGAGTATATCCCATTAAATGATATACTTGGCCTTTTATTTTATGCATCTTAAATCATTTTTTTAAGGGAAAAAAAATATCTTAGATCATTCTCTTGACGACGGAATATATATATATATATATATATATATATATATATATATATATATATATATGAAAATTCATTCATAACAACCGGTTGTAAGTAGTACTATTCTAACAATCACATTTTTCACCGTTCATCATAATAATGGATAACGTGGATTAAAATTAGAATTAACCCTACCACTAGAGCTTCTAGTGACAATGACTTTCTTAAGGAATTAGCCCTGTCGTTAGAGGCGCGTGGTCAATTTTAATTTTAATACACGTCGTCTATTATTATGACAGGTGGTGTAAAATACGGTTGTTAGAATAATACTTGTACCAACTGGTTGTTTTGGATAAATTCATATGTGTGTGTCTACATATATGTATATGTATATATATATATATATATATATATATACATACATACATACAGAGAGAGAGAGAGAGAGAGAGAGAGAGAGAGTTTTGCATGTTTACCGATAATGATACATAGAAGCTTGCTTTGATTAGATGTTTTCTCATTTTCTTTTAGGTACCTATTTATTAAGTTAATTTCAGTTTCAAATTTCTAATTTCTTTATACACACACACATTTATATATATATATATATATATATATATATATATATATATATATATATATAGAAGGAGCATCTCGAGTTTGCATAGCCAATGATGCAATCTTTGCATATATATTTAGATCCTGAGGCTACTCATCTTTTTCAGCAAAAAGAAAATGAAGAGGAAGGCTAGTTTTTTTTTTTTATTTTAGTAACGTTAAGATATTGTCGGGAGAACTATGCAAACACGTGGTTTCTCTCATGGTCATAGGTCCATACTACCATTGCATACGGTGAGTCTCACAATGTGAGAGAGAGTATCGGTGTTCTAAAAATAGGTCTCTAAGGCATATAGATTTGTTTTTTTTTCTTTAGCTTATTGTCCTTTTATGCAACGGCAATTATTCTCTTTTAGCTTATTGTCCTTTTATGCAACGACAAATTTGTCCCTTCATACTTATATTAAATTGTAATATAAACGTTTTTCTTTTAATTTTTTCAATGTCATATCTAAAATTTTAATTTCATACAAAACTATACCCTCTAATCAATTTTGACGAAACATGTGACTTTCATGTGCTGATTTTGAGGACAAACTTGTCCTTTTACATGTACATTATCTTTCTACCTAGCCAAAGGGCGAAAACGTCCGCACATAAAATAAATAAATAAATAATTAAAGTTAAAATCTTAAGATTAACAATAACCTATTATATTAGAAGATAATAACACATATTTTATCCAGAATAGAAAACTTGTATTTATTTAGTACAGTAAGTAATTAACATTATTCATTCTATTTGTTTTAATTAAATAATTATTTAAATATAATTAAAACAAATAGATAATCATTACTATTATTTGGTGCTATTAACAAAAAAATTCTCAATATCTTGCTTTAATTTACAACCCAAATGAAAAGGCCAAAACCAAATTGAAAAGGTCAAGATCTGCAATAGCACTTCCAGTAAGGAATTTCAGGCACTCAAGTAAAGGTTTTGAGGTTAGAGATTATACCTTCTTTAGTTTCCAATTTAATCAAATCTCAATTTCCTCATTTCGTGTTTTTCTTTGTACATATCACAGATGCTGGACTATAACGTGCCTGGAGGTGATAATTTGTAGATATATATATATATATATATATATATATATAGTACTTCTATTTCATAAAGAAATTAAAAATATTATTTATTAGCATCCATCGGAATCGACTAAATAATATAATATCATTTCCAGGGAAGCTTAACCGGGGACTATCTATTGTTGATAGCTACGTGTTACTCAAAGAAGGGAAGGATTTAGCTGAAGAACAGTACTTCCTTGCAACTGTTCTTGGCTGGTGTGTTGAGTGGGTACGTAATTAAGTCCATTTTTTGGAGCATCCTTATGCTATATATATCCTTAAAATTTGTGAAATTTATAAAATTTTAAAGTTATATTTTGTTCCATATTTATCCTTATATTGTTTAGTACCTCTTCCGTTCTTTTTTAATTATCTTTTTAGAGGGCAAGTCTATACATTTTTATTTGTCATTAGTACGTAGATTTTAAACAAGGATCGATTATTTACTTAATTCCTCGCATTATCTCCAAAAACACTAAACACAAATTTATTTGAATAAAATACAGTGACATTTTCTCTAGATAATCATAATAATACTCATATTTTCTCTAATTTTTTAATTAACAGTTAGTACCCTACAAATTTTTAAGGTTGACCAATTAGATAAAATTATATATTTACCCTTGTATTTTATCAAATTATAATTCATGAATAATATATAAATTTTTAGTGACAAAATTATCCTATTTTAACACAATACATTTTAATTATAGTTTTGTTTGTAATTAAGATTATCTCATTCAAATTTGTGGTAACTTATATATACAAAAATAATAATAATAATAATAATATACACAATATTTTTGGGTAAATTATACAAATATTAAGAATTGTAAATTAAACTATTAATGGAGTTGTTGTAATTAGAGTGAATTGGGTGCGTTGATATTTTAGTTATTGGTGTTGTAACAACAAGAAATATTATTTGATTTTAATTACTTATTATGATTTTCATATGTTAACTTTATTTTGAGTATATGTTAAAATTTAGGATGTTTACAATTTTGATCATAGTTTTTAGTGTATAGTTGGTGCTATGTTTATGACACTGTTCAATAAAAGAAAATGTAATAATATTATTACTACCTCTATCTTGTAAGAAGATTTTTTTTAACTATTTTTTTTAGTAATAATATTTGTCTTTTTTACTGTGAATAATTATAACCAGGTGCGACTTATGTTTAGTTTAATATTTGAGAAAAATAATTAACATAATATTTAATAATATATATATATATATATATATAAAATAAGATTCATTCTGTGACAAGTTTTGTTGTTCTATGTAAATTTTAATATTTAAGAAAAATAACTATAATTTTTTTTTGTTAATTTGCACTTTTGATGGGTGTTAAGATTTTATTTTTTAATTAGAAAAAATTATGTCTGAATGTATATTGTCTAAATTTTAATCTTTGAGAAATTTAATTAACAAAAAGTGTATATTATCTAGATTTTATTTTTTTGACATTTATATTATTTAATGCACAAGTTCATAATTTAATTAATCACATCAAATTAAATGAAAATAAAAATATACAAATCTATATTTTGTAGATATATTAAACATTATACTTTGAAGGGTGTTTTAATTGGACATTGTATTAAAAATATTTGCAGATATTAGTTAATCACACTAAGGGTAGTGAATATTACATATTATTGACTAGAGGGGTATTGACTGTTACTTAAAAAATTATAAAGATGATAATCAGTGTTATTATGATTATTTACAAGTGATTTCCGTATATTTTGCTCAGTTTATTCTTATCTTAATTTTTTAATATTTTAATAAGGAATATGATTGCATGACCTTTTCTACAGTATATTTTCCAATAAATTTGAAAAGGGTAATTGTAATACCCCGGATATTTACAAGATTTGGAGATAAGATCTTAAATGATTTAATTAAATATTAAGGTTGGAGAAGTGAAATGTGTAAAAAATGAGTAAATATTTTTTTTTAACCTAATTTATTTGTTAGGGATTAAATGTGAGAATATTATAAGGATACATGTGAAGAATTTATTAAGAAAATAAATTCAATTAAAAAGTGAAGGTGTTTATATTAATACAACTATACCTAAAGTGTACTTTTTAGCCAAATAAGAATATAAGTAAATTAATACTCAATAAAACTAATAAATTAATTAGTTTTAATACGAAGCATGAAGGAACATTGTGAAATATAATTAATTAGGTTAATTATATTAATTATGAGTTAATGTTATAGAAAAGCTAGAATGATTGTCTAGGATGACAATAATAAGAAGTTAATTAATTAAGTAATTAACTTAACTATCAAGTTATAGTATAGAGTCCATTAAGGAATTTAAAACAAGCCAAAAATTTTAATTATTGTAAGTCTTGGTGGTAATAATAAAGAGGTCTAAATAAATTTAAGAATTTAGCCTCATGAAGAGTCTAAGTAATTTAATTACTACTAGTGGACTAGTCCAAAAGGATTATACCTGTTAGCCCAATATGGGAATACTTGCATAAATGTGGGTAATGAAATAATAAGCCTAAGTGTTATGTTAAATGATAGTTCAAGAGGTAACTAATATAAGTCCAATTAAATTATGTTGGCATGTATTATATATAATGGTGTGGAAGTTCAATTGAATTAATTGCTTAGCGCAAGTTAGTAGAGAAGTGTGAGTTGTGTAGGGTAGCTCAAACAATTTAAATGAAGAGTCCAATGAAAAGTAAACTATGTAGCCCAAACACTTAAAAGTCAAATATTAGTCAATGTGTTCAGAGAATAATTTTCAAGTATTGGTGAGTGTAAAAAATTAACTAATGTAGGGTTAATTGAATAACCCTAGTTGGTAGACAAGAGAGAGCATTAACCAAACATTGGTTAATTGCTAGGTGAATGAATATGTTGATGAGAATTAACTATGGATAAGTTAATTGAGTAACCCTATGTGGTAAATAAATTAAAGCTTTCACTATGCATGGGTTAGTTGCTAGCAAAATGTGTAAATACATAATTATATGTATACATGATGGATGAGACTTAACTATGGGGAGTTAATGAATTCACCCTAGGAAATTGTTATAAAGGAATTAACCTTACATGGGTTAATTCTTGGAAGAATATTATAGATACTATTATGTATATATATAATTTACCAAGATAGAATTGGTAGGTAACCATGGATTGCATGTTATAGAGAATTAATTATACCTTGGTTAATTGTTAAGAGAAATTGCAAATATTGTATATATATATATATATATATATATATATATATATATATATATATATATATATATATATATATATAATAAAAATAAAGAAAAAATGGTAGAGTGTTGACCAAATATGGGGCCCCACTTGGGGATTGAGTGTAGCTTGTATGTTGCTTGTATTCCATTTAAATTGGTCATTCACTTAGTCAATTCCCTTAATTCATGCTAGGATGTAATTTAAATAAAATATTATTGGTGAATATGTGGAGATATACATGTTGTAAGTATATGGGTTGGTGGAGAGTTAACCAATGTTGGTTAAATGAATTAACCATGGATAATATGAAAGCTTGTACTTAACCACACATTAGTTAAATGGTGGAGAATTGTTGTTACGCTTAACCAATGGGTGGTTCACCAACCCTAATCAATTAAGATAGTCAATTCCTTAAATTCATGTTTGTAAAGAACTAACTATTGTTGGGTTAGTTGTTAACCGTAAGTGGTAATAAAAATAAAATATTAACCAATGCTAAAGTTAAGTGTTAGTAAATATATAAATATATTGAATATATATGTATACTTGATTGTAGAGAATTAACCTTACTTGGATTATTTGGTGGAAGATGTGTGTGTGTGTGTGTGTGTGTGTGTGTGTGTGTGTGTGTGTGTGTGTGTGTGTGTGTGTGTGTTTAATTGATGAGCTTAGACCATAGTTGATAGTTAAGTTAAGTTAACATAGGTTACAAGAGTAAGAGCCTTAACCACACATTAGTTAAGTGTTGGAGAAATGTTGCTTTTGTTTTACTCAATTGGTTGCTTGAAAATTATCTTGATGGTTGTCATTCTTGGTGGTCAATCACTTGGTCAATCATCAAGTCTATCAAGTGGTCATTCATGGTAATAGTAAGCAAGATTAGAGCTTAATTTCACCTATGTTAGTTGATTAAGAGAGTTAATGATGTAATCCTAGAGTGCTATAAATAGAGGAGGGTGGAAGACTTAGAAAAGTTTGTTAGTCATTTATGTTTTACCAAGTATAGGAGAATTGAGAGCATTTATAAAGATAGAGCATCTTTGAGAACTTTGTAAGAGTTCTAGAAAGCAAAAACACTTTAAGTGTTAGTAAATGTGATCTAGTGTTCTAATGGTTCACTCAAGAAGGAGGAAGAGACCTAGCAAGAAGAAGATCTCCATAGAAGGAACTTAGAAGGTTAAAAGTTTTCTTAACCTTGATATTTTTATTTTATGTTGTTAAATGTTTGAACTAGAGAGGTTATATATGATGTAAGATATGTATATGATGTATGTAGAGTCATAAAACATGATGATCTAACAACTAATGCTTGTAACATCATGTTTGAAACAATCGAATCAAGGATTTATAAAGCTAGTTTTTATTCTGTCCTTGTAAGCGATTTTAAGCCTACTTTAGTTTGGAATTTGGATTTGTGATACAAAGATAAGTTGTAGAAGGGAAAATTCTAATGAGAATGGACTCAAGAATCACCCCAAAATATTTTGAAATGAAGAAGTTATTGCAGTTTTAGTAAAGGAGGGTCGGACAGTCCTCAAATTAGGGTTTCTGAAATTTTGTACCGCCGCCGCAGCGGTCAAACACACTGCCAGAAACATGTTTTTGCTGTCCGAGTTGGGTTGGTCCGGGTCGGGTCGAGTCGGGTCATTCTAGGTCGAGTTTTTAGTGAAAATTTAAGTTGAAATAAGTGTAAAATGAATGTGTTTGAATACTAAACTAATATATATGGAGTTTATTAGTGATTAAATAGTAGCTAAATGTTTAAAATAAAAATTAAAGTTAACACAATTAAAAAGTTAATTATTTGTATGGTTTGAATATTATTAAAATATTGTTAAATGAGTAATAATATTAGTAGGTAACTAAAAGGTTATTAAATGATTAATAACATTAGTAAATGATGAAAATGTTATTAAATAATTAATGACATTAGTAAATGATTAAAATATTATTAAATGGTCAATAATATTAATAAGTGATTAAAATATTATTAAAAGGTTAATAATATTAATAAGAGAGTTAAATATTATTAAATGGTTAATAATATTAGTAAGGGATAAAATATTATTAAATGATTAATAAAATTAATAATTGATTAAAATATTATTAAATAGTTAATAATATTAGTAAGAGATTAAAATATTATTAAATGATTAATAATATTAATAAGTGATTAAAATATTATTAAATGGTTAATAATAATAATAAGAGATTAAAATAATATTAAATGGCTAATAATAAGTTATTAAAATATTATTAAATGATTAATAATATTTAAATATAGTTGTATATTATCAAAAGCAGATAATATTTTGAGGTATTTGATACATTGTTAAATGTCCAAATCATTAAGTTATGTAAAAGGGGAAAGTTTAATTGAATTAAACCGATGTAAATAGTGCATTTGTGACTAATTTAGACAACTTATTAAAAGTGGGTCGTACGATGACGTGTAGTGAAGGCGTAAGTTGGTTAAGCGTACCTGACATGTCCGAATTATATTTTGGGCTAGTGTTTTTGTCCAGAATTTAAGGGTTCGTTTGTCGGATATTTTAAGAGTTAATAATTTGAAGTTAGAGTCTTATATAAAGACTAAGTAATAGTCATTTTAACTAATAATAATGTCAATTTCATATATAAATTGTAGGTTGAACGAAAGACGTAAAATAAGCGTAAATAGTAAAAGTAAATCAGACAAGTTTTTTAGAACTTGCTCCTATGTGTATTATTATGCAACAATGTTATATTAAATTATTGATATGAAGATATATTGATGATATTTTGTGATATGTGAAAAGCATGAAGTATGATTATATGTGAAGTATGTACAGAATATGAAACATGACTTGATAGATGCTAGTTGTTTATTATATGAGATACATGAGAACATAAAAAGCATGATGTACGTATAAAATGCAAAGTATGTTTAATATATGAAGCATGCAATGTGTTATGTGTAACTGTTAGACTTACTGAGCCGTCGTGCTCACTCTTGCTATAAAATCAACACTTTCAGATAAGTGCGAGATATCCGAAGATTTCATTAAAAAATCAAGGATCAGGAATGCGTATTACTTTCACCAAAAGTCTATACGATTATAGTAATTATGAGTCCGAATGAGACAGGTAAACTGATTGTGTAATTAAAGAAATGGTTAATATTTATTGTGAGGGTTTAAATATTCAAATTGATTGTAATAGAATGTCGTATCATGTATGATATTGAGACATACTAGGAATTTGTATAGATTGCGATTCTAGAATAGAAAGAGATATTGTAAAGTTTTAAATAAATGATTATTTAGCAATTATAATATTATTGTAAGTCATGAACGATGAGAAGAAAGTTGCACTGTAGTGAACCGGATCCGAAGTTCAAGGGACCCCAATTTGAGGTCGTCACATTAATATTGACAGCTTATCCTAGGTTTAACCAATTAGGTAAAACATAAATTATATGTCTTAAAATGTGCTCACTCTTAAATATAATCAATCACTTAAAAATTAAATTTTAATACCAAATTTGAAAATATTGTATCATTTTATTCAACTATCAAAATAAATATATAAGATTATTTTTTGAATATTTATTCCATGATCTCCCTGCTCTTTGGTTGCCGAACAAATCCTCCATTTGCCTCTGTGCCCATTCAACTCTAATTTGTCTATTTTGAATCCATCTCCTACTTATTGAATAAATTGCGTCCTTTGCTTGTTCTTGTCCATCAAACTTTATAAAACCATATCCAAAATTTACTTTCATCTGATTTCTATGAATTAGAATTCCTCTAATATCACCAAATTTTGCAAAGAGAAACCCCAACAATTCCTTTGACATTCCTTTACTTAAATTTTCAACAAACACTGAAATTTTTACCTCAATTCTTTTCTTATTGTCAATGCTTGCCTCAACATCATCTTCTCTATGCTTCTTGTAAAATGGGGAGGTGGTCCATTTGACGATACAGAGAAGTTTCCACTTCTGGACTGACCTACTCATCTCTTGTCCCCCATCTCAAAGGTTGAAACTCTTTTCCCCAACACATCTCTAAGAACAACTTATCTGTCACTATCGGAAAGAAAAACAAGTAATTGAGATCTGATAGAACAAACAGAGAACATAGACGATCACGAAGATGTATTCACCATTGAAGATCGGTTAGAAATGCGCATTTACGCGCTCTTACGCGTCGGTAAACTGCTGAGACATTGAGAGAGCGGGGAGCTAAAAGGTTTTCCCATAAGATGGTGAATACTCCATCCCTCCTAGGATTTTTGCGCATATTAAAAAAAAAAGGCTAAAATGATAAAATTCTCTATATTTAAATTCTCATTTAATTGCATAGTTTTTTGCATATGATTAGTGATACTTCAT
This sequence comes from Hedera helix, assembly GCA_947179155.2. Lineage (NCBI taxonomy): Eukaryota > Viridiplantae > Streptophyta > Magnoliopsida > Apiales > Araliaceae > Hedera > Hedera helix. The sequence goes on from OX359278.1 coordinate 5,124,435, forward strand.
AAATATATATAGAAAATAGAAATATAACAATTAATACTAAGGGTATTATAGGCAAATTATTATAAAAAATAAATTATTTAAGATAAGTAGACATTTAACTTGGGATTAACTAAAATAGTAATAAAAAAATTTATCCTGAAATAGAGAGAGTATTACATATTATTGATTAGAGAGATACTAATTATACTAATTATTACTTCAAAAAGTAGAGATGTGATAAGTATTATTATGATTATTCATAAGGGATGACAATGTATTTTACTAATTTTATTTCTCTATTATCTTTTTAATATTATATATGATTGACCTTTTCTATTGTATATTTTTCAATAAATTTGAAAAAGGTAATATTGACATTTATACCAAGTTAAACCGATTAGACAAAAAATAAATTATATTTCTTAATATATACTCACTCTTATAACAATCACTTAAAAATAAAATTCAAATAGCAATTTTAAAGATACTCTATTATTTCATTCTACTATCAAAAGAAATAAGATTGTTTTTGAAACAAATTTTCATTAACAATTACTTACATTTTCAGGCTCAGGCAGCTGCTTTAATTCTGGATGATATTATGGATAACTCTCATATGCGGCGTGGTAAAGATTGTTGGTTCAGAGTGCCAGAGGTTTGCCCGAGAATTAATTAAAGATGACGTCATGAGTTCATATATGCAGTTAATTCTTTCCATTAGTGTATATATATGCGAATCAATATGAGTATATATATATATATATATATATTTCTAGGTCAGTATGATTGCTGTGAATGATGGGATTGTGCTTCGTAACCAAGTCCATAGGATTCTCATGATTCACTTCAGAAAAAAGCCTTACTATGTTGATTTGCTGGGATTGTTTACTGAGGTTTTTGATCACTTACATGGACCAAGCTTGGATATATATATATATATATATATATATATATATATATATATATATATATATACACACACACACACACACACACATGATTTATAGTAAATACTTGTAATTATGGATAAAATTGGATAAATATCATTATTAGCATTCAATACAAGAGCCAATTGAGATTAGAACTAAAAAATTAACGTCCGATATTATTAGTAACTGCTAATAATAGCAGATCCACTATTATTATTAGCGGTATCTATTACTATTAATAGCGGATGACACCCGTTGTTCACTATTAATAGCAGTGGACGTAACCCGTCGCTAGCTATCAATAGTAGCAGACGTGAATTTTTCAATTCTAATTTCGATCGTTTATTCTTGTATTAGACGATAAAGATAGTGTTTATTCATTTTTAATCCATAAGAAGTATGTGCTATGAATAATTCTCATATATATATATATATGAGTATCTATCAATAACAATCGGTTACTAGGAGTACTGTTATAACAATCATATACAGGAACTAATTTGGCTTAGAAAGTTTCTACTACTAGAGTTTCTAGCGGCGGACCAAATCCAACAATAAGGGTCTTGCCGCTAGAAGCTTTAGCGGTAGACACTTTTTTGACCAAATTGACCCCTGTATGTTATTATTATAACAGTATTTTTAGTAATCGATTATTATAAATAAAATATATATATATATCCATCATGTCAACTGTTTATTTTTATAGGTAGAATACCTGACCACTGTAGGACAACTGATAGATTTGATAACAACACGTGAAGGAAAGAAAGATCTATCCAAATTTACACTTGCACAGTGAGTTCATTCTTAATCGAGTTCATGCACCATGCAAACGAATATTTAAATTGAAAAAATTATTTTTCCGAAATTATCAGAAATACCGTAGTGATGACATGATATTATTTAATGAAGTAAAAATAAAATTACTAGCATATTATAGGATGTTACTTTGTAATTTAAGAATAAAAATTTATCTGTAATTTTAAAATAAATAACAAAAATGTATCTTAAATTTTAAAATATAGCGCTTCATTTATTTTTCCTTCTCGGTTTGAATCCTATGCAGTTACAACCGCATTGTTAAGTACAAGACTTCCTACTACTCATTTTACCTTCCAGTAAGTTAAACATTTGGTCTATTGATTAAGTATGTACAATCATTTTATGTATGATTTTGGTTTTCCTTGACCATTGGCTTATGTATATATTTCATGTATTGTTCACAGGTTGCATGCGCTTTGCTTATGGTAGGTGAGAATTTGGAACAACACGTCACTCTGAAGGATATTCTTGTTGAGATGGGGACATACTTTCAAGCGCAGGTATATAACTAACTAAAAAGTTTCACACATGATACCACATTATCAGTTTGCTATCCGTAATGATAATGATATGATTATTTATAAAATGATGGATCTTACAGGACAATTAAAATATGAAATATATTATTTTACAAATAATCATTGTATGAATTATTACGTATAACAAAATTCCCACTTTATACGTCTAGGTGTAGTTCTACATTCAGCCATGCAACTTGAAAATTTTATATTTACAGTGATACATGCCTGCATGCATGGTACTACAACATATATTTTTTCGGTCATATATACACACACACACACTCATTCATCGGTTCAAAAATATAAGATTTTTATTTGACACTCAAATTTCTAAATTTACATGCGTAGGATGATTGTTTGGACTGCTTTGGTGAAGCAGGGGAGATCGGTAAGGTGAGTCAGATTCTACTTGGTGTTGTTTAATTAAATATCGAATTGACAATATTTCTTAACTAGTGACATGCATGCAATAGGTAGGCATCATCATGTCTATGTTTTTGAAGGAATATTGAAGTTCTTGTATAGTTGAATTTATCAACACAAAAAAGGAATGCAAAAACAAAACTAATTAATCATTACTGTATGATTCACGAGGACTTTTTGATTCATGAAGCAAAAGAACAAAAAATAAGATACCTTTTCACTCCAAAACACCTTGAATTCACAAGGTATGAGAGATTATCAACAAAATTTGATGTAATTTCATAATCTGCCTCCAAAAAATATACCTACTGAGAGAGTATTTTCACAACCTACACCCTAAAAGAATTATGTTTAAGAAACGATTAAAACAATCTACTAGAATGTGGATTTTGAACTAAACTAAAGCATCAAATGGGCGGCTAGCTTGATTTAGTAATACATCGTAGAGCTTGAAAACAGCTTTACTAAATGGTATCGCACTTTTTCTAACTCATTCCTCAATCAAAAGTTACGTCTGTCTGAAGTTGAACTATGCCTTGGTGATTCCTGGGCCTTGATTTGCACATCCTCACGCTGCCTGAAAGTTCTCACTTACTCAATAATTTTTACAATCAGGTGGGAACAGATATCCAAGAATTCAAGTGTTCTTGGCTGCTTGTCAAAGCATTGGAACGTTGCAATGAAGCACAGAAGAAATTGTTAAAGGTAAGAGGGTCTCTTTCACATTTTTTTTCTTGAATTCAAATGGTCTTGGCTGCTATTTTTATTTTTTTCCCTCCAACTGTAGGAACACTATGGGAAGGAAGATCATGCAGATGTTGCAACCGTAAAAGATCTCTATAAGGAACTTGATATTAAGGTTTGTTTTTAATATATTCTCATGAAAAAATGATAATTGCTGCACATTAATTAGAGGATCATTCTTTAAAATTTGAGCAAATAAACCCAACGTGCCTTGAAAAGTCCATGACTATGTAATTAGTTTCCTCGTGATTTTTGTCAGGAGATATTTGCTTATTATTTCGTATTAATTATGTAAACTAAGTAGTTTTCCATTTATTTTATGTTCCTTTCTAAATTTTAGTTTTTATCACAATGTGGTAGGGGGCATTCGCAAAATATGAAACCCGGATCCATAAGGAATTGGAAATCTCTATCGATGCTCATCCGAACAAACGAGTGCAGGCCACATTGAAATCCTTCTTGCATAAAATATATAAGAGGCAGAAATAATGATAAAGAAAAACTTTTGAACCAAAAGAAGCTGGAAAAGATTATCGATCAAAGAAGTCCTGAAGAAGGTTATGAAAAGTTTATCTTCAGAATCATGATTTTTATTTCATTTTGTTATTAAGAACAATACCAGTGTTTTGTATGTCTGTTTTTGGTAAGGTGGTTGGACCGGTTTTCCAAACTTGAAGAATATGTGTAACTTATTGCACATTCGGCTTGAATTTTTGTTGTTGTTATTATTTTGGCCTCGTAATTTGTTTAGTTTCAAACCCCGAGATTAATTATGAGAACCGTGGTGGAGTAATTTGATGTAAAAATTAGATGAGAATAATGTCTTTATTTTTGGTGGTTGATATTGCCCAGTTGATATTGCCCGAACAACAACTATGGGACTAGGATTCTTTTTGTTGGGCTGCGTATTTGCTAGCGTAAATCAACTGTCTATATTGGGTCTTATACTCACACAGTCCATTATGCCTAGTGTGCTCACATGAGACTCATAAGTCTAATAGATTTGGACTCAATGCCTTGTCTCTTAATACACTAACTAGTTACCATATCCAATACTACATTGTATGGTAATTACTTCCATACTAGAGGTATCTCCCAACAGTTCAAGAAGTTAAGTACTTTTTGGTGGTTCTTTTTGTGTAAGTTCACGTCCAAACTAGTGTTTGAACATGTGGGCAAATTCAAGCGTTAACATTAGCGCTAGAAGGAAGGTCTTCTAGTATTTGGTAGAATTTTCTTTCAACCACTTTTTACAAAAACTTCCATGCATGGCGACACAATTACCGTCACGAAGTCACCACAACAAGTCTCATGGAGAAACATACTCGTAGTCACATCAGCCAACTGATGCTGACAAGCAGCGTAGTCTCTAAGTGGTGCAATATATATAAGACGAAAACTCTATAACTTCAGCAAGAAAAGCTTGACAAACAATTTACAGATCTGATAAGAGCCGATAAAAGTCTATTAAGCAAACGTAAAACACCTTCCCCGTCAGGTCGCTACAACTCTCATCATGTCTGCAGAAGCACCAACACTCGGTCATCTAATTCGGACAGACACCGACGAAAAAAAGCAATATCCCATTCACAACATAAAAGTGGTGTATACTCCCAAAGTACTTCACTATCATATAATATTACATCCATTTTAATATTAGAGATATAATTTGACTTTTCAGGTCAAACGTCAACTTATTAAACTTTAAATTTATGTAAATTTATTTAATTTTAGTTGCTATAATTATTATAATTGTATATAGATTATATAACAAAATTTATTTTATTCTCATGCTAATTTTAAAGTTTAATAAACTATCATTTAACTTCAAAAGTTAAATTGTATATCTAATTTTGAAAAGAATGGAATAATTAGGATGATTTTGATGTGTGAAATGTTGATCTCTCCATTTACAAAAAAGCTTCGAGAGTACGCTGATGGTCATTCATACGGGATAAATCTTTAGGCACTTCAATGGCTTCCACTCTTCTCCCGAAATGCATAGGATAGAGTCGTTTAGATAAAATCTCTTCCGTCTTCCTCTCTTCCATTCTCTAAATTGAAATTTCTCTCTTACGAATAATTATTGTAATCTACTACAATCCCTTATGTGACGACCCCAAATCTAGGCCCACACAACCTAAACTTGAGTTGTCAAAATACACAATAATTATTACAATACAATGTACAACGTACTACAATACAGTATTCAAATAATACACAACTAAGTTTTCATTATTATTGACACACTATTTTACAACGTATGAAGTGTGACGACCCCAAATTTGGGTCCCTTGAACCTCGGATCCGGTTCAACACGAGTACAATATTTTTCTTATCAATCATAACTTATAACAATATTAAAATTGATATATAATCATTTATTTACAATTTTACAACATCTCTTTCTATTCCAGAATCGCAATCTTTACAAATTCCTAGTATGTCACAATATCATACATGATACGACATTCTATCACTTTGAGTATTTAACACTTATTTTACATACCAACAAATTCTTATTCTACACAAATATTTTACCTGTCCAATTCGGACTGATATCTACAATAGTCATTTAGACCTTTAGTGAAAGTAATGTGCATTTCTGTTCCTTGATCTTTATCAAAAACTTCAACTAACTCACATTTATCTGAAAGTGTTGATTTTATAGCAAAAGTGAACACGACGGCTCAACAAGTTCAACAGCTACACATAACACATTGCATGCTTCACATATTAAACATACTCTGCATTTTATACGTATATCATGCTTTTCATGCTTTTCATTTTATGAATGTTTCATACTTCTTATACATCACATATGATACACATCTAGCATATATCAAGTCATGCTTCTTATTCTGTACATACTTCGCATATAAGCATATTTATCATCAATATATTCTCATATCAATAATTTAATAACATATGATTACATAGAAATGCACATAGGAGAAAGTTCTAAAAAACTTGTCTGGTTTGCTTCTACCATTTATGCTTATTTTGCGTCTTTCGTTCAACCTAAAATTTATATATGAAATTGATATCATCATTAGTTATAATGACTATTACTTAGTTTTTATATAAGACTCTAATTTCAATTTATTAACTTTTAAATTGTTCGACAAATGAACCCTTAAGTTTCAGACAAAAATCCTAGTCCAACATATAGTTCGGACATGTTGGATACGCTTAACCAACTTACGCCTTCACTACACGTTCTTCGTACGACCAACTTTTAATAAGTTGTCTAAATTAGTCACAGATGCACTATTTACATTGATTTAATTCAATTAAACTTTCTTCTTTTAAATAACTTAATTATTTGGATATTTAATAATATACCAAATATCTCAAAATATTATCTACCTTTGATAATATACAATTACATTCAAATATTATTAATCATTTAATAATATTTTAATCACTTATTAATATTATTAACCATTTAATAATATTTTAATCTCTTACTAATATTATTAATCATTTAATAATATTTTAATCCCTTATTAATATTATTAACCATTTAATAATATTTCAATCACTTACTAATATTATTAACCATTTAATAATATTTTAATCACTTATTAGTATTGTTAACCATTTAATAATATTTTAATTTCTTACTAATATTATTAATCATTTAATAATATTTTAATCACTTATTAATATTATTAATCATTTAATAATATTTTAATCACTTATTAATATTATTAGCCATGTAATAATATTTTAATCATTTATAAATGTTATTAATCATTTAATAATTTTTTAATTACATATTAATATTATTCACAACTTAATAATATTTTATTTCAAAAAATACCAATAGTTAACTTTTTAATTGTGTTAACCTTAGTCTTTATTTTAAACATTTAGCTATCAATTAGTTACTAATAAACTTCATATATTAATTTATTACACAAATACAATCATTTTACACTTATTTCAACTTAAATTTTCAAAGAAAACTCGACCCGGACCGACCCAAACCAAAAAAAACTACTAGGCAGTGAACTCGGGTGCAGCTGTGCCCACTACGAGCGCTGGTGCGCTCGGCCACTTTTTCAGAAAATTAAATTTTGGGCTGCACGACCCTCTGTCACTCTAACAGCTATAACTTCTTCATTTTTAAATATTTTTGAGTGATTCTTAAGTCCATTCTCATCAGAATTTCCCCCTCTACAACTTCTCCATAGATCACACATCCAAATTCCAAACGAAACTGGACTAAAAACTGCTCACAAGGACAAAGTAAAATCTAACTTCACAAATCATTGATTTTATTGGTTCAAACTTGAACAAAATAACATCTACACATCCATATGACACCAACTCAGTGTTGTTGTCTTTCTAACTTCTTGTTTTACAACATTTCATGATTCAATCATATTTTTAAAAATGTTTTGACAAGAAATTTAAGATCGTTACATGAACTTTTCTTCTAATTCTTTGTATACCACTCATACAAATACATGTATTAACTATATCAAACCATGAATATACCTATATACCATAGTTTTAGCCTTCTAGAGCATCAAAATAACTTTTGATCGATTACAAATTCAATTTGACCATTTAAAAGATATATAGACTCTAAAAATGAACTAAAAAAGGTTTAGAACATTTTTGAACCTCTTATACATAGATGCTCTTCTTTTTCTTGATATGAACTTGGCTTAGGACTCCTCCTTGACTATTCTCTAGCACTTTTTCTTGATTGATTCTCAATCTCACAAGAGTTTGCTTGTTTTTCTCTTAAAGAAACTCTCTCTTTTCTCTCTAGAATTTCTAGACAAATGACTAACATTTGCTAGCTCTTTCTCTCTTCTCTATATATAGAACTTAGGTAAGCTCAATTAACTTTCTTAATCATCTAATGTTAGTCAAATTAACTCTCTAAATCATGTTTACTATAGCAAGGAATGATAATATGAATGACAAGAACGAATGACTTCAACCAAGGTTGCTTGTAAGCAACCTTTGGAGTGAAAATGAAGCAATAGGAAGCCACACTCAACATTTTCATGTGGGGCCCCCTAAAAATTCGGGATTTGTTAGTTTACGACTTTAATTTGGCTTTATTTTTATGTCTTATATCATTATATAAGCATCCATATATATATATACCAATATATGTATACACATTCACCTATACTTGCACAATACTTGCATTTTTCTCATATTTGACTATTAAAATGTCACACATCAACTTGACACATAGATGGTGAAATGCAACATAAGCAACATAACACCAACACTTAACCTTGGTTACTAAATACTCAACCTTAGTTAAAGCTCATCTTATTTATATATACATATTTATATATCTCCCGACAATTAACCATCATGTGGTTAACTCTCTACATTCAAGTATACATATATATTCAATATATTTATATATTTATTAACACTTAACTCTAACAATGGTTAAGGTTTTATTTTTATTACCACTTAGGATTAACAACTAACCCGACAATGGTTAGTTCTCTACAACATGCAACCTAAGGTTACCTACCAATTATATCTTGATAATATTCTTCCACCAATTAACCCATGTAAGGTTACTATCTTCTAACAACTAACCTAAGGTGAAACTACCAACCTCACATTGGTTAACTCTCATCCATCATGTATATATATAACTATATATCTACGCATTTTGCTAGCCACTAACTCATGCATAGTTAAAGCTTTAATTTATTTACCACTTAGAGTTACTTAATTAACTCATCCATAGATAATTCTCATCATCATATTCATTTACCTAGCAATTAACCAATGTTTAGTTAATGCTCTCTCTTGTCTACCAACTAGGTTTATTTAATTAACCTTACATTAGTTAATTCTCTACACTCAACAATACTTGTCAATAGTATTTCATTGGACTTATATAAATTACCTCTTGGACTGTTAATTAACATAATATTTGGGCTTATTATTTAATTACCCACCTTTATGCAAGTATTCTCATATTGGGCTAACACATATCATCCTTTTTGGGTTAGTCCACTAATAGTAATTAAATTACTTGAACTTTTTATGAGGCTACATCCTTAAATTTATTTGGACCTTTTTATAATTACTAACATGACTTAAAATAATTAACATATTGGTTTGCTTTAATCCATTATTGGACTTTATATATATAACAACTTAATAATTAAGTTAATTACGTAATTAATTAACTTCTTAATATTGTCATTCTAGGCAATATTCTAACTTCTCTACTTGTTAATCTTAGCTTTAATTCATGACTCATATAATTAACTTAGTTAATTATATTACATGACTTTCATTCTTACTCCATACTTAAACTAATTAATTTATTAGTTTTATTGGGTATTAATTTACTCAACTTCTCATTTGGCTAAAAACACACTTTAGGTATATATGTATCAATATAATCACTTTCACTTCTTAATTGAATTTATTTTCTTAATAAATTCTCCACATGCATCCTTATAATATTCTCACATTTAATTCAAAAAAATATCTACTTATTTTCTACACAACTTACTTCTCCAACTCTAGGTTTTAAATCATAACCTTTAATTAATCTTATCTACAAATCTTGTAAATATCTAGGATATTACATGAAGACTATTACAGCTATTACTCGGACATTCACTCCATCCCCAGGCTAGACTCAGCTACTTTCTCATCTCTTGTTGAAGATCAATGGAAAAAAAGGAAAGGGTGAGCTCAAATAGCTCAGTAAAGAATAACATGATTAAGATAATGATGAAAAAATTATCATTAACCTTCAACAGTTGAGTTCTTGATAGAATATAATAAGCAACAAGTTTTAAATCAACAACTGCAATTAAATTCTTGAACAAAGTTTAGATCAATAACTGTAGAGTAATAACAATCATCAGGAAAAAAATCATATAGACTATGATGTTCATTCGCTTCTCTTTTTTAGAAAAACATCATCAACTTTTATAATTTGAAACACCACTGGCCATGATCAAGCTAAACAACAGTTCTTCTTTGCTTCAAGCCAAAGAGAACATTCACCACATACCCTAAAAGACACACAACAATTATATCGCATTTATCCTATCATCTGTGCCCCAGGCCACAAATATTCATAACAACATGATTATGATGATTAGAACTAATAATAGTGATATAAATGATGAACAGAAGAAAAAGAATAATAGGATAAACAATAGATATCGAAAGTTTACAATTTTACTGTGTAAATTCAAATAATGTCTAAATTGTCAACATGATGTGGACTCAAATTCAAGAATGAGATTCAAGATCCATAGTTCAAAAATAACGGTTAAAGATCAATAGAAAGTTTCAAGTAAATAGGAAGGTTCAATTAAAATGATATTAAATAAAATAAAATTATTAATCATTTTAGAAATTTTACTGAACAATACTTACCATAGTAAGTTTAAGAGTATGAAAGAAAATGATATATCTCACCTTAACATGTAAAAAGAGATTGCTTTAAACGTAGTAGATCAACTTGAGAAATTTCTGCACTCCTTTTGGTTTACTAACACTCAAGATAACCTTACTATTCTTAGAAAAATACTTACAAAATACTTGCAGAAAAACATTATGTTTTAGGTGTGTTTTTGTTATTTAGTTGAGCAGCTTATTTATAGGAAAAAGAGAATTTACTATGCGCGATAGGTAAGCAGCTGACGTGCTGCATGCCAACCTAAAAGTTCAGCATTGGTGTAAGACCCCGAATTTTATGAAATACAAAATTTAATTTTTCTTCATATATATTTTTCTTAAAATAGTAGGTGGTTAAATTGATAAGGTTAAAAGTTAAGAATGTTATGTGCAAATTTTATTATGCCGGACAATATTCGTTTGGTCGGAGAATATTCGTTTTGTCGGGGAATATTCGATTAGTACGACGGCGCCGAAATAACAAAATAATGGTGGACCCCCACAACGAATTATTGTCGGATATAGAAAGCGACATACGTAACCTTTCTAAATAAATATAGTCAACGGTACTATCACCTTGAACTGTTAAAATACCCGGTGGTAAAAGAATACTAACATACGGTATTACATAGTAGCATATGGTATTGCATAGTAGCACACGGTATTGCATAGTATTTCATATTATTAAACTGATAAAGTGATTATTGTACTATATTGACTTTATTGAACCAATAATTGTCACATGCATAATAATTCATATTATTGAGCTGATAATTGTCACAGTAGCATATGCACAATAATTCACATTATTGAATCAATAATTGTTATTACACAGTAACGTGTTATTTTCTTATTTATTTTCAGCATTATTGTTATCTCTTTTATGATATTGATTAAACTGTTGTATTCTATTATTGGTTGATTTTTCTGTTTATCTAACTCGAAAAGCCAACTACACTGCATTTACAACAATTAGCCATAATAATAAATAATTGTGAATTATTGTTGAATAATTGAATTGATAAAGTTATTTGTTTTTATTATGATAAATTATATAAAGTTATTTATTTTTATATATAAAGTTAATTGATTTATTTAAAGTTAGTTGTTTTATATATAAAGTAAATTGAATGGTATAGATTAAAAGATGATCTTTAAATGAATGGTTTAGATTAAGGAAATCTTAAAAGATGAAATGAGTGGTATGGATTAAACATTATCTTGAAATATACGGTTTGGATTAAATTAGAAAATCTTGGTGATGATAAGATTTTTTGCTATAAATAAAGGCCTTAACTTAAGGATTTTTCATAAAAAAAACTTTCTTGCTTATTCTTTCTTTCACTCTCCAAATATTTCTTTGTATAAGTTCTCTTTGAGTGTGCTAAAGTCATCTTGAGTATTTATAAAGATCTGTAAGTGTACGAGTACTGACCAAGTAAGTCTTTTTATAAAAGTTATATAAATCACACACATCACACGATGTTTATAAATCTTCCTTTAGAAGACTCTTCCTTTGGAAGATTCATTTTGAAAAGCTTCCTTTGGAAGATTTATTTTGAAATATTATTTTCTTCAAAAAAACTATATTGAAGTTATTCTACTTTATTTTATTAAATCATTTTTGATGATTTCATACGAATTGGTATACACCATAAAATTATATATGGTAGTTACTAATTAAATTATAAAAATATAGGTTGACCAACTTCATATCCAGTCACGTGTTAAGGTAAAGGATACCATCTTTTTTATCTTCCATTATTCAAACTTACTATGGTAAGGGATTATCATTATTTGATTCTCGAAAATAATATCGTTTCTTTCTTACTCGTAAGATGTGTCATTTATCTCCATATATTAATTTATGGGAATAACCTGACTACGCGGACTACCGTATGTTTGATAAATAACCTTTCGTATTCATTCCTTATTAATTTGTGGGAATAACCTGATTACGCGGACTATCGCATGTTTGGTGAATAACATTTCATATTTATTCCTTATTAATTTGTGGGAATAACCTGACTACGTGGACTACCGCATGTTTGGTGAATAACCTTTCGTATTCATTCCTCATTAATCTCTGAGAATAACCCGACTACGCGGACTACCGCATGTTTGGTGAATTATTCTTCGTATTCATTTCTTATTTGTCTCTTGTTGGTAAAGTTTCCTGAAATGATTATATATTCTTTAATAGTTTGTGCTTCATCTAATATCATTTCAACTGAACCTTCCTATTTTTCTAAATCTTTCTATTAAACCTTAATTGTTATTCTGAACTGTGGATCTTAAATATCATTCTTGAATTTTAGTTCACATCATGTTGACAATTTGGACATTATTTGAATCTGCATAAAGAAAAATCATGAACTTTCGATAATTATTAATCATACTGTTTCTTCTGATTCATCATCTATATCACGGTTGTTATTCTAATCATCAAGAACCATGTTGTTGTGAATATCTGTGGCCTGGGGCACAGATGATAGGATAAAGGCGATATAATTGGTGTGTCTTTTAGGGCACATGGTGAATATTCTCTTTGGCCTGGGGCAAAGATGAACTGTTGTTGATATGATTATGACCAAAGGCTGAAACTGGTATAATCATTTCCGTTGGTGTTATATTTGAATATCTTTGGCCCGTAATGCAAAGATGAACTATTGGCTGACATGATTATAATCAGGAACTGGAAATTTATATTATTATGACCAGTGGTGTTTAAGATGATAAAAGTTGATGATATTTTTCTTAAAAAAAGACGCGAGTAGACATCATAGTCTACATTATTCTTCTAATGATTGTTTTCCGCTGCTTTTATTGATATAAAGCTTATTGTCTATTATATTCAATTAGGAACTCAACTGTTGAAGACTAATGATAATTTATTTGTCATTATCTTAGTCATGATATTTTTTACTAGGCTATTTGAGCTCACCCTTTCTTTTGTTCCATTGTTTTTCAAAAAATGAGAGAGTAGTCAGGTCTAGCAGGGGAATGGAGTGACGGTCTGAGAGATAGCTATTGTAGTCTTCACATGTTGTATATAGTGTGTCAATAATAATGAAGACTTAGTTGTGTATTAATGAGTTATGTATTTCTGTTCTATGTACTATTTATATTAGAAATTGTGTATTTTATGGCGTCTCAAATTGGGCTATGTAGGCCTAGATTTGGGGGCGTCACAATTGGCAGCAGCAGTCTTGCTGCTTTTCAAATTTCTTTCCAGCAATTCCATTTTCATTTCTCATGCGGCCCCCACAGAGGGCCCACATGTTTTTTTACTATTCATATATAATAATCAAAATACTCATTAATAATACAATAATTAAGCTAATGTTACAATAGTGATAACAATAATTCAACAATAATGTAAGAAACACATTACTGATAATTATTAATTTAATAATATAATTTATTGTGTATTTGCTACTGTGACAATTATTTAGTTCAATAATTTTAAAATATAGTACAATAGCAATTATTAGCTCAATGATATAAAATACAGTGTAATGACAATTATTGAATTAATAATGCAAAATACTGTGTATCAATAATTATTTATAAATACTGTGCAATACCCATTTTATCAGATCAATAATATGAATACTTGCTACTATGTAATACCGTGTATTACAGTAAAATATCATAAAATACCGTATGCTACTATTTTTTTGTCACCGGGTATTTTAACAGCTAAAAAAATAACAGTATCGTTGACCATTTTTATTTAAAAAGGTTAATGTTGTCGTTTTCTATATCTGATAATATTTCACTGTGGGGTCAACCACTAATTGATTATTTCGGCACCGTCGTATGAATATTCCCTAACAAAATAAAATTTGAACAAAATATTTTTAACTTTAACTTTTGTCAATTTAACCACTTACTGTTTCAGAAATACACACACACACACACACACACACACACACACATATATATATATATATATATGTATATATATATATATGAAAAAAAATTAATTTTGTATTTCATAATTTAAGGGCCTTACAACCTCCCATCCTTATGAAATTTCATCCTCGAAATTGACGTACCTAACATTTTGAAGAGATGATGATACTTAGATTTCATTTCAGATTCTAGCTCCCAAATCATTTTCTCAGTATCTTGGTTCCTCTATAAAACTTTAACTTCAGGTATAACCTTTGAGCGTAGGATCTGCTCCATCTTATCTAAAATCTTGACAGGTACCTCCTCGTACGTTAAATTCTCTACTATAACGCCCAGTTCTAACCTGATGATGTGGTGTAGGTTCTTCACATATTTACGTAACATAGATATATATAAAAAAACGTTATGGATGCGAGACACGCTTAGTGGTAGAGCTAGTCTATAAGCAACAGTTCCTACTCGATCGAAGATTTCAAATGAGCCAATAAATCGAGGGTTGAGCTTTCTTCTCTTTCTAAATGTTGTGACTCATTTCTATGGGAAAACACATAAAAATACATGGTCTCCGACGTTAAAACTTTCGTTCATTCGATGAAGATCAGCATAACTCTTTTGCCATTCTTATGCAGTCTGTATTCATTGTCGGATCATTTGGATCTTTTCTGTTGTCATTTGCACCAATTCGGTCATAACAATTTTGCTTCTCCTACCTCATTCTAACATAGTGAGGAGTGACACTTCCGTCCAATGGCAAGTATTTGTCCAAACATCCCTTGAAGTTTAGTACGCAAAGTCTCAAAAGATCTCTGAGAGTATAAATTGTCCTTTTTGATTGCTCGTCCGTCTGATGATGGTATGCAGAACTAAATCATAGTTTGGTATCCATAGCTTTTTGTAAGTTGATCCAAAATCCTGAAGTGAGTCTAGGATCTCGATTAGAAACTATGGATACTGGCATGTCATGCAATCTTACAATCTCACTTATGTACATACCAGCAAGACGCTCAAGTGAAAAGTTTTCTCGTATAGGCAAAAAATGAGCGGACTTGGTCAATCTATCTACGATAACTCAAATTGCGTCTAAGCCTTGAGAAACTTTGGGAAGACCTGTCATGAAATCCATACTAATGTGTTCCCACTTTTATTCGGGAACTTCAAGTGGTTGCAATAGACCCTTACGTACTTAATGCTCTGTTTTGACACGTTGATAAGTCAAACACCTCGAAATAAACTCGGCAATCTCCCTCTTCATATTGTTCCACCAAAATATATGTAGAAGGTCACAATACATATTGGTACCTCCTAGGTGGATTACAAACGGTGTGTTATATGCCTCCATCATGATTTTTCACTTCAATTCAGGGTCGTTAAGAACACAAAGTCGAGAGTTGACTCGAAGTATTCCTTTCTCGTCGATTCTTGCTTCAAGAATAACACATTCTTGTACTTTCTTCATCATGTTCATTATTGCTGGATCAGTAGCTTGAGCAGCTTTAATTTTATCTATTAAAGTCGGTTTTACTCATACGTGCGTAATCTTCGAGTGGGTCATTGATGTCTTTAACTCTATCTCCATATTTTGTAAATTGTACAAAATACGTCTTTATGTTATCAACAGTGCACTTGTCCTCGTATAAGTTTTTCTGCTCAAAGCGTCAGCTACAACGTTCGTCTTTCCCGAGTGATACTGGATAGTGTGATCATAATCCTACAACAGCTCAAGCTAACGTTGTTGTCGCATGTTGAGTTTCTTTTGATTGAAGAAATTCTTGAGGCTTTTATGATCTGTATAGATATCCACTTTCTCTCTGTACAAGTAGTGTCTCCAGATCTTTAATGCGAAAACGACCGCTGCCAACTTTAGATTATGAGTAGGGTAATTTTTCTCATAATCTTTGAGTTGTCGAGAGGTATAGGCTATAACATTTCCATATTGCATAAGAACACAGCCTAGACCTTTGCCTAAAGCATCACTGTATATGACAAATTCTCCTGATCCTAATGGTATGACCAGAACAGGAGCTGAAATAAGTCTCCTCTTGAGTTCTTGAAAGCTCTTCTCGCATTCCTTGCTCCATACAAATTTTGTGATTTTTCAAGTCAGCTAAGTTAATGGAGTGGGGATTCGAGAAAATCCTTTTACGAATCTCCGATAATAACTAGCTAAGCCTAGAAAGCTTCGTACTTCAGTTACTGATTTAGGTTGCTCCCAATTTAATATTGCTTCAATCTTCGTAGGGTCAACTGATATTCCCTAACTAGAAATCACATATGCATGCCCAAGAAATGTGATTTCCTCAAGCCAAAACTCATATTTTTTTAACTTAGCATACAACTTATTTTCATGAAGCTTTTGGAGTATCAATCTCAGGTGTTGTTCAAGATCCTTATGACTCTTGGAGTATATGAGGATGTCATCAATAAAGACAACCAAAAAATAATCCAAATATTCCATAAATATTTGGTTCATCATGTCCATGAAAGCTGCAGGAGCATTGGTTAGTCCAAAAAGCATGACTAAGAACTCATAATGTCCATAATGAGTTCTGAAAGCAGTCTTTGGAATGTCCTCAATTTTAACCTTTAACTGATGATATCTAGAACGGATATCAATCTTCGAGAAATATTAAGCACCCTACAATTGATCAAACATGTCATCAATCTGACGTAACGAGTACCTGTTTTTTATGGTAACATGAATCAATTCTCGGTAGTCAATGCACAATCTCATACTTCTGTCTTTCTTCTTCACAAATAGAACAGGAACATCCCAAAGTGATGCACTCGGACGAATGAAACCAGTGTCCAATAATTCTTATAGTTGGACTTTTAATTCTTGAAGTTCAATAGGAGTCATTCAATATGGGGCTTTGGAAATAGGCTTAGTATTGGGTTCAAGATCAATACAAAATTCAATTTCACAGTTTGGGGGGGGTAAGTGATGAAGTTCCTCGGGAAAAACGTTAGAAAACTCATTAACAATAGGAATAACATTCAAGTTTGACGTGTTTTTGTTCAAATCAGTGATATGAGCTAAAAAGGCTTGACATCCATTTTTCAATAAACAAATGACTTTATAGCTAGAAATAACAGTTATATATTTTAATGATTTAGTTGCTTGAATTTACATGAAAGGTTAATTAGAAATATGAAAACTAATGATCTTATGAAAACAATCAATTTTAGCATAATGGATAGTCAACCAATCAATTCCTAAAATCACATCAAATTCATGCATTTTCAAAGAAATAAGGTCAACGGGTAATGTGAGGTTGTTGATTTGGACTAGGCAAAATTTATATATAGTAGATGTAATGACTATTTCTTCTAATGGAGTTTCAACTGATAAGTCAAAGTCTAAGTTTTTAGGGATCAAGTTTAAACATTGAGCATATGCATGTGAGATAAAAGAGTGGGTAGAGCCAATATCTAACAGGCCATTGACTTCACAAGAATTTATGAATAGCGTATCGGTTATCACTTGTTTCGGGTTTCGTGTCATTTAGGATATCATAACAAAAGCTCTCCCCTGAACTACAAATTCTCCCTTATCTACGCTACCTTTTGGAGCCATTATTGCAGCTGGACTTGATTTTATAACAGGATAAAATCGAGCAATATGACATTCTTTCCCACAACTGTAGCACAACTTAGACTGTTGAGTTTAATTTAACCTGATGTGACCTTCCTGACCACACTTGTAACATCTTACTGGTGGTCGATCTCCTCCCCTTGAAACTGGTGCCGGTGCTGGTGTCGATGTCATTCCATAATCATTATTGAATCTATTTCTCTTGAAATTGTTCCCACTTAATTCCCCTCTTTTATTATCTGGTCCTGTATTACCACCGAAGTGGTTATCATTTCTGGCCTGATAATTGCCTCCCCGCTGGTTATCGTTGTTTCGATGATTGTTGTCATTATTTTGCTCTCTTTGTTGGTCATTGACTTTTGGCTACAATGTTTCCTTTTCTTGCTCCACCCTTTGAGCTATATCCACAACATTTGAATATAAACAAAATTTATGAGAGCTGAAGTGTTGGCGAATTTTGAGTCTCAAACCCCACAAGAACATACGACTCACTTGTGCTTCATCGTCCACCTGATGGACCGTAAATCGGGATAACTCGACAAACATAGCCTCATACTGTGAGACAGTCATGTTCCCCTGCACCAGCTTAATAAACTTCACCTCCTTCATTTGGCGAATACTTTCTGAAAAGTACTTCTCGTTAAACAGCTCTTGAAATTCTATCCAAGACATCTCGAGTGCTGAATGATGGATACGTTTTACCGCTTCCCAGCAATTGTCCGCCTCACCTCGTAACATGAAGGTGGCAAATGGAACCTTCTGATTATCAGCGCATCGTAAGACATCAAATATTTTTGTCAACTATTTTAGCTATGCTTCTGCCTTGAATGGATCCGATTTTTTGAAAAATTTAGGTGGTCCCAACTCTTTAAATTGTTTGACAGTGACCATCCTCGAATTACCATCGTTTCCACCGTTATTATTGACTGACTTTTCTCTTGCATGATTCTGCATGAAATTTCTAAAGAATCCATCGTTCATCATGTTATCAGGAACATTATTACTCACTAATAATACAATAATTAAGGTAATGTTACAACAGTGATAACAATAATGTAAGAAACACGTTACTAATAATTATTAATTTAATAATATAATTTACTACGTATTTACTACTATGATAATTATTTGGTTCAATAATTTTAAAATACAATACAATAACAATTATTGACTCAATGATATAAAATACAGTGTAATGATAATTATTGAATCGATAATACAAAATACTGTGTATCAACAATTATTGATGAATACTGTGCAATAGTCATATTATCATATTAATAATATAAACACTGTGCAATATCGTGTTCTACTATGTAATGCCGTGTCCTATTGTAAAATATCATAAAATACCATATGCTACTATTCTTTTATCACCAGGTATTTTAGTAGCTAAAAAAATGACAATATTGTTGACCATTTTTATTTAAAAAGATTAATGTTGTCATTTTTTATATCCGACAATATTTCGCTGTGTGGTACACCAATGATTGATTATTTTGGTGTTGTTGTATGAATATTTTTCGACAGATCGAATATTTCCCGACAAAACGAATATTCCCCGACAAAATAAAATTTACACAAAATCTTTTAACTTTAACTTTTGTTAATTTAACCACTTACTGTTTCAGGAAAATAAATATATATATAAAGGAAATTAAATTTGTATTTCATAATTTTTGGACCTTACACCTTACCTCCTCAATATTATTTTCTCTTTCTTCCTGTTCCCCTATGGCAACAACCACAAACATGGCCACCATCTCCTCCTATTCAATATTCTTTTTTGTTTCTTCCTTTTCCCCCATGACAACAACCACAAACATGGCCACCATCTCTTCCTATTTTTCCCCGTTCACCATCAGAGCCGCCACCACAAAAGCAGAATGAAAAAGGTGTAGGCGAGAAAATCTTGTATCTTGCTAGGGTTAGGGTTCGTAGTAATGGAGGAGACGAAAAATCTGCGAAAAGTACGAAATTGATTAATGGATTGGAGAGGGAAGAAAAATCGTGAGCAATTACTCGGATAACACAAGGCAAAACTCTTAGTGTCCTAGCGTAATCGCTAGTATTCAAGAGCCTCTATCAAGTGGTAGATCTCGAGAGAACTCCAATTCAATCTCAGATACAAGTGTAATCACGAGGTTCCAAGTTAGAATCGAGTTCCTAACTGCCAACAAGTTCTAAGAATATTTTCATTCCCTTAAGTTTAGAGAGAATCTTTCTTGTGGTTTGAAAGTTCTCCAAGGTCCAAAAGTCCTTTCTCTTATGGAATGAATGGTTATTTATAGAGTTCCCTGGCAAGGGGTCATGTGCCAAGCATGTGACTCTGGAAAAATTTCAGAAATACCCTTAGTAATAGGGGGTTCCTATAATATCCCTGGTTACCTAGGTAATACCCAGATCATCCGATTCTTCTAGCTACTAATCCAATCCCTCAATTGATTCCCAAATTAGTTTTCCCCACAAGCCTTCTGCCCCAGGATTCATGAGGACCCCTCTCAGGTTTCGTTTATTTATTGTTTGTCTTGTTTATTTAATTATTTAGGTTAAAATATAACCCTAATTTGTACTTAGGTCCACAAAAGGTATGTATAATTTAGATATACTCTCTTTATAATCATTTTCATTCTTTTAATCCACCCATGCTTACAAAACTACAACCATTACCAATTTCTTCTTCAAGATCTAACAGTATTTACGATGAAAATGAAACTTGAGTGTTCACCAGTTAAATTGGGTATTCTTTAATTTGATGGGGACCTACGAAAAGAACAAAAATTTTAATTTCTCAATTTTCATCTTAGTCATTGTGATATCCCAAATTTTGGTAATATTTCTTTTAGAGGAAATTTAAATGAATAAATAAAAGTTGGAGATTTAAAACCTAATTTAGAGAAAAGAAATACATAAAGAGGATTAATTTTTTAGGAAGAATCTATAATGGTTAATATATAAATTGTAAAGAGGGGTTTGTGATATGAAGACTCTAAGAAAGATATGTGACATTATAAATAAAATATTAAATTATTTATAATGAAGAATTTTTACGTAAGATTAATTGTGCCAATGTAGGGTAAAACAGGTACATTATTATAAGTGTATATTTCATTTAATAATGAAAAGGAAAGCTAAGACTTGGAAGAAATTTAGTTGTTTAAAAGATATGTAAATTAAGTTTGAGTTATGATAATTAATAACAAGTTAAAATGTTGGTCATGAGGGCTAGGTTAAGGTTTTATATTAATTAAGTAGTTAACTTAATTAATATGTTATAAAATATATTTAATAATTATTTTAATTGAGGACCCAAGATATTAATTAACAAGGATTTTGTAGAATGTGGGTGAAAATTTAGATGAAAACCTAAGATAATAGAACCAACCAAGCTTTTAATAAATTTTGTGTTTAAAATATGTAGGAGCCCAACCTAGATTTGGAAGGGAGTCCAAGTTAAATTAACTAAGCCCAATGATTGTGTAGGGAAACCCGATGATTTATTTAAAATCAAGCTCAAACATTAGACAAGGGTTGGAAAAAGTTGATGTAAATATATATTTTTGTATATTTATATTTGTGCTTATATATTAATAAAAATAAAGGAACATTAGTAGGGTCGGAACTTTTCTTTTATGAAAAGATTAGAGAAAATAAGGGCATGTGTGGAGGTCATTTACTAAGTAAGATGAGTGATATTAGTGTCCTTAAAAAATTAAAACAAGTGGGAAGACTTTTGTGCATTGGTAGAAGCAAAAAGATGGAAGTGACTAGTAAGAGGTGATGTGTTAGGCTTGTATAAGACTTGTGTAATTAAGATGTAAAGGCTATGAAGCTATGATTTTAGGGGCTATATTAGTAGCTTGTGTGGAAGAAAGGAATAATTGGTAGAGAACCATTGTTGGGTTAAGTAAAGTAAACCCACATTATAAGAAAGCTTGAGTCCTAACCACTCATGAGTTAATGGGAGTAGGATGGAAGAGCTTTGACCAAGGTTGGGTTAGTATATTAACCATGGGTCACAAGAAAGCTAAGGGTTAACCACATTTGAGTTAAGTGGTGGAACTTTCCATTTTTGAAAAGTTTAGGAAAATATGGATGATGACTAAGATGCCCTTTGAGGAAATTTCAAGGAAGCTTCATTTTTTGGAAGTTTGAGACCATTTTTCCCTTAGATGGTAATGACTAAGTTACCCTTGGAAGGAAATTTCTAAGAAGGTGCATAGTGTGGTTAACTTGACCATACATGAGTAAGTTGTAGAGAATGATGGATTAAGTATCATCTAATAAGGAAGAGATGGAAAAATGGAAGTTAATTCGTTCTATTTTCTCCATTCACTAAACTTTTGTAGAATAAAAGAGAGAGAGAGAGAGATTTCAATGGAAACAAGAAGAGAAAGGAGGAGAGCTTGATGAAAGAAAGGAGATCATCCATTTATCTAGCAAGAATTGATGAGCTCTTAAGGTTTAAAAGTTTCATATCCTTTAAATCTTTAGTTAAATTTTTTGTATTATATTGTTATAGTATGTTGTTGTGGGAGTTAAGTTATCGTGGTGGATCTAAAGAAGTTATAAAGAAGAGTTTTGATGGAGATATGTGTTGTTAATGTGGCTATATAACTTAATAAGGTTGTTAATGCCTAGGTTATATTTGATATAAATCTTAAAAGAATGGTTTTCAAAATGTCTAACTTATTTTGATGGTGTTTTTAAAGATCCATGTGTATATATTAGAGATCTACAAGTTCTATATATAGATCTATGATTTTGATAAAGTCTTATGTTGGTAACTATATGTTTGATCACATGTTTATGCATATAAAGCTAAGAAATCAAAGCATGATTTTCAAAATTAAAAACCCTAGTTTAAATCTTGTGGTTTCAAGTAAATAAACCTTGTATGGTTGATATTTTTAAAGATCAATGAGTTTTGTGTATAGATTTATAAGTTTTGAGAATGATATATTTTGGAAATAAAAATGTTTTGAAATGGGCTTGTAGTGATTTTTCGGGAAAACCCTTAGTAACGGTTTTAAATCGATCATCGTTTGATCTTGTAAATGTATTTCAAAAGTAATTAAAGCTCATGGTTTTGTAAATTATAAACTTAAAAAAATATAATATGATTTTTGAACTCAATATGAGTGTTAATGATCAATTGAAGCAAAATTGAAGAAACTTAGTTTTAATTTATTCTTATAATCGATTTTGAGTCCACTTCTGATGGGAATTTGGATTTCTGGCCTGAAGAGAAGTCGTAAAGGAGGAAGTTACAGGCGCGTGGGAACTTGAATCACCGAAAAAAGTTTTAAAAAAAGGAAGAAGTTATGGTTGTCTTAGTAAGCGAGGGTCGTGCAGTCAAAAACTCTACCATAGTAGCACGAGGCGTGCCTGGTATACGGTAAAAGAGGCTCAAGGTGCGCCGGTTAGGCAAATCTTTTGGTCTGGTTTGGGTCAAGTCAGGTCGAATCCGGGTCTGGTCGATTTTTCTTGGAAAATAAGTTAATTTATGCATGAAATGAATACTTAAGTGTATTAAACTAATGTGAAGGGTTCGTTAGTGACTAATTGGTAGACCAAATTATAAATGTAGGTCGAACAAGAAAAGTAAGACATTAGCGCATACAAGATAGGCGAGCCAGACAAGTTTTTCAAAACTTGTTCCTATATGTTAACTTGTTACCTATTATATGCAAGTTTCGTGTGTTATGAAAGTGTATGTGAACTTGTTTTCATATGTATTTCATGCAATAATGTGATGATATGATTAAAATTTATCAAAGTATGAGATATATGATACATATATAAAATGCAAAACATGAATGGTATAATGTATATATAACATGCAAAGCATGAATGGTATAATACATATATAAAATGCAAAGCATGAGCATGATGATGCATATATAAGATGTGAAGCATGAAATGTGTTATGTACTAACTGTTAAACTTGTTGAGCCGTTGTACTCACCTTTGCTTTAAAATTGAACATGGAGAAACGAGGAGAGAGAGAGAGAGAGGTAAGCTTTAACAATTGAGCTTATAGTGGAAGGGAAAGGGATAGAAGGGAGAAAAAGAAGGGAAAGAGAAAGAAAAAGGGACAAAGAGGACAAAGAAGAAGGGAAAGGGATAGAGAGGAGAGAGAATAGGGGAAAGGGAAAGAGAACAACTGTTTTTTTTTTTTATCAAAACGACATTTAAGGGTGCGTTACAGGAAGGAGAGAGTAAATATGTTGTATCCATAGATTTATCCATTAAAATAAACGCTTTTTCTTCCCTCAATTCCGCAAATCGAATTCCATCATATTTGGTGTGATATTGCGGAGTAATTATTCAGTGTTCCTGGGGCACCGCCTCATTGTGCCTCAGGCCAATCACATCTTCCCATTTCAGTGGGTCCAGAGCTGCAAACAGTGGAACACCACTAAAATAGGGAGATGTGATTAGCCTAGAGCACCACATGACGGTGCTCCAATACCACTGAATAATTTTTCGATATTGCGAAGTTGTTGTCGATCCACTGTGAAAAAAGTCCCTGACAGTAACTTTCTTAGATTGTTAGTACACCATTACATAATCATATTCCACTTTTACTTCTTAAAGTACATAAACTTTTGTTGCCTCACTAAAGCTGGGTATTTTTTTCATTTACTAATGATCCCTTATCCTTTTGCTTTTTTAGGTATAGGGCTCCTATTCCATCACATTTCACTTTATTTCCACTTTTGACTTTCATTTTGTCTCTCGATATACAAGGTCTTCTCTATATATGTGAATAACCTCAATTGAAGAGAAACCATTACATTAGTTAGGGGTGTACAAAGGTCGATTTGGTAGATAAAAAAATAACCAAACTATTTAAGTCGGTTATAAAAAATTAAAACCAAAATCGCCTAAATTTTTATCCCGTAATCGGTTATCGGTTTATTCGGTTATCAGTTTAATCGGTTTAGTCGGTAATTAAAACTTAAGCATAAAAGATATAATTGATATATCACCAAAATTTAAAGCAATGTATTTTTGAATAACAAGAAATTGGTACGTCACCAAATTATAAAAAAAGACATATAATGAATACATAATTATATAAAATAAATAATTATAAGAAAAGTATATAAGTTATTTTATAATATTAAGGTATTCGGTCGGTTTCGATTTTTGAATAAACCAAACCGAGACCGACCAATATAGTTTCGGTTTTTTAGTTTTACAAACTTTGGTTTTTCGATTTTGTGATTTTCGGTTTGATTTGTTAATGGTTCGATTTGGTGCGATTGGTTTTTTGGTTTTGTGTACACCTCTAACATCAGTACACATCGATTATTTTTCTTGTTTCTTTGACAACCTTCTTCAAAGGTTCTAATTTTTTGAAAAAGTTTCATTACAAGTTTTCCCTTGTGAAGATTTTTCGATATTCTATATCAGAACTATCAGGTTGCGTAAATGCATGGAGATATATATGAGCCACCTTGACAATGTTTAATGAGCCATTTAATTTTATAATAGTTACAGAAATTTGTGAGAAAACTCAGAATTGTAATCTAGGAAGTAAATCCCTTAATTCTTTTCTATAAGCCTACGAGTTTCATGGGATGGCTTTCAAGCCCTGCACTAGTGGTTTGGGAATATACAAGGTCACCAGACTATTTCCTTAAATACTACTTGGAGTAAGTATCTTAATTGTTAGTAAGTACAAAAGGGTTTATGTAGAACATATATTTCTCTTTTATGTTTTATTTATTTTAGTTAAGTGTTACTTTTTCATCAATTAAAAGTAGAAGATATATATATATATATATATTATTTGTAAAAAGTAATAAGTAAAATAGATATGAGTTTGGGAAAATTAATGTGTAGATTAATTGTTAATGATCTTTAGACAACTTATGAAGAAGCAAAATTCGAATGTGTCAAAATGGCAAATAGCATCTTAAAATTTCATAAATTTTTCGAGATAACATGTCAGTTTCTGTGCATGCTTGTTAGAATTTTTCGGGGGAAGGGTGGAGGCGAGGGTTGAACAACTTATAAGATGCACCCATGTCCCAACTAGCAGTTGAACCCTTCCCCCGTGGGAATGGTATGAGATTCCACGCAAAAAGAAATATACAAGGAGACTTATAACTAAGGCTGCAAACGAGCCGAATCGATCCGGATTTTAAACTGCTCGGATTCGATTCGTAAGGTTAAATTCGTACTCGAATTCGAACTATATAAAAAAAACTTTACTCAGATTCGATTCGACTCGAATTTTCGTTACTCGAATTCGATTCGACTCGGATCGAATTATATTCAAACTACTCGCGAACGTCAAATTCAAACTCGAATTCGAGTCTTCACATAATAACTAGTTTTATAATACATATAATTATTAATTGAACTTATTATTTTACTTAAAAATGAAAAAATATAATTATAATTACACTTTAAATATATAAAATTAAAATTAAAATTACAAAAATAAAATAAAATAATAATTAATTATTCAAAATTTGTTTAATTGTATATATATTATAAGAGAATGTATCGAGTATAGATTCGAATATGTATCAATCGATTATGTATCGGATCATAATTAAAAATTCGAATAGTTTGAATTCTAAACGAGTCGAGTATAACCTTATTCAGATTCTACTCGTATTTTTATTCGAACTATTTTTTGTGCTCAAATTTGAATCATATTATTAACGAATTCGAGTCTCGTTCACATTTTTTCGAGTCGAGTCCGAATCGAGCCCGAACTGTTTGGTTCGATTTGCAGCTTTACTTATAACTTCATCATTAGTGAAGAAAAATAAATTAATGTGGATGAAAGTAAAAGAAACTTAATATTATTGGGTTATTAATATATATTGTTATTTATAAATAATTTCACTATAATTAGTTTATTTAATAAATAATATTAAACTATATTTAATTATATTAATAGAATAATCTATAATATTAATTATTTAAAGTACGTAATAGATATTTACTAAGATTTTATTGTCTTATTTAATCAAATTATTTAATATTTTACTTAACCTCTAAAATTGTAGTCAACAAAATTATGTCCTATATCATAAAATTAGTACCATATCTATAATTTTATATTTTAGTCCTAGACAAGTGACATTACTCTCATAATGATAACAAACAATTACAAATTGCCTTATGGCCTATTCCTTCTCCATCTATATATTAAACAAAAAACAAAACACCATTACTATTTTTTAGTTTTTTGAATTCCCCAACTTTTGGAGGATGAATTAAAAAAAATAAAATTATAATCAATATCAATAAACTCATACTCTATGAAACCAAAGTCTCACAATAAGAGGGGGGTGGGGGGGAATTGATGCATTTTCTTGTAGTGTTAGTAGTAAGGGAAACTGACCGACACATGTTTAATTCATATAATTCATTTTTTTGTAGTATTTAATGAATGTTTAATGATGTCGACACGTGTTAAAAATCGAGAATAAGATGAAAATTTTGTTATGAGTTTTGTATGCGAGACATTTACCACAAAAAAAATAAATTAAAGTTCCACATTTGTTTGTATTTTAAAAAAAAATTGCTAATTGAAAGTTGTTTAAGTGAAATAAAAGGAACATTCTAAATTTAAGATTCTTAAAGTGATCGTGAATTGGAGTGAAATAATTTGACTATGTGAGAATTTTTAACAAAAAAAAACTATAAGGTGCAAGTTTTGTACAATTAATATACCTTGGAAAGAGAATTTTACAAAAAAAAAAAAAATACAAATTAAAGGTTTAGTTTTGCATTTTAGTTCAGAAAATAACTTGCGGGCCTGCACCATGAAGGACTTGCAAAGTCACAAGCCTTCACCAAAAAAAAAACAAAAAAACTTTGGGCCTAAAAACGGTAAAACCAATCCGGGTGGTCCTATGTATGACTTCGACGCAGCCTAACGAAATACTGAAAGAAGGACACAGATTTTAAGGAAACCGAAACGATGAATTTCCAAGTTTCAGCTCGTTATTCTTCAAGCCTGCTACCATTCTTCTAGGCAGAGATCATTTTCCAGTTTCCTTACTTTTGGGTGGGGTGACGCCTATCTTGTTATTGTTCAAGCCTGCTACCATTCTTCTAGTCAGAGATCATTTTCCAGTGTCCTTACTTTTGGGTTGGGTGACGCCTATCAAGTGTTTGAAGAATTTCCTCAGAGAAATACAGAGGTAATCTGAAATGGGTTGAGCATTAATTTGACTTTTATTTTATGTTCCATCAAAACTCTGTATGTATAATGTTTACAGAAGTTTTTCTTGACAACTGCTTATTAATATTCAGTTCAGTTCATGGGTCTTTTTGATCTATTGATTTGAAGTAGTTATACCAGTAGTTGTGTCTTAGCCTCAATTTGAACAACTTTTTTTTCAGGGAGGTTAGTCTGCACATTTCTTCAAAGTTCAACCCAGAATGAGTAGTTCCATTCCAGAAAATGAAACGAATAACTCACCGAGCAGCTCAAGTGAACCAGTAATGGTGGAGCCAATGCGATTGCCTACAATTGAAGAAGTTCGAGGCCAAGACATTTGGAACAATTGCGCTGTTCGTAGTGTCACCAGTGGAGTAATGGGTCTGTACTGAACTTTATGATTCTATGTTTTATGTTTATTCCATTGTTGGTTTGATTTAATTATTACGGATTTTGTGTTTCCGGATATAAGTTTCAAATCTTATGTTGTGTATTGTACTGCTGAGGTCCTGAGGAGCGAGAGAAAGAAATAGGGTGTGTTTGAAGTATTCTAGAATTTGTTGGCTTGTGATTTTTTTATGACACATTTTGACTGCAAACTAATAACTTAAATCAGGTTCACTGAGTGAATTAGGAAAATGTACTATAGTGTAGCTGTTTTTTGTTTCTCTGAAATAGAAGGATTCCAAATTCCTTTCTCTAAAGGCAGCATTTAGTGACACAATTTTATTTTTAAATGTCATGTTACTGTCATTTGCAATTAAACACCATGCATATTGAAAAATCTTCTTTAAATATTTGGTGGTGGTGGTTTTACTACGTTTCTGAAAAAATGTATGTGTCAATTACAGCATAGATGGATGATGGCTTATTTAGTTGGATGGATTTCATTTCCTTGTGTAGGCCTAACTAGTTGCAATCTTTTTTAGTCAATTCAAAAATCTTTTTTCATTGCATCTTTGTTAAAAAGCAAATGGTACTTTTATTATCTTCATTGGCTTGTAATAGGTTTTGGCTGGTTTGGAGTCGAGTAATATTAAATGTTGATGAATTTGTTTATTTATTGCTATACATGATGATTATTTGCAGGAGGTGGGCTTGGGTTATTCATGGGATTGTTTCTAGGAGCATTAGACAATCCTATAATGCAGGATGAAATGACTGGCAGGCAGCAATTTATTTATACTGCAAAGCAAATGGGTAGGAGGAGCTGGGGTTCATGCAAGACTTTTGCTCTAATGGGCTTCATTTTCTCTGCTGCTGAATGTTGTGTTGAGAAGGTATTGTGCTGAATCCATTTTTGAAAGTAAGAAGAGGAAAGGACGGGGGGTTGTGAGCCTGCAATTATAAAATTTACTAATTTATGTTTTGTTTTCTCTATTGAATCTGTTGGGAATTTATGGGTAAAAGATAGTAGAATGGGATCCAGGTATTTAATATTCTTTGGTGATTAGTTTTGTGTCTGTTGTTTTGAAGGTCCGTGCAAAACATGACATGACAAACACAGTTGTTGCGGGATGTGTAACTGGAGGCACATTGTCGGCAAAGGGTAATTTTTCTTTTAATTGTCTCTGGCCATTTTTTGACTCATTATCTTCACATAAATGTATCTGAGCATTAAAAGCATGGTCAGTTAAAAATTGTTCCTTTTTTTCTTGCAAGATGTTAGGACTTGTTCCATGATGCTTTGAAGTTATTGTGTTCCTTGTTTGTATAGAGGATGGTTCAAAAAGATCTCTCACATTTTTAGGATCATAGATTGAGACTTTTTTTGTAGTATGTAGACCATTCCATTAAAATTCATTTAAATAAAGGGTGCTAAATATTGTGAAGTTTAGGTTGGATAAGAACTATTTATTTGTTATATCCTCTAGGATTGCCACCTCAACAATTATAAGAAATTGCCAGAAATCATTGGACCTGCAAAGAAGTGCTGGTTTTGTGCCCCAGGTTCTGCTAGAAGGTCTTGCTATTTTAATTTATTTTAATGTAAAAGATGATCATTTACTATAACCATTTAGCCATTGGTGTCATAATCCTACCAAATTTAGGGTTTGGGTACTCACTCTGAATCTTTGTCCAACTCATAGATGGTAAATGAAAATTAATGAATAAGTTTTGTCAACAGAACTATTGGCTGGACATCTTACACAAAATTTATCTTGTCTTGACCAGAAAATAAGTTCTGGTTTTGGTATTAGATCGTGCAGTTCTCTTGAAGGTCTTATTCATTAATTGTCAATATTTTTTCTATGTTCTACTCGTATATATTATGATATAAATTTTATGATTGCTGAGAAAAATATGCGAAGGAAAAGCTATAAAGACAAAATCTTGCGTGCTTACATGCATACATTATTTGTCCATAAACAAAGTTGTGTATTTATGTTGTCTTCCCCTGCAATATTACTGCTAACGACGTACTTTTTGTGTTTTTAGGTGGCCCGAAAGCCGCTTGTGTTGGCTGTGCAGGCTTTGCAGCATTTTCAGTTGTAATAGAGAAGTTTTTGGAAAGACATGATTGATAAGAGAGATATCTGCCCAATTTTGTAGACAACACATTAAAATCAGCCTGGAGACAGTGTTCGCCTACAACTTACTATATCTATGTTAAATTTCATGGAATCCAATTGAATAAAATTCCCTTCTATGTTGGGATGTCTATGGCAGAATATACAAACCATTTGATTTGTACACTCTTGATTTGCACTCTCTTTTCCTTTCTCTAATTGATGTATGATTTGTTCTACTTTCAAGATTATGTAGTTCAGTTTTAATATTGCTTGGTTTACTTGTTGATTTATTTGCCTAATGGTTATGAAAAGAGTTTTGCACGTCTTCTTTTTGGATACTTGGCTAATATCAGATAGTGTACTAACTGCAAATGCCATATCCCTGGACCCTGGTAGCAGAGATTAAACACCAGGCTTTGGGCATTAGGAATCATGCTCAAGGTTGCAAACCTTTGAGTGAGCTGTTGCTTGGACAACATTAAGGACAATACACGATCTACACTGCCATTGTGTTCCCTACACGATTTTATAAAGGAAAGAGTATTTATTAATATTCCTTTCAGGAATTTGTATTTGTATTACTTCATTTTACGGCAAAAAGGGCAAATACCCTACTGTGGTTATCAATATGTAAGCATTATCCAACTTAACTTTAAAAAAATAGAATTAGTCCATTGAACTTTTTAAAAGTTATTAATTAGACAATTCCGTCAAATTCTAGTAACTCCGTCTAATTTGCTGTTTTTTTTCCTACATGGCTTTAAAAAATAAAAAACAAAAAAGAAAATGACATGTAAATACCATTTTCTTTTATGATCTAACTATGCTTTCAAAGATGACGTCGTTCAATCTGGTAACAATTCTCTCTCCTCACTCCAACAATCGATCTGTTTGAAAAGGAAGAAGATGAAAAAAACAACCATAGAAGTTGAGGAAGAAGGTTCAGGACAAATGATAAGGAAGGGGGAAACACTCAATTGTTAGTCACAGACTAATCATAGACCCATCTCCCATTTCAAATAAATTATCCTCTATCATCATCTTCATCTTCACTTACACTACCAATTTGGTGAAGATTAGGACAAAAACAGAGTCTTTTTGGGTTTTTCTTTCTTAATTTTTATTTTTGCCCCTTTTTGGCTTCATTTGTTTTGTGGGTTTTCAGCAAGGTGAGAGATTATATTTGAGTGAAAAGAAAATGGGTTGTTTTGTTCATTGTTGATTGACAAAAAATGGGCGCAAAAAGTTTAAAAATTGAAAGGAGTGAAGCTTTGCATTTGTGCAAGGAGAGGAAGAAATTCATCAAACGAGTCATTGACTGTTTGTGCTGAAACTAAAATCATGCCTCTCACGTGACTTCACTTCTGCCATTAACATATTCAAGCTTTCTCTCTCTAAAAATTTGTTAGATTTTCAGTTTCTCTCTCTAAAAAATCATTCAATTCTTCTTAAGCAGTTTAGGAAATTAATTTCTCTCTCTACAAATTCATTTGACACCATGAAATCAATTTCCTCTCTTAGGTTTTATTTCTCTCCCTCTACAAATTCATCTAGCACCATGAAATCAAGAGTCACAAGAACCTGTAAATCTTCACAAACAAAGAAAGAAGCAACCTCATTTTACAGATATCTGAAGCCTGAAGCTTTAGCCCAAATACGAGACTCTAAAATCTGAATCCTCCCAACCCCATTTCCAAAATTTGGCTTTTGGTTTGTTCAAAGTTTAGGTTTTGGGTTAGGATTGACAGAAGGAGAAGAAAAGCCACGGAGGAGAGAGAAAATAAGAAGATGAAGAGAAGAATGGAAGAAGATAGACAGCAAGGAAAAAAAAACCAATAGATAGAAAGAAGAGGAGAGAGAAATGAAAGAACCTAAGAAATAGAAAGATGATGGGGATTTGATTTTAGAATTCAATTTGTTTTAGTGGATACTTGTTTGACCCGGTCCATGTAAAATATTTGTTTTAATTTTATTATTATTTTAATTATTTTTTTACCACATAATAAATGATAAGCTAAATAGACCATTTAGAATTTACATGTTATTTTCTTTTTTATTTTTTAAAAGCCACGTCAGAAAAATTTTGACGTCCGACAAAGAATTTAGACGGAATGGGATATTTAATCTATTTTAAAAAGTTTAGTTAATAAATTTTATTTTTTAAAGTTCAATGATGTAATGTTTATAAATTTACAATGACAGTGACGTTAAAGCTATTTTTGCCTTCATTTTACATTAAAGTTGTTTAGACCACTAATATCATTGGAGATATTTTATGACTTGAGAAAAATGTAATATGGCTTCTTTGCCAACCACAATAACTGAATTGACCCTTTCAAATTCTTCCCCTGATTCAGCTCTGTGCTACTCCATTTCTCTTCAGATTCACAATTTCATCCAGTTCAGTGAGCTCAGAAAACCTTCATCCGATTCAGAATGTCGAGCTTTAATCTGCCGGAAGAATTGGTAGTCGAAATACTCGCAAGACTCCCAGTTGAATCTCTCCTCCGATTCAGGGCTGTAAGCAAACCCTGGTTATCCCTAATCTCAAACCCTAATTTCGTCACAATCCACCTCAATCACAACGCCATGAACCCAAACAGCCAATCCTTTATCGCCCACAGTTTTCAATCCTTGTTCTTCCCAAATCACATAACCTCTCTTCTTCGCCTCAATTCCCTCGAAAGCCCAATCAATCTCAAACACCCATTTCCCAATTCTGCCGGTCCATTGGAGCTGGAAATCGTTGGCTCCTGTAATGGCCTACTCTGTCTCACTGACCAGTTAGACCATATTTGCCTTTGGAACCCGGCAACAAAACAGGTCAAGGATATTTCTAATTTCACTATTGAAGTACTTGATACTACTGGTGAAGTTTCTTTTGGGTTTGGTTTTGATCATATTATCAATGATTACAAGGTTGTGAGGATTGTGTGGCCTAATCGGTCCATGAATTCTCCGGGTCAAGTCGAGGTGTATTCAGTAAATGAGGGTTCTTGGAGAGAGATTAAGGTGGAGTTGAATTTTGAATTTATGCAGGGCAGCTGGCGCTCGATTGTGAAGGGAACACCTTACTGGTTAGCATTAAAACATAGGTGGGAGATTCAAGAGACTTTTTTCGTTTCGTTTGATGTGCACAATGGGGTGTTTCGGACAATTCCATGGCCTGATTTCGATATTCTGGACAAAGAAGGGGTCTCTCATTCCATAGTGGAGTTTAGGGAATCTTTTGCCATAATTATGTGTAACCGGGATGAAGGTAGGAACTTGAAGGTTAGCCTTTGGGCAATGGATGCTGATTGTGGTGGGAAGAGTTCTTGGACCAAGAAGTTCACTGTTAGACTGGTTTCAGGGCAGGATAGGCTAGTGGGGTGTTTGAAAAATGGTGAAATTGTTGCAGAGAAAAGTAATGGGAGAGGGCTGTTCTTATATGACCCTGTGAGCAAAGAGACTAAACGAACTCAAATTCAAATGCGCACATTTGGAGTTTACAACTATATCCCGAGTCTGGTTAAATTGAACTAGCAGATCCATTAAATGCTAAACAAGAAAGTAAAACAGGTATTTGTCATGTTATTCTTATGAAACCCAGTGGTTCTATACACTAGTAGTTTTCCCAAGACTTAACTGAATTACAGGCTTTTGATATACCCCTAGATTTTTTGCTGGATTCTGTGTCCAACTTTGGTTAGTAACTTGATGTTTTATTTACATACCTATCTGCTAGGATATATTTATGCAATGCTGATCATTAGACTAAAATTAAAGCTCAAGTTGGTTAGAGTTGATTGTGTTTTTACTGTTGAAACCATTATATTGGTGTTGTGAAACAGCACAAGAAGATGAAGAGATTATCTATTAATTATTTTGTGTTGTTATTTAGAAATAAATATTTGGTATTTTGTTATATATCTTTTAATTATACTAGTAGCTTATTTTAGATTTGTATTAGGATTGTTTACTTATTAAATTAGGTGAAATAAATTTAAAGCGGAATTCGGATGAAACTATAGTCTATGTAAACTGATGTAGTCTCTGTTATTTTTCAGACTTTTATATATTGATTAATTTGACATTGGTTTTATGCCATTGTGGCCTATCTCCTTATGCTTGACTCCTTCCCTTAAGCCTCCTGGATATATTAGTTGTTCTACATAATAAAGAAATGAAATTATGAAAACTATAGAAAAGATGATCATATATATTTAGTAAAATTCAAGAAGCATTGAATAATAATATTAAATCATACATTGTAAATGCTTATTCAAGACGAAAATGGAATTCGTCAAATAGCATTAATAAAGTAACAAAGTCCAAAAGAATAGAAAAACGGAAAAGGAAAGTAGTTAAGCTCAACTTTTCTTGTTAAATCCTCTAGTTTTCTTAACCTTACTATGAATATTCCTCTTATTATTTTAGCTATTGAAATTTTTATCTTTTTTTTATAACTGTAGACATGAGCATTAAGATAAGGGAAGAGCAAGGTTTGTTCCTAGAAAGAAAACAAATTATATATATATATATATAACTCATTCATAGCAATCGGTTGCTGGGAGTACTATTTCAACAATCACATCTTACACCGTCCAACATAATAATGAATGACTGAGATAAATAGTGCAATTGGCACCTGCACACACAGATAGATGTTGTATCAATATATGGATCTCACTTGTAGGTGGGAGAGTTTTTCAAAATATGGTTCAATAAATTTCCTTGATCCTTACTGTTGATGGAAACCTTTTATGAGAAATTATTACTGAATTGTCTCCTTCAAATTTTCTTGTATATGGAAATATTTTAAATTTTGAATAGATTTTGTAAACTAGATTTCTTTGAAATACGAAGCTAAAATTGTTTGTGTAATACATTTCCATTTGGCATGCCAAGAATTTAATCAATAATAATAATTTTGGAAGAGGAAAGAATAATTGTTCTTAATATATAATGAAGCTTTCCTATTTTACAGGTGCTTGAAATTTGGAAGGTCAACATATGATTACTTTGTCATATACATTATGTTTTGAGCTTTTATATATAGGTAATTTCACCTAATTTTTAAATGCATTTAAATAAATGCATCCTAAATTTAGCATGCCCATGATTGCATATGGAATATTAGTTATAAAGACAAATGTTAAGAATTTTAGAGGTATGAAATATAGGCTGAAATCTTTCGATAAGGCGAAGAACACAAAATTTAAATATTACATCTATCTCAACTATTAAAAAGTGAGGTATGACACGGATTTTAATGTCATGCCCCACTTTTAATGATTTAGATAGATGTAGTATTTGAATGTTGTGCAGTTATACTTATTCGAAATCTTTATCTTGGGTTGATATTTTTGTATCTTTTTGACCTTGAATTCCTTGTACATGAAAGTGATTAGTGGAGGAGAGTTTTAAAATTATATAATTCCGAGTGAAACAGATTTAATACTATGAATATATATAAAGAGAATCTACACTAACCAATGGTGTGAGAAAAATTGTTCTACCCATTTACAAAATTTAGCAACACCAAACTATTAAAGTAAGAGTTTACTTACAAAGCGGCCACACTGCAGGTCTGCAAGTGATTGGCAGAATGGAAGATGACATGAAAGATTGAAAAGCACGAAGATATGGCATCAGGGAGTATCTACTTTACTTATCAATATATATGTATCTTATATAAATGGCATGAGGCATAACTGAATAGCTAGAGTATTATGATTGGGTGAAGTATTGGTGAATTTGATAGTGGAGGATCTTCTATTTCATATATTTGGCCTGTGGGTTGTATAAATAGTGAATTTATTTTGGATGAATCTGGAGTTCATGGAAGGAACTAACAGTGTGTGTTTGTATAACTTTCATTATAATATTTGATTGGAATGATGTTTTAGTTGATTATAAGTTATTTATGGTCACTTGTAACGTGAAATTCGATTCATTAATTCTGCGTTTTCGACTTTTGTGACCGGTTATTGTATCTGAAATCAAAATCATCCTGTTTATTGATTTTTCTTGTCATTTTCTCATAATCAATTGAGAATGAGGAACCATCGAGCATTGGCTCAGATGGTATAACAATGCCTTTGCATTGCAAAGGTCATCATGGTCACCTCACCTCACCTCCGACGGTAAAGGCTCACCCTATGAGAAATAGAGGTTGCGCGATTTATTATTGCCGACGACAAGAATGTAACATTCTCTGCTTAAATTATCAACAACAAAAAATCATCGTTTTTACAAGTTTAACCTTGGAGCAAAATTTATACAGATTTGAACTGAAGTATAATTTTGGTGGTGACTATAGGCATTAAAATAGTAGTGTTCTGGTGTTGATGATAAGCAAAATAATATATGCAAGTAATGATAACATAATTTCAATATTTTAAAGAGATCAAATATCATATTCTTCTTCTTAAGAATAAAATGTAATACATGTGTAGTTTCGTAGCAATATTATCGGATAATTATATGTTGGGTTTTATGTGTCTTTATGTTTTCTTGGGAATTTTTAACTTATATGAATAACAATTTTTTTAGAAATTAATATTTGTGTAAATATCACTTCTTTTTTCTTTTATTAGTAGTTCTTTTTATATATTTATATGTAATAATAAATTAAACAAAAAAAGAGGAAAATTTAAATCGTGCATCCATGTATGATGTATCCAGTTACGGGTCAAATTTAACGGCAAAGATAACCCGCGGAGACGCCGCCATAACCATTATCGAAACAAAATCAACAGACAAACATTTAAAGAAACTAATCCCAAATCGGTTACGAGGAAGAAACGGAGGAGAATCCGAACTCAACGACGTTGCTCTGAAACCCTAACCCATAGATTGGAGAGATGAGCGAAGAAGGGAAGAACAACAGAGGCGTCGCGTCCTTAGGTGGACCCAGTGAGCAGCCGTCGGTTCCGCCGCCGCCGCCGTATTACTATGGGACGTTTCAGGGGGTGGTCAATTCTCAACCTCCGCCATCTCCTCAGCCGGTAATCGGTTTTCCCCAACCAATGCCTCCTCCGGGTATACCTGGAAATGCCCATTACTACTCTCATGGTTATCAAACTGTTCCAGGTAAAATATATTATATACTACTAAAAGCTCGATTAGACTTGTACTCTCTCTAATTTTGGATTCTTGAATCAGATATAAGATATTCATCTAGTGATATTTATGGGGATATTATTAGCAAAAAAGTGTTTTTTTTTTTTTTGGTAATAGGCAGATGGTGAAATTAAAATTTGGTGGTGTTTTGGAAAAAGAAAAGTTTGAATTAAGCTCCCACGTACGCATACAAAATTGGCAAAATGGTTCTGGCAATTGTTGGGAACTAAGGAAGTGAACTGTGAGCTGATTGTAAGAACAATATTAGAACTTAAGGCTATCACAACTGCTTAGAAAACTGAAGTCATGAGAACCAAAGTAGTTTGAAAACGAAGGCTCAAAAGTAATATACGAGATACCTGTTGGTAGCTTAAAACTAATGAAGAATGTAATGTAAACAATTGAACCAAATGGGGATGTTGAGTAACAGTAGAAGGAATATAAAAGAGGTATGCTTTGCTTGAGCATTTTGAGGAAATTTAAGGGGCCTTGGATGTAAGGAATAGTCATAAACCAAGATTGAATCTTTTCTATCTTGGTTTACTTTTGAGTCGTGAAACATGTTAAATAGATATGCCGAAGTCTTAAACAATTAGTTTTGTATTGTTTGGTCGGGTCATAATAAATGTGGGACCTTATTTGGGCCTAAATAATTGTTGGAACCCAAGGTGTGGAAGAAGTGGCAGAGGTCTTGAGGAATAACCTTAAGCTTGCTACTTGAGATCCCCATACTAAGGGTCAATATTACCTATGACAAATACATTTCTTAATTGGTGGAACCTTTTTTGGACATCAACCAAATTGCCAAATTGGAATGGATTAGATTCAAATAATACTTGGGTGGCTCCTGCACATGGATGAAATATTCAAATCTAGAAATGCTCTAAATTTTAACCATTCATGCGGCCACGCGGGGCCTGGGGGGAGGTGGAGAAGAAAGGAGGAGGCAAAAGATGATAAGGAATTTCTGGAAGGTCTTGGAATGACAATTTGACATACAAGAGGTTGATTAATTGCATAGGACTATTGTTCTGTGAGGATGTTGTAAAAATATGTTAGACAATTGCATTTTGGTTTTGGGTATCTATTAACGTTGTAGAATATTAATGAGCAGTACCATTCAATGTGAATTTTTTATACCAATGAATAGCCTGACTTCGCAGTATTTATGTATCCTTCAATACAATTTTTGCATTGGATTTTGCTTATGTTTGGCAATGGTTTGAGTTGCTATAGGTTATGCTATTCCTCATGGGAGACCTTATTTAGAGCATCCACTTCCTTGCTGTGGTATTGGGCTTGGTTGGTTCTTGTAAGTCAAATAAGAATCCTTTTTCTTTTCTGTTGTTGATTAGTGATATTACTTATAATACCAAGCGGAGGGTTAAGAAGTTAAACTTGTATATAGAATCCATTGTTATATTTATGTCATATATAAAACATTAGCTGTATTAAAATAAATAACTGATTATTCAAATTATCTACAAAATCCATACATACACATGAAAAAACAGCTTTACCCGTACAGAAGAGCTACCGACTTAAGGACTTGAAAATTTGCTTTACGTCATTAAGACAATCTATGATCTCAGTTAGTCTTTCCATATATATGTATTAGTCAAGCAAAGAAAAGAATGGTCCTTCACTCTCCTCTACTCTCCTCTAGCTTCTGGAACCTTGCATTTTACTAATTTGGATTCTTTGGTGTTGGTTTGTTTGAATAATTGAAGCCAGATGGTCTAAGCTTGCCTTACAACCTTAGAACAAAAGAAAATGTAGTTCAAGTCTGGTTATTTGTTTAACTAGGGCCCAAAAGTGCAGGATTTTAGTGACAATGAAGATAACTGTGGAGGAATGTTGAATGAGTTGAAGAGAAATATAGAGGAAAGAAGGAAATTTTAGAGGAAGGAGGGAAAAGTTCATACTTCTGTGACTTTGTCTTCAAAATTGTTCTTTAGATGCTAAAGAACAAGTTAGATTAAAAAAGAACTATGTACAAACTATTATTTCTAAATGTGTTTTCTCAATAACTTATCATTTGTGCCACAAACGTAGTTTTGAGTTATGATATGACACTCAAACGTAGTCGTAGGGGTTACAAAGTTTCATAAGCTCCTATGACCAGCTCTATTTCATGGCGAACATATTGATGTATTATGCCTCAACTAACTTTTGCAAGTGTTATTGGGTGCAATCATACCTGCACTAATACATACTATTATATCAGAACATTTGAAATGCCTACACTGGCATTTTGGAAGCTAACCTGCAAGCTTCAGCTAAGCAAATTTAAATGCTGACATTGGTCCTAGAACTTCTCATGGCTCTAACCAAGATGTACCAAACACAGATGACATATTCAAGAAGGGTTAACGATTTGTTTCGGTTTTTCTTTGATAATTAGTTTATTTATAGTATCTTTTTTGAATCTTTTGCAATGTATAAATATGTTTACTAATAGACGTGACTGCTAAAAAATGGTCTTTAAGATGAATAGATGATTACAAAATTGACCTATTAATTTTTAGATATCTGATGCATTTTTTGCCTAGTGGATGTAACTGACTGTATTTATTTTACTTTTTATACTAGATTTGTCTTTGGATTCCTTTTTGGTGCCATTCCGTGGTATATCGGAGCTGTTATTCTACTCTGTGTTCGGGTGGACTACAGAGAAAAACCTGGACTCATTGCATGCACATTAGCTGTAAGTGTATTTATCTACCAATTCTTCTTGTTCATTATTTACTAACCTATTATATACTTGCTGAAGGATTTGTGTAAATTATATTGGTCTTTGCCAAGCTTCATCTTCAAAAAAATTCAACTATGATTTTAGTCTAAAGATCTAGTACATCAATTCATATTGTATGTGCAATGGAGGTAATCCTCAAGTGAGCTTGATGACTGTTTGAGAGTTAGTCTGTTAATCCCCTGACAAAAGAGCTTAATAGTGAATATAACATAGAAATCGGTTCTCAAGCTTTTGTCTTATCTCCATTTTACTTATTTACCCTGTATTACATAGAATTAATAAACTAATGGGGTCCATTTAAGAAAGCTAATTTTGGAACTTCAGTTAAATATTACATGTGTTTGAACTTTCTTATAGTGCATGTAAGGAAAGAATGCGACTTAAGAGGGGGTTCTTGTCAGAAAAATTATAGTTCTGTTTATTGCAGAAATGCAAGGACCTAAAAGGAAAAAGCAAACCTGACCTTCGGCATGATAAGACTAAGTGGGTTTTAATTGTTAAATCCACACTTCTCGGTTAATGCACACAATTTTTACCATTGCAATCAGTTTTGTTCTCAACATTCCAGACCCTGCAACTGAAATTAATTAAATAAAACTTCAAGTCGTATGGTGTGTGCATTTCATATTTCTTCAGCGAGTGATTGTGAAGCACATTCAGTTCGTTCACGTTGGCTGCAAATATCTATGTAATCATGGGTGTGTTCACCATAGGCAGATAACAGTGTCATTGTCGATTGAAGTTCAAATGGATTAAGTTCTTAACTAGTTACATTTTGAAATTAAAGCTTGCACTTTTTCTTCTTAACTAGTTGCATGTTGAAATTGAAGCTTGCACTTTTTCTTCTTTTCCCGCGCCGAGAAGTGGATTACTGTGTCTTCTTAGTGTTCACTGTTATTTTTATATTGAAGTGTATGCAGCAAGCTCCTACGTCGTCTTCTCTGTGCTTTTGCATTGATCATCGTTTCAATTATATGCAGGCTATTCTCGCAGTGATTGCCATTATGCTTGGTGTGACAAGGGCAACCTACGCCTGGTGGTGAGGCTCATCGAGGCTGTAAAACCCATGATGTATATTTCGGTTATTTCCTGGTCAAGATCCCACAAAAACGTTGTTTGGTTGAAACTGTATAGGTAGTCATGAAAGTGGTGGATGGTATTCATATCATACATATCTCTGTTTTTTCTTGAAAGAAGAAATGTAATCAAGCTATATCTTTTTCATCGAATCAGCTAATCAAGTAATAATAAATAATTAGTCCAAAAACCTAATAAGTGTGTACCATGGAGCTTAATAATCATTGTTATATACATATGGTTAATTAATTATCTTGGCCTTTATGTGATTCAAGTAATTCCGCTCCCTTAGTTATAAAAGGGTAGGAGTATTTTTTTTATCAAGTTGTTTTTCTTGTAAACCCAAATTAAATCAATTTGTTACTACCTCCCTACGTTACATTTATCTTTTCTCGGATTATTTTTATATTAAATATTAATTTATTTTAGAGAGAGGTTTACACGTATTTTTAGTTAGTTATATAAACTGCCTTCTATATGATTTTTCTCAATACAAGTATAGATGTCAGTTGAGTAGAATGTATTTTGATTAGTTAGATTTAGTTTGATCAGTGATTTGAGTTTAGGGGACTAATTGTGAAAATTAAAACTGTGAGGATCTAATCGAGAAAATAAATAAAGTACAATTTTTCTAATTTTCTTCTCTTCATATTTAGGCCCTCGAACATAATATAGCTATTTTTCTCTCTTCTCCATCTCTTTCACTTCTCTTCAACGTGAAAATTAAGCTAAATAATCCACCAAATAATAATCTAGGTGTGTGCAATATAATTTTTCTTGAGTATAAAAAAACTAGTTTAAAATTATAAAATATGTAAATTAGATTTGTTCATCTATAATTTTGAATTTAAGAAATTATAAAAGAGAGATATCAAAAACGTTAAAAAAACTATCGTACATACTCGGATATGGAAATAATAATTGTTTTTTAGATATAAAAAAATTAAATTAATTAAACTCTTTTTAGATAAGATATGATACATTTTTTGCCAAAATAATTTTGATTTTGGGAATTATCTTGATATTGTAAATAAATCAGTTGGGTCGCCCAAATATTTTTTTAGAACATTCAGCCCAAATCTAAACGAACCAAGTCCATTTCCGATCCTTTCATTTAGGGTTTCTGCTTCAGCTCCTATATAAACTCGAAATAAAACCGGTTGGTGTCTTTTTTTAACGCCTCATTTTACGTTGGCACACATTCTCGCGGTGAGAGAGATAGCACTTCGGAAATGGTGACTTACAAGGTAAGATCGGCTTCTTATTCAGCTGTTAGGGTTTCAAATTCTCTCAATTGAAACAAAGTCTCCGTTTTGTTTGATTTGATCGGTATAACTACCATTTATGAGTTATGGAACTGAAAATATTCTCCTGTTGGGATTCTGTGCAGTTCCATCAGTTTCAGGTTGTTGGAAGAGCTCTCCCGACGGAGGCCGATGAGCATCCCAAGATCTACCGGATGAAACTTTGGGCTACCAACGAAGTCCGTGCCAAATCGAAGTTCTGGTACTTACATTACTTTATAAGCATTTAAAATATACAGTAACATTATTTCATTTGTTTGTGTGTTATTGGTTGAGGTATGTTCAATTTGTTGTAGATGTTTAACAATGATTTTAATCTGGTATTGGAATTTTCGATTTGTTGTGAAGGTACTTTCTGAGGAAGCTAAAGAAGGTGAAGAAAAGCAATGGTCAAATGCTTGCTATCAATGAGGTAAACTGTTGTTGATTCTGTTCAAAACTTGAACATTTAATATAAGTTTTGCGTACATGTTCGAGGTGCGTGATTGTGCAAGCTAAATAACTCATTCTTTGAATGTATTGGATTAATGGATTGGAGATGCAAAAGTATGTTTACATTAATTTTGGACAATGACTTTTCAACTGTTAGATTATGTAGTTTTATGTTTTGTTAGTGGTACCAAGTACTTGTTATTTAATATTGACCGATTATTATGTATTGTGTCAATCACTGATGTGCTGATTATACCAGCATTCTATAGTCTTCAACATGCTTACTAGGAGGGTGGTGTATGCTTTGTTTAGGCAGGCCCATAGCATCTATTTATGTGATTAATTTAGAAAAATGGGGACTTGTTATTAAGTGTGAGATTCTTATCTATAGAATCTGTATTATATTTAGGTCATTCTGACCTTTAGGATGACAAATTAATTTAACTATGTCATTCTCTTTTGTAGGCGGTAGCAATAATCTAAAATTTTATTTTCTTGACAATCTACTTTTTGGTGGGGAATAAGGGAAATATCACACAGATAATCTCACGAAGAAATCAATTAATTTTATAATTAAGTGTATCAAAATAATAAAGTTCGTCCCTATTTATAATACTCCTAACAACTTTTCTAATCTAAATTGGACTTTAATAAGATAAATTCAAATAAAATAAGATAATTACAAATTAAAGAAACTAATTAAAATACAACTTCTAATTAGGATTACAAAGTCTTTTATATTGTTCTAATCAATTTTAGCGTGCTCGTCTTACATTAGTTCTTCGTTGAGAAAAACTTGACTTCGTCAAGTTATGAATATTAACACAAGAACAATCACGTCGGATCACTAAGGAATTCTTTACAAAATTCAAATTTGGCATGTCGAGAGCACAAGTAAGAGTAAACTTGGTATTGTCTTTAATAATTGAATAAGTATCAACACGACCATCATGTTTTGTGTGATGATTTCATAACCATGTACATCATAAGATAATGTGACAAACTTTAAGGGTAGAACATCACACATAACAGTATCCTTAAGCTTGCTAACAAAAAATATAATCAACCGCCTCTGGGTAACTCGCAACTTTGTATTGTTAATTCATGCAACGTCATACGGATTCAGATAAGGCTCAACTTTTAATCCAAGTTTCTTGATTGCTTCCTGAAAGTTAACATCCTCACAACTCTCAGTATCAATAAC
This sequence comes from Hedera helix, assembly GCA_947179155.2. Taxonomy (NCBI): domain Eukaryota; kingdom Viridiplantae; phylum Streptophyta; class Magnoliopsida; order Apiales; family Araliaceae; genus Hedera; species Hedera helix. Next base: position 5,169,375 of record OX359278.1, read on the forward strand.
AAGAGAGCATATTTGTCCCGCACATTTGGCTCTAGTTTGAAAATTTTGCCCACGATAGATTTTAGGATCATCTTTTTGTCTTTGAGTAATAAGTAAAGGTCTAAGAATACCTAAACATCCTTTCAAATGAGCATCAGCTTTCAAATCATGCTCATTGGGCTCATATCCCACGCCTAACGGCTGGTAAACCTCTTTGTTCAAGTCACTTTTCTCACTGTCAACAACAAGAAGTTGCTTAGAAGGAGAACATGCAACAGTCATCTTTGGGAATGACACTCAAAAGACATGTGACCAAAATCACGATAATTATAGCACCGAGACATATGGTTGTTGCTAGCATTAGAAGAATTTAAGGTACTATTAGGCCTACTAGTAGCTAAAGGGCTTGCTAGCGATCTTTCCATTGGTCAGTTTTTAATATGCTCCACAAAAGTATGCTCATTTCGAGTTTGGACTGGTATTGGAGGTCGGACAAAATTCTTTTTCAAATTATCTTTTACTTTGGTGGCTACTTGAACAACATCATTTGAGAGTAAGAGTTTACCTGAAGTGACACCACTTGCAATCTCTATATTTAATCTTCGACGATACATGGAGATTCAAATGTCTTCAACCCAAGGAAATTTATACCTTGTAACCAAACTATAGAACTTTGAAGCATATTCAGTTACGGATCTACTTACTTGCACTGACTTAATTAAATGCAAATATGCTTGTTGTTTATAATTCGAAGACAAAACATCATGTTAGGGCAATTTTCATGTCTTCCCATCTTCTTGCAACTGTATATATATTTTGCTGATGGTGATCCCACCAAATATGAGTTGTTCTTTTTAATTTCGCGTCAGCAAAGAAATGTTTTCTCTCATCGGTTAGCTCATACTAACAAAAGAAGCTCTCTAAATTGTGAATCCAATCGAAAAATATTTTGGGTCCTTGATCTGCATTGAAATCTCTCTCCTACATTTAATTTCTCTCCTCTATTTATTGCATTCAATCGAGGGAACACATGAAGATTATCACGCATATTAGGTTCATGATGTTGTAAGAGTCCCATCTGATTATGATCTGGAAGTGGGTCTATAAAATTTCTGCGAGCATCTTCTTGTTATTTATCTACGTGTTCCGTGAGTACATCAACTTTTGGTACAATTGCTGTAATAGATGTCTAAATATTTGTCCCGTGTGTAGTAAGTGTTCTGAACGAATCTTCAATTCTTTTAAGTCGCTCATCTTGTTGTAACATATAAGTACAATACCTGACGTTGATTTCTCCAGCATTCATCATGATTTTATAATTTACTAAAAGATATTTCATCCCAGTTCTGTTCTCTTCTCGATCTGCTCTTTTCTATTTCTTTCTTTTGCTTTTTTTCTTTCTTTCTTCTTTAAGCTACAGATGCTAGCAAGCCGTTGTTTAGAGAAACTTATTGGATGGATCTGATGATGGCGGAAGGTGAGTTGGTGGCGACATGTAGGTGGGACGGCGACGACGGGATACCGTAGCGGCGACGACGGGATACCGTAGCGGCAACGGTGGGATAGAGCAGCTTTCTACTTCTTCTCATTCTCTCTCTCTTCTTCTTTATTTCTTTTCCTTCATATTTTTTTGAAGAGGCTGGGATTTGATTGTTATTATAGAACAGGGGAATAAGATTTGGATAAATCGTGTGATGGAAACTGTGGATTAAGTCTTAAGTTTGTTTGGCCAAGGTTGGGTGTCACAGAATAATGTTTTGTGCAGTGTCTGGGGTGTTTTGTGGGGCTGTTTAGATGTGGGCAATTTTGACTCTGTTATGGCAGCAGAATGTGGTTTAGAAGTTTTTTCTCTGATACCAAAAATGGTGGGGAACGGGGTATTCGGAAACAAGGGAAAATCTCACATAGATAGTCTCACAAAGAAATCAATTAATTCTATCATTCAATGTATTAAAATAATGAAGTTCATCACTATTTATAATACCCTTAGACAATTTTACTAGTCTAAATTGGACTCTAATAAAATAACTACAAATTAAATAAACTAATTAAAATACGACTTCTAATTGGGCTTTCAAAGTCTTTTATATTACTCTAACCAACTTTCACGGACTTGTCTTACATCACTTTTGGTCTGTCCATTAGAGGGGATCTTGGTGCAAGGTTATAGGCCATCTTTCATAAGGTTTAGGTTAGGGATCGATCATCTAGGCTTACATTTTATTCCTATGTTACGATATGTCATGCATTCAGTAAATATAAAGCAGTGAGAGTATCAACGAGGATTACATTTTTTTCTTTTCTCTTACATGGCTCTTAATTATAAATATCTTTTTCCTTTTCAATAAGGTTTAAAGTTTTCTTTAATAGTACCAACAATTGTGTACTTGTATATGTTATATTATTGATGTTGGACCAAAAGAAATTTATATTTTCATTGCAACAAATTCTTTTGTATATTGATCTTGATATTTCTAGTGCTATATCTGCTCTTGGTAGTGTTGGATCAATCAGTTATGAAGCACAAGTTGTTACTTTTGAGCACAGAACCTAAAATCTTGTGGCTTAACACTTGTTTTGTCAGTTCGTTGCTCAGTTATTGTTACCCCAGTCACTACTTATTTCTTCATGACATCAAAAGAATTCACCATTTAATTGTGCATTTATAGTTGCATGCTTTTCTAACAAGGGCCACTTTTCGCTTTTGTTGCAGATTTTTGAGAAGAACCCTACCACAATCAAGAATTATGGCATTTGGCTGCGATATCAGAGTAGGACTGGGTATCACAACATGTACAAGGAGTACCGTGACACGACTTTGAATGGTGCTGTTGAGCAGATGTACACTGAGATGGCTTCTCGCCACAGAGTCCGCCATCACTGCATCCAGATTATTAAGACAGCCACCATCCCTGCCAAGCTTTGCAAGAGGGAGAGCACCAAGCAGTTCCATAACTCCAAAATAAAGTTCCCATTGGTGTTTAAGAAGGTTAGGCCACCAACTAGAAAGCTGAAGACCACATACAAGGCATCTAGGCCCAACTTGTTTGTGTAATTCTTGTTGGAGTGAGAACGGAGCTTGTTATGCAATTTTGTTGCTAAAGTGAAACATAGCATTGTCACTTAATTTACTTGCTGTTGGATGTTTATGTAACCTTGATATGATGGTTTGGAAATCTAGGGTTGGACAAAGTATTATCTTTTTATTGGGTTTTGAGCGTTGCAGTTCTATTGAAGTGTTGGAAGTTTTATTGCTTAAACTATCTATCTTTATGCTAAATAGAATGCAAGTTCATTTGAGATAGTTATTTTATGCTCTTTTGCCAGCTTTGTTTTAAAATTTGACATTTATAACCTAAATAGTTGGTCCAAAGTTTGGATTGGGTTGGGTTTTCTCAATAGCATATAATCGTTTTATGATTATAATTGCTAGTTGAGATAAAAGTGACCCTTGAAGCGACTAGAATAGACCTGAAAATATCTTAGTCTGGTGATGGATGGATCTTTACTATGTTGTTGTTAGCTAATGCTATAACCTACTTTTAAGTAAGGGAGAAAGGGGGGGGGGGGGGGGGGAGGGGGGGGGGGGGGGGGGGGGGGGGGTTGCAGGAGTGAATGGAAAAAAGTGAGAAACTATTGGTCTCTTGATTAAACATGGGCAGTGTGTACATTGAGACGGCACTGTGTAATGTGTGTATATATTATTTCCTTTTGGATAAAACACTGTAAAATATATTAGCAAGCAGTAAAGCACATAGAGATACACAAGTCAACTATGCCTGCAAATGAAAACAAATCACATATAGATATGAAATTGTCAAATTCATCAAAATTCAAACAGACAAACCTACTTAATTAGCTTTTTGAAAAGTAAAACTGTTATGATTAATACCCTGACCATGCAAATGTGTGTAAATTGTAATGATCCGTTCCGTTCCGTTATCCGTCTGCGATAAAAGAACACTGCTTTTTTGCCTCAATCTTCATGTAGACAGAGACCCCCACTACCCTCAATCAAGTAAAATCTCAATTTCCAGATTGGAGTTTATAGAAACAATACACATCTATAATTACAAACATTTCTGTATATATGTGTGATTGTGAAGGCGTCTTAAATAAGAAGATAACTATAATCAAGAGACGGGGCAAAAATAACAAGACAGGGATTTCTTCAATATCTTTACCCTTTTTGCATGGTGTAACCATACTAGGGGCGTCTTAAGAAAATCAGTTGATCCATTGGGCATGGCAGTGTTAAAGAGCTCCTAATAATAATGTGTTGGACAAAGGTGACTTGGTTGGTGAATGTCTATGAGACGTGGTCCACAAAACAGGTATTTTATGCACTAGTTGAGTCGCTTTCTCTGAAATACTCTTACTTTAATAATCTAAAAGGAGGAGCATTAAGGTAATACTTTTCTTGACTTAATCGTGCTGTTATGGAAAAATCAGGATTAGCATGATGAAAATTCAACCATTATGCTATATATATATATATATATATATAGTATAACGTTTGCACTACATAATTAAGATCATCTACTGTTGAGAACTTATGAAAAAAGAGTTTCTCTTGGCATCCAACTCTTCTTGGAAACAGAAGAATGTACAGGATTCAGAAGCAACTCCTTCCGATCATTCCTGCCAGTTTTGTTCTTAGCTTCATGCCTTTTGTTGGATGCTCATATCTTGAAAGAAGCCAAGCAAAAACTCACAATGGCATCAAACAAAATGCTGATAAGGTAAATTGATCTTGCTTTATGGAAATTTTTGCAATCTTTTAAGAACTGTATGGAGCTAAATTTTGGTACTTCAGCAGGTTAGCCCTGAAATGATATCTGATATTACAATCCATGGAATTCTTTTCTGGGCTTCTATGGGATTCTTGATGCCAGTTGGGATACTTGCAATTAGATCGTCTAAAAAAGAGGAATGTAGCCAAACAAGACTCAAAATTGTTTTCTATTTCCATGCTTCTGTACAGGTAATCTATTGTACCTGCATTTTCTTGTTCATATGAAAGCTTCTTCTTCTTTTTTATTGTTAATTAAAAGATGATAAAATAGCTGTAATATAATCGGTTTCTATGTTACAAGTGAGTGGTGATTGTTTAAAGTTCTGCAATATTATTTATTAGAATTTTAATAATGCCTGTTACACCATCTTTGCTCACTTTAATTATTACGACAAAAACTAAAGTGACTAATCATTCGAGCCACAATTCTACTCTTCTTTAAGTGAGAGCACAACTATGTGATAGTTTAGTAAACATGTCAAATTTAACCATAAACAGTGCTCAAAGGAAAAGAGTGTGATTATGTGATTCTTAACCATAACTAATGGCAATACAATGTCTAGTATTTAGCCGGTAACGAAATTTCTGTTTCTCATGTATACATGTTATATATTCTTGTACTCATAATTGGCATTTCCCCATGGAATTTCCATCCATGTACTTACAAAGGTCATGTTTTAGAGTTAGTTATCCACATTTTTATGCATATAATCTTCTGTTTATGCCTAGCTATCTAACGAGTCAGCTTGTTTTGTGATGGAGAAGGTGGTTGTGGTGCTTCTTGCCACTGCCGGGGCAATACTATCTATCAGAAACTTTGATAATTCTTTCAGCAATAGCCACCAAAGAATAGGTCTAGCTCTTTATGCTGTCGTTTGGTTCCAAGCCTTGATTGGATTTCGCAGGCCAAGGAGGTAATCATTTGAATTTCACACAAAACTGTGAGGAACTCATAGCTCGAGTCATCTTATACATGTTTCTGAATATGCAAGAGTTTGACATTTAGTTTCTATATTTTGTTCATAATTTCCCTTCACTTGTTTCATTTTTCCAGAGGAAATAAAGGCAGAAGTTTATGGTACTTTCTCCATTGGATACTTGGAACAACAATTTCTCTGGTGGGAATAATCAACATCTACACAGGCTTACAAGCCTACCATAAAAGAACATCAAGAAGTATAAGGCTTTGGACCATCCTTTTCACATCAGAAATCTCTATAATGGCTTTCATATATCTCTTTCAAGACAAATGGGGTTATATTAAAAAGCAAGGAGTCATATTAGTCAGTACACCAGTCTCGCCCTCTGATCAAGATTTTCCTCAAATCAACAACCAAAAGGAGGTCTTGACTGAGTCTGCAAGCCGGAAAAGCAATTCCCTAGGGAATTATTTTGCTAAAAGCAATGCTTTGAGGAAACTATTTCAACTGACATGAAATAATTTGATCTTATATGAAAAAATAATTTCCTTGGGGTAATGTAACTTTTGATGCTTGCACTTTATAATCCATGCAAATGAGTGTACATTGTTGTATATTCTTACCCCATTGAGGTGCATGCATCAAAATGTGGACTAAACTGGTAGAATACGGATTAGAATCCACTGTATTACATCTTTCACCTAAATACACATTCAACGATAAAAATATTATATTTAGCGACACAATAATATTCCTCGCAAAGAATTGTATGGGTGGTACCTTCATTAAAATCAATATTTTTGTTGTTAAATGTGTATTTGGTGAAATTGAGTGAAAAATGTAATAAAGTGGATTTTAATCTAGTAGGTACCTTCTTGTATATTTGATTTGGCAAGGTAAACTCTCCTTTTACATTTGTCAAGAACTATAGATGGGTAAAACAAAATGACAATTCAAAATTTTGAATTTTTTTGCTTTTTCCATGCATTATTTTTCATCTTGCAGTTTATTGTAACCAAAGAAATTTATTTCTTTTACAATATATATATATATATATATATATATATATATATATATTGTTCTGATCACTCAATATATATTTACCTCGACTTTTCTTTTCTCTGTGGAAATTGTATTTTCCATTTAATAGGAATTATGTTGAAATGGAGCCCTTTATGAGTATTATACTGAAAATTATCATTTTTGTGCGGGGGAATCATATTTTATGTTTCTTGTAACAATCCATTAAATTCATTTATTCTGGTGGTTATAGATTATCAAGAACCAGAACGTTGTTCTGATCAATTAATTGAAGCTTTTCAGGATTGTGATTTTCTTTTTGTCCATTATTGCTTTTCCCTTTTTTAAAACAATAAAATAAGTAAAGATCATTGATTCGTGTGAGCCAGTGAATTTGCTCATTTTTTAAATAGAAAAGTAGTTCCAAGTAAAGTTACTTCAATTTGTCTTTTTTTTGTTATTGTTATCTTGAAATTAGTTGAAAATCTAAGACTACTCAAACTTTGTTTCTAATTCTTCAATCTTTTGGGTCAATAAAATACTTACGTTACGTTTCAATTGGAAGAATAAAAACGAAAATAAAATATTAAAAAAATTATGTTTCGTTACTTTATTAGAATAGAATGAAACATTCTCATCCCTCCTAAATTTATAAACATTATTCTTTGAGGAAAAATATAAAATGACTCATTCCGGTCGAAATAGAATGAATCATTTCATTTTCTATTCTATTTCTTTCTCTATTCTATTCCTCTATTCATTTTATTTCTTCGATCCAAACGTAACATTAATTTACTTGATACGTAATGTGGTCACATATATTATGCAAGGAGAAATTATATTTTCTAATATATGTTTTGAGAAAATATAGGTATTTTTAATTTTATGAGTTCACCAGGATCTTCTCAGACCATACAGATATGGGATAATTTTATTACGGAGTTTTTTATATACATAATATTTAAGCTTTTGCTTGCATTTGGAGGTTTATTCAGTATTGAAATGATAGTGACTAGGGTTCTATGGCCAAACAAACTAAAAAAAAGTCGCTTGCTTTCTTTTTCACATATGGTATGTCTAATATTAAATTTATTTATTATATTAGAAGTAAAAAATAAAATTAAAAAAAACAAAGCGACAAGAAAATTTGACAAATACACCATTTTAGTTATTATTAAACATCTTTGACAAGATTATGGAAACATTAATGACAAATACGCTAGAGGCCTAGAGCTCATAAATTTGGACATAAAACAAAAAGAAAAGGAAATGAAAAATAAATAAATAATAGAAAAGTCAAAACTCTGAGATAATTTTGCTAACATAATAAAGGGTATTTCAGTAAATGTATACATCATCATCCTCAATAATAGTTTATGGATTTTCTTAGAATGTGCTCCTAGGACACATGCTAAGCACAAAATTTAATACATAATATTATTTGTTTATATATTTACACTGAATTCAATGCATAAAAAAATAATATATTAGTGGATCCATATATTAAATTCAGTACAAATATATAAAGAAATAATATTTAATGAAATTTATCTCTTATTTTTCACGCTTAATGTATGCGACACACATTAAGCGGACCCATAGTTTATTACTGTTCTCTCTCAGCCTCACTCTCTTCACTGAGAGCATCTCCAGCAGATGGACTATCTGCTGGACTATATTTAGTCCATGTGACATCAGCAAATGTCTTTTAGTCTTCCATTATTCCAGCAGATGGACTATCCCACGGACTATCCCGCAGACTATAATATAAAAAGATTAAAATAATCAATGAATTTAAAAAAACTCCAACGACTGTATTCCAACAACCATATTCCAAAGTATATGATGTAATTTTATTTTTTAAAATATATTTAAAATATTTTATAATGCAAAATTGAGGTGATTCATTAAATTTTTGAAAATCATAAATTTTGCATTAGCACTATTTAGATAATATTTAAAATAAAATTAATTTATATCAATTTTTAATTTAAAAATATCTTAAATTTACTTTACAAATTAATATTGATCTTATATATTTTAAAATAAAGAGATTAAAAAATGTAATTTTTAGTACTATATACATAGTTTATAATTTTAAATTTTTTTAATTAATTTATTTGTAATGTTTACTATTTAAATGAATTCAAGAAAATAACAAGAAATGGTTAATAGAGTTTTCTAAAAAATAAAAGATTAGAATAATGGCTCAATAAAAACAAAATATATTAATAAAACATGAGCCCATTTCCCGTTGCTGTTGCTGTATCGTCTTCCTCTTTCTCTTCTTCTTTCTTCTTTCTTCTCATCCTCTTCCTCCTCCTTCTCATCCTCTTCCTCCTCTGCTATTAAAATATATTAATATTTATAGTCCACCAAAATTTGATTTCTAAATATAGTCGCTTTGTGTCGCCGGAAAAAGTGGTAGACTAAATTTACTCCATCTGCTGGAACTAGGGGTGCACACAAAATCGAAAAAAATCGAAAAACCGACCGAACCGAATCGGACCGAACCGATCACACATAAAACCGAAAAAAACCGAAAAATCGAACACTATAAAATTGAAAAACCGAGACTAGTTCGGTCGGTTTGGTTTGGCTTCTCAAAAAACCGAAACCGACCGAATCGACCGAACAATTTAAAATTATAATATAATTTATATACTTTTCTAATAAATATTTATTTTATATAATTATATATTTAATCATAAGAAATCTCATAGAAATATTTTTCTCTAAGATCCCACCATCATTGGTTAATTTCCGAGAACTGGTGATTGAAGATGAAAATACATATATAGAATCCATTACACATAATTCTTCTGTGCATGCTGTATTGAAAATGACAAGAGTAATATATATATGTCCATTACACATATGCTGGTGATTGAGGATGATATGTTCCATTGAACTTCACCAACCTATCATTAGATGTAAATGTGAGTTATTCTTCTGTGCATGCTAATATTTAACATAAAGTATGAGTTAACATTGATATTTTATATTTTACTAATATGTACATGGAATTTGTGAATTCAGTTTATGGATGCAAAAATTTAGCTAAAATTATTAATTACGTAACCGAATAACCGAATAAACCGACCGATTTAACCGAAACCGAATAAACCGAAAACCGATTACGATGTAAAAATTTGGGCGGTTTTAATTTTTAATTTTTTATAACCGATTTAAATGGTTTGGTTATTTTTTCTCTCAAAAAACCGACCGTGTGCACTCATAGCTGGAACGCGAGGGTTTGTCCTGGACTAAATTTAGTCTAGGATGTGAAGAGCTCCGGCCTGCTGGAGATGCTCTGAAAACCTCACAGACTATAGTCAGATGGCTTCAGAAGATCATCATCATCGTGACCACGACCATCGTCATCATACCCTTGAGTAGTCTTTCTTAAGTTTTACATTTGCAACACAAATTTTCGCATTCAAATCTTGTTTTATATTTCAATTTTTTTATTTTTTTTATGTAACAGGAAATCTGAGGGAAACTCAACAACATCGTGGGTGGGCCAAGATGGGAAGGTGTACCATAGCCATGATGGTCTTGCACCACATTCACATGAACCCATTTACTCACCTGGGTTTTTTACAAGAAGGGCACCCCCACTTCTCACCAGGGATTTCAATGAAAGAGCTTTCACAATTGGTATTGGTGGCCCCGTTGGAACTGGGTTATCTCTTATTTCACCTCAGTTTTTTCATTTTCAATCACCATCGTGTATCTATTAATTTTTTGTTTTGTTAAGTAGCTGGACTATGATTTCCTTTCTCCGAATATAAGATTAAGTTTAACTTTTAGAGTCTGTTATTTTCAAATTTAAGAGTGATGTGATTCATTTGACTTTTTAAAAATTAAATATTGTAATTAATAGCACTAGTTTACAATTTTCATAGTTGTATACTTGTATTATCTAAGATTAGATTAATTTATATCAATTTTGAACTTGGAAATATCTCAAATTCACTTCAAAAAGTCAATATTTTGGAACAGAGGAAATATTATTTACCAAGATTGTGTTATACTATGTGTTTTCTATCTCATACTGTTTATTTGTGTTTATATTTTTGTGTCTTATAGATCATAAAATAGTGTACCAACCCCAATAATATGAAATTTGTGTATTTTAGGCTATGTTTGGAATTCGGGAAAACCATGGATAAGTAAATAGAGAGCAAAATAAAAGAAAAAGGAAATCCTAACTTCCTAAGAGCATAAGTCCAATTATATATACTTTTAGAAAATCTATTATCAAGTATAATGTTAAAATGTATTGCAATAGATGTTGATAAAGCTCTTATACTTTTTTAGACTTCATTTCCCCTTCCTCATCCTTTCATTTCCGGCTTTCCCTCTTCTTTCCAAGTTCCAAACTCAACCTTAGAGTCACACATAGGATCTTAGAACATGCCTATTGTTGTATGTATTTCCTAGTTATTTTTTATAATCTTTACCCCTCCAATTGCAAGAAAGTTAAAAAGTTTTTTAATTTCTCAATCACAAAGCTCTTGTTTTAGACTACTATAGAAGTAATGGGGAAGAAGAAAATTGTTTTCACTGTTATAACTTCTCCTAGCTTAATTTTACCCTTTGCCTCTTATTTTCATTTGATAGTATGCATGAACTGATTGATTTAGACTCTTACAAATTGAAATTTCTTTCTTGCTGCAGGAAAACAGCTTTAATGCTTGCTTTATGTAAACTTTTAAGGTATAAGTACAGTCTTGCTGCGGTATGTGTCTGATAACTCTATTTTGTATTTCTTTTTATCCTTTTTCTCGTTAATTGTGTGCCCCTCTTTTAAACCAATTCATTAGCTCTATTAATTTTCAACTCTGACTTTCTTTTATTTATGATTAACTCATTTTGAAGTTGTGCATTATTCAAGCTTTAGAGATCAACTAAATTATTTGGAATTCTTTTCAATATTGTATGAAACTTCTAGTTTTGATGTAAACATTGCCAGAACCAAAAACTACTTTCGAAGTTGTATATTAGAACTGGCTGCTTCATTTTCTCTTCACCATTATGCTGAGAATTTATGTAACTGGCTGGTTCATATATATTTTTTTCATAAACACCCTAAAGCAAATTTTTAGATGGCACAAAATAAACGTCACTGCTGAACAATATAGATAAGGGGAATTGTTAGTTCCACAATGTCTCCCTCACATCATACAGTTACATCCACACTCGTGAGAGGGGATTTATGGATATATCAAGAAATACTTGTTAAAATAACAATTCCTTAGATAAATTGCATTCTGACAGCTGAGAAGAATGTGTGCATGCCAAAGTGAATGCACTTATGTAGTCCTGTATACATTACTTGCATGTATGAATTTTTATTTATTTTTTTGGCTAAAGACATGCATGAATTTTTGTGCATGCCTAACATTGTTATAGTCAGCATATTATAGATATTCAGGTACTTTTTGAGATCAATTTTATTCTGTAAATACATTGAGCATTGTACGTTTCTATGTATCTACTTCCCTGTGTACTTGATCAGTTGATGATTCTTTGCGGTCAACTATCTTTCAACTTAGTTTATATCTATCTAAAAGTTGCACTGTGCAAAATTTTGGAATTGGTTTTTTATATGCTTTCTGTAGACATTGATTGATCATATATAAAGAACTAAAGTAAATGGATACCCGCATCACATGGTGAGAATAAAATCTGTTGTTGTCAACGTAACATGTTTTTTCTACTCAAGCTAAAGATGATTGACCACTTATTGTTTGACAGTAATCGGCATTCTTGAGTATGACATCTAATGGTCCTAATCTTCTTCCCTTTTTATTTAATGTCTTTTATCTTCTTTTGAACTCTTCTCAATGATTCTCTGTGAGAGAATATTATTTAGCCTTCTGTCTGTGCAAAGCTCAGAGTTAGATAAGACCATCTAGGGATGACAAATACCTTGTATGTTAATTCAGTTGTACCTGGTTCTACTGGGGGCTAATTTTGCAATGTGCTGGTTGACTTTCCATACATTCTAAAGAAATGAACCTACCACTCCTAACAATTTGTCCTTCACTGTTAGTGACTGCCAGATTTTATTGAACACTGACCAGAAATCTTTAAATCTTAAAAAATAAACTTTTTGTGTAGCTGGCCTATTGCATGTCTACAACTTCTGTTATCTTTTCCTCTTCAAATTCTGTGACTTTTGTACGTAAAGAATGTTTACGAAAATGCTTTTGTAGGTTACAAATGATATATTTACTAAAGAGGATGGTGAGTTTTTGGTGAAGAATGGAGCACTTCCTGAGGAAAGGATACGTGCTGTCGAGACTGGAGGCTGCCCTCATGCTGCTATTCGGGAAGACATCAGCATTAATCTTGGCCCCCTTGAGGAGCTCTCTAACTTGTACAAAGCTGATATGCTTCTTTGTGAATCTGGGGGAGGTAAATTGGTTATAGATAGCTTGCCTACTTTACACAGTTGTAAACATAAAGTGATACAGAATAAAGTAATTATGGCAGGCTAGCAGTAATGTGCAGAACAGGACATGTCACTTAAAATTTGAAATCTTAGATTTTTGACCCTACAAAAGTTATAACCAAGGAAATCTGTGAGATTTGAAGTTTTTCGATGATTGAGCTAGTCTTGAGGATGTAAGTTTATGCAAAAAAGCATTGTGGAGCTAGCAATGATATTTATTGTACATGTAAATAGTTGGCAGCCTGACAGTAAACTAGATTATTATATGATAAGAAGACCATGAAAAATGTTGGTCGAAGATAGATGTTTATTGATTGTTACAAGTTACTGAACTGTGCTTGATTGCTAATATATCATGTTTCATTTGTGTGGGTGCAGACAATTTAGCTGCTGGAGCTAGCTGATTATATAATCTATATAATAGATGTATCTGGCGGTGACAAAATTCCTCGAAAGGGAGGCCCAGGCATTACACAAGCTGACCTCCTTGTATGTAATTTGTTGTTTTTATTCCAGCTGCTGTTGTTAGAGTCATTGAACACCCATCTATTTTCATTTACTAAAAAGAAAAACTTTTGAAAAGCTTAATATCTTATTATTGCATACTTGTAGGTAATAAACAAGACTGACCTTGCAGCAGCTGTTGGAGCTGATTTGGCAGTTATGGAACGTGATGCACTAAGGATGCGGGATGGTGGACCATTTTTTTTTGCTCAGGTTTGTTTAATGGTCACGTTTTTAACTTTCTGTTGCATTAGACTAGTTTGGTTCATTTTCTTAGGGGCATGCATCTAGTAGTGTTATGTATAGATGATAGAGAAGTTGTTCTGCACAAGGGATCTTCGATACATGACACCAGCTTCTTTCTTCTCAATGATGTATGTAAATTTTATACATGTAGGTGAAGCATGGACTTGGTGTAGAAGAAATAGTGAACCACATTTTGCAGTCTTGGGAAGCAACAACTGGGAAGAAGCGCCACTGATTGATGTTTCTAGGCAATCACAGAGTCTTTGTACAATGTATACTATAATGCTCAAAACTCAGATATTATGGTATAAGCATGTTGTTTATGAAAAGCTCTGTGAAAGTTGAGGCAATGGTTCTCTTTAAGGTTTGGGAAATGCTACTTTGTATCTTGGGAAATTGGCTGCAAAAGTAGAACCAAACAAGAACTTTCTGATCATTGTTTGTTGACATTCTATTTCTATCAATTAAGCATCCATTTCTATTTCATATGCAACTTAGTTTGATGTTGGATGTTAACTAAATTCATTTTGTCATCACTAATTTCCTTTGCCCTGGGCATTGATTAGTTAATATCAACAAGTGTTTATAAAAAGGCTAGATATCCATAGTAGAGAATGAGCATGTTTAGGGAGGGAAATTTGATATTTTCATAAAACATTATTTACATAGAAATAGGATTCATCTGCTATTTATGTGAGAGACTTATGAAATTATCAAAAATTTCAATTACTTATGTTTATATAATAAAAATTTACTTATTTTTTATTTTTAAAAATCTCCTTGTGTGGCAAGATTTGATTACTGGTGATTTATGATAAACCTAATAATAATAATAATAAATAGAAAAACCTTTTTCTTTTTCTTTAATTTCATTTAATTTTTCTTTTTTCAATAATAAAAGTATATCAACCGGAGGTGCCAGTCGGAGATTAAATTTTTACAGCTTATCGGGGATTTTGCAAGGGGAGGTACATACAGAGAGACTATCGATAGTATTGGAAGGTGCACCAGAAAGTATATATAAAATGGGTGGGGAAGAAGAGGAGGGGAAAAAGAAGAGGGTGGTGGTAGAGTCGCTGGGATGGCTAACGGAATCCACTATCATGCCCAAGAAGCACCGTGCCATCGCCGGCGTTGGCGCCTCCTCGATTCTCGAACTCAAAGCCCAACTTTACAATTCTCAGGAAGAACACAAACGTTCCAATAAAGAATCCCACGGCCCAGATCACCTCGAGCTCCATCGTGCCAAGAAGAAGATCACCGCCCACGATCCCTTCTCCGCTAAGAACTCCGGCGTCGAATCTCGTGCTATCAAGTAATTACTAATAACTGATTGTACCCTTATAATTAAACTCCTCCGTTGTGGGTTTATTTTTTTCATTTTTGGTACAATTGTTTTACATTGAATTCAATTTTGCATCAACTAGGGTTTTCAGAATTTGCTAACGAAAAAATAAGTATTAGGTAAAAGATTGCTCTTTTGGTATTTGGCATTGGTGCTAATTGGTTTTGATACTTGGTAAAACTTACCGAATTGAAAGAGGGGGAAATCATGGACACTTCGCTAGTACCCAAATGTGGAGTTATTTAAGCAGAGAGTGGAATTAACTTTTTATATCTGGATCAGTTACGAGAATTAATTTTGTTCCTTATGAAGTATTATGTTTAACGGATTGTGGAATTTATCAGGTACTTGTAATTTTGTAATTTGGTGGATGATTGATTGTTTGTCAGAGAAGATTTTCCCATAAGTGTTGAAGGAGGAGTCTGCTTGGAATGCAGACTGATGCTGAGCAATACAAGAGAATTAAAGGATTTTTAATTAATTTATATAGTATTTAGAGATAAAACTATTATAGTTAGTAATTATATTCTTATTATATCACATAGATTATTCTTGAAGTTTTACTGTAATAGTAGAATATATCTAGGAGATGAATTATAATTTATTTGAGATTAAAGGTTTGAATTTTGTGGCCACTTCTACTGATTCCCTGCATATATAGGTTCCTCCTAACCCTTCTTTCTCATTCTTAATCTATATTCTAAACCTTTTCTAGATATTTCTTACATTAGAGCTATTGTTCTAGTTATCCACTAGTTGTTTGCAACTGCTCCATTTGTATAACTTGGTTTTGAGGGAAAAAATTGGTGGTCTATGAATCATCCTAAGTTAGAGGGGGAAGGGATTGCGTGACTGGAAAGAGGAGCGACAGTAGCAAATGAAATGAAAATTGTTAATGTAGGACGGTTATAGTTATTGGCTTATTTGCATGTTCCACTCAAGTTTGGGGTGTGGTTTAAGTTTTATCTGAACTCTCATGAATGCAAATTTTCTGTTTAACTCCAGGACAAGTTTTTTCCGTGAAACCTTTCTTTGGAAATTGCTAACTTGTAATTTAGAGTTTCTCTGTAAAATGCTGCATTCTCAAATTGTTCCTTTGTTTTACTCTCTTCCCTTTTCTTTCTACACATCATGTTGTTGTCTTTTAAGTAGAATTCTGGGTTTTAGAGATATTATTTATCTAGGTCATAATTGTCTTCCTGTTCCCCCAGTGTATTATATCTATGCTGATTGCATACTTCAGATTATAGCACCATTTATTGTTGTTGGATTCATCAAGAGTCTCAAGGATGCTGATTAATAAGTCTGTATACAAAATTTTCTTACAAAACTGCTTACATTGGGAAAGGAACTAAAAGAGAATCTAGATATCAGATTATGGTTGAAGTGGAAGTGTTGCTTGATGCTTACGTCTTGAGTTAAATTTATCTGTCTCCTTACTTGCTCACTATTTACATATTCAATACAATAATAGTGATGTAGGACAAGGATGAAAGTAAGAATAAAGGGGATTCAAAAAAGATAATTAGGATAAAAGCCACAAGCACAAGGCTTAAAATTCAATAATATCAATCATTCAATAATTAATAATAATGGATTACAATTGTTTATATTGGCATAAGAAACCCCTAATACTTGGAGGCTAAGTAAAATATTAAGTAACTTAATTAAATAAGGAAATAAATTTCTATTAATTATCTACTACCTTAAATAATTAATACTCTAGAATATTCTACAAATATAATTAAATATATCCTAATATCATCTACTAAATAAAATAATTACATTAAAGTCATCCATAAATAAAATCATCTATAAATAATAATATATAATAATAACCCAATAATATTAAATTTCTTTTGCCTCTACCTGCATCAGATAGCTTGGGACTGGTGATATAAGTCGATAGAAATTGTGCAGGTCATCTAGCAATCTGAATCCAATTTTGTCTTCTATTTCAATATGACTTTGCTCGAATCCATTGTGTGAATTTTTTCCAAAATTCCTGTAATCTCCAACAATGTATTTAAATTAATATTTTCCGACACCCTCTTTCGTTTGTAATGTTTTAATATGTGTTTTCTCTTTCCTAGTTTCTTTGGTGTATGCATATTTTCATTTTTGTATGCACTGAACTTTAGATACTTTTTCATTTGAGTGTCTTGATGAAAAAGTAAAATAAATTATGGTTGTACTTCAATTCTTGTACAATGTTGAAAGCATTAATGAGTTTTTCAACTTAACTTTAGCAGAATCTGTGAAAGTTAGACCATGGGTGTTTGTTGGTAGATTCGGCCTTAACACATCATGATCCCTTGAATGCTTATATATCTTTTTTGTTTCTGAAATGTTGTTCTTCTTGTAGAATTTTAAGCAGCATTCTTCCCCTCTTTTATGGATACAACTATTGCTGTTTGTTCACTCTGAGTGCTTAATTGATTCCTTCAGACCTTGTACTGACAGTAACAGAGTTGGTCTTTTTAATTTTTATAATTTTTTTGTAATTAATTGCAGGGACAAGCTTGAGCTGAAAGCAGTCAAAGATGGATCAGCCAGCTATGCTGCACTTGAGAAGAAAGCTGAGTTGTATGATAAACTGGCAAGGGGAGAGCTCTCGGACGAGGAAGACAAAGAGAAGTATTGTGTTGATTTCTTCAATAAGAGCCTCGTGCAGGATGAGCCACAGCAGCCTCACGGACGTGATACTCTTGCCACAGAACCATCAGAGTATGAAGATTGCGAAAATGAAGCTTCTGTGCTTCCTAACACTAATTCTATGGCGCTGGGCAGGGAAGCTGGCATCGTAGACAATAATGAGCATAAGCGTTTGATAAGGTAAGTCTTGTGATCTTTTTATCTTGAAGTAATTTTTGTATGTTGCAACATTTTGTTGAGTAGTTTCTACCGTATGCGTTGAAAACTGTAGAAGCGTGAGATCTAAATAAGATGTGTGTACAATAGTTGACTAGTCACACACATCACCAGTGTCTGTAGTTTGCATTTTTTTGGATAATTTTATAACACAAAACTTTAAAGAATAAAATTTATCATTAGGAATAACTTTATTGAAAAAGATTATGCGCATGTGTGTCCTATGCTAACCTTACTTTTCATTAAAAAGAAATAAAAAAGCCAATGAAGAAGGGAGAATAGGATTTTCAGGAAGAATTATAATTAATATCATAATGTTAACTTTCTTGTTCACTTTATGATTATAATTATAATTACGATTGCTGTGTGGTTCTCAGGGAGGTCCATGAAGAAGTGAACCAAGCCAGGGAAAAAGCATCTGATCTCAAACTGCGCAGGCAAGAGCAGGCCACAGCTCGTAGAGAGAAACTCAGGCAGGCCTATCTCAGAAAGCAGCTGGAGAAATTGAAAGCTGCATCCTAAACAGCAGACATGATTCATGGATCGTGATAATCACTTCTTTTGTTGTTCAAGGGTTTTGCAAATTAAAATTTGTGTATGTTAGTATTAACTTTGTTTACATTTCGCTTCGAAGGGTGAGATTACGTTGTATAAGATTGATCCTTTTATTTTAAAGATAAAAGAGTAGATTTAGAGAGCAATAGTTTTATGATTACAAAAACATTGATATTGAAAACGGATACGCACTTGAAAATATTATTCATTTAATAGTAATTTATTTTAAACGTAGTTTATTTAATTCATAAACACAATGTTTATCACAAACATAACTCACTTAACGCACCAAAGGCAGTGCGGCGAGGTGCATTTGAACGCAACTTACCAAAAGCAGTGCGGCGCAGTTGAAGCTCAAAGGCAGTGACTCACTCAAATGTAGCTCGCCAAAGCAGTGTCGCGCGGTGCATTTGAACGCAACTCGACTCATGACTCACTCAAATGTAACTCGCCAAAAGCAGCGCTGCGCGGTGCATTTGAACGCAACTCGACTCATGACTCACTCAAATGTAACTCGCCAAAAGCAGCGCTGCGCGGTGCATTTGAATGCAACTCGCTCAAATGCAACTCGCCAAAAGTAGTGCCACTTGGTGCATTTGAACGCAACTCGCAAAGCAGTGTGGCATGGTGTTTTTGCCACTCGCGAAGTAGTGTGGCATGGTGTTTTTGTGGGGTGGTGCGTGATGCGTTTGAAGTTGCTACAAAACGATGGTTGTGAATGAACCCAAATTTTTTTGGCATTTTTTTTCCCTTTCATTTTTGGACATGAGAAAAAAGAGAGAGGTCCCATTTCAAATTTATAACATTGAACTTGAGATGTATTATTTCAATTAGTAAATCAGGTTTTCTAGTTTTTTTTAAAAAAAAAAAAAAAGAACAACTAATTTATGTACTAGTCAAGGAAACAGACGTGGTTATGGGGTCAAATATGATTTTTCTTAAGAAATCTGATGTTGGTTCAGTGAATTATTGTTAAGAAGAAGAGGATAATTAGGAATTTATTGTGAGCAAGAAAATTTACACAAAGAAGTAAAGGAGAAGAATAGCGGGTTAGTGTCGAATAAGGTTTTTATTGAGATAAAATTGAGAATATGTTTTTGACTCATAGAAGAGAACAATGGAAAAGAGAGGGGTGTTACACTGCCAAAGATTATTGGTCATGATTTGACTCACTGGAGGTTCAAGCAACTAATTGGGAAAGTGTTACCTGCCCGCTAAAATTTGGACTTTGAACTTTATTTCTGTGATCTAAAAAAATTTGGATTATTTTGACTCAATCCAATTTTTGGCCCGATCCAATTTTGGCCCAACCCGGCTCACAGGCTAAATTTTTTGTGCTAAAAATTGTATTTTTTTCTCTTTTGAATAATTGGTTCTTACTTAGTTAAATCATATGATAAAATAATGTTGAGTAAATGGCTGTAATTATCATTTATGTTATATTTACTTATCATTAATTTAATTCTTGAATTGCATTTATATATTTTAGCTATGTTGCTAATATTATAATTTTCTCAATTCACTGTTAAGTTTTTATCAAGTTAAGCCAAGTTATTAGTTTTTTTTTTTAAGATACATGAAATATTTTTTTTCCTACGTATTTAAATTATTGTAAGGTTGATTTTCTTTGGAGATAATATATGACAGAAACAAATTTAGACAACCATTGGGAACCTAATTTTGTGCATTTGCATATTGAGTATTTCAGGAACTACATCATATTCTAGGTATTTTTTAGGTAATAAATGATTTTTTTTTTTGAAATACAAAGATGATCAAGTTAATTTTTTTTGTCGATATAGTATAATTATAATTGTTGGAAAAAAAAATTGACTCATGGACTGGCCCAAGCCAACCCAACTTGAGTTACGATCCTATTATTTTCAGCTCGAAAAAATCTAGATCATTTTGACCCGATTCATATTTGGCCCGACTCGCCTATGACCCGCCCTATTTGAACCGACCTAGGCCGTTTGTCACCTATAAGGAAAGAAAGGTAAATAATAAGAAAATTAAAAAGAAAAAGGAATGAAATTGTTGAATGTCCTTTTACCCTTTATTTTCGGCATAGATGGGTAGTAGTTGGCCACATGTTTTTTTATTTATTTTAAATTTCACGTCTTTATTTCTTTCTCATACGCACTAAAGATTACATTGTTCACCTATAAAATTATACAAGGATAATTATGAAATAAAAATTGTACAATGACTAAATTGAAACTAAAATAAGAATATAGGGACTAAAAGGTCTTTTGCACAATTTTACTTATAAAAACAAAATATTTAGAATTTGCAATTTTATGTACTAGTAGTCTAGTACAACTAATTCAGGTACTAATTTTAAATTTTACAATTTTTCTTAAAAAGTTAAAATATATCTCTAATTTTAAAATTAATTGAGTATTTTGAAAATTTATTTATTTACGACAATTTATCATAAAACATAATTGTCATATCGTGAATCGTATCATATATCGAAAACTCTCATATCGTGTTTCATGTATCGTATCGTGTACCGTATTGTAAGATATGGAAACAAATAAAAAATATAATAATATATATTTAAACATATAAAACACAAGGTTAACTATATATATAAAAG
Organism: Hedera helix; assembly: GCA_947179155.2. NCBI lineage: Eukaryota > Viridiplantae > Streptophyta > Magnoliopsida > Apiales > Araliaceae > Hedera > Hedera helix. Next base: position 5,190,675 of record OX359278.1, read on the forward strand.
TAGTCAACTAAATATTATAATTATCAACTAAAAATAAAATTTAAAATTAAACAGTAGTCAAAATACTCTAAATTGATTTATTAGATATTATATTAGTAATATTTATAGAGTAACAAGATAAAAAGAAAATTTAGATTCACCTTTAATCTATAAAATAATATATATTCAAATTAACAAACGAAAATTTATATATCTGCTTATAGAAAGTGATGTGAAAAAAATAAAGCAATATTTTCAATTAGATATAATACTTTAAAAAGTAAATAAAGGCTCATGAAGAGATATATAATATGTTTATGCTAGAAAATATTTTCAATTGAAATGTTAAAAGGTTTAAAAGTTTTGTTTTTAGTCTTCTGGATCTACATGAATTTTTTTTGTAATTGATTGCTTTTAAAAAGTATCGTACATTATATTGTATAGTACGAATCGTATTGAATTATAATTGAATTATAAGATACGGTATCATTTTAGATTCACTCTGTAATACATATTGAATTGTCTCTGTATCATATCGTAAGATTCTTACAACTATGTTATAAAGTAATTTAAAAAACGCAAAAACTTAGAAAGTTACAAATATTCAGTTATAAAATGAATTTTACTACCGCGTAGAGTATAGTTCGGTAGTAAACCTAAATCGTAAATGAAATCGTTTAAGTGCGATTTGACAAATTCAAAATCGCACATGAAACCGCTTATGATTAGTGCGGCGTGATTTTAAAACGTGTAATGCGACTTTATTTGGTGCGATTTTTAATCCAAAACCAATTGAACATATACGTATTGAAAAATATATTTTTCATGAAAAAGAGAAAGTTATGTTAGATTATAATTTTAAAAAATTTGTTGTATGATAGAATGAAGTTGAGAAATTTTGAATTTGTTGCATAAAGAAGAATGTTATGCTTCTTATCATTTCTTGCTCATCTATTTTTCATGCAGGCAAACATTGTTTGGAAACTATAATATTTTGACACGAGACTACCCGAAAATATCACATTCAAAAGCTATCATATCCTAGGCTATACATAGTCACATAGCCATAGGCATAAAATATATATAACTAATCTCAACAGAGTCAGAAGCTAAAATCTAAGATACAACACATAAGATAAGATAAAAACAGAAGATAGCTAATCCATGGTTGAGAGTTCATAGTAGAATCATTTTCGATTTTTATTAAGGTAAGTATCTCTTTATTTTCATTGAAGATTTCTTTATTCATAATATTAAGGCATTCATAATTAGTATTGAAGATAATCTTCAACGTATAATATAGTTTTGACAGTGTGTTAAATTATAGAATTCAAAATTAAATCATAATTGTAATTTTTTAATTTTTTTAAAATTATCATATACACCAAAAATCGTTAGTATAATTCTAATTCGATAAATTTTTAGTGTGATTTGGAGTTCAAATTCAATTTTTTGCTAAGCCGTATTACTACCATTGAACCTTCGACCATCATACAATCGTATCATTTGGGTTGAGATAAGGCTGCAAAAATATCTGTAAGGGTTTAGAGCAGAGAGAGACTTTTATAAGTCAGACCTATACTTTCTCCCTCTCTCCATATATCTCTCTCCCATAAACTGCAGTTTTTTTTGCAAGAAATCCGTACATAAGCTGCCTACTATGTTTTGATGAGTACGACTATGGGCAATCAAAAACTGTAAGTTCAAAATAGACCTCTATCCTTTCTCTATATATATTTTATGAGTTCTCTTAATATGTGTCCTAAAAACATATGCTAAGCACACAGTTCAAGAGAATATTCTCTTGAACTGTGTGCTAAGGGCACATGTTAAGTTTCCCATATTTTATATATGGCTGCAACTTCCTTTTCTGCTCTAGATGTCCATTATAGCATCCCACATTCCTTTCAAACAAATTACCCATTGGGTTTTCCACTCCAAGAAGATTACACACCAAAAGATTCTCCATTTCTTGTAATTCATCGAAATCCCCTCCGAAGTTAGCAGATACCAAGAAGCAAAATCCATCTCTAGCCGAACAATTGAAGCCTCTTTCCACCACAATTGTGTCTGATACTCCTAATAAAGAAACCCAACTGCTCACCAAGCCAAAATCAACTTGGGTCAACCCCACCAAGGCCAAACCCTCTGTGCTTAACCTCCAGCGCCACAAACGGTCTTCTTACTCATATAACCCACAGATAAGAGACCTCAAGCTCTTTGCCAAGAAGCTTAATGAATGTGACTCTTCAGAGGCTGCCTTTATGGCAGTTCTTGAAGAGATCGCACATTCACCCACAAGGGAAAATGCACTTTTGGTGCTCAACAGCTTGAAACCTTGGCACAAGGCCCTTCTTTTCTTCAACTGGCTGAAGACCCAGAATTTGTTTCCCATTGAAACAATATTTTACAATATTGTAATGAATGTCTTTGAGATTTGGCAGGCAGTTTCAAGTCATAGAGGATCTTGCTTATGAGATGATTAATAATGAGGTTGAGCTAACATCACTTATTCTACTATCATTACTTGTGCTAAAAGGTGTAACCTTTTTGACAAGGCAGTGGAGTGGTTTGAGAGGATGTACAAGACTGGGTTGATGCCTGATGAAGTGACTTATTCTGCTGTTTTGGATGTATATGCGAAATTGGGGAAGGTTGAGGAGGTGATGAGTTTATATGACAGAGGGAGAGCTGGTGGGTGGAAACCTGACCCTATCGCATTTGCGGTGCTAGGGAAATTTTTTGGTGAGGCTGGGGATTATGACGGTATTAGGTTTGTGTTGCAAGAGATGAAATCTCTTGGGGTTCAACCCAATTTGGTTGTATATAATACATTGTTGGAAGCAATGGGTAGGACTGGGAAGCCTGGTTTGGCTAGGAGTTTATTCGAGGAAATGGTTGATTCGGGCATTGCTCCAGATGCAAAACTCTAACTGCACTTGTTAAGATTTATGGAAAGGCAAGGTGGGCTCGTGATGCACTGCAACTTTGGGAGCGAATGAGGTCAAATGCATGGCCAATGGATTTCATACTCTGTAACACATTGTTGAATATGTGTTCTGATATTGGTTTGGAGGAGGAAGCTGAGAGACTCTTTGAGGACATGAAGGGATCAAGGCATTGTAGACCTGATAGTTGGAGCTACACGGCAATGCTGAATATATATGGCAGCGGGGGAAATGTTGACAAGGCAATGGAGTTATTTGAGGAAATGTCCAAGTTGGGTGTGCAGCTCAATGTTATGGGTTGCACTTGTTTGATTCAATGCCTGGGAAGGAGCAAGAGAATTAATGATTTGGTCCGTGTTTTTGAATTTTCAATCGCCAGAGGGGTAAAGCCAGATGATCGGCTATGTGGATGCTTGCTCTCTGTCGCGTCTTATTGCGAGGGAGAGGATCTAGATAAGGTCTTTAATTGTTTAAGACAAGCTAACCCGAAATTGGTTGCCTTTATCAAGTTGCTTGAAGAAGAAAATACTGGCTTTGAGGCCGTAAAAGAAACGTTCAAGTCCATACTCAATGATACCGAAGTTGAGGCTCGAAGACCCTTTTGCAATTGCTTGATTGATATATGTAAAAAGAGAAATCTCCAAGAAAGAGCACATGAGTTGCTTTATATGGGAACTGTGTACGGGTTGTACCCAGGATTGCACACTAAGACTTCAGATGAGTGGCGTTTAAATGTTCGCTCACTATCAGTAGGTGCAGCACACACTGCATTTGAAGAATGGGTGGAAACTCTTACTAAAATTGTCCAGCGCCAAGAGGCATTGCCAGAATTGCTATCTGCCAACACTGGTGCGGGAACACATAAGTTCTCTCAAGGACTGTCTAGTTCCTTCAGTTTGCATTTGCAGAGGCTTGCTGCTCCTTTTACACAGAGTGAAGAGAAAACTGGTCTTTTTGTGGCTACAAGAGAAGATATAGTATCATGGTTGCAATCAAAGGCTCCATCTCTTGCTGTTACTGCTTAATTGAGCTAAGCAAATTATATTTTTACAAATGCAATAGCCACCTATATGTAGGATGTTAAAAGTAGGAAGTTGAGCCTGTGATATTAGCTTGCTGCATACTACATGTTGATTTCATTGATTTTTACAGTCAATTTTCTCTATCTCAATATACAGTCAGAAATTTATGAACTGATTTTTCCATTATAGTTTGAAAACTATTTCAAGGAATGGTTGTGTTAGGGCAGTTTTCGTGTTATAAAATCCATATTTTTCTGGCAGAATAGATCTTCATATGGTTCAAATGAAATGACATACCGTTATATTCATAACTGCAACCGTGTTCTTGTCTAGGAATACCAACAAACCGGCATTTTATTTCTGCTGCATTTCTTTTTGTTCTTTAGCTCTTTATTTCCATTTCTGGTTAATCTTTTAAATATTATAATCTTTGATTTTATCTAGTCATTTTCCTGATTAAAGTTTAGTCCTAAAAAAACTAACCTGTAATCACTAAATAATATTAATTCCTTATTTTGACTATTTGTGTTCGGTCATGTGAGTTTGATGCACTGTAGCTTATTTGAAAGCATAATTCTTGTTGAACACGTGTTTTATACTGCAGTATTCCTCTGCATAGGCTTCTGCCTTTATTTGAATCAAGTCGTTAACTAAAAAAATGTTGATACAACTCTGATTTAGCTAGGGCTTTCGTTTATTTTGTTTAAAGACAATTTCATTATGTGTATCATTCTGATCATTCATGGTTCAGGTTTGTAGATCAATGAATCAGAATGTTGCAGATTATGCATAAATTTTGTTGAACATAATTCTCACACACACCGTCTCTCTCCATGTATGTATACATGCTACAACAAAAGCACAAAGTGAAAACAGAACCTGATTTGCATTAAAAAATATTGTAATACTAAGATATAGTATTCAAAAGTACCCCAGAACATTAAACTAAAGTTAATAGAAACAGGCAACCAGAGAAGTCACAACGGCAAGTAGAGACGGCAAACTCAGTGTTACACCTGCGTTCTCCATTGTAGGAGATGGTGCAGGTGCTCCAACATCTTCAAGCGCAGCTGTGGCTCCAAAACTGGAGAAAGCCATAAGAACCATGAGGGAGATGGTGAGAGCTGCGGTGAGCTTCAAACCCTCCATCACTCTGTAAAGTTCGCAAGTGCTTGACAAAAGTCAGAACAGAATTGCTGTTTGCTGAAGGTGGTTGTTATATGTGTTGAGTGTGTGAGTGGAGAGGAGAGTGGAAATATGGATTTATAGGGTGGGCTCAGTGGCTTAACAATAATCTGCCAACTATTTCTTATTTGTTTAACAAGTAGAAAACTAATTTTAAGGGTTGTTGGCTGTCAATTTAGTTTTTTATGTCTCACTCCACTACAGTTTGTACCAGGCTGGACTAATTTGCAATGGCACCAGATGAGAAGTGTATAATTGGTGGGCTCTTTCAAGGCAAGTTTTAGTTTCTTTTGATGTATTTCATCTTTGTAGCATGTGATGATTTCAAAAAGTTTTTAAGTACTATCTATAAGTTCTAATTGTAAATTAAGCCAGCAAACAGTGCTGCTCTGTTTAATATTTCAAATGTTACCTACTCATGTTGTGGATTCTTATGAATTTTCTATATTTCGTTGGCTGTATAATGAATTGACAGGTCTGGTTCACTCTGGCAAATGCCAATGCAGGCTATTCCTATATTCGCACGTTCATATAATGTTCTAATGGACTTTTTTCGTCCCAAATTATAATTACAAAACTGCGTTCGTCATTTTTATAGCAATTATTTTGGATCTCATCTCAATATCACTGTAACGATTTAGATAGTTATAATTAACGCTATCAAATTTTATATTTCTTCTTGTAAATAACATAAATCTGTAACCTTGTAATGCAAAAGAAATAGAAAATTTATAGCCTTAAATATAAAAATCCTTCCGTCATCTTATTTTGATAGTACCGATCTAGGTTGTTCAACTTAAAGCTATTAAATTTTATTCTTCTTCTTGTGTAGTATTCTTACTGATTCATCTCTGTCAATCACCCCAGATAACATGAATTTACAAAGGTACTACGCATGAGAAGAAGAAAACTAGTATTTTAAAAAAGATTCGTTCGCAATATAATACCGCGGACGGACATATTTATAATAATGTCATTAATAGTTTAATTAAATGCATGACATTATTTTAAACGACGATATTTTGAAATTTTACCTTCTGCAGTATTATACTGTGGATGGTGAGGACTAGACTTTACTCGAGAAACACGACAACGTTTTGAAATTTTACCGTCCACAGTATAATACTACAGACAAAATAACTAAAAAAATTTACCATCTGCAATTTAATACTACGAATGAAGTCTACTCGAGTAAGTGTAAAAGAGATATCTGGGTGACGAATTTGTAAAGAATCTTTGTAAAAAACAGCAACATCGTTTTTCATAATGATGTTGTTGCGTTCTTACAGAAATTCTTCAACAATGTTTTACCCATATCTCTTTCATCCTCCTCAAATGTAGACCTCGTCCGCAGTTTAATACTGCAGACGGTAAATTTTTTTAATTACCGTGATTGGTTGTCAAAACAATTAGAACAATGAACAATAAGTAATATTTAAATAATAAAGAACATGGACAATCCCCCATCTTATTTAGAGTGGATTGGATTACTTAGATTAATGGAAAAATTATTGCTACCCTAACGTAATCGGTTGAAATTCTCAACAATTGATTGCTACAAAAATTCAGTGTTCGTAGTATAATACTGCGGACGAAGGATTATAAGGCTAAAAATTTTCTTTATCTCCCGAGTATTCTCGTTACAGATTCATGTCATCTACCCAGATCACATGAATCAGTAAGAATAAGAATACCCCAGAAGATAAACAAAATTTAAAAGTCTTAGGTCGAACATCCCAAGTCACAGTTTTATAATTAAGGCTATAATTCTTCTATTTCTTCTGCTTTACAACGTTACAGATTCATGTTATCTGCAAGAAAAAATAGAAAGTTTGATAGCGTTAATTATAACTACCTAAATCGCTACAGTGAAATTGAGATGAGATCCAAAATGATTGCTATAATAATGATAAACGCAGTTTTGTAATTAAACTAGTGTCCGCAGTATTATACTACGGACAGTAATTACCTTATCCGCAGTATAATACTGCGGACGGTGAAATTTCAAAATATCGTTGTTTCCTTAAGTAAGGATTAACTTTCGCCGTCTACAGTATAATATTGCGGACGGTGGGTGAATTACATGTATGGTAGGGGCATTTTGGACAATATCCCTTGTCCGCAGTATAATACTATAGATACTTGGATATTATACTGTGGATGAGAGCTATATAAATCGTCATATCTCAGCCTAAACGGTTGAGATCTGTTGTAAAGATACTTCTATTTTTACAACGTTGTCAATAGATCGGTCTATTATTATTATTATTATTATTATTATTATTATTATTATTATCTAAATTCATTGTTATTACTCTTTTTTATACATATATTCTCAAACTAATGAATCCATTACGACTTAAATCAAATAATGTCATTTAGTGAGCCTTTTTTTTTTTTGATAATTCATTTAGTGGGGCTTTGAGCGAGATTGTCTACTAATGTAAGCTAAGCTCCATTTAGCTAGCTAAATAAAAAATAAACTGATTGCTTTTAGAACACCACATTTTATACTATTTGATCATCACATGCTACGAGATTAAAATCCACTAAACAAGCTAAAACACTTCTGGAAAGAGCATCAAAATCATTCATTAACATGATTTGAGTCCCTAGTGCACATTTTTTTCCAGCCTGTTAGTGGAGTGGGATTTAACAATTCAACAAAACCAATCAACCAAACTCAAATGATTTCATGTTCCTGTTTAGGTTTTAACAAATATTAAAAAGCTGGTAGATTCTGTCCCCCCCCCCCCCGTTCTGCAGTTTTAAGAACTTGGAGAGGAATGGAAGGCTCTAAGTTTGCTGCTGCTCTCACAATCTCAATGACGGTTGTTATGGTTTTCGCCAGTTTTAGAGCAACGACAGCACAAGATGTTCCAGCACCAGCACCTGAACCAGCCAGCAGCGCTGAAACACTTTATGTTCCAGCTGTGCTCGCAGCCATGACCTCTCTCTTTGCTTGGCTTATAAATTCCATTACATTTGATCTTCGTTCTTGTGAATTCCTCTCCGGGGTTTTCACACAATAAATAATTATTTTTCTTGTCATCAGTTTATGTTTTCAGTTTAAGCATTCAATAATATAGTATTGTATCATTTCCAGAACTTCAATTCAATATTAAGCTGTTCTCACAATACTTTTTCCCCCCTATCACGATGCTGATAATTGATAAATAAAGAAAAACTTGTCCCAAAAAAAAAAAAAGAAATCTCAGAAATATACTGGAGGACTGGAGTCTCAAACTCAGTTATCAGCAGGTCCTATAAAAGAGGAAGGACTAACTAGTATGCAATTTGAATAAGTAATCTATGTGACACATGCAAAAACGTTACATTTCATACATCATAATATGATATCAACATGCATTATTCATATTCATACTTAAACAATCAAGGCTTCGTTTAACCAATCAACATGCAAACTAGTTGTCCATGTCTATTCAAGAGTCAAGACTATAAAGAATAAATAATACTAGCACACAAGCAGAAATGATTCATTATAGGCTCATTTGAAGTCTCACTATTACCAATAATCAGTTCCAGCAGTCAATACTGTCTTTAAATGGAGCCTAATCACTCAACTCTATTAACATATTTTAATGAGTAAAAATGGCCTTGGCCAGCATGTTACGAGTACCATATTCAAAGACAAACTAATGAGAATATAAAATTTTCAAGAAAGTTACTAAACCTAGCGTTACTTGAAGGAGAACAACTTGTTTCCGGATGCATGGAAGCATGTTGACATAAAAATTCTTTTTGAAGGATCTACCCAAAGGCTATATATAAAACTAATATAAGTATCTGTAGCACATATAATCCACACTGATAATCGGTGGTACCAGACTAGTAGATTAAAATAACTATGCATTTCAGAAGTTTTTTGTATTTTTTTCTAGGCTTTAATTCTAGAAATAAAAAGAACTCGGGATAAGTGAGTAGAGCGTAAATTTATCTTCTTGCTCGTTATATTTTCCATGAGCTGTGTTTCTTCATAAAAGTCCTGGCTGTCCATGGACAGTTTTAAAGTAATAGCAAGAGCATTGGGTCATCTAAGGTCCCTGCAAAATAGGCATGGCTCCAAAACACATATATAGGGCCTAGTCTTAGGAGAAGACAATTCATTAATCCCTCTTAAGTAATCGGAACATATTTAACACAGCTATAACAAAAATGCCTCTGCAAAGAACAAGCACCAAATTATAACTACCATTCAATGTTACCCTGTGAGACCGGATTCAAGCATATACATCACCGTTGTTTTACAGAACCAAAGAGTTCCTCAAATGAACGTTTAGGAGCTTCAGTGCGAGCAACTATCTCCACTACTTTGTAAGAAGATTCTGGATGGAGCAGTGCTTCAACAGCAACCTCAGCAACCTGATCTCTAGATATAGATCCTTCATACAGAGTATCCTACATGAGGAAGCATGAATATTTAGACAACGCAAGTACATCTCATATAAAAGAACTTGCAAAACTAAAACTGAAAGGTGTTAAATGAAATGTCATTAAGACATTACCTCTGGTTCCATGACTATATTCCCTTTTGGAGGGTCATTTCTTAAACCACCAGGTCTTACAATTGTGTAGTTGATTCCAGATTTTCGGATATATTGCTCTGCTTGAAGCTTTGCTATTAATGTGAGTCCAAGCACATTCAGAATTATGTAAGCTGGATTAAAATATTGTCCCATTGCAGCACCATTGACCAAAATGGAACTGATAAGGATGAATCTGTTAACACCACGTTTGCTGCAAGCGTCAACAAGGTTAACTGTTCCAAAATTATCAACCTGCAATATTTATAATACAAACTAATAAAGACTACAATGGAGAAGATTGCATGACTAAGCTTATCAAAGACAACAGAGATTACAACTTATTAGTGTAACCAATCAAGAGTTGCAATGCTACTTTTCTGCACAATGGAGTCACAGTAATAACTGCCCAAAAATATACGAAGAATAGAATGGTTTAGTACATCAAAGAAAGAAGTTAATTTTGTTAAAGATTTGGCTTGAGAGGTCTTGCAATAGAAAAAACGTTGCTATCTTCTCAAAAATAATAAAGGAGAGCCCAGCTGCTTCAATTTAGAAAGAATATTGCTAGTCCTAGTAGGAAATACTAGTAGGTAATGAAAACATGCCTATAATTACATTAACAATTTATGCAGTGCTTCGGATAGACTTGACGAAGGTGGAGACACCTAGTTAATGGCTATGCAGAGTTGAAAGTGTAAAAATTATAAAAATGAGCAAGACTTGTAACAATAATATAAGCAAAGGACAAATGACATCTTTAACTTTTTCCTCAAATGATATCTTCCTTCTTAGTAAGACAGAATCTTCTTCTTCAAAAAAAAAAAAGTAAGACAGAATCAGCACCATTCTCTTCTATTTAGATTCAATATTCATTTTGCAAACAGAACTGATTGTATTAAGAGTCCTGAGCTTAGAAACCCAAGTTTTTAACAGGATGACAATCTGACATGCTTTAGGATAAATCCAATGCCAACATAAACTCATATTGATCACCATGTTTAAGGGATTGTGACTGATAATCTAGTGATGAGTAATGCTTCAGAGTGAACTACTATCAAGAAATCCCTTAAATCACTGCATTCCACCCCCCTCCCACCACTGCACGAGGGAGGAATATACGACTATGAAGGCGATGAAGAAAATTTGAAAAGACTCTACATCTAACACTGATTTAGCTGTAGATTATTATGGGTTTGAACTTATCTCGATTTCTTAATCTGATTCTTGTAGAGAGAACTAAGAAATAGATAACAGAAGCATAATGATGTCATAGTTGAACAGCGGAAACTTTGCGAATAATATAAAGAAGTGTGCAAGATCTTAAGAGGATGAGTCCTAGTGACCAACCTTCCATGGTGCCAACAAGTCCCATGAACGACGAAAACCTGTAGCACATATTACAGCATCTGCATCATCACCAATGGCTTCGGCTAGCTTAGTTGAACCCTCAGTTACATCTGCTTTCACCTGCATGTGAAATACACGGACTTATAACCTGAACCTATTATTGTGGTCTGAAAAAGAACCTTTTCGTTGCATTTACAAAACATAATCAAATGGGTGTTTCTTTTTGGTTCGCAAGCTTCCATATTGATATTAACTTCAGAACAGGATCATAATAATATCATATAACCATGATAAATAACATTTGGTTGCCTAGACACCCTACACCTTTTTAAAAAATAGGTCTACCTTGGCTTCCTTGCCTTGAGGGTCTAGGGATCCCTTAATTGGAAGAAAACTACAACCTAGGGGAATGTAATTAAGTGCCTTTTCTATGGCTCAAATTCACTTACCAAGATAAATACATTAACCATCAAGCCTAAGAAGCAATGCAATGCCAGCATATGTTATCAGCTTCATAATTTTCAGTGGTCACGAAGAATCAAAAAATGAATTTCGATATACATAGAAATCTCACATGTAACGAAGGTGTGATTGGACTTCTATTTGTGCTATTGTCTTTGTTAAATCCTAAAATAGTTCCGCCATTATGTACTCAGGTGCACACATGAACCACTCAATGAGCATTATTGCACCATTGAGCCTATGATTTATGAACTTCATGAATCGAAATGATAATGCCACAGCAATTTTATTAATGCCAACACAAGGTACTACCATTATGCATAGTGTATGTGTATTACAATCAAGTAACCTGCTTTAGCAGTATCAAAAGTTGCTGTAAAAGTAAAATTCCTTAATTAATTGTCAATCTTAGTTCAAAACAAAATTCCTTAACTAATTGTCGATCTTAGTGCAAAATTTAAATCTTATGCAGTCAAAGATCTCAAGATGACATTCCCTTCCTGTCTTTCTACATATACCCTAACTGCAATTATCAATATTTCTACTAGTAAAACAAAATTAACCAATGAACTAAAACACGAGTAATAAAAACAAATTCCCAAATTTCAAATAACCCTAACAGGCTTCAATACTCACAAATTGAAGATCTTGATTGTTCACCGAAAAGCTAGATTTCGCCTTATCCACATCTCGAACACCGGCCTTCACAGCAAAACCCCTAGCCAGCAGCTGCTCAACAATCCTGTTTCCAGTGCCTCCAGTGGCACCAGCAACAAATATTTTTTTCTTTTTACTCACACCCACTTCCTCTTCCTCTGTAATTTCACTTTTCTTCATCTGAAACCAAAAAAAAAAAAAACAATTAGCATTTGAACACAAGAATGTCATAAAAATCTTGGAGTTTAAGTTTCTGGGTAATCATGAAAATGGAATTAAAATCCATAAAATTCGGACCATTGTTGCTTTGAAGTGAAAAGGGTAGGTTTTGATGGGAGAGAAAGTGGAGGAGAAGGGTTTCGAGGTGAGAGAGAAGGTATGAGAGAGAGAGGGTCGGAGGAGAAGAGTGGTGGCCATAAATTAGTGCTTCTTGGAAGTATTAAAAGAGGATATGATAGATTACCCGCCACAAATGTGGTTATGATGGTGTATTAGACGGGGCAAACTGGACAAAGTCGTTATGGGTTAGATTTTTTTTTAAAGCTGAGTTAAAAAATATTCGATTTTTAATGGATTATACATTCATAAACCTTGACTCATCAGGGTGACTCGCGATTTATTACTTTTAAAAATATATATATTTTTTAAGTGTTCTTAATTATTAAACCGAAAATTATTTCAAATTTTTTTGAATAATAAAATATAAATTGTTTTAAGTATTTTAAACAATAAAACTTATCTTCTTTCAAAACAATAAAAAATTTATAAAAACGTAAAATTATTAATAAAATAAGATATTATCATATCTTCCGCCCCCTAGGATTATACTTTTACCATTGTTATATTTTATGTACGGAGAATGGACATTACCAGTAGCCGTAAAAGGATTAGAGAGAAGTAGCAACTAATTATAAAAAAAAAAATGAAATAGTCAAGAATAAATTATTAGTACATATTATTAGATTAAAATTTTAATAAAAATAATATTAAATATTAACTAATGAGTCAAATCATCTACATGTTGAACTATTACGAGTTTTTAAATGGGTCTAATAAAAAGACTTATTTTTTAATAGATGATATTTATTACTGCACGAGTCCTTAAATTTAACAAATCAACTAGAGATAACCCGTGCCTGAAGGCACGGTACAACTAATACAATAATTAATTATTGTATTTAATATTTCCAAATTCAAAAATTTCAAACTGTATTATTATTATTATTATTATTATTATTATTATTATTATTATTACTATGATAATACTTTTTATTATTATTATTATTATTATTATTATTATTATTAGTTGAGACCGTCGGATGTTGAATTATTGGGATTTGCGCCGCTCTGTTTTGTATTATAGATAGCAGAATAGTTTAAGAATGAGGGAACTGTGTGTGGTGTGAGTTATTATAACAGAGGTGGAATGTATTTGTAAGGAAAATTAGGTATGAAAATTAGAGTTTTGAAATATAAAAAGATATGTTTAATTTGATAGTATTTCAATTTGGTTCGAGTTGTATGTGATCTGTTGAAAATCTTAAAAGATACGTTTCAATTTGAATTTAATTTTGTGAGAGTGGATTTAACAATAGAAAATTTGCTTTTGTTTTTCGTAGGTATTTTTTTTGATTTAAAAATCAAACAATTTGATTTTTAAATCATGCATTTATGTTACTGTTTACAATGTAATTTTTGAGAAATTTTATGCGTTTATGTTATTGCTTCGAATAAAGTTAAAAAATTTGTATTTAAAATTAAAATTGAGGATATAAATTATGGATCCAATTTAATTTATTGAGAAAATATTTAAATCTATTAAAACAGATAAATAGTTGTAGTGATAATGGGAATTATAAGATAAAGATTGTATTTAAAATTAAAATTGAGGATATAAATTATGGATCCAATTTAATTTATTGAGAAAATATTTAAATCTATTAAAATAGATAAGTAGTTGTAGTGATAATGGGAACTATAGGATAAAGATATAAAAAATAATTTTTTTTTTTAGTATATGAAAAAATTAAAAGTATGAAGTTGTTGAGAATTTAGTGATAAGGGAGTGAAAAACGGAAGAAAGGCAAGTAAAGTAAGTTGTGGGAATTTAACATGTTAAGTGGTGGGCATGTTTTTTTTGAATAAAAAATTAAATAATTTGATTTAAAATTTAAAATTAAAATGAAGGATATAAATTTTGAATTTTATGCATTTATGATTCGAATAAAGTTTAAAAAATTGTTAATACTGAGAAAATATAAAAAAATTAAAATGAAGGATATAAATTTTGAATTTTATGCATCTATGATTCGAATAAAGTTAAAAAAATTTGTTAAAACTGAGAAAATATAAAAAAAATTAAAATGAAGGATATAAATTTTGAATTTTATGCATCTATGATTCGAATAAAGTTAAAAAAATTGTTAAAACTGAGAAAATATAAAAAAAATTGTATTTAAAATTAAAACTGAGAAAATACTATTATTGAGAAAACATTCATAAAATATTTATCATATCAATAGTTGTAGTGATAGTGATCTAGAACAGCGAAGGTTGGCAATTAATGCTTCAAGTGCGGTGGTAGAAGAAAGATATATTTATGGTATAATGGTATAATTATATAAAAGGTATAATATTAAAAAATTATAAAAATTGGAGTAAATTTTAAAAACTGGAGTAAGGATAGAGAGTATTTAATGTGGATGACAGGTGTTTTAATATGTGAAGGTCATTTGTCAAGCAACGGTGTTATGTACAGCAATTTAATATATATAATAGATTAGGTGATCTTTGAATTTTAGATTACCTCAACAAAAATTTTGGGGTGATTGGTCATCCTTGGTAGTGTAAAATTCTCTTTATATCGGTTGTCAACTCTACCGATTTCACACTCAATCTCATTGATGTTAAAAATTAAAAAAAAATAAAACTCACAATAGCCACTTCTATCGTCTAAATTGATTGCTAGAGAAAGACTCTTACCTTAAAATATTTTGAGGCAATGTTGTTCCCTTGAACGGTTTTAGACTGTACTAGTATAAAAAATACACGTGTCAACACTTTCTTTCACTGAGATACGCACAAATAATTAAAAAACGTATTAAGAAATAGATTAAACAAATAAATATAACATTAATATTAAAAAAAAATTAAAAATTCATTTTTTCCTCTCTAATTATTTATCGTGAAAAAAATTTTCCAAATTCTTCTCAAACTTCAATTTTTTCTAAACACAAAAGTTTCAAAATTTCATCATCAAGCTTCATCTTCTCCGATTACCAAACTGGAACCTGCACAATTTTGGCAACCACTAAACCCATATCCAGCAGCCTTCCACCCCCAATCACCCCTACACTACAATCCTTTCATTTGTTTTAGTTCTGAATTTTTTAACTCCAACTTCATCGCTCAATCTCTATTATAACACCCCCAGATCGCAACAAAGGCAGGGAGACCCATTTTCTGTCATCTCAACCACCTACTGTTGTCTCAGCCCCCAATCTCAAAGACCTCCACCACCACCAAGAGAATCACGACTGAGAGAGAGAGAGAGAGAAATAGCCAAGGTGAGAAAATTTTAAACTAGAATTTCATAAGTTAAAGAGAGAGAGAGAACGCACATGGAGTAATATATATATATATATATATATATATATATATATATATATATATATATATTACATTTGTGCTTTACACGCTTTCATATTTAATCACTTATGGTAAAAATGCAGCCATTTAGCCATCTGGTAGTATAAAAAAAGTTGCACATTTTTAAGAGTTGTAATTTTCCATAATTTGGGAACATGTTAAGAGTTGTAATTTGGTGGTTGAAAAATAGAGTTCGCTAAAGATTGTCCATATTAATTATATTGACAGACCTAAAGTCTAGTTGAGACCGTAAACTTATTATTATATGAACTTGTGATCCGTTAAGTAAGGGGCCCAAATGATGACTATATAAAGAGAGGGAGAGGTTCATTTTTAGGCTCTCTCAAGAATAAGAACAAGATGGAGAATATTACGCCCTCCTCTTAATCCACAATCCCAACGTGTCTTCTCTTCCTCCGTACTCCAACTCCCAACATTTTTCCCTTTAATAACATATTAGAGATTCTTAACCCCCAATTAAAATCTTAGTTTTAACTCCGGACGTTCATTTTTTACGACTTTGTTGAGGAGCCTTTTATCTCCTTCAAAACGATCGCTAATGCTAGAGTTGAAGTTATCATGGGTTAAGAAACTTTGAACAAGATTTCAGAAGCTTTCACGAATTAGTGGATGATTTTCTTTACTTCATCTTCAAAGTAAAGAAAACCGGGGCAAGTTGGACTTCATAATCTCTAGTTATCGTACCAACGGAAGTATACTCTTTTTTATTTATATAAACTTTACATTTAATTTGCATGCAAATACATTTTAATTTAAAATACAAATAAAGCACTCATGATCACCCGAGAGGGTTAAGCCTCATGATCACCCGAGAGGGTTAATCCTCTGCCTTACTAATATAGAAAGGTTTTGCACTTTTGCTGCATCAAGGTGTGGAATAGGTAAATAAAAAATAATAATAATATCACCACATATGGACGAAAATATATAGGAAATATGTGCATGTCAACTTAGCTTCGTGTCTTACTATACATACCCATCAGGGCCGGCCCAACTTAATAAAAAAACAAGCCTGCGTTTTAGGCTCCATTTCAAAGAAGGCCTCAAATTTTTTAAACATCATAAATAATTTATATAAAAAGGTCTTATAAAAATATAAGCTAAATAATTTTTTAGGGCCCATAATCTAATTCAAATATTAAATAAGTAAAAAAAAATCAATAGTATAAAAAAAAGCCTCATTTAAATAAAAATTATTAATACTCCTTCCGTCCCAAAATAAAAGTTCTCCATTGATTTTTGTAGTCAAATTAACCATTTTTAAAATTACAATTAAACATATATATTTAGATTTTTAAAAAAGTAAACATTGAGATTAGTACTAAATTTTATATAATTTATAATGTTTATAGGCTTTTTACATATATATTAAATAATAATAAGCTATACTTATTCAAAAAATGATCAATTTGACCATAAAAGTCAATGAAAAATGTACCAAACATAAAAGGCCTCATTAAAAATATCGCTTTAGCATTATTCAAAAAAAAAAAATATCGCTTTAGACCTCATATTGTCTTGAGCCACCCCTGATACCCATTAGATGCGTTGCATTTTTCTAATGGATTTAGTGGTCCGACAACCTACATTCAAGTACCAACTTTTTATTAGAAGCTTTTATTCAATTAAACTTCACTAATATAAAGATATATACATGTATTTATGGTTGGCATGTGATGAATCTAAAAATATTTAAATCAAGTGAACTGAGCTCTTATTAATAATTTTATATATGCGCATATGTTGCTTGCAAGTATTAATTCTGAGAAGTCTTATTGCCCAAGCACATGGTTTCATGTATGCATGTAAATATAATTAATGGTGCTCTTTTGTATTTCTACTAACTTGTGTGTGTACACGATGTCAATCTTTTTCTTGCTTTCTCATTTCTCTCTCGATCGCCCGTAGACATGCATATGTTTGTATGAGATGGCTAAGCCATATGACCACAATTAAGAAACAAATTTTCGATATTCAAAATTAAATAAAACTATCACATAAATTCGACTATGAACAAAATATTAAAACAAAATTCGAATTCTAAATGACTAGCAAAATGAATAAATTAAAATTAAAAGTATCTCGTTAAAGAAATACGGAGTCTTTAAGAATTATACTTGAAAGAAAAAGGTTCAAATTATAAACTAAAATTTCGAGAGTGCCATATAAAAAAGTAACGAGTGACAAGATATCACGTTATATAAAGAATACAACAATAATCAAAGGAGCGAAGTGCGGAATCCATACCAAATAGCCAAATTCACTTATAGCACACTTCACAAAATTTTACCCTCAAATGCCAACGATATCAAATACGAAATGTCATTCACCACCTAAATATTTTCACCTCGAATTAAATATAATCTAGACTAATAATTCCATAATAATTTGTAATCTATTCAGTGTGCTTTTAATTACCGCCTCAGATCACTATTAATACTCCAAAACTTAAAAGTCAATAATAAAACTTAAGAAATTCTTAAAACCCTAATATGACAAATTATTCTTAAGACGCTAGTCTACTATTATGATATTATCACCATTAATTAAAACTTAGTTGTCAAATTATTTAATTTTAACAGAAACCGTGACGACTCCAAATCCGGGTTCCATAACCTCGAGTTTGGTTCTCACTATTCAACACATTACTAACAATTAAATACATACATTGCATTTAAATATCGCGGAATAATACATATTGGTTCTCTTACAAAAATGTTACAATACCAGGTTCTATCAACCTTAACATAAAAACAGTTCCTATCATAAGGAATTACAAAAGGTTTAACAACCGTAAATACATAATTAAAGATCTAATTAGCATGCATAAACTAACTTAAGCTCTGGCTTTTCCTTTTCCCTTATCCTTCTTTGTGCAATCGGGTATATCTGAAAAATAGTTCATGATATAACAAGAATGAGCAACTAGTTTGCTCAGCAAGTTTAGAACAATCATAGAGATTTAATATATCATGAATGAATGGGAAATGTCATCAATGGTTCAACAATAGATATAACAATTGTGAATGAAACAGGATTCAAATTTTAATAAACAGAATATTTGAATCTTAAAATGCTGAGTGGTCACTAAGGACCCTGAACTAACGAGGGTATAATAGAGTTTCCTCTGACCCTTTGAGTTGTTTGGTTTTCAAGGGGATCAGCCTATTCAACCCGCTGTATATGCATTACATTTAGTCACTGGCGCCCAAAGTCGGTTTCCCGACACAAAATCCCCTAATTTAGGGTTGTTCAATTCTCAGACTTAATATAAGAAATCCGCACCCAACAATGGTTTGGATAAGCTTTTAAAAGTATTCAAGTATTAAATTTATAAACGTAATGTCTAGCTGAACTATTAGCTTTTGACATTTTTAAAACAGTTCATGAATCAAGAACTAATAAGCTTCAAGTGCACTAAGTGCGATTTTATAAACAATATGGATGTGGGATAATTTTAAATAATTAAACCACTTCAAGTTTTGACAATAAATACAAGTATAGAAACTTGTTCAACAATAAATGAGTAGGGTTAGAGAACTTGCCTGTCTGCTCAGCTAAAATAAATGTCTAGCTTTAAATAACTTGCTATGAAAGACCTAACATTAATAAAGTCGGTCTAATAATTAGTACGGCGTATTTGCATAACTATACGCTTAATAATGAACTTATTTACCACACATAAGTACTAACACATAATTTACATTAGTCAAAACAATATTATTAACCTTATAGACCCTTAATCATTTTAGGTTAATAATTTAATAAGTTAGAAAATATTTTTCTTAAGTGTTGGACACTTATTAAACCCTTAAACAACTTATTACAATTGTTTAATTAAATCATAATTAAATTCAATTTATTTTATTAACTCAATCTCTATTTAATTACTATTTAATCTTGATTAAATAGATATTAATTAATTAACTCTAGTTATTATTTAAAATAAATAATAACTAATTGTACTTACTTATTATTTAATTATAATTAAATAATAAATAATTATTGACTTAATTTTAACCTTCTTTAATTTAATATTAATCAACCAATAATTAACTAAGTAATTAACCTTGCTTATTATTTAATTTAAGGAAATTAAATAATAGTTTACTAATCTTAATCCTCTTTAATTATTATTTAATGTCAATTAAATAATAATTAATTATTTAATTAATTTTAATTATTATTTAAGGTTAAATAATAATCAAATCATTCTTATTTATTATTTAAATTAAATAATAAATTATTACTCTAATAACTTAATTTCCATTAATCGTTATTTAATGCTAACTAAATAATAATTAATTACTTAATTATCCTTATTTATTATTTAATAATATTTAAATAATAAATAATTAATTTATAAATTTTATCTCTCTTTAAGTATTATTTAATAGGAATTAAATAATAATTGCTAATTTATCACCTTTATTTATTATTAACATTTAAAATAATAAATAAATAATAAATTTATTTAACTTAACCATGATTAGCTAACTAGATTAATATTTAAAATATTTAAATATTAAACTTAATGAAAAATATTCTCCCCAATATTATTTTTGTATTATTATTATTTTTGTTATAATTTTAAATTAATTTTCAAATATTTAAATTAATTAAAATTAACCCGAATGGCATTTCCGTAAATAAGTTGAAAACTGA
Source organism: Hedera helix (assembly GCA_947179155.2). Lineage (NCBI taxonomy): Eukaryota > Viridiplantae > Streptophyta > Magnoliopsida > Apiales > Araliaceae > Hedera > Hedera helix. The sequence continues at coordinate 5,211,156 of OX359278.1, forward strand.
TCCGAGGGCAAAATGGTCATTTCGCCGAAAAAAACACGGAGGCACAAAATTGTAATTTCCACCAAAAACTGTTTCTCGCGCATTGCGCGCGTTAACAGTAAGCCGACTCAAAACGACGTCGTTTTTGGAAAGCCGGATACGGCTCCCGTGCGTAATGCGCGGAGTAAAATTCTACGGACGCCAAACGACGTCGTTTGGCTCCGCGTCCTCGGTGAACAGTGGCAGGCACGCATTGCGCGGAAACCCTTAAAATTTTTCTTCTTCGCAGAATGTGAACAGTGTTCCGGCAATACCCATTTTAAATAAAAATATACCAACAAGTAAGCTTTAAATCCCCAATAAAAATCCAAAAAAATTACCAATCACCTTATATTAATTTATAACATGAAAAATTAATTTTTCATGATTTAATATCATTATTTTTTTATAAAAAATTTTACATCACATAAACTACCATAAATCATAACTTTTTGTGTATAACTCCATTTTGAGTGATTCAAACTTTGTTTTTCTCATGATTTAATGTTCTATAATATTAGAACATCAAACCTAAGTTTTATAAAAATATTTTTGGTCATAAATTTCAAGACTTGATTATACACTATTAAACACATATTTTAGCATACAAATGATACCAAAATACAAACCAAACATATTAAACTCAAGCATGACATAAATATTACCACTACACATTATTAACCACATTAACATATTTATACACACATGTTAGTTTATTTAATTTAAAACAAAAATTAGATTTAGAATAACTATTACCTTGATTTAATGACTATTCTCCTTTTTCTTCTAAAATAGGTTGTGAAGGAGGATGGCATGAACTAACTTAGGATTTCTTCTTCTTCCTTGATCTCCCAAATATTTTTTTCCTCTCACTATAGCTTTCTCTCAACTCTCTTTTGGACTTAGAAAAATAATGAAATGTAGAAGTCTTACAAATGCAAGTATACTCCTACAAAATATTAGATACACATATTGTATCTATTAATCTAGACCATCATGCACCTATATTGGATACTTGCACAAGAAATAGCTTAAGGACTAAAGTTGGTGAAAAGAAGCATGGTGCCCATGTACCAAAAATCAATACAAGCAATCATTTAATTAAATAAATGAAAAATAAACTAAAATAAAAACAAAATATTAATTCTTCTCTCTCCTCCACTCACATGTCGGCTGATTCCTTTTCTTTTGTCCCAAATTGATTGTCACTTTGCTTACTTTTTAATATTTAATAGTTTAATTAAGTATTTTTCAAGTGGGCCAATCATTGGGTTTTAATTTAAAATACCAATTGGGTTTCTATTAAATTGTTTGGGCTACTAATTTGTCAAATTTTATTATTCTCCATTTGGGCTACTAATTGACCCATGTTGGGCTAATTTAATAATTTACACATTAATTATTCAATCTATGATTAAATAAATAATTAGATTGAATAAATAATTAAATATTCTAACCCATTAGTATTAAATTACTAAATGGACTAATAAATATTATTACTAATATTTCACATTATTTACATTAATTAATAATCATATTAATTAATTTATTGTATTTAATTAACTTCATTATATTCAATTTAATTAAATATTTAATTAATAGGAAACTTATCAATTATTTTGATATTAAAACTTTAGGGTTTGTTTACTAATTTAATAACATATTAGTAACCCCCTTTAATTAATTCTAGTAATTAATCACATAATTAATTAATCACATAAAAAGATTTAAATAATCTCGTAAAACTAACTCGTTGGAAATTAAATTAATAATTTAATTAATAAAGACGTGAAAATTCTAGGACATTACAGAAACTAGACTTCAAATACTCCAATTTAGCCTTAAGAATCTCCCAAATCAAATTTAAATTCATTAAGTTATACATTTTTAAAAATTAAGATTCACTGTTGAAAATTTTGCTTCAAAAATTTCATATTAGCCTCTTCTTAAAATTCATAACAAATCATACGTTAAACTTTAATGGTTCAAAATTGGTGACCATATTCTCAACTTATATATGTATAACATATCCAAAAATTATAACAATCTAACAGTCGGATTAAGAGATATAACTCACACAATAGACCTTAAAAATATAGAAACTGATTTTCAAATTTTAACTTTTATATTCAATTGAATTATATTACTTTATATTGATGATTTACCTTATCTTTCCGATTATCATGTTATCTAATTTCATGTCTCTATTTTGATCAAATATAATCTATAATTTAAAAATCCTCATAACTAAACTTAAAATCAAAATATAAATTTACATTCTTTGTTTGCCTTTTTTTCAATACGCATGAGTAAAGAACATGACTTTCAAGTCTTCTAGATTCTTCAAAATCTCTTCATGTCTTTACAAAAATTTTAGCTCTCTAAAAGATACAAAAAAATAGGCTTAAGAATAACATGATTTGAAGTTACAATGGCTGAGTTACAAAATTTTAAAATTAGGGCTGAAAATAGTGACAGAATTCAAGATTGATTGTGTTTTTCAGTAAATTCAGGCACGAAGATGACGTAAAATAACTTTTCTTCCTTCTTAACAATTGTAGAGGACAAAAACTAAAGAAATAAGCTTTGTATTCACTCAATTCTAACTTCGGATGAATTAATTATGATTTTTCTAAAAATCTGTAGAATAAATAAGGATTCTACTCGGGAATTAAACTATTCAAATTAAAATAGGATTAAGTTTATATCTAACACTCTTTAAATTCAACTATGAAACAATATATGAGTTACCGAAATTCTAATGGACTATGATTTTAATTAATTATAAAATTAGTTATTAAAAGAATTTAACTTTCCAAACGAAAAATAAAATAAAATAAGTAACTTACCTTTTTCAATTTTTAGCAAAATTCAAATTAATATTTAATTATAAACAAAAATCCGGGTTATTACATTGAACAAATCTGGTTGTGTCTCTCCGAAAGGGAAGCCAATTATTTTAAGAGAGAAATATGAACAAAAAATTGAAAAGTGTTATAAATAATTTCGAAACTCTCGAGTCTTCTTCGGATTCTTATAAGATCCATCACAAGGATGAAAAAATTCAATGCTGAAATTACTAAGTTATAATTTATCTATTAAAAAGTAGTCGTTCACATTACAACTTATTTTCAATATATATATATATATATATATAACTTGAAAATTCAACAAGGTATATTCGTTATAAAGTATCTCCATGTATATTTTTGGAGGTGATCAAATAATTTTACTCGAGAATTTTGTTATTGAAAGTCGTTCTTGAAGGGTGGGTAATACTTATCTCAAAATTTTATACTGTAGTCTCTCTTGGGACCAGATGAGCTATTCTCGAACTCGAAGTTCTCGAGATTTGTATATGCTTCTATAGGATTTATATTTGATAATGCCTTTGTGCAGGAATTTTATATGATGGTCCCTCTCAGAACATAGTTCATACATAATAGCTCCTTTCAGGATTTCCGTACGGTCGTTCTTCTATATATGGACGTGATATATATTCCACGAGTATGAGAAATCTCTCTCAGAAATTCTATGTATTAATCAATCTCGAGAAATGATTGATCTCATATGGAGTAACGATATAATTTCTATAATGAGCATTATGCAAGACTCTTTCTGGTTTAGAGCAATTTTACCTGTAAACCTATCAACAAATTTCTCTTGAGGCACAGGTGATTTACTCCAAAATAAAGGTATCTATAGAATAAAGAAAATGTGTGATTTTATCTATAACGCACCTTTGAAAATCCATAGGCAAACCAATCTCTTAGCCTACAATTCCAACTTGTCTTCTCTTCCCCCTCACTCCAGTTTCTAACAAATTTTCCTTTGATAAACTATTTAAAATTTCTGACTTCTCCAGCTAAAACCCCCGAACGTACAAGTTTCAATCCAATTATTTGCTTCAAAATTCTTGGCTAAACAAAAAATTAATTATTTCGATGAAACACGCCACTTGAGATAGAAATCAGATTATAGAAAGAGTTTTAACCAAACTAAAAGCAAACTAAACTTTTCATTATACATCATGAACAGGAGAGAACAGAAAGGTTAATGATATAGATATATATGAACTAGGTAGATTTGGGGTATTCTACATTGTGCGGAAGTGGACTAGCAGTGATATAGTGGTAGGATATTTTAACAAAATAGAATTATCCTTGGACACAACTTTACTTAACTATTTTGTCTTTATTTTAATTTCAATAAAAGTCAAGCCTATTTTGAATAGACAGACGGAGTAAATGACAATTATCATAAATAACTTTAAAAAAATAACTTTTGTTAGCTTATATTATCAATAAAATTATATTATCACTTTTTCACACAATATTTAATGTATATATTATTGTAATGAATGTATTTATAATTGTAGCATAATGAAAGAAATATAAACGACAATAATGTCATAAAAAATCACATATGGTATATGCACCAGCATCTGTCATAAAAGAATGATTCCCATAATCATACGCAGAACTGATACGAAAGGTGAGAGTGCAATCTGTGTGAAGGGGATGATGCGTTATGTTTTGCACGAGATCAGGACATGATTCGTGGTGTAATACATGGCACTCAAGGCAAACATAGATGAGGGTGGAATAATCGATTTCCCCTTTGTCGTCATCAAATGATTGAAAACAACCACCACATCGAAAATCAACTATGTTGCAATCAACTATTTTTCTTTCGCAAACAATTAGGGAATGTGGGTGGCGGAGTTTTTGGTGTTTGGCAATTAAGTAATCTTGTGGTTGGAAATAGCATCGCACATTTACTGTGTATGTAAAATTCACAGTCGGAACACTCGTACACGAAGTTACGGCACCGTTCCCCGCAAGCACAGGAGTTTTAGACATCTCTGACTATCTTGATCCACTATTCTATATATATATATATACTAGAGGACACCCGTGCCTACGGCACTGGACCACTGTCTGCCTGTTGAAACACGAAAAGGAGAAAGAGAAGGAGAAGTAGAAGGAGAAGAATGCAGAATAAAGAAGAGAGATGGGATATAAAGTTAATGAACGGCTAGATTTATGCTAAACTTTGAATGGTCCAAATATTTAATAAATTGGGGGGAAATTCAAAATGTCTTGCATTTTGTTATATAAGATATATATATATATATAGAGAGAGAGAGAGAGAGAGTGACTTAACATGTAAGTCTATAATAGGACAAAAACTCTACTTCTTTTTGTGCAAGTTCACTGCCGATTATACCTTTAAATGTGTATTTTAGAATTAATTTAGTTATAATTTAAGGAAAATATTTGTTAAGTTGCCAAATTTTAAAACAAAAGTATCACATGAACACACAAATATAAGGTACAATTTTATATTTTAATCTTAATTAATTGTGTGCCTTGCAAAATAAATAAGTCTACCTAAAACGCATGGTATTTCTTTTAATTTACAATCACACTAATATATACTCACCCAACAAGTTCGGCTACTTTACTTTCTTTAAACGCATGGTATTTCTTTTAACTTACAATTACACTAATATATAATAACTCAAATATAAGTATACTCGAGGAATCTTCAAGTTCTCTTTCCAGTCAAAAAATTGAACGTTTATGTCCTTTATTTTTTTAATTTGCAAATGAAGACGTTTTCCCTTTTTACTTTATTTAGTTATGCAAATTTTGTTGCAATCTTGCATGTTATATAATCGAGTAAGGAAACAAGCACTTATGAATCATTCTTATTTTCTCTCCTTTTCTTTTTGCCAAGGAAGGAAAAAATAATCTCACAAATCTCACAAAGAGAAAATATATTCTACATAAATTTAAGTGAGAATCCACATAAACTTATATGAGAATTGAATTTGAAACCTAAAAGTCACAGTAACTCAATCTTAACCACCAGGTTAAGACGTCATCGACACTTATGAAATACGCTGTCAAATCTTCATATGATTCCAACTAATTACTATACAATCTCTTAACAGATGTGTTTTATTCGTTCTAAAATATAATTAATCAATATTAACTTTGAGTTTTAAAATCTTAAGTTAATTTTCAAAAAATCGATAATGGTCTTATAATTGTAGTAGAAGAATTACTCCATTTATTTTAAATTATAAAATTATTATTAATTTTTGAAACTCAATTTGCGTAAGTATAAATATTTACATTTGAATCTTCTCTACACTACATGAGGTGTTATACATTTTTTTGATTAGCAAAAAAAAAAAAAAAAGACATTTAAACGTGCCCAAAGAAATACGAATATGACAAATCAAAAAAGTTAGATTGAGGCCACAACGGAAGTACAATTCACATAAATGTATAAAGAAAACCTAACGCAATGAGTTTGAATATCATGTGAGATATTTGTTGTACACCATATTACTATATCCTCTCATATATAGGCAGGATCGTTATGTCAACAAGAGTCTCAGTAAGATTCCTTCTTGTTAACAAATCCAAATTTGTTATACATCCAATAAAAGTCTTGTTAATACTTGTACTTAACTATACTTTGTAATTATAAAGTTTAAGTTCCACTTGATGTAACAAGCGTTATGTAGTTGTATTTACTAATTAAGAACATTAATATCTTATCGTGTTCTCTCTCCAAAATGCATGCATGGTATCTATCTTATCTTAGCTTATTTTATACTCATTCTATTTCAAATTATAATATTAATATTTATTTTTTAAAAATTAATTTAAGACATTCAAATTTAAAATAAGCATGATTCATTTAAGTTTTAATTTTTTTTTTATATCTAATACTACTTTTTAGATAGTTTGTGATATACATGATAGTAATGACATAAACAAAATAAATTCATGTCAGCTTTAAATTTAAATACATTTAAGATTATTTTTTATAAAATTAATATTAATCTTATAATTCGGAACGAAAAAAATATTATCTTATACTCCATCCAATCACATAATATATCAGGTCATGTCTTAAATGTATATCTTCGTGCCTATATATGCCCTGATGATGTTTGAATACAGATATTCATCTATAAATGTGTGACTTTTTTTATAATTGTATTTTTTGCAATTTTTGAAATTCGATTAGAGTGAAGTTGACACATTATATATCAACATAAATTTTTATAACTTTTTATTGCATTGATCGTAGCAAATGATGCATTTGTGCTGACATAGACAGAGAGCGCTAAAGTAAAAATACAACATTTACTATAATAAATTCAGCAAAAAAATATAAAATTTCATAAGTTGAATGACAGTACTTTTTTCCCTCTAATTTGCCAGAAAGTGTCAAAGTCTTCACTAAAATTCATTTTTCGTGAATTAGATCTTTAAAGTGGTTAATTAGTCTCCTTTCAACAATTATATATATAAATCTCAAAAAATATGTAAGTTGCTAGATAAGTATATGTTATATGTTAACTTTAAGTACTGTCCATTCATCCGTTATAAAATTAAAAATATATTTAAACAATCAGAAAGATTGGAACAATTTTAGTCAAGAGAATCCTAGGAACCCGACAGTCCATGATATATATCATCCTCATTTTGTGGGAATAACTTTGCCATAAAGCGAAAGCCATAATAGCAATATCTTAATTTAATAAAGAACCATTGCCGTCTACTTGATCATTTTGTGGGAATAACTTTGCCATCAAGCAAACGCCATACTTATAATATCTTTCTTTTAATAAAGAAGCACTGCAGATCAATCGATCTACTCAATCATTCTGTAAAAACACTTTAAATCATGGATAAGTATAAACACACAATAACCAAATATTACATCATAAGCGCACTTTCTTCAGAATACTAGGGACAACCAAGTCCACACATGCATACGTTATGTTTGTGCTTGCAATTTTTAGTTACACATAGAGCCTAGTTTCAGATAGGAGATTATAACAAGGTTCAGTAAAGGCTAAATGGACTCCACTGTCGTTATACACTAATTGAACCCAAATTTCTTGAAATTTTATAACGTTCAAAATATACAAAATTCTATGTTGTTATTAAGAGAAAAAATACTAAAGATGAAATCACTTCTGAGAAAGCTTTTCCTTTTGAAGCATTAATTTATATATTTTCCTTCACTGTATCTTATTATAAAAAATAAAACCCAATTCATTCAAGTCTACAACCAAATCGTTGCAGATCATCTGTATATATTAATTGTATTTCTCAGCATTGTTTTAAAACTAAATATTAATTGTGCAAATAAAATAGAAAAGCAAAATGTTATAGATGACAAACAAATTTATGACGAACTTGAATTATAATTAAGGTGAAACTTTAAACAATAAAATAGAATAATAATTTGAGTGCTTTAATTACTTTTATCTCAACTATTCACATATGTGGTATTTACTATCTACATAAATTTCATTATATGTAAGAAGACTCGATAGAAATTGATTTGTGTTCCTTGTCTAAAATGATGTGCTCATGAACCAGTGGACGGTCAGGTTTAGTGGTTAATTTATGTACTATTTTTTTTGGGTCAAAGCTATTGTATTAGACTTTCCTGTTTATTAGTTTCTAGTGGTTGAAGAATTTCCTACACAAATTTCTCCCAATATCAAGCTTAACACACAAATTTGAGAGTGAAAATCAGTACCTATATTTAAAAGTAAGACTTAAAATTAACTTTTCAATTAATTAAAAGACCATATGAGTTGATTCGGATGTAATTCATATTATCCAACCGAGTTGACTCAATAATATTAAATAAATAGTTAAATTAGAAAGCATTTTTTTAAGTTTGGTACATTGATCATGAATTATGTTATGGAATCAATTTCTTGATCATCTAGACAATCAAAATGTTTATATGGTACTTCCTCAATTTCAAAAAAAAGTCTTATTTGTAAAATTTGCAAATACTGGGGATGTATTTTTGTTTCATATTTACTCCTTAAAATAATAAATTGTTAATTTAGTAACGATGTCATGATAATAAAATTATGAAAGTAAATTTGAGGATGTTGTGTTATTTACAGTATTGTCAATAAAAAGAGTAACTATTATTGTGAAACAAAATTATTTTTTAAATGATACTTTTTTTATGGAACAAATGAAGTAACATCAGAGTTGTTATATAATATTATGATTTGTGACAGTGGAGAGACGATAGTTTAATTATTTCTGCTTCATTTTTAAGGTTGTATTTCTATCCTAAAGTACTATATCCATCAAATATGAAAGAATTGTTTTCAAAGTTAGTGTAGGCTTCAATTATCTTTCGCAATTATAAGTGGGCACAAACATATCGTGTAATGTGTAGTAGGAAGCCAATTTATTTAATTTTAATACAAACAAATACAAATATTATATTCAAGCTAATACTTTCAAAACCTAAGAATGATGGGAGATATATGTATTTATTTAAAAAACTCACGTTGCAAATTGTGCCAAGTAGACAAAGAACATTTGCCAATAAATAAATAACATTAATTACCTTTCCAGTTGAGCGCTGGCGTCACTTGAATTCAGTTTTGTAAGCAATGTGTTGAGAAAGTCTCTCCAAAAGTCTTTGTCTCTCCTCAAGTCCTTTTAATTTCAAAGATGTTGTTGCATATATCTTCTGATATTCTTCCAGTTTTGCCTTATGTTCCACTAATTCTGTAGATACTGCAGTAATTTCGTTGCGTAGTCCAATAACTATGTGGTCAAAATCTTCATCCCTTATGTCTTGATGATCACCTTGTTCCACTCGATCCTTATTTCCAACTGCAGCATGGATACTATCTATTGCCTTGGCCTCGCCTATCACAATAATCTTTGTATTGCAGAGTTCTCCAACCTTGGTCGATTTTTCTTGTAAATAATCCATTACCTAAAAAGTAGAGATTAATGAAGTCAAGACTTTCTTTTCTTTGCTATTCTCTTTTAAATATCACCGGAAAACTCAAAAAATCAAATTAAAGTGAGAATACCCTACATATGTGTGTGTATCTCTCTCTCTCTCTCTCTCTCTCTCTCTCTCTCTCTCTCTCTCTCTCTCTCTCTCTATATATATATATATATATATATATATATATATATATATATATATATATATATTTGTCATTTTGCCATGGATCCTTATAGGGTATACACTATCTATATTATTAAAAATAAGGAGGAAATGTCGGGATTAGAAATTGAAAATCGACGTTCGCTACTAACACATACCATATGCTACTAATAGTACGTAATGGACGCTAATGATCAGAAGAAGAGTTTGACATATATTAACTAGAATTTAAGTTTATTCAGGTTTAGGGTTTATTTACTAGGATTTACAGTTTACTAACTAGAGTTTAGGGTTTATTAATTAGGATTTAGAGTTTATTTACTAGGATTTACAGTTTACTAAGTAGAGTTTAGAGTTTATTAATTAGGATTTAGGGTTTTTTAACTAGGATTTTGGCCTATATTAACTAGGGTTTAGGGTTTATTAACCAAGATTTATCAAAAACTCTGGTTAATAAAACATAAACCCTAAATTCTAGTTAATATATGCCAAATCCTTATTCTAATTAACATCAGATAGTATTATTAGCAGATGATATGTGTTTATTTATCCGTCTGTATTCCTCAGTTTAATCTCGACCGTTGATATTGGAAACGAATGTTGTTGCCCTACAAGGATCCATAATAAATACATGCAATGAATCACTCTTATATATATATATATATGTATATATATATATATATCAATTTTGTGTTTGGATCTTAAAATTAGTTTAGGCATCAATTAAGAAAGAGGATAATCAAATGTTCCACATATATAGTCTAGTTATGACAATTTTTTGAATAATTAATAAATAAAATCAAGGTACATGATGTTAAGTATGAATGCAAATACGAAAATATAGACAATACCTCCCGCATAACACAACGAACATGAGAAATCACGTGACATTTTGCACAATAATAAGTCGGATCTTTCAAATCTCTTTTTTCCTCGCAGCAGTCGCAATACAAATCTACTTTCTCGCCTTCATCGCTGTCGCCTTCATCAGGGTCGCCTTTGATAGGAGCATGGGTGAGAGTAAGGGGATGCCGGTGCCATTTAGTTTTTACAGTAGGCGGTAATAGAGGGAAACAATGGTCATGGACATCAAATTTGCACTGCAGGCAACGGAAGCCCGCACGCATAAATTGAGTATCACTAGTACATTTACTACATGTAGTACGGTAGGGTATGTTATCAGAATAAGCGAGAGGGTCCTGGTGGAGTTCAGACATGTAAATCATGGGATATAAAAGTGGTGAAGCACATTTGGGGTGTAAGTAAAACTCACACAAATCACATCGGTAGGAAAATGATGAATCATCTCCTACCCGACATGCATTGCAGCGAAAGGTTTTACCTCGATGGTGATCAAGGGAATCTGAGAGGGTAAGCGGGTGATACGGGTGGAAGGGGTGTTGGATCACATGAGGTAATTCAGCACATGATTTGTTTAAAAACATTTTGCAACTTACGCAATAATAGGCAGACTTTTCCAAGCGTTGGTAGCACCCTCCGCATTTTCTCAAACCATAATGATTTACACGACTGTTGCAATGAATCAAGGGATGGGGGTGGCCGTTGTCTTTCTGCTCACCAACTGGTTTGTAGTTTGTGGTAGTGCAAGGGGTCAACAAAGTACAAGGGATGTCCATTTTTATCGAACAATCCGAACACTGGAAATATAAACGGCAATAATGTCGACAAAAATCACATAATGCATAATATTGATCAGAACTGCTATATGCACCAGCATCTGATATAAAAGAACGATTCCCATAATCATACGCAGAACTGATACGAAAGGTGAGAGTGCAATCTGGGTGAAAGGGATGTTGCGTTATGTTTTGCGGGAGATCAGCACATGATTCGTGGAGTAATACATGGCATTCAAGGCAAACATAGATGAGAGTGGAATAATCGATTTCCCCTTTGTCGTCATCAAATGGTTGAAAACAACCACCACATCGAAAATCAACTATGTTGCAATCAACTATTTTTCTTTCGCAAACAATTAGGGGATGTGGGTGGCGGAGTTTTTTGCGTTTGGCAAGTAATCTTGTGGTTGGAAATAGCATCGCACATTTACTGTGTATGTAAAATTCACAGTCGGAACACTCGTACACGAAGTTACGGCACCGTTCCCCGCAAGCACAGCAATAGACAACACCCTCACCCTTCCTCCTCCAGGGTGGTTCATCAAGCAAGGTGAGGGAGTGTTGCTGATGGAAGGGGTGTTTTAGTTTTTGAGGTAATTCCGCACACGATTTGTGCAAGAGGAATCTATTATCCTTACATCTCTCGCAAAATAAGTGGTCTTCATCGGTCCAGATTACAGAACCACACGCCACACACTGAAGCCAGTAGTCATCTGTAGTAGAACGATAAAAGAACAATTCATGTTTGTGGCTGAAATGATGAATGGACTCCTCTCCCAGTTTTTTTGGAGTTTTAGACATCTCTATCTATCTTGATCCACTATTCTCTATCCTGTAGTTATATATATATATATATACATATATATATATATAAAGAGAGAGAGAGAGAGAGAGAGTGACTTAACATGTAAGTCTATAATAGGACAAAAACTCTACTTCTTTTTGTGTAAGTTCACTGCCGATTATATGTGCATTTTAGAATTAATTTAGTTATAATTTAAGGAAAATATTTGTTAAGTTGCCAAATTTTAAAACAAAAGTATCACATGAACACACAAATATAAGGTACAATTTTATATTTTAATCTTAATTAATTGTGTGCCTAGCGAAATAAATAAGTCTACCTAAAACGCAAGGTATTTCTTTTAATTTACAATCACACTAATATATACTCACCCAAGCAAGTTCGGCTACTTTACTTTCTTTAAACGCATGGTATTTCTTTTAACTTACAATTAAACTAATATATAATAACTCAAATATAAGTATACTCGAGGAATCTTCAAGTTCTCTTTCCAGTCAAAAAATTGAACGTTTATGTCCTTTATTTTTTTAATTTGCAAATGAAGACGTTTTCCCTTTTTACTTTATTCGGTTATCCAAATTTTGTTGCAATCTTGCTTGTTATATAATCGAGTAAGGAAACAAGCACTTATGAATCATTCTTACTTTCTCTCCTTTTCTTTTTGCCAAGGAAGGAAAAAATAATCTCACAAATCAAACAAATCTCACAAAAAAAATATATATTCCACATAAATTTAAGTGAGAATCCACATAAACTTATGTGAGAATTGAATTTGTAACCTAAAAGTCACAGTAACTCAATCTTAACCACCAAGTTGAGACATCATCGACACTTATGAAATACGCTGTCAAATCTTCATATGATTCCCACTATTTACTATACAATCTCTTAACAGATGTGTTCTATTCGTTCTAAAATATAATTAATCAATATTAACTTTGAGTTTTAAAATCTTAAGTTAATTTTCAAAAATTCGATAATAGTCTTATAATTGTAGTTGAAGAATTACTCCATTTATTTTAAATTATAAAATTATTATTAATTTTTGAAACTCAATTTGCGAAAGTATAAATATTTACATTTGAATCTTCTTTACACTACTTGAGGTGTTATACATGATGAGTGAGAATTATACCTACGAATCGGGTACTTTTAGACTTGGTATATTGTTATTCCTAAGTATTTTTAGTGCATTTTATCTCGTTTTTATGTTGTTTTGTAGGAAAGTATAAATGAGGGATAAATTTGGAATTTCTGAAGAAGCAGTGACATTTTGGTAAATAACTCGAAGTTGAGCGTCGGGGCTTTCAAAACAGTAGGTGCATCGGCCCAGTTTTACAGTTGGACGAATTTGGTTGGTTTTTAGTAGGGTTTAGACGAAATTAAACAAAAATTGGTATAAGGGATTATAAGTAGACGTAAGGGGGCTGAAGAGGAGGGCTATTGAACGTAGACTGAAGATCACAATTGAAGACTTGGAGGATCAAGGAGCCACTCAAGGAGATCAAGACGGAGGATTGAGAAGACAAGAATTCCTGTTTAAAGTGTTTCTTTTCTCTTCCTTTTCTCAGTTTTGTATCTAAGATGATGACTTTGATGTTCTTAGTTTTTTTTTATTTCATTATGAACTAACTTATCTATTAAGGCTACAATTGAACCTTTTACTAGTATGAATTAAATATCTATTATTCTTCAATTATTGATTCATTTAGAGTTATCTATCATGTTTTGTGTGCGATTGATAATTGTTTGGCCAACAATTAGTGGGATATCCTAGACGAATTCGAAAGATGAAATCTAGGATTAGATTCAAATGTGATAGCATGTATTCTTGGTTATTTGGTGAATTAAATAACTAGGTTTGTATATGGAATAGGAATATATCCATATGCTGCATGTGACCCGTTTGGGAATTGGTTTTTAATGTGTTGTTTCTCTTATTTTGCATAGGAATATAGCAAGATAATTGAGGTGAATATTCATATGTGATTATTGGAAAAGATCTAATAAGTATTCATGAATTCCTAGTCAATACTTTAATGGATATTATAATTGAAAATATAGAAGATAGGTTCATATGATGTAATTGGGGATATTGTAGTCTTAAGTTTTAAACATCTGATATTTAGTTTCGTGTTAAATTTTTATCTTAGTTTTAAGTTAATTTCCATTATAATCTTCATTTGTGATTGTTTAAATATAATCAAGTTGATATGAAATTCGTTTTGAGAAATTACAAGGCATAGGTCTTTGTGGGTTCGACACTCTACTTTATCATTATATTACTTGTTAATCGTATATACTTGGACACATATATTTATATAGAAAACACCTAACAAGTTTTTGGCGCCGTTGCCGGGAACTGTGTTTAGGAATTATTTCAATAGTAGTTACAATCAATTTGGTTTTAATTTAAACGTTTTTAATTTACGGTTTTCTTTTGCTTTTGCAGACTTTCATCCGTTCGAGTCTGCAGTTGCGAATCATCGATATTAGACTCAAAAGTGCACCAAGTGTTGGCTTGCCTATCTTGGTTACACAAATTACGTAGTCACCAAAGCCACAATTTTCGCTAACGTACGTAAAACTACATTTCCCCGGAATTAAAGCTAGGTACTCCTAATTCGTGTATGCACACGAGATCTAAAGATCAGGAACTAGTGTCATACGAGGACGAGATCGAAAGGAAGTTCCGCAACTTAAGACTATATTGTAAGGAAGTAGCAGTTTCGGAGAAGATGGCAGACGACGAACAAAAGGCGTTAATGGATTACGCAATGCCTCTAGTGACTGAAATTCAGTCGAGTATTCGGAGGCCAGCCATACAAGCAACAACATTTGAGATCAAGCTTGGAACTTTGCAAATGATACAGAACTCGATTCAATTTGGGGGTCTACCAAATGATGATCCAAGTGAGCATCTTGCTAGTTTTATGGAAATCTGCGACACATTCAAATATAATGGAGTTTTCGAGGACGCAATCAGACTTAGACTTTTCCCTTTCACACTCCGTGATAAGGCGAAAAGGTGGCTTCATTCTTTGCCGCAGGGGTCAATTACTACATGGGAGGATCTTGCACAGAAGTTTCTAGCTAAATTCTTTCCGCTAGCCAAAACATCGAAATTGAGGAATGACATTACTGCATTCTCTCAGTTTGATTCGGAAAGCCTATATGAAGCCTGGGATCGGTTCAAGGATTTGCTACGGAAGTGCCCGCATCATGAAATTCCGCAATGGTTGTTAGTACAAGCTTTTTATAACGGGTTAGCCAGTGCCACTAGAACGAGTATAGATGCAGCAGCAGGAGGTGCATTAATGGGGAAAAATTATGATGAGGCATACAAGTTACTGGAAACTATGGCTGCCAACAACTATCAATGGCCATCAGCAAGAGCTACTCAACCTAGAGCAACGGGAATTCATAAAGTAGATGCTATCACAGCCTTGGCTGCACAAGTTGCTTCTTTGTCAAAGAAAATAGACACAATGGCGGTGAAACCGGTTCAGAATGCATCTATGGTTTGTGAGTTGTGTGCAGGAGATCACGCGGCTGATGAGTGCGCTATCAATGCAGAGTCAGTACAGTTTGTTGGCAACTATAACAGGCAACAACAGGGAAATAATTCAAATAATTACAATCTTGGGTGGAGGAATCACCCTAATTTCTCGTGGAGGGAAAATCAAGCGCAACATCAAGCTCCAAGGCAGCCCTATCCACCAGGATTTCAACAACCGCAAACACAGCCGCCAGAAAAAAATTCTTATTTAGAGGATCTCTTAGGTAAATTCATGGCAGGTACAGATTCAAGAATGAAGGAAATGGATATGAATATGAAAAGCCAATCAGTTGCTATTCGGAATCTAGAGAATCAAATGGGACAGATTGCAAATGCCTTGAACAATCGTCCTCACGGAGCATTGCCAAGCGACACGGAGGTCAATCCTAAGCGGGAAGGAAAAGAGCATTGCAAAGCGGTTACATTACGGAGTGGAAATGAATTACCTGATATAATCACGGATAAAAATCCTAAGCAATCAGCGGAGGAAGAGGACCAGTGTGATAAAGCAGACGGTAAGGTTGGTGTAAATGAAAGGAGAGAAGAAAGGGAGAAATCAACTAAGCAGAGTGAAGGGGACATCCAAAGACCTAACATGCCTCCAGTCCCCTTTCCATAAAGATTTCAGAAAACAAGATTAGACAAGCAGTTTGCAGAATTTTTAGAAGTGTTCATTCAAGAAACTTCATATCAATATTCCGTTTGCCGAGGCCCTAGAGCAGATGCCGAGTTATGTTAAATTTATGAAAAATAGTTTGTCGAAGAAGAGAAAATTGGAGGATTTTGAAACAGTTGCTTTGACAGAAGAGTGTAGTGCCATTTTGCAGAAAAAGTTACCTCCAAAGCTTAAAGACCCAGGTAACTTTACTCTACCATGCACGATCGGCAATCAGTTTTATGGGAGAGCCCTTTGTGATCTGGGGGCTAACATCAACTTGATGCCACTTTCAGTCTACAAGCAATTGGGATTGAAAGAAGCCAAGCCAACAAATGTGACCTTGCAACTGGCAGACAGGTCTTTGACATACCCGAAAGGCATAGTGGAGGATATCTTAGTGAATGTCGACAAATTAATTTTTCCAGCAGATTTCGTAGTGCTGGATTTCGAAGAAGACAAGGAGATCCCGATCATACTTGGAAGGTCATTCCTCGCCACGGGAAGAACATTAATTGATGTGCAAAAAGGTGAACTGACGATGAGGGTTCAAGATCAGGAAGTCACTTTTAGTGTGTTCAAAGCCATGGAATTTTCGAAGGAAGCCGAGGATTGTTTTAGGGTGGATCTCATTAAAGAATCAGTGGAGGAAGTATTCATCGAAAATTGCCTGACAGACCCACTTGAAGCAGCTTTAGTCAGTTCTGAGATTATGGATGTGCTTAGTGCGATGGAATTTGTGCAGCTATTAAACGCGTCACCCTTATTCCATAAATTGGAAAAGCAATATGAGTCGTTGGATCAAGAAGAAACTATTAAGAAGCGCACAAAGACATCTTTAGAGGAACCGCCAGTTTTGGAACTTAAACCTCTTCCTAGCCATTTGAGGTATGCCTTAGGTGATTCAAACACATTACCTATCATCATCTCAGCTTCACTTGATGGTGTGTAAGAGGATAAATTGTTGAGGGTACTAAAGGAATATAAATTGGCAATCGGGTGGACTATTGCAGATATCAAGGGGATAAGCCCGTCTTTTTGCATACATAAGATACTGCTAGAGGATGAGGCTAAACCAATAATTGAACAACAAAGAAGATTAAATCCAATTATAAAGGAGGTCGTAAAGAAAGAGGTCATCAAATGGTTAGACGCTGGCATAATATATCTTATATCAGACAGTTCATAGGTAAGTCCGGTGCAGTGTGTACCAAAAAAAATAGGAATGACTGTTGTGGCAAACAAAAATAATGAACTCATTCCAACAAGGACGGTAACCGGGTGGCGAGTATGTATGGACTACTGCAAGCTGAATAAAGTGACTCGCAAGGACCACTTCCCATTGCCATTCATTGATCAGATGTTAGACAGGTTGACAGGTCATCAGTTTTACTGCCTTCTTGATGTGTATTCTGGATATAACCAGATTGTCATAGCACCGGAAGATCAGGAGAAGACTACGTTTGCTTGCCCTTACGGAACCTTCGCATTCTGTCGGATGTCTTTCGGTTTATGCAACGCTCCAGCCACATTTTAGAGGTGTATGATGGCGATCTTCTCAGATATGGTTGAGCATAATATGGAAGTGTTCATGGACGACTTCTCCGTGTTTAGTGATAGTTTTGATCGTTGCCTCGAAAATTTGACACTGGTATTGAAAAGATATGTGGACACCAACTTAGTGCTAAACTGGGAAAAATGCCACTTTATGGTGCGTGAAGGAATTATTCTAGGTCACAAAGTCTCTGAAAAAGGAATAGAAGTGGACAAAACCAAAATTCCAACAATTGAAAAGTTACCCCCATCCACATTTGTGAAAGGAATTAGGAGTTTTCTTAGTCATGCGGGGTTTTATCGGAGGTTCATTAAGGATTTCTCTAAAATTTCAAAACCCCTGTGCAACCTTCTTGAGAGGGATGTCTCATTCAAATTTGATCAAGCATGTTTCGATGCCTTTGAGGTGCTTAAGACAAAGTTGGTATCCGCTCCGGTGATTACTACTCCAGATTGGGCCATGCCATTTGAGTTAATGTGTGATGCAAGTGATTATGCGGTTGGTGCAGTTCTAGGACAACGTAAGGATAAGGTATTCCACGCCATTTACTACTCCAGCAAGACACTCTCAGATGCACAGCTGAACTTCACCACAACTGAAAAGGAATTACTAGCTGTGGTGTTTGCATTCGATAAGTTTAGAGCATATCTGATTAGAACAAAGGTTATAGTCTTTACTGATCACTCGGCAATCAAGTACCTTATTTCGAAGAAGGATGCAAAACCAAGATTGATCCGATGGGTTCTTCTGTTGCAAGAATTTGACCTTGAAATTCGAGACAAAAAGGGTACTAAAAATCAGGTGGCTGATCATCTCTCCCGACTCAAAAACTCAAATAATCAAAAAGGAGATGGGTTGGCGATCAATGAATCATTTCCAGATGAGCAACTGTTTCTATCACCGACGAGGTGCCATGGTATGTTGACTACGTCAACTACATTGTAAGCCATGTACTTCCTCCAAACTTGAGTTCTCAACAAAGAAAAAAGTTCATTCATGATGTAAAGCAATATCTATGGGATGAACCATTTTTATTTAAGACTTGTGCGGATCAAATGTTACGAAGATGTGCTCCACAGGAAGAGCTAGAGAGTATACTGACACATTGTCATGCATCAGACTATGGGGGTCATTATGGGGGAGATAGAACGGCAGCCAAAATGCTTCAATCAGGATTCTATTGGCCGACGTTATTCAAGGACGCCCATCTTTTCACGTCAAAGTGTGACCGATATCAAAGA
Source organism: Hedera helix (assembly GCA_947179155.2). Lineage (NCBI taxonomy): Eukaryota > Viridiplantae > Streptophyta > Magnoliopsida > Apiales > Araliaceae > Hedera > Hedera helix. Next base: position 5,230,607 of record OX359278.1, read on the forward strand.
GTCAACAATATCTCAAAAAGACATGAGATGCCTCTTAATAGTATCTTAGAAGTGGAGATTTTTGATATATGGAGCATTGACTTCATGGGCCCATTCCCCTCGTCTTTTAACAATCAATACATTTTGGTGGCAGTGGATTATGTGTCGAAATGGGTTAAGGCAGTTGCACTGCCAACGAACGATGCTAGGGTGGTGCTTAACTTTCTGTGAAGAAACATATTCACCCGGTTTAGTATACAAAGAGCAATAATTAGCGACGGAGGAACACATTTCTGCAACAAGTACTTTACTGTCCTTCTTGCTAAATATGGGGTCACACACAAAATTGCCACGGCCTATCATCCCCAAACAAGTGGCCAAGTCGAGGTGTCTAACCGAGAGGTAAAACGGATATTGGAGAAAGTTGTTAATCCGTCACGGAAAGATTGGGCAAGGAAGTTAGATGATGCTTTATGGCCATATCGAACAGCCTACAAGAACCCGATAGGGATATCGCCATACAGAATGGTATATGGTAAGGCATGTCGTCTACCGGTGGAGTTAGAGTATAGCGCCTATTAGGCTGTCCGTAAGTTGAACTTCGATATGCAAGCATCGGGGGAAAAGAGATTGTTACAAGTGAATGAGATGGACGAATTCCGTCATCAAGCATACAAGAATGCCAAGCTTTATAAGAAAAAAGTCAGAAGGTGGCATGACAAACGAATTCTTGAACGGAATTTTGAACCAGGTCAGGCAATTTTGTTATTCAACTCTAGACTGAAACTCTTCCCGGGAAAGCTAAAGTCAAGATGGTCGGGACCATTTGTTGTTACCTCAGTATTTTCGCATGGAGCCATCGAGGTTGAGAAACCTAATTCAAAGCGTACTTTCAATGTCAACGGCCAACGACTGAAGCACTATTGGGGTGGGGATGTTGATCAAAATCGGACCTCGATAAACCTTGTCGATGCATGAGTTTAGCAGAAGAACATAATCAGGCTGGCGACTATAAACCAAGCGCTACTGGGAGACAACCCATAATTTTTTCGTTCATCTATATTCATTTTGATTTAATTTAATTGATAAAATCTTTGAGTTTTTAGTATTGTTAGTTACTAATTATTCTTGATGGGAGATTAATTCATTATTTCGTTTGTGATTTCAAGGTTCAAATGAGGTGCTTAAATTGAAGCTAGCATGCAAGTTGGAAAAGGAGAAGAAAAAAATACAATTTGCACACTCTGGGCCGAAAGCCCCGGCGCCCATCACAAGCCTAGGCTGAAAGCCCCGGCGTCGAAAGCAGTATGCAGCAGCAACCTTGAACGCCCCGTCGTCCAAAAATAGCCTGTGACGAACGCCCCGGCGTCCACACCCAGATAACACACTGTTTTGAAAGCCCTAGTTTTCATCCTCAGCACAAATGGAAAGCCCCGACGCTCAGGTCTAATTTCGTTTTCTCTAAAAACGCGTCCTAGGTAACACACTCCATCCCTTTCTCATTCTCACGCACTTTGATCTCACAATAACCAAAATCCCCAATCTCTTACTCTCTTTGCAAATCAAAGTCCTAAAACACATCTAAGGTGCCGATTGAACAAGTCCCCTCCATTCTCACGCAGCTTCCCACTCTTTCTCTCCAACACGGTAAGGTTACCTTCACTTAATTTGGCATACACTATAGATTAAGGTTAAAGTTTTGATGTAAATGATTATGTTGCCATCTTTAATCTGATTGAATTGTGATGTGTACATTATTGAGGTGAAATTATTGAAAGCTAACCATATCACAATTGAGGTTTTAAAGGTTGCCCACCACGTGTTTGATGAAATGTCTATGAGACGAAATTTTGTCTATTTGATCCAATTTTGTACTAATGTTGTATTAGGGCATTTCACATATGTTTGTTAGTTATAATTTGATTCCAATATGGTTTAATTAGTGTGGTAATGGATTATGAATCAAGTTTGAGGGAGTAGTCATTGTTTTGCAAATTGTGAATCATATTTTAAGTTTGATTTGATTGAAAGTAGCATGCATTGATTATGTACTTGTTTACAGGAAACAAATATGTCATCTAAGTGTCAACATGGTGAAGGGTCGTCCTCAACACACTCCAAGCGCTATGACAAGAAGAAATTTACAAGTGTAGAAGCTCATGACTGTTTCATCAAATTAGCCAACAAAACGATCATTCCAGAACGTGGCTTACGACCGGATGAAACCCAAGATGGTGATGTTACTGTGATGATTGCCGAGAGAGATTGGTTCACGTTTACAGAACAACCGGACCCGGCTGTGATCCCACTCGTTAAGGAGTTTTATGCCAATACAAAGGAGCACATACATTGTAATGTGCATGTACGAGGCAAGACAGTGTCCTTCAACAACGAGGCTATCAATCAATATTATAAACTACCGGCTTTAGAAAAGGACGAGTATGCTGAATATGTGGAATATGGCCCTGATTATGACCAAATTATTCAAGAGCTGTGCAAACCGGGAACACGATGGAAGATGAATGAGAAGGAAGCCATGCAGTTTTCGCTGTCCACATTGAGTCGTTATGGCAAGGCATGGTATGCCTTTATCTGTGCTAAATTAATGTCGTCCACACATGTAAGCGACGCCATTAAAGAAAGGGCAGTTTTACTTTATTGTATCATGCAAGGCAAGGATATTGATGTCGGCGGGGTGATCAAGCAGTCGATCCTCCGAGCTATTGAGAAAGGAACCCGAGGAGGACTACCCCACCCATCCTTAATCTGTGGGTTATGTCAGCAGGCAGGTGTCAAGTGTGAAAGAGATGAGCCAAATTTCCATCTGATACCGCCGCTAGACCATTCATTGATTGGCTGATATAAGGTGTGGGAAGGCGGTGAGTCCGATCCAAGAGGGCTAGGATTTATTATGCATCCAACCGTACCACAAGCTGAGGACGAGCCCATGGTTGACCCTCTTGAGGCAGTGTCTTCTGAGGATTCATTATTGAATAAAGTGGATAAATGGGTTCTAAAGTTGCAGAGACAGATCGATCGTCAGAACAATAGCCTTGTTAAACGCCAATCTGAGATGCACGTATACAACACTAGTAAAAATGTTCGCCAAGTTGTACCCATCTGCAGATCCATTTGAAATCCCTCCGCCGAAAGTTTTGTCACTATACCCGCCTTCCACCTCCAACACTGAAGAAGAAGGCACTGAAGATGCAGTCGACAGTGATAAAGAGGTCGATCATAACGATTGACCTAATCAGGGAAGTCCTCAGTTTCAATTTTCAATCTTTTACTCCACGAGGACATTGTCGTGTTTAAGTTTGGGGGTGTAGTTTAGTAATTTCATATATTGCATATAGTTCGTATATATTGCATAGTATTTCAAATAAAAACAAATTTAATTACATTTAGGAAATCTTGAGCAGCGCGTTGATGTGAAAAACTTGATGGTTGGCCAATGATAGAATTTGGATTTATAATTAGTAATTTAGATACAATGGATAATGATTGCTGAATTTGACTCTTGATTGTTTGTCAGTTTCATTTTATTGGAAACCCTTGGTTTTAGAATGCACTTATTCAGTATATGGTTTTGATTAAGAATTAGGTTAAATTTAATGAATGTGATGCTTATGAACGATAGTACAAACCTCTATGGCATATTTGAGCGTGTTTCAAAAAAATAGAATTGCTTCAATGTCCATCAAGAAAAGAAAAGAAAAGTTTGGTTAGTTTATTTTTGTGGCCTTAGTTACTCGAACAAGTAAGCCCTTAGAAGTGTCCTTACACTTAATGCCCTAAAACCAACTGGTTTGGGAATCATTGATGGAAAGTTCGCTACATGGGTGACTCTGAATAGCATAATAAAAACGAACATTGCACATGCCAAGAAAAGAAAATATATATGAGATGGAGCGTAAAACGCACTCGCAAATAAAGTAAATCATGTGAAAAATACATTATAGAGGGGCATTGTAATATCTGAGTAATATCTTTTATTGAGCATTGAGATTCATGAATTTGGTTGCGTTCTGATTGAGTCAATATGTTGATTTCATACATACACAATAAGGGTTGAAAATTAAATGAGATTAGTGATATGTTAAGTCTTGAAGGAAGCATGAATTTGAAGTCTATTTGGGGTTATTGTTATGAATCTTTGAGGCTAAATTTTTTGGTTGATTCGAGCTCGAGTTGTGTCGGTTAACATGAGTCTAGTGTGCATGCATTTTTTGATTATTTCTTTTGTTTTGCTTGGGACAAGTAAATGCTTAAGCTTGGGGGTATTTGATGAGTGGGAATTATATCTACGAATCGGGCACTTTTGGACTTGGTATGTTGTTATTCCTAAGTATTTTTAGTACATTTTATCTAGTTTTTATGTTGTTTTGTAGGAAAGTGTAAAGGAGGGATAAATTTGGAATTTCTGAAGAAGCAGTGACATTTTGGTAAATAACTCGAAGTTGAGCGTCGGGGCTTTCAAAACAGTAGGTGCGTCGGCCCAATTTTACAGTTGGACGAATTTGGTTGGTTTTTAGTAGGTTTTAGACGAAATTAAACAAAAATTGGTAGAAGGGATTATAAGTAGACGTAAGGGGGCTGAAGAGGAGCGCTATTGAACGTAGACTGAAGATCACAATTGAAGACTTGGAGGATCAAGGAGCCACTCAAGGAGATCAAGACGGAGGATTGAGAAGACAAGAATTCCTGTTTAAAGTGTTTCTTTTCTCTTCCTTTTCTCAGTTTTGTATCTAAGATGATGACTTTGATGTTCTTAGTTTTTTTTTATTTCATTATGAACTAACTTATCTATTAAGGCTACAATTGAACCTTTTACTAGTATGAATTAAATATCTATTATTCTTCAATTATTGATTCATTTAGAGTTATCTATCATGTTTTGTGTGCGATTGATAATTGTTTGGCCAACAATTAGTGGGATATCCTAGACGAATTCGAAAGATGAAATCTAGGATTAGATTCAAATGTGATAGCATGTATTCTTGGTTATTTGGTGAATTGAATAACTAGGTTTGTATATGGAATAGGAATATATTCATATGCTGCATGTGACCCGTTTGGGAATTGGTTTTTAATGTGTTGTTTCTCTTATTTTGCATAGGAATATAGCAAGATAATTGAGGTGAATATTCATATGTGATTATTGGAAAAGATCTAATAAGTATTCATGAATTCCTAGTCAATACTTTAATGGATATTATAATTGAAAATATAGAAGATAGGTTCGTATGATGTAATTGGGGATATTGTAGTATTAAGTTTTAAACATCTGATATTCAGTTTCGTATTAAATTTTCATCTTAGTTTTAAGTTAATTTCCATTATACTCTTCATTTGTGATTGTTTAAATATAATCAAGTTGATATGAAATTCGTTTTGAGAAATTACAAGGTATAGGTCTCTGTGGATTCGACACTCAACTTTATCATTATATTACTCGTTGATCGTGTATACTTACACGCGTATATTTATATAGAAAACACCCAACAATACATTTTTTTGATTAGCCAAAAAAAAAACATTTAAACGTACCCAAAGAAATACGAATATGACAAATCAAAAAAGTTAGATTGAGGCCACAACGGAAGTACAATTCACATAAATTTATAAAGAAAACCTAACACAATGTGTTTGAATATCATGTGAGATATTTGTTGTACACCATATTACTATATCCTCTTATATATAGGCAGGATCTTTATGTCAACAAGAGTGTTAGTAAGATTCCTTCTTGTTAACAAATCCAAATTTGTTATACATCCAATAAAAGTCTTGTTAATACTAGTACTTAGCTATACTTTGTAATTATAAAGTTTAAGTTCCACTTAATGCAACAAGCATTATGTAGTTGTATTTACTAATTAAGAATATTAATATCTTATCGTGTTCTCTCTCCAAAATGCATGCATGGTATCTATCTTATCTTAGCTTATTTTCTACTCACTCTATTTCAAATTATAATATTAATATTTATTTTTTAAAAATTAATTGAAGATATTCAAATTTAAAATAAACACGATTCATTTAAGTTTTAATTTTTGTTTTTATATCTAATACTACCTTTTAGATAATTTGTGATATACATATATTAATGACATAAACAAAATAAATTCATGTTAGCTTTAAATTTAAATACATTTAACATTACTTTTTATAAAATTAATATTAATCTTATAATTCGAAACGAAAAAAATATTATCTTATAATCCATCCAATCACATAATATATCAGGATATGTCTTAAATGTATATCTTTGTGCCTATATCTGCCCAAGTGATGTTTGAATACAGATATTCATCTATAAATGTGTGACTTTTTTTATAATTATATTTTTTGCAAGTTTTGAAATTCGATTAGAGTGAAGTTGACACATTACATATTAACATAAATTTTTATAACTTTTTATTGCATTGATAGTAGCAAATGATGCATTTGTATTGACTTAGATAATTAAGAAATTAATTATTATTTAATTAACATTAAATAATAATTAAAGAATAATTAATTATTTATTATTTAATTAAGATTAATAATAAGTAAGGGTAATTGATTAATTCAGTATTATTTAATTAACATTAAAAAATAATTAAATGAAGAATAAATTAATAAATTAATTGTTTATTATTTTATTAAGATTAAATAATAAGTAAGTATAATTAATTAATTAATTGTTATTTAGCATTAAATAATAATTAAAGATAATTAAAGTTAATAAACTAATTATTTATTATTTAATTAAGATTAAATAATAAGTAAGGATAATTAATTAATTGATTATTATTTAATTAACATTAAATAATAATTAAAGATAATTAAAGTTAATAAACTAATTATTTATTATTAAATAATAATAAATGAGGATAATTAACAAGTTAATTATTATTTAATTAATATTAAATAATAAGGCAATTAAGATTAATACTTTAATTATTTATTATTTAATTAACTTTTAATAATAAATAAGCATAATTAGGTATTATCTATTGTTAAATAATGACTAAAGGTAATTAATTAATTACTCTTTAACTAATATTAAATAGTAATTAAATGAAGATAGAGTTAATAAAATAAAAAAGAATTTAATTAAACAATGATAGTAAATTATTTAAGAGTTTAATAAGTGTTTAACACTTAAGAAAAATAATATTGATTAATTAAATCATTAACATAAGATCAATTAAGTGTCTTATACGATTAATGATAGTATATAAAAATTATATGTGTTATGTGATTAATTATTTAGCATAGGTAAGTGTTTAAAGTACGCGATTATATGTTATACTAATTGATTGGCCAACGTTATTAATATTAGGTTATCAAGAGGAGTTTAAATTAAGCAAATTAGTCGTAAGTCAACGAACATGCAAGTTCTTTAACCTTATTCAATTTTTTATTGAGCAAGCTTCCTAACTCTACTCAATATTATTGTGTTAATTCTTAAATCTTGAGCTTATATTATATCGTAAGTTATTCCACAATAATATTATTGCAAATCGTATATATTATTTGAATTCATATTCTATTCTTAAATTATGAATTGATTAAAGAAAAAGTCTAAGTCATTGTTCGGCTAGACCTATGTGAAATTTATTTTGAAAGTTATCCAAACAATAGTGGTACGGATTCTTAGACTGAGAAAAATAACCCATAATGGGGAATAACCTAAGTATCGAACAAACGATACAAACAGAATAAATGTTATGCATATACATATGATACGAGAGGTTGATCCCCTCAAATACAATTATGGCAAAGTAACCTAAGAGGGTCAATCAAGTGATTGATTTTCTCAATAGTATTTTATGGTCCATTTGACCACTCAACAGTTAAATAATCAATTGACACTTCTTTATTTTGTGCATTGATTATATTATTCATTGTTGAGCTCCTTTTATTAAATCATTCAGTTGATATTCTTATTCATTTATGACATAGTTATTGTTCTTCATTTAAATTACTAAGCAAGCCAGTTGCTCACACTTGCTATGTCATAAAATATTTTGCAGCTAAACCTGAAGGATCGGGTAAAGATAAAGGCAAAGAAAAAACGAAATCTTAATTATCTAGATAGTTGTTAGTCTATTTATATTTTGTTTAGGATTTATAAGATTGTAACGCAAACACTAATATTATCTTGTAGTTATGATGTTTATTTTGGTAAAGGTTGTAGACCTTGGGACTAGAAAGTCATTGTCATAGATAACATATGTTTATTTATTTTTCGCATTAGTATTAAATGTTGTTTAGCAGAGATTGTTTATATTATTGCGTGAGTACCAAATTCAAGGTAGTGGTACCTAAATTTGGGGGTGTCACAGTCCATGATATATATCATCCTCATTTTGTAGGAATAACTTTGCCATAAAGCGAAAGCCATACGAGCAATATCTTTCTTTAATAAAGAACCATTGCGGTCTACTCGATCATTTTGTGGGAATAACTTTGCCATCAAGCAAACGCCATACTAATAATATCTTTCTTTTAATAAAGAAGCACTGCAGATCAATCGGTCTACTCAATCATTCTGTAAAAACACTTTAAATCATGAATAAATATAAACACACAATAACCAAATATTACATCATAAACGCACTTTCTTCATAATACTAGTGACAACCAAGTCCACACATGCATACGTTATGTTTGTGCTTGCAATTTTTAGTTACACATAGAGCCTAGTTTTAGATAAGAGATTATAACAAGGTTCAGTAAAGGCTAAATGGACTCCATTGTCGCTATACACTAATTGAACCCAAATTTCTTGAAATTTTATAAAGTTCAAAATATACAAAATTCTATGATGTTATTAAGAGAAAAAATACGAAAGATGAAATCACTTCTGAGAAAGCTTTTCCTTTTGAAGCATTAATTTATATATTTTCCTCCACTGTATCTTATTATAAAAAATAAAACCCAATTCATTCAAACCTGCAACCAAATCGTTGCAGATCATCTGTATATATTAATTTTTTTTCTCAGCATTGTTTTAAAACTAAATATTAATTGTGCAAATAAAATAGAAAAGCAAAATGTTATAGATGATAAACAAATTTATGACGAACTTGAATTATAATTAAGGTGAAACTATAAACAATAAAATAGAATAATAATTTGAGTGCTTTAATTACTTTTATCTCAAGTATTCACATATGTGGTATTTACTATCTACATAAATTTCATTATATATAAGAAGACTCGATAGAAATTGATTTGTGTTCCTTGTCTAAAATGATGTGCTCATGAACCAATGGATGGTCAGGTTTAGTGGTTAACTAGATACAACCCCGCGCGTTGCGGCGGAATTATTCGTTTTTTTAAAAAAATTAAAAATTGTTTAGATTAATCACCAATCAATTTGAAATAATATAAAAAAAATTATGGAATATAATATTAATTTAGAATTGATGCAATTTTGGGATATAATATCAGTTTAAATTTGTATTTATGAGATAATATTAAAAAAAAATTGTCTAATTAAGGAATTTAAAAATTAAAAAAATTATGCATGAATTTTTTTTGTAAATAAAGTTCTAAAGCCCAATGATGGGATAATATTACATATTTTTTTGCTTGAGAATTTTTAAAAAAAAAAATAAAAATTCAAGTTATTGGATAATATCATATATTTATGTATCAGAGTTATTAGCAAAAAATGAGATAATAAAACAATTAAAAAATTAAATTATTGGATATTATCAATTTGAAATTGCGGCAAGTCAATATAGTTTGACTGGTATATGAATATAACATTAGAACAAAAAATTCATACGAATCTATTGTATAATTGTAGTTTTGAGCAATATGTATAGTTTACATGTTATTAGTTAATTCAATATTAACTCTTTTACATTGTTTTTCATTGTTTGTGCTGAGTTGTAAATCTCCAATTGCAGTTAGTTGAGCAATAACATCTAAACACAAAACATTACAATTATACAGTTAAATAATAAAATTTGTATGAAAAAGATGGCTTCAAAATCATTGTGAAACATACCAACTAAGTAGGAATCATCAATCGCGCTAGCTAGTATTTGATCAAATGGACTGAATTGAAGTCCATATGTATGAATTGAAGCATCATCTGACTCTTACAATGAGGTGGAATATACGAAATTAATCTTATATGGATGTTTGGTAGCTTTAAAAGAACCACCGTTCTGACTAATAACAAAATTGGTGATAATAAAAACTTTGTTTTCCTTGACCAATGGTTGAAATTTATTTTAAAGTGTTCTTTTGATATTGGCTTGTATTCTGCCATCCTACGAAGGAATAACTTGTAGATGTTAAGTTGTTATAATAAAGGTAAACAATTTGTAGATGTCAAGTTGTTATAGTAAAGGTAAAGTTTATGTATGTATATATATCTTCTTATTCAACAATATCATCTTAATACTGTTTATGTAGTCACCTTTATAGAAGCAAGACATATTTCAGAGTTTAGTTATTTGTGCCTTAATTTTCCACATTTCTCTTTACAGGACTGATGTTAGCAACACAATTGTATTTAGTAGTTGCGCCAGCTAAATAATCAAACAACAAAAAAATTGAAGTCAGATTCGTGGTGAGACAAAGGTTCAGAATGAAGTAGAAGTAGAAGTAGAAAGAAAATTTGAAGTCAGATTCGTGATGAGGCAAAGAAACAAAATGTAATAGAAATAGAAAAAGAGCAATAACAAAAGAAAAATAAGCTTACCATATAGAAGCAAAATATATGAAGAAGAAAACTGTTATGTGGTGTGATTTAAAATGAAATAGGTGGTATATATTTATAGGATTATTATAAAAATTGTGTAGACCAACCATACATAAAATTGGATTATTATCTATTTGGTATTTCTTTAATTTTGCAATTTTATATGATTTGTGACAAAAAAAAAATTAATATTATTTTTTGTGCTATACTTATATATTTTAATGGGATAATATTGAATTTTCAATTTATTGGATAATATTCGATTGTGTTATATTCAATTTGAGATTGCTTAAATTAATGAAATTTTAATTGGATAATATTCAAAACTGAATTAATTTGATAAGATCAAATTGATATTGCTTAAATTATCCAATATTTTTAGGTGATAGATTTATTTGCAATAATTTAGAATTATTGAATGACGGTCATATTTATGGGTTACATTCTATTTTTTATGATAGTAGTATGATTTATTAAGATTAAATTAATGGAATTTGAGGATATGAGATTGCTAAAATTAATGGGATTTTAATTGGATAATATTTTAAACTGAATTAATTTGACAAGATCAAATTGAGATTGCTTAAATTATGCAATATTTTTTGTGGTAGAGTTATTTGCAACAACTTTGGGAGGTAAAAAACAATAATATTATATGTACAAATCCGAATGTATTGGATAAAGTAATTATGGATTTAGTTTCGAATCCTAATGCAATATTTACGGAGAAGTTTTATTTATGGTTAGGAGAGTTGCCAGAAGTTGGGGATCTAATTATATTATCAGATAATTAATATTATATGTAAAAAAAATTAGAAATTGTTGCATGACAGTCATAACATGGATTTGATCCAATTTTGTAATCGCAACATATTTATTGGTTATATTACAATTTTATTGTGTAATTATGGAATTAATATTATTTTTTTGTGAGATAAAATTAATTTTTAAAAGTTTAATACATAGGCGTGAATTGTATGAGTTAAAATAATTTTATTGTCTGTGAGAATAGTCTGAATGTAAAAATAATTATTTTTATGGTGAGTATGGTATAATTTTTGAAAGCCGAAAAAATATAGAAATATCCAATTGTGATATGTGATATGTATATCGAATTAAGATATGTCGAATTATTCTGTGTATGTGAAATAATTAAAAAAATGGGTGTATTAAGGTTTCACTGAAAGTGTAAGCTGCGAGTAACATTTCCAGTAATGTTTCATCATAGAGCGACACGTGGCATAAGTTTAGATTTAACGTGGGATTGAGATAAATGGTATAATATTACGCTGTAATATAATTAATGTTGTTATATAAGTGTAAATAAATGGTATAATATTACGCTATAATATAATTAAATTAATAATGATAACATTTTTGCAGTTGAGATTAACAGAGCACTTAGGATTATCCAAATAGTTTAGATATGTACTGATTTTGTTTTTAGGATATAATAATTATGTTTGAACATAATTAAATTTAGATTTGTAGTGATCGTGTAGATTATACCATACATTATAAAAATAATTTTGTTATTATTTGTGTGTGGTACAATATTGTAAATGGTATATAATGGTTAGTAAATTGTATTTTTTTTACTTGTTTAAGTTATAATGTGTAGTATAATATTATAAAATACGAAAAGCAAGAGTAATGGTTCAGCTCAATTTTGTTATTATTTATTAATAATAATATGTATGATATAATGTAAAATATAATATTATAAATGGTATATAATATTTTAAAATTCCAAAAGTCAAATTTAATGAGTAATTATGGTTAGTAATTTGGAAAGTAAGTTATATGTATGGTATAATTATATAAAATGTATAATATTAGAAAATTACAAAAAGTGGAGTAAATTCTCAAAATTGTAGTAAGAATTGAGGGTATTAAATATGCAAGATATGTGTTTTATTGTGAGAATGACACTTGTCAATCAACAGTGTTATGTACTGCATTTTAGTATATATAATAGATTTATGTACTTTTTTTTTGGGTCAAAGCTATTGTATTAGACTTTCCTGTTTATTAGTTTCTAATGGTTGAAGAATTTCTTACATTAATTTCTCCCAATATCAAGCTTAACACACAAATTTGAGAGTGAAAATCAAGCTTAACACATAAATGTGAAAGATCTTAAGAGGAATTTTGTTGATGAAAATTGGAAATTGCATAAGAAAATATTAAATTTTTGAACCATCACAAGTCATAAGGGGAAGGATGTGACGCCCCCAAATCTAGGCCCACACAGCCCAAACTTGAGTCGTCAAAAGACTACAACAAAATTATTACAACAAAGCACAACGTACAACAATACCGTGTATAATAATACACAACTAAGTCTTCACTATTATTGCCACACTATTTTACAACACGTGAAGACTATAATAGATATCCCTCGGACTCTCACTCCATTCCCCGGCTAGACCCAGCTACGTTCTCATATCCTGTTGAAAAATAATGGAACAAAAGGGTGAGCTCAAATAGCCCAGTAAGAAATATCATGACTAAGATAATGACGAATAAATTATCATTAGCCTTCAACAAGTGAGTTCTTGATAGAATACAACAGAATACAAGGTGTATATCAAAAACTGCAGTTAAATTCTTGAACAATGTTCAGATCAATAATAGCGGCGGAATGAGCAATCTATTAGAAGAATAATGTAGACTATAATGTCCACGCGCTTCTCTTTTTCGTAAAAACATCATCAACTTTTATCATCTGAAATACCATTAGTCAAGATAATACAAATTCACAGTTCCTGGTCATAATCATGCAAATCAACAGTTCATCTATGCATTACGGGCCAAAGAGAACATTCAATATAGCACCAGCGGTCATGATTATACCAGATTCAGCCTTTGGTCATAATCATACTAAACAACAGTTCATCTATGCACTACGGGCCAAAGAGAACTTTCAATATAACAACAACGGTCATGATTATACCAGATTCAGCCTTTGGTCATAATCATACCAAACAACAGTTCATCTATGCACTACGGGCCAAAGAGAACTTTCACTACGTGCCATAAAAGACACCGAACAGATGTATCGCCTTTAACCTAATATATCGCCTTTAACCTATCATCTGTTCAACAAATATATCACATCTGTGCCCCCGGCCACAGATATTCACAACAGCTTGATTCTTGATGATTAGTACAAATAATAGTGATACAATTGATGAACAGAAGAAACAGGATAAACAATAAGTATCGGAAGTTTACTTTGTGCAGATTCAAATAATGTCCAAATTGTCAACATGATGTGGAGTGAAATTTAAAAATGTTATTCAAGATTCTCAGTTCAGAATAACGGTTACAGTTCAATAGAAAGATTCAGAAAATAGGAAGGTTCAGTTGAAATAATGAAGTTCAACTATTATGGAACATATAATATTTTCAGGAATTATAGAAGCAATAGTTCCATAATAAGTTTCGGTTCAGGAGTATGAAAGAAAATAATATCCCTTACCGTAGCAAATTCAAGAGTGTAAAAAAAATGACATTTCTTACCTTAACACGTGACTGGATATTGATTTAAATGAGATTGATCAACCTATATATTTATAATAAAATTAGTAATTACAACATGTAAACTTCAAGGTGTATGATAACTCATATATTATGAACTATCAAAATTATATATATTTAACATAATTTTTATAGTATAAAATACCAATTTTAAAATAGTTTTAAAAATAATATTCCAAAATAAATCTTCCAAAGAAAGCTTTTAAAAATGAATCTTCTCAAAGAAGAGTCTTCTAAAGGAAGATTTGTGAATACCGTGAAAAATAGGAATTTATAAAATTACTACTCTTTAATAAAAGACTTACTTGAAAAATTCCTGCACTCCTTTTGGCTTTCAAACACTCAAAATAGCCTTACTATTATCAGAGAAAACTCATAAAATTCTTATAGAAAATTTTTATGTTTTAGGTGTGATTTTTCTATTAAGCTGAGCAAGCTATTTATAGGAGAAAAGAAGTTACTATGCGTGGTAGGTAGGGGTAGGTGGCTGGCTGCTGCTCGCCAGCAGCAGCAGCCTCGTGCTGCAATTTTTTTCTCCAACTTCTTCAACTTCACCAACTCATGTGGGCCCCACCAATGGGTCCACATGTTTCTTACTATTCACGTTACTATTCACGTCACTATTCACGTTACTATTTCAAATAGTAAAATTAATTATTTTATTTATTTTTTATTTATTTATTCTTCCTGTGAGTCCAACATATAAAATAATGTTACCACAATAATGTAAGAAACACGTTACATATTTTTATTAATTTAATAATATAAATTATAGTGTATTTGCTACTGTGACAATTATTAGATTCAATAATTTTTAAAACAGTGCAGCAACAATTATTGAGTCGATGATATGAAATACAGTGTAATGACAATTATTGAATCAATAATGCAAAATACTGTGTAACGACAATTATTGAATTGATAATATAAAATATTATGCAGTGACAATTATTGATGAAATGATGCGCAACAGTTACGGTGTCAATTATCAGACCAATAATATGAGACACTGTGCAATACCGTGTGCTATTGTAGAGTACCGCATGCTACAGTAAAATACCATAAATTATCGTATACTACTATTCTTTTATCACCGGTATTTTAACAGTTAACACCGTTGACTATTTTTATTTAAAAAGGTTACTTCTGTCGTTTTCTATATCCGACAGATATTCCGTTGTGGGGTCCACCAATAATTAGTTATTTCGGCGCCGTCGTACGGCCCGAATATTCCCCGACAAAACAAATATTGTCCGACAAAATAAAATTTACACATAACATCCTTAACTTTCAATTTCGTTAATTTAACCACTTACTGTTTCAGGAAAAAAAATATATATGAAGAAAAATTAAATTTTATATTTCATAAAATTCGGGGTCTTACAAAGGACATTGGGGAAATGGTTGAGTCTTGTCTAAAAGAGTGGGGACTTTCTAAGATTATGACACTCGTTGTAGATAATGCTAGCTCAAATTATATTGCAACGGCTTACTTTAGAGATAGATGTACATCATGGAAAACTAATGTCTTGTTGTGAATGATGGGTTGAAGTTGATTGAGAAATCTTGTTGAGACAATAACACGTGCAATGAAGTATGCAAAACAATCTCTGGCTAGGGTTAAGTCATTTAAGGGTTGTATTGAGTTTTGTGGTCTTAAAGACAAAAAAGGGTTAAGTCTAGATTGCCCAACTAGATGGAACTCTACTTATTTGATGTTAAGTTCGGCTTTAAAGTACAAAGAAGCTTTTGATTGATTTGGATTTGAAGATCGCGGATTTGAAAAAGATATTGGAAGGGGGGGGGGGGGGGGGGATATTCCAACGGACTTGGATTAGAATAAGGCTAAATTGTTTGTAAATTTTTTAGAACATTTTTATAATCTCATTGTGCATATTTCGGGCTCATCTTATGTCACATCAAATAATGCATTTCATGGAATAAGTGACACTTATATTATTTTAGGAAAGTGGGAAAGAACCATTGACAGAGAATTGCAAAAAATGGCCAAGGCAATGAAAAGAAAATATGATAACTATTGGGAGAATGTTACAAAGATGAATATATTGTTGTATATTCCCATTGTGCTTGATCCTTGGTATAAGTTGAGTTTTGTTCAATTTGGTTTAGAACAAATGCATGGAAATGGTGAAATTGAAGTTGAAGATCCGTTGGATGGTTTGGAAGTAGATCTTAATTTTGATATTGATAATGAAGATAGGGATTTAGAATATCAATCAAGTAATAAGGTCACGAGGATGGAGATTGTTGATGCTGTGAAAAGAGCGATGGAAGACTTGTTTAATGAGTACAAAAAAAAGTATTCAACTCAAGAAAGTGGAACATCAAGTTTAAATAACATGTCATCCCAAACTTCTATTGCAATGGAATCCCACAATACAAATAGACTTGTGGATAAGTTCAAAAAATGTCAAACTTGAGGGGTACTTGGAGACAAATTGGAATTGGACAAGTATTTAAATGAAGATGAGGAAGAAGCCGGTGATACTTTCGATATTTTGGGGTGGTGGAAAGTTAATAGTGCAAGATTCCCTATCCTTAGACGTATTGCTCGTGATGTATTGGCTATTCTCATTTCTACCATTGCTTCAAAGTCTGCATTTAGCACGGAGGACGCGTTCTTGATGCATTTAGGAGTTCATTGTCTCCTAATATGGTGGAAACTCTCATATGTACTCAAGATTGGAATAAAATGATGAATCGTATTGATGTGGAGGAAGATAACGATTTTGCCGATAAACTTAAAAGTGGTAATAGTTATTGTTTTTGACATTTTATTTATTTTATCGAACTAATAAAGCAATTAATAAAAATAATGTGTTTATATATTTTTCAATTTTCAGCAATGTCCAACTTGAGCCTTGCTACTAATGATGTCAATGTTTTTGTGACTCAACTTCATCGATGAGGTAAATTCGTCTCTCACTTCATCATTGCAATTCAATTTTTAATGCATTGGAAATTATATGCCTTCAAGAGAAAGAACCAATGAACCATCATATGTAACTTTAAGATGATATATGCATTGTATCCTCTTTATTTCTTTCTAATAAAATCTTTTTCTTTTATTTGTAAGAATATTAACAACGGTTGGAGGTTATCAGTTATCACCCCCTTTATACCTTTGTCCTTGCAATTTTTTTATTATTTGTAAAGATCTCGTTACCTCGTATTCTTCTTTAAGTTACATTATTGAAAATATCTATCTGTGTCAACTTGATTTATTGACTAAGTTTACTTGTTATAGAATCTGAGAGGAAGAAACTTCGAGATCAGTTCTTGTATGCAGACTTGCAAACAGCACTAACGACATTCTAGTGACATTCTAGAATAAGGGTTTCATCTGCAATGCTATAAAATTGTGGAATTTCAGTCTTGGGTTTCATTTGGTGTCTACTAACATATAAAATGAAGCATGTTGCTGCTGTAATCCTGCATGACTGTATATGTACTTCTGTTGTGCTGCTTTGCATGTTATTGATGTATCTACATATGTACTTCTGTTGTGCTGCAAATTTGCATGTTGACTATTGTTAATTATTTTTGTTAAAAACTCTTGTACTGAAACTTTGAATCATGTTAATTATGTATTGTTAATTTTAATCATGTTAATTATAAATTATACTGCTTGACTAGTAGGCTGCTTTTGTTTTTGTGTAATTGTGTTGTTAATTATGAAGCTCTTAATTTTGGGTATTAACCAAATAACTGAATTATAAATTCAGTTATTCAATTTTCAATTTTCATTATTCGATTTTCGGTTTTACCCGAATAATCACCCCTAGTCTTTGAGATGAAAGACTTGGGTGAAATGGATACTATTTTAGGCATCAGAGTTAAGAAATATAGTGTGGGTATCGTATTAATCCAATCTCACCATATTGAGAAAATACTAACTAAGTTTAGTCATCTCAAGTTTAAGGAGGTGAATACCCCTTTTCATAATGGAGTTAAACTTAAAGAAAATACTGGCAGAGCTATTGCGCAGCTAGAATATGCAAGTACTATTGGGAGCTTTATATATGCTATGCACTACACTAGACTAGATATTTCTTTTACATTTTCTAAACTTATAGTAGGTATATGAGCAATCCTAATGTAGATAATTGGAAAGCTATTGAAAAGGTACTTAGATATCGTAAAAGAATCTGTGGTTTAGGATTTTACTATGAGAAATTTTCTAGTGTTTTGGAAGGATACTGTTATGAAAGCTGGATTAATAATGTGGGAGATAATAAATCTACAAGTTGATGGATTTTCACTTTTATCGATGGTACTGTTTCTTGGGCAAGTAAGAAACAGACGTGTATTTCCCACTTTACGATGGAGTCAAAGTTTATAGCTTTGGCTCAAGCAAGAAAAGAGGCTAAGTGGATTATAAATATATTGTTAAACATAAATCTATAGCCAAATACAATTGCTCCAATTTCACTATATTGTGATAGTGAAGTTACGCTTACAAAAGCATATAATGGTACCTATAATGGTAAGTCTAGACATGTTGGTCTAAGACATGAATTTGTGATTGAAAGAATTGATGTAAGATGGTATCATAACTATTATCTTTGTGAGGTCAAGTAAAAATTTGGTTGATCCATTTACTAAGCCTCTGATGAGAGACTTAATAAGTTTGACTACATGAGATATGACATTGAAACCATTCTGAGCCAGGCGTGATGGAAACCCAACCTATATCTAGGTTATCACTAGTTTATAATAAGTTCAACAGAAAAAATAAGTCACAAATGCTAGCTGCGTTACTATCAAATTTGGTCTCATATGTAATTTATGATAGTAACGTCTGTTGCACGACTGAGATTGAGCTATACTCTTAACAAAATGTTGCACTCTTAGCAATAGAAGTGCTCAAGAAACACTTTTCCTATATAAACTAGAAGTGAAGCCGCTTCTTATAGAGAGTTATGATTTACTCTCTTAAGGGTTCATGAAACAAGATGTTGTGCATGGCCATAATAGCGCAAAATACTAAGAATACTCACCGTAAAGGGAGGTTTTATATATGTATGATAACTCTGATCATGTCATTAAGGGGTAGAGGTTTAATCTGCAAACATCATATATTCTTATGTGACTTTGAGTTGTTTATACTAAGAGAAGATTTAATGTTCGACACATCTTCTTTTATGCATATAAGCCTTGGAGTTGATAGTCAAAGAGTTGTTTGAAGAAAAATAGTTTTTCAAACAAATAGGGGATTGTTAAATATACATTCTTCATCAATGAATTTTGATCCCTTTTGGGCCCATTAATTTATTAAATTTAGATGAAATTTAAGGTTATTTGATAGTCTATAACAAGAAAATTAAAAGAGAAATTATATAATTGGAGTAGGAACTATATATTATGTTATACCTAAAATGGAGTATATAAAAAGGTTCATTGTTGTTTATAAAACTAGTTCTTCTTTTTTGTTATACTACTCTATGATTCTAAGAGTTGCTTTACGAATCTGTTGAAGTGTTGATCAACGATTCCCAGTTACTCTACGAATCTATAGTAATGCTTTACGAATTAATAGTAGTACATGCTCTACAAATATGTGGTAATGTTGCTCTACGAATCCGTGACAATGCTGCTCTATGAATTTTTTAATACTCTGCAATTAGGTAGTTACTTAATGATTCTGTAATTGCTCTACGATTCCATAACTGCTCTAAAATTCTATAGTTACTCTATAATTCTGAAGTTGCTCTACGATTCTGTAGTTACTCTACGATTTTGTAGCTACTCTACGATTAGATAATTGCTCTATGATTCTGTAACTACTCTACAATTCTATAGTTGTTCTACAAGCCGATCTACGTTTCTCAAAAAAAATTATTACAATAGCTATTAAATGCAAACGAAGTTAAAACATCAGGATTTATTATACACATCAGTTACAGAGAAATAATATAACTAAGGAAACTGATTAGCTATTTATTCAAAGAAACGTTATCACAGAATTAATTTTATAACTGACAAATCAATTTTGTAACTGACATTTTTGAATAAATGGTAAAGCTAAGTTGTGTTTTTTGTACTGAATCTTCTATCTCTCTGTGATCTCATACTCTCTGTTTCTTTCAACCTTTATTAAGTAGTATTTGTAGAGTTCACTTATGAATTGTTACACAGTGAAGAAAACCTTAGACTTGACATATATTTTAGAGGTATATTGTCAGTAACCTTTTAGCAAACTAATTTATCAGTAAAGATATAATAAACACCTTAAGACCAGGGACTACCCGTGTCAAAATTCTAATCCATATATCCACTAATTATTCTAAAGTCACTAACAGTTAACAAATTCAAATTTGTTATACATCTAATCCAAATTTGTTATACACGATGGGTGTTCTCTCTCTCTGCATGTCAGCATTATATTTGTTCATTGTCCAACTTACTATGAAGTTAATTTCATGCTAACCGAATCCAACTTTGTCATACTAGTAATATCTTTGTTTTAATAAAGAACCATTGCTGATCAATCGTTCTAGTCAATCATTCTGTAAAAACACTTGAAATAATTGATTCATTTTTTCTAATTTCCTTCTAGTACAATCCCATCAGCGGCACTTTGTTCAGAATATTAGGGACAACCAGGTCCACACGTGTGCATCTGTAATGTTTGTGCCTGCAATTTTTAGTTACAGATAGAGCCTAGTTTCAAATGGGGGATTATAACAAGTTAGGCTAAATGAACTCCACTGTTATACACTGATTGAACCCGAATTTCTTGAAATTTCATAAAGTTCAATAATATACAAAATTCTATGTTGTTATTAAGAGAAAAAATACGAAAGATGAAATTTCTTCTGAGAGCTTTTCCTTTTGAAGCATTAATTTATTTATTTTCCTCCACTGTATCTTATCATCAAAAATAAAAACCAATTCATTCAAGTCTGCAACCAAATCGTTGTAGATCATCCGTATATATTAATTGTATTTCTCGCTATTGTGTTAAGAAAAACAATAAACATTAAAAACCCATTAAGAAAATATAAATCTTAATGTTGGTTGATTTTGAATTGCTAAATGTACTTGGAGAGCGATGGGTGTTATTAACAAGGGTAATATTAATAAAAGGGATGATAAGGGTTTAAAAAAAAAATCAAAAAATGTCTCAAATGATGTGTCACAATAACATTGGTTAGGTAGATCTAACGTAATTGACTTTTTCATAAATTATTATTAAAATATTTAATGCCATGTCATTTTGAGACTAAAAATTTGAGATTCCTAGCATTATTCTATTAATATTACATTCGTTCCAAAATTAGATATACATTTTGACTTGTAGAGTCAATTTGTGAAATTTTAAATTTCAAAATTGATATAAAGTTATCTAGTTTTAATACAATCAACTATAAAATTGTGAACTAACTCCAAAACATTACTAATTATCATATTTGCTATTTTTAAAACTTGAACGAAATTATATAAATTTTAAAACGGAAGGAGTAATTAACAAAAGTACAAATTTAAAAAATTGCATTCCTGTCTGTCTACTAAAAAAGTATTGTTACACTTAATTTTTTTTTTTTATTTTCAAAAACTAGTTTAGAAAATGATGTGTCAAAATTCAATTCGTACATGATTCATCATATATGAGTGAATCCAATAATTATAATCAACTATAATCATATATATTATTTTATCTCTCTTTTTTGTATCCATTTTTTAGTCACCATTTTATTATTGCTACTAAAAAATGAAGACACAATCGAACAGGGCTTCGTCCCAATCTTTCTGCATTTATTAATTTGTCGGCAATTAATTACTTCTTTCGAAGATTCACCGCCAACGGCTCCGGTGATGAAACTGACTGTAGCAGTGGAGGATGATGATTGAAAAAATAAAGAACTCTCGACATGTGTGGCAAGTCATCATAGCTACGATTTTCAAGTATGAATTTTAAATTTTTATTAGCTTTTATGCGAATCTTTGTCCTCTAAGTTCTTTGGTGTACTATATTTGCTGGCTTCTGAGTTGTCTAATGATACTTCTTTTTCCTTTTTCTTTTTAAATGAAACTTCAAATAGTGAGAATTAGTATGTTACGATAGTAGTCGTAGGATTTGTTTTCTATGCTGTATTCTACCTATATGATATATTACCCAAATAAGCCTAAAAATTTCATGAAAATGTAGTTTTGATAATGAATGATTTGAAAGCGTATATCGATAAAGATGTGGTGAGCAAATTTTATTTGGTTTTGATTAAGCCATGGGTAGTCCTTTTGGGTGATTGTTATTATTCAAAGCTGTGGTCATCTTTTTGATTGGTTTTGGAGATTCATAATTTCTCTTTGGGCCAACGATTACAAATCGAATTGAATATTTCTATTATATTCTTTTACTCTTATGTTACGTTTCGATTGAAGAAATAGAATGCATGAAAAAGTGGAATAGAATGATTCATTCCATTCTAACTGAAATGAGTCATTCCATATTCTCCCTCAAGAATAAAATTTATAAATTTAGGAGAGATGGTAATTGTCCATTTTATTCCAACATATACAGCAACCAAACATAATTTTTTTTATTCCATAAGAATGAGTCATTCCATTCTCACCTTCGATCCTCCGATCCAAACATAACATTAATTTGAAGGTTTCATTTTCTTTCAACAAAATTGTGTAGATATTTGTATGATAGATTGCAGAGACAGTGTTTTTTTAAATACTTTAGGGAGAGTTTGCTTGGATGGTGCACGTTACATGTTTAATAGAACAATGGAAGGAGGATAGATCTATTTGATTCTTTTTGTATGCATTTATTTTTAAGGTGAGAAGTCTTTTGAGATTGTGTGAATGCCTTAGGACATTTGTTAGCTAAAGTAACAATTCAACCTTTTACATGTGTCGTCATAGTTATACATATGTGTGTGTGCGCGCTAAAATACCAGACACAATTAAATTCTCTGATTAAGATGAACCAAACAGATAGTCAGTAAATCATGATCATCTTTAAAATTAAATTCGTCGTTCAACATGATCTCCTATCTATAGCTACCTGGGCAAAGAGAAGAATGGAAACCTACCTAAATAGAGAAACCATTCAGTTGTCTATTTTTCTTCACACTATGCGTTGAGTAGTGTCGCTTAATGGGATATCGCTAAAGCATCACGTGAATTGCCTTATTACAAGTAAATTTATTCAAACCTGAAGCATATAAATTTTATAAGATTCTTACGAAGACTTTTTTTCTTCTCCTTATAGAATTCTATTCATTAAATGTTATAAGATAATTAATGACACTATCGCTTTACATCAACATGGAGTTGGTTCGACTGGAGAAATTTGAAGCAGTTTGAAACAAATCGGAATTCAAAGGAGCAAGTGTTTATAAAAAGAATTAATTATGGAAGCTCCATGTTGCCTTTGTTAGGCATTTCACAAAATATATACATTGCAGGCACACTTCTATACTTTCTTGCTGAATCAGATCAAAGCATTTTTTTTTTAAGTTTGGTACATTGATCATGAATTATGTTCTGGAATCAATTTCTTGATCATCTAGACAATCAAAATGTTTATACGATACTTCCTTAGTTCCACACAAAAAAGTATCATTTGAAAAAATTACAAATACTGATGATGCATTTTTATTTCATATTTACTCCTTAAAATAATAAGTTGTCAGTTTAGTAGCGATGACATGATAATAAAATTATGAAGGCAAATTTGAAGATGACGTGTCATTTATAGTATTGTCAATAAAAAGAGTAACTCATATTTTAGAACAAAATTATTTTTTAAATGATATTGATCTTTTTGTGGAACAAACGAGTAATATCAGAGTTGTTATATAATATTATGATTTTTGACCGTGGGGAGATGATAGTTTAATTATTTCTGCATCATTTTTAAGGTTATATTTCTATCCTAAAGTAGTATATCCATCAAATATGAAAGAATTGCTTTCAAAGTTAGTGTAGGCTTTAATTATCTTTTTGTAATTTTACACAAGCACAAACATTCATAAATAGTATATGTACATGTAAAACTGCTTGGATTTGCAAACTGCCATTTCCTCTTGGGTTCAGTTTACCTAAACGGTTCATAAGAAAATGTTGGGGTGAAAAGCAACTGAATTATATTATATATCTTGTTATAATTTCACCATTACATACATGTTAAGAAACTTGACTTAAGGTTTATGTCCATCTATATAAAGCAGGGGAATTCCTCCCCCTCCATCCTTTTCCTTGGGCTTCGTGCTTACAAAGATCAATTTGTTATAGGTGTTGCACATTCTCTGTCACATAAGGAAATACTGATCAATAACATCAACAAGGACACTCTTTGCAATGCTGGAAATGCCACTGAAGGTAATAACATCAACAAGGACACTCTTCCCACGGGTAAGAAAGCTCGTAAGAAAGAAATAGGCACACCAACAGTTCATCCCCATGCAACTAGAAAGCTTGTGTGATACCATGTGGCACGATACATGAGTGTGCTCGAACGTGCATCCGTTATCAAGACTCCCAATTCCAAAATTCAAGACGTTTTCACCTTTAAAGTCAATCTATAATTTACGATTCTTTGATTGTCAGTTGCGTGAGTTAGTATTAGTAGTAAGCCTTTCAGATGAATGTGTAATAAATGAGATCCTCTTATAATTTTATTCAATTACATGTATTGAAATCTTTCGCAATTATAAGTGGGCAAAAAACTATTGCAATGCGTTGCAGAAATCCAATTTATTTAATTTTAGTACAAACAAATACAAATATTATATTCAAGCTAATACTTTCAAAATCAATGATGGGAGACATGTATTTATTTATAAAACTCACATTGCAAATTATGCCAAGTAGACACAGAACATATGCTAATAAATAAATAACATTAAGTTCCAGTCGAGTGTTGACCTCACTTGAATTTAATTTCGTATGCAATGCGTTGAGAAAGTTTTTCCGCAAGTCTCTCCTCAAGTCCTTTTAATTTCAAAGATGTTGTTGCATATATCTTTTGATATTCTTCCAGTTTTGTCTTATGTTCCACTAATTCTGTAGATACTGCAACAATTTTGTTACGCAATCCAATAAGTCTGTGGTCAAAATCTTCATCCATTATGTCTTGATGATCACCTTGTTCCACTCGATCCTTATTTCCAGCCGCAGCATAAATACTATCTATTGCCTTGTCCTCACCTATTACAATAACTTTTGTATTGCAGAGTTCCCCAACCTTGGTAGATTTTCCTTCTAAATAATCCATTACCTAAAAAGTAGAGATCAATGAAGTCAAAACTTTATTTTCTTTGCTATTCTCTTTTAAATATCATCGAGAAACCCAAAAATTTAAATTAAAGTGAGAATACCCTACAGACATATATATATCATTGTGTTTGGATCTTAAAATTAGTTTAGGGATATATTAAGAAAGAGGATAATCAAATGTTCCCCGTATATAGTCTAGTTATGACAATGTGTTGAATAAATTAATAAATAAAATCAAGGTACATGTTAAGTATGAATGCAAATACAAGAATATAGACAATACCTCCCACATAACACAACGAACATGAGAAATCAAGTGACATTTTGCACAATAATAAGTCGGATCCTTCAAATCTCGTTTTTCCTCGCAGCAGTCACAGTAAAAATTGAATTCCTCGCTTTCATTTTTGATAGGACCATGGGTGAGAGAAAGGGGATGTCGGTGCCATTTAGTTTTTACAGTAGGCGGTAATAGAGGGAGACAATGGTCATGGACATAAAATTTGCACTGCAGGCAACGGAAGCCCGCATGGATATTTTGAGTACATTTTCTACATTTAGATTGGTAGTCTATGTTATCATAATAAGCGAGAGGGTGCTGGTGGAGTTCAGACATGTAAATCATGGGATATAAAATTGGCGAAGCACATCTGAGGTGTAAGTAAAACTTACACAAATGACATCGGTAGTAAATTGAATCAGCTAATACCAGACATGCATTGCAGCGACATTGTTTACCTCGAAGGTGATCAAGTGAATCTGAGAGGGTAAGCTGGTGGTGCGGGTGGAAGGGGTGTTGGATCACTTGAGGTAATTCAGCACATGATTTGTTTAAAAACATTTTGCAACTTACGCAATAATAGGCAGACTCTTCCAAGCGTTGGTAGCAACCACCGCATTTTCTCAAACCATAATTTACAGGAATGTTGCAATGAATCAAGGGATGGGGGTGGCTGTTGTCTTTCTGCTCACTGGTAGTGCAAGGGGTCAACAACGCACATGGGATGTCCATTTTTATCGAACAATCCGAACACTGGAAATATAAACGACACCATTTTCCACAAAAATCACATATGGTAGCATTGATACGAAAGGTGAGAGTGCAATTTGGGTGAAGGGGATGCTGCGTTATGTTTTGCGGGAGATCGGCACATGATTCGTGGAGTAATACATGGCATTCAAGGCAAACATAGATGAGGGTGGAATAATCGATTTCCCCTTTGTCGTCATCAAATAATCTAAAACAACCACCACATCGAAAGTCAACTATGCTGCGTTCAACCATTTTTCTTTCGCAAACAATTAGGGGATGTGGGTGGAGGAGTTTTTGGTGTTTGGCAGGTAATCTTGTGGTTGGAAATAGAATCGAACATTTAGTATCTATGTAAAATTCACACTCGGAACACTCGTACACGAAGTAACAGCACATTTCCTCGCAAGCACAGCAAAAGACGGCACTCTCACCCTTCCTCCGGGGTGGTTCATCAAGCAAAGTGAGGGAGTGTTGCTGATGGAAGGGGTGTTTCAGTTTTCGAGGTAACTCTGCGCAGGATTTGTGCGTGTGGAATTTACATCTCTCGCATGACAAATATTTTTCATTGCGCACAATTTCTGAACGACACACGTCACATGGTGGAGGGCGGCGCTCGCCTATATAATAATAAAAAAACAATTCATGTTTGTGACTGAAATGAAGAATGGACTCCTCTCCCTGTTTCTTTTGAGTATAAGACATCTCTATCTATCTTGATCCACTATTCTCTATCCTGTTATATACAAATATAGAGAGAGAGAGAGAGAGAGTGAGCGACTTAACATGTACGTAATAACTCAAATATAAGTATACTCAAGGAATCTTCTAGTTATCTTTCCAGTCAGGAAATTGAACGTTTATGTCCTTTATTACTTTAATTTGCAGATGAGGACGTTTTTCCTTTTACGCTATTCAAGTTGTGCAAATTTTGTTGCAATCTTTCATGCTATATAATCGAATAAGGAAACAAGCACTAATGAAGCTATACTTCACGTAAACTTAAGTGAGAATCGAACTTAATACCTAAAGTCTACAATATCTCACTATTAACATCCAGACTAAGCCATCATCGACACTTGTGAAATACGCCAAATCTTCGTATGATTCTCACTAATCACTATACAATCTCTTAATAGATATACTCTCTTTGTTCTAAAATATAATTAATCAATATTAATTTTGAGTTTTTAAAAAAATTCATTTAAACGTGCTGAAAGAAATACGAATATGACAAATCAAAAAAGTTAGAATGAGGCCGAAGTACAGTTCACATAAATTTATAAAGAAAACCTAACGCGTGCCATCCTTTCAATTAACAATGTGAGACGTGTGTGAGATATTTGTTATTAGGGCTGTAAATGGTAACCGAAAAATTCGTATTCGTTCGCATTCGTATTCGAAAAAAAATAAATATTATTCACATTCGGAAAAAAACGGATATATCCGTATTCGGTTTAAAGGTATCCGCAAATAAACGGATACGAATACGGATATAGGCGTATTCGTATTCGTTTAACATCCTTCCGTAAATATATCTGACGGATAGCGGATATCCGGAATCCGATATCCGAATTCGAATCCGTATCCGGAATTCGTATCCGAATAACTTATATATATATATATAAAATAAGCAAAATAATTTCTTTTAAGTTTTAAGTGGTCTTCCTAATATAATAATTAGTTTTCACTATCATACGAAAATTATTTTTAAAATATGTCATTTCACTTCTAAAAAGTAGAAAATAACACTTTTATTATAATATTAATAAATTGATTTAAGTATAGTTAAGGAACTTTTACTATTATAAAGTTAAAATATCTCAAATGTATCATTTAACAAGTGTTATAAATATCATTTAACAAGTGTTACAATATAATTTTTGGATCATTTAACAAGTGTTATAAATGTTATAAATATCATTTAAATGTTATAATTATAGATTATAAATAATCATACACACTACAGTATTGCTCTAAACATATAAAACGGATATCAACTTATTAATGGACATCAAACTTTAATAAGTAGAGCATTCATTTTAAAATTTAGGATTTTAAAAATAATAAAAATTTATTTGAATTGTAATTTAGAGTATTGATTATTGTATTTACTAAAAATAAATAAATTAACATTCATTAATTAATGAACTATACTTTAAAACTTATTATTTTTTCCCTTTATTCTAGTTATATATAGTGTTACAATATATCTAAAATACATCATTTAACAAGTGTTATAAATATCATTTAAATGTTATAATTATATATTATAAATATATGACAACTACAATATTACTCCAAATTAACACATAAAATGAGCATCTACTTATTAATGGATATCAAAACATTAATAAGTAGAGCATTTATTTTTGAATTTAGGATTTACAAAATAATGAAAACTTATTTAAATTATAATTTAAAGCATTGATTATTATATTTATTAAAAATAAAAAAATTAACATTCAGTCATTAATAAACTATACTTTAAAACTCATTATTTTTTCCTCTTATTCTAGATATATATAGTGTTACAATATATCTAAAATATATCATTTAACAAGTTTTATAAATATAATTTAAATGTTATAATTATATATTATAAATATTCATACACATTACAGTATTACTCCAAATTAACACATAAAATGAACATCTATTTATTAATGGGCATCTAAGCATTAATAAGTAGAGCATTCATTTTGAATTTAGGATTTCAAAAATAATAAAAACTTATTTAAATTATAATTTAGAGCATTGATTATTGTATTTATTAAAAATAAATAAATTAACATTCATTCATTAATGAACTATACTTTAAAACTCATTCTTTTTTTCCATTATTATAGTTATATATAGTGTTATAACATATCTAAAATGTATCATTTAACAAGTGTTATAAATATAATTTAAATGTTATAATTATAGATTATAAATATTCATACACACTTCAGTATTATTTCAAATTAACTTATAAAATAGGTATCTATTTATTAATGGACGTCTAAACATTAATAAGTAGAGCATTCATTTTTAATTTTAAAAATAATAAAAATTTATTTGAATTGTAATTTAGATTATTGATTATTGCATTTATTAAAAATAAATAAATTACCATTCATTTATTAATATGTACTAGTAATTGTCCGTGCCTGAAGACACGACGTAACGAAAAATTAGATTAAAATTCAAAAAATACTACAATACTTAAAAACGCTTTACAACCAAAATAACTTACAATCACATATAACAATTATTATAATTCAACACACCGCCATAATAATTAATTTTCTTTTAAAAATAGATATTCAGAAAAAATTAAACATATCTACAAAACTTACAATTATCAATAACAATTATCATAATTCACCATACCACCACAATAATAATAATAATAATAATAATAATAATAATAATAATAATAATAATAATAATAATTATGATAGTAATAATAATAATAATAATAATAATAATAATAATTATTATTATTATTATTATTATTATCATTATTATTATTATTATTATTATTATTATTATTATTATTATTATTATTATTATTACTATCATAATTATTATTATTATTATTATCATAATTATTATTATTATTACTATTATTATTATTATTATTATTATTATTATTATTATTATTATTATTATTATTATTATTATTATTATTATTATTATTATTATTATTATTATTATTATCACAATAATTATTATTATTGTTATTATTGTTTTTGTTGTTATTGTTATTATTATTTTAATTATTGTTATTATTATTGTTTTTATTATTCTTATTGTTGTTGTTGTTGTTATTATTACTATTGTTATTATTATTATAATTATTATTATTATTGTTATAATTATTATTAATATTATAATTATTATTATTATTGTGACGCCCCCAAATCTGGGCCCACACAGCCCAAACTTGAGTCGTCAAAATACAACAACAAAATTATTACAACAAAGCACAACGTACAACAATACAGTGTATAATAATACACAACTAAGTCTTCACTATTATTGCCACACTATTTTACAAAACGTGAAGACTATGATAACTATTCCTCGAACCCTCACTCCATTCCCCGGCTAGACCCTGTTATGTTTTCATCTCCTGTTGAAAAACAATGGAACAAAAGAAAGGGTGAGCTCAAATAGCCCAGTAAAGAATATCATGACTAAGATAATGACGAATAAATTATCATTAGTCTTCAACAGTTGAGTTCTTGATAGAATACAATAGACTACAAGGTTTATATCAAAAACTGCAGTTAAATTCTTAAACAACGTTCAGATCAATAATAGCAGCGGAATGAGTAATCTATTAGAAGAATAATGCAGACTATAATGTCCACTCGGTTCTCTTTTTAGGAAAAACATCATCAACTTTTATCATCTGAAATATCATTAGTCAAGATAATACAAATTCACAGTTCCTGATCATAATCATGCACATCAACAGTTCATCTTTGTACTACGGGCCAAAGATATTCAATATAGAACCAACGGTCATGATTATACCAGATTCAGCCTTTGGTCATAATCATACCAAACAACAGTTCATCTTTGCACTACGGGCCAAAGAGAACATTCACCACGTGCCATAAAAGACACCGAACAGATGTATCGCCTTTAACCTATTATATCGCCTTTAACCTATCATCTGTTCAACAAATATATCACATCTGTGCCCCCGGCCACAGATATTCACAACAGCTTGATTTTTGGATGATTAGAATGATATAAATGATGAACAGAAGAAATAGGATAACAATAAGTATCGGAAGTTTACTTTGTACATATTCAAATAATGTCCAAATTGTCAACATGATGTGGAGTGAAATTCAAGATCCACAGTTCAGAATAACGGTTACAATTCAATAGAAAGGTTCACGTAAATAGAAAGGTTCAGTTGAAATAATGAAGTTCAATTATTATGGAACATATAATATTTTCAGGAATTATAGAAGTAATAGTTCCATAATAAATTTCGATTTAGGAGTATGAAAGAAAATAATATCCCTTACCGTAGCAGGTTTGATTAACAAAAGGTGAAGGAAATTAATACAAAGGGTTATTCACCAACAGGCGGCAATCCGCTCCGTAAGGTTATTCCCACAATTTAATAGAATTTGAGTACAAAGAGTTATTCACCAAACAGGCGGCAATCCGCTCCGTAAGGTTATTCCCACAATTTAATAGAATTTGAGTACAAAGAGTTATTCACCAAACAGGCGGCAATCCGCTCCGTAAGGTTATTCTCAGAGATTAATAATGAATGAATACGAAAGGTTATTCACCAACAGGCGGCAATCCGCTCCGTAAGGTTATTCCCACAATTTAATACATGGAAATAAAAGGCACGTCTTATGAGTAAGGAAGAAACAATATTATTATCGAGAATCAAATAATGATAATCCCTTACCATAGTATGTTTGAATAATGGAAGATGAAAAAGATGGTATCCCTTACCTCAACACGTGACTGGATATTGATTTAAATGAGGTTGATTAACTTGAACAGTACACGTATACTTATAGATCTTCACAAATACTCAAGATGACTTAAGCACACTTAGAGAGAACTTTCACAAGAAGTATTTAGAGAGAGAAAGAAAGAACAAGTAAGGAAGTTTATGAAAAATCCTTAAGTTAAGGCTTCTATTTATAGCCAAAAATCTTATCATTCATTTAATCTAAACCATTCATTTAAAGATCATCTTTTAATCTACACCATCCATTTCAAATATTATATTATCTTTAATCTACACCATTCATTTCATATCACCTAATAATCACCTAACTTTATATTATAAACAAATCAATTTAATTATTCCACAATAATTCACACTTTAATCTACACCATTCATTTCATATCACCTAATAATCACCTAACTTTATATTATAAACAAATCAATTCAATTATTCAACAATAATTCACACTTTAATCTACACCATTCATTTCATATCACCTAATAATCACCTAACTTTATATTATAAACAAATAACTTTATCAATTCAATTATTATGACTAATTGTTATAAATACAGTATAGTTAGCTCTTAGATATCAAGTCAATAAATTAATGAAATACAACTGTTTAAATAACATCATAATAGAGATAACAATAATGTAAAATAAAGCATACGTTACTGTGTAATGACAATTATTGATTCAATAATGTGAATTACTGTG
Source organism: Hedera helix (assembly GCA_947179155.2). Taxonomy (NCBI): domain Eukaryota; kingdom Viridiplantae; phylum Streptophyta; class Magnoliopsida; order Apiales; family Araliaceae; genus Hedera; species Hedera helix. The sequence continues at coordinate 5,263,326 of OX359278.1, forward strand.
CATATGTTACTGTGACAATTATTAGGTTCAATAATTTTAAAAACAGTGCAACAACAATTATTGACTCAATGATATAAAATACAGTGTAATGACAATTATTAAATCAATAATGCAAAATACTGTGTAACAACAATTATTGAATTGATAATATAAAATATTATGCAGTGACAATTATCGATGAAATGATGCGTAACAGTTACGGTGTCAATTATCAGACCAAAAATATGAGACACTATGCAATACCGTGTGTTACTGTAGAGTACCGAGTGCTACAGAAAATACCAATAACTACCGTATGCTACTATTCTTTTATCACCGGTATTTTAACAGTTCCGTTGACTATTTTTATTTAAAAAGGTTATTTCTGTCGTTTTCTATATCCGACAAATATTCCGTTGTGGGGTCCACCAATAATTTATTATTTCGGCGCCGTCGGACCAAGCGAATATTCCCCGACCAAACGAATATTCCCCGACAAAGCGAATATTGTCCGACAAAATAAAATTTGCACATAACATCCTTAACTTTTAACTTTATCGATTTAACCACTTACTGTTTAAAAAAATATCTATATGAAGAAAAATTAAATTTTGTATTTCATAAAATTCGGGGTCTTACAACCTCCCCTCCTTATGAAATTTCGTCCCCGAAATTGACGTACCTGACATATCGAAGAGGTAAGGATACTTAGATTTCATCTCAGATTCTAGCTCCCAGGTCATTTCCTCAGTATCTTGGTTCCTCCATAAAACCTTAACTTGAGGTATAACCTTTGAGCGTAGGATCTGCTCCTTCTTATCCAGGATCTTAACAGGTACCTCCTCGTATGTTAAATCCTCTGCTATAACGTCTGCTTCTAACTCAATGACGTGGTTTGGGTCCTTCACATATTTACGTAACATAGATATGTGAAAAACGTTATGGATGCGAGACATACTTGGTGGTAGGGCTAGTCTGTAGGCTACGGTTCCTATTCGATCTAGGAATTCAAATGGGCCAATAAATCGAGGGTTAAGCTTTCCTCTCTTTCCGAATCTCGTAACCCCTTTCCATGGAGAAACACGTAAGAATACATGATCTCCGACGTTGAAACTTTCGTCTCTCCGATGAAGATCAGCATAACTCTTTTGTCGTTCTTGTGCGGTCTGTATTCGTTGTCGGATCATTTGGATCTTTTCGGTCGTCAAGCGTACCAACTCGGGTCCCAACAATTTTGCTTCTCCTACCTCATTCCAACATATTGGAGAGCGACACTTCCTTCCATACAATGCCTCGAATGGAGCCATGCCTATGCTTGCTTGGTAACTGTTGTTGTAAGAAAATTCCACCAACGGCAAGTACTTATCCCAACTTCCTTTGAAGTCTAATACACAAAGTCTCAAAAGATCTTCGAGGGTCTGGATCGTCCTTTCCGATTGTCCGTCTGTTTGAGGATGGTATGCAGAACTAAAACGTAGTTCAGTGCCCATAGCTTTTTGTAGACTGATCCAAAAGCGTGAAGTGAATCTAGGATCTCGATCAGAAACTATGGAAACTGGCATGCCATGCAATCTCACGATCTCATTTATGTACATACCGGCAAGACGTTCAAGTGAAAAGTTTTCTCGTATAGGCAAGAAATGGGCAGATTTGGTCAATCTATCTACGATCACCCAAATTGCATCTAAGCCTTGAGAAACTTTTGGAAGACCCGTCACGAAATCCATATTGATGTGTTCCCACTTCCATTCGGGAACTTCAAGTGATTGTAATGGACCTTTAGGAACTTGATGTTCTGCCTTGACACGTTGACAAGTTAGGCACCTTGAGATAAACTCCGCAATCTCTCTTTTCATATTGTTCCACTAAAATGCATGTCGAAGATCTCGATACATCTTGGTACCTCCTGGGTGGATTGCAAACGGCGTGTTGTGTGCCTCCATCATGATTTTATACTTTAATTCAGGATCGTTAGGAACACATAGTCGAGAGTTGACTCGAAGTATTCCTTTCTCGTCGATTCTTGATTCGGGAATGGCACCTTCTTGTACTTTCTTTATCATGTTTATCAGTTCCGGATCGGTAGCTTGAGCAGCTTTAATTTTATCGATTAAAGTTGGTTCTACTCGCACGTGAGCAATCTTCGAGTGGGTCCCTGGTGTCTTTAACTCTATCTCCATCTTTTGCAAGTCGTACAAAATACACTTTTGTGTTGTCAGCAGTGCACTTGTACTTGCATAAGATTTTCTGCTCAAAGCGTCAGCTACAACGTTCGCCTTTCCCGGGTGATACTGGATTGTGTGGTCATAATCCTTCAACAGCTCAAGCCAACGTCGTTGTCGCATGTTGAGTTCCTTCTGGGTGAAGAAATACTTGAGACTTTTATGATCCGTATAGATATCCACTTTTTCTCTGTACAAGTAGTGTCTCCAGATCTTTAACGCGAAAACGACTGCTGCCAACTCTAGATCATGAGTAGGATAATTTTTCTCATAATCTTTGAGTTGTCGAGAGGCATAGGCTATAACCTTTCCATGTTGCATAAGGACACAGCCTAGACCTTTGCCAGAAGCATCGCTGTAGATAACAAATTCTCCTGATCCTAATGGTATGGTCAGAACAGGAGCTGAAATAAGTCTCCTCTTGAGTTCTTGGAAACTCTTCTTGCATTCCTCGCTCGATATAAGTTTTGTACTAGAACGAATGATACCGATATCTAATAATTAAACTTTTAACTCTTGGCGTTCTATGAGAGCCATTCGGTATGGGGCTTTGGAAATGGGCTTGGTACCGAGTTCAAGATCAATACAAAATTCATTTTCACGGTTTGGGGTAAGCTAGGAAGTTCTTCAGGAAAAACGTCAGGAAACTCATTAACAATGGGAATATCATTCAAGTTTGACGTATTTTTGTTCAAATCAGTGACATGAGCTAAAAAGGCTTGACATCCGTTTTTCAATAAACGAATGACTTTATGGCTAGAAATAACAGTTATAGATTTCAATGGTTTAGTTGCTTGAACTTGCATGACAGGTTGATTAGGAATATGAAAACTAATAATCTTATGAAAACAATCAATTTTTTTTTTGCATGATGGGTAGTCAACCAATCAATTCCTAAAATCACATCAAATTCATGCATCTCCAAAGAAATAAGGTCAACAGGTAATGTGAGGTTGTTGATTTGAACTAGGCAAGATTTATAGATAGTAGATGTGATAGATATTTCTCCCAATGAGGTTTCAACTGATAAGTCAAAGTAAAAGTTTTCAGAAGTCAAATTTAAACGTTGAGCACACGTATGTGAGATAAAAGAATGGGTAGAGCAAGTATCTAACATGGCATAAACTTCACAAGAATTTATAAATAGCTTACCGGTTATCACCTCATTCGGTTTCTTGACTGTTATCGTCAAATCGAATCCCGAATACTTCATTCGGATCTTCACGTATTTCAACCATGGGAATACCACTGAATAATTTTCTAGCAAACTGTTTCTCGGGTTCATCAACTTCATCAGTAGTAAGGTACCAATGATTTCCATTAAAATAGTATTTTCGATAGACTGCAGTTTCCACGATAGTGACTAACTTAACCTGAATTCCTCTAAATTGTAACGCCCAAAAGTATAGAAACATCATTTTTAAATAATCTTGAAAATCATAGCTGGAACACCATAAATCCCAAAGACTAATATGAAAAGTCCATATATTCTGATCCTTTGTTATAGAGCATAACCAGGTGATATCACTCTCCCAATTAGTGAGTAAATTAAAGGCAATAATTTCCGCAAGTTCGTTACTTCCTTTAATTGCTTCTAAGAATGGATCTGGAACGACTGTAGCAGAGCTTTCACCTTCATCCTTACTGGATAGAACACGCATAATTTTTGCCTTAGGCAAATGATTCAACTCTGAGTTTGTAAGAAGATTATTCGTCGCCTCTTGTTTTGCAGCTACATTTGTTTCGGTAATTTCATAGTTAACCTCCTGATTTTCAGATGCCATAATTAACTGTGGTCACAAAATAAATGTTAGTTCAAATAAACTGACTCATCTCTTCATGTTCCTACATTCAAATCGATTCATTAGATAAAAAAATAAATCTAATTTAGGTAGGACACACTAGTGATTGATTCTATTCGTCTCTCCCCTCCTAGTTCTACCCCAGATCTCCATTAAAGACCATATCCTTAAGCTCTGATGCCAACTGTGACGCCCCCAAATCTGGGCCCACACAGCCCAAACTTGAGTCGTCAAAATACAACAACAAAATTATTACAACAAAGCACAACGTACAACAATACAGTGTATAATAATACACAACTAAGTCTTCACTATTATTGCCACACTATTTTACAAAACGTGAAGACTATGATAACTATTCCTCGAACCCTCACTCCATTCCCCGGCTAGACCCTGTTATGTTTTCATCTCCTGTTGAAAAACAATGGAACAAAAGAAAGGGTGAGCTCAAATAGCCCAGTAAAGAATATCATGACTAAGATAATGACGAATAAATTATCATTAGTCTTCAACAGTTGAGTTCTTGATAGAATACAATAGACTACAAGGTTTATATCAAAAACTGCAGTTAAATTCTTAAACAACGTTCAGATCAATAATAGCAGCGGAATGAGTAATCTATTAGAAGAATAATGCAGACTATAATGTCCACTTGGTTCTCTTTTTAGGAAAAACATCATCAACTTTTATCATCTGAAATATCATTAGTCAAGATAATACAAATTCACAGTTCCTGATCATAATCATGCACATCAACAGTTCATCTTTGTACTACGGGCCAAAGATATTCAATATAGAACCAACGGTCATGATTATACCAGATTCAGCCTTTGGTCATAATCATACCAAACAACAGTTCATCTTTGCACTACGGGCCAAAGAGAACATTCACCACGTGCCATAAAAGACACCGAACAGATGTATCGCCTTTAACCTATTATATCGCCTTTAACCTATCATCTGTTCAACAAATATATCACATCTGTGCCCCCGGCCACAGATATTCACAACAGCTTGATTTTTGGATGATTAGAATGATATAAATGATGAACAGAAGAAATAGGATAACAATAAGTATCGGAAGTTTACTTTGTACATATTCAAATAATGTCCAAATTGTCAACATGATGTGGAGTGAAATTCAAGATCCACAGTTCAGAATAACGGTTACAATTCAATAGAAAGGTTCACGTAAATAGAAAGGTTCAGTTGAAATAATGAAGTTCAATTATTATGGAACATATAATATTTTCAGGAATTATAGAAGTAATAGTTCCATAATAAATTTCGATTTAGGAGTATGAAAGAAAATAATATCCCTTACCGTAGCAGGTTTGATTAACAAAAGGTGAAGGAAATTAATACAAAGGGTTATTCATCAACAGGCGGCAATCCGCTCCGTAAGGTTATTCCCACAATTTAATAGAATTTGAGTACAAAGAGTTATTCACCAAACAGGCGGCAATCCGCTCCGTAAGGTTATTCCCACAATTTAATAGAATTTGAGTACAAAGAGTTATTCACCAAACAGGCGGCAATCCGCTCCGTAAGGTTATTCTCAGAGATTAATAATGAATGAATACGAAAGGTTATTCACCAACAGGCGGCAATCCGCTCCGTAAGGTTATTCCCACAATTTAATACATGGAAATAAAAGGCACGTCTTATGAGTAAGGAAGAAACAATATTATTATCGAGAATCAAATAATGATAATCCCTTACCATAGTATGTTTGAATAATGGAAGATGAAAAAGATGGTATCCCTTACCTCAACACGTGACTGGATATTGATTTAAATGAGGTTGATTAACTTGAACAGTACACGTATACTTATAGATCTTCACAAATACTCAAGATGACTTAAGCACACTTAGAGAGAACTTTCACAAGAAGTATTTAGAGAGAGAAAGAAAGAACAAGTAAGGAAGTTTATGAAAAATCCTTAAGTTAAGGCTTCTATTTATAGCCAAAAATCTTATCATTCATTTAATCTAAACCATTCATTTAAAGATCATCTTTTAATCTACACCATCCATTTCAAATATTATATTATCTTTAATCTACACCATTCATTTCATATCACCTAATAATCACCTAACTTTATATTATAAACAAATCAATTTAATTATTCCACAATAATTCACACTTTAATCTACACCATTCATTTCATATCACCTAATAATCACCTAACTTTATATTATAAACAAATCAATTCAATTATTCAACAATAATTCACACTTTAATCTACACCATTCATTTCATATCACCTAATAATCACCTAACTTTATATTATAAACAAATAACTTTATCAATTCAATTATTATGACTAATTGTTATAAATACAGTATAGTTAGCTCTTAGATATCAAGTCAATAAATTAATGAAATACAACTGTTTAAATAACATCATAATAGAGATAACAATAATGTAAAATAAAGCATACGTTACTGTGTAATGACAATTATTGATTCAATAATGTGAATTACTGTGCATATGTTACTGTGACAATTATTAGGTTCAATAATTTTAAAAACAGTGCAACAACAATTATTGACTCAATGATATAAAATACAGTGTAATGACAATTATTAAATCAATAATGCAAAATACTGTGTAACAACAATTATTGAATTGATAATATAAAATATTATGCAGTGACAATTATCGATGAAATGATGCGTAACAGTTACGGTGTCAATTATCAGACCAAAAATATGAGACACTATGCAATACCGTGTGTTACTGTAGAGTACCGAGTGCTACAGAAAATACCAATAACTACCGTATGCTACTATTCTTTTATCACCGGTATTTTAACAGTTCCGTTGACTATTTTTATTTAAAAAGGTTATTTCTGTCGTTTTCTATATCCGACAAATATTCCGTTGTGGGGTCCACCAATAATTTATTATTTCGGCGCCGTCGGACCAAACGAATATTCCCCGACCAAACGAATATTCCCCGACAAAGCGAATATTGTCCGACAAAATAAAATTTGCACATAACATCCTTAACTTTTAACTTTATCGATTTAACCACTTACTGTTTAAAAAAATATCTATATGAAGAAAAATTAAATTTTGTATTTCATAAAATTCGGGGTCTTACAACTATCGCTATTATTATTAACATAATTATTATTATTATAATTATTATAATAATTATTATTATTGTTACTACCATTATTGTAATTATTATTATTGTCATTATTATTATTATTATTATTATTATTATTATTATTATTATTATTATTATTATTATTATTATTATTATTATTATTATTATTATTATTATTATTATTATTATTATTATTATTATTATTATTATTGTTATTATTATTATTATTATTTTTATTATTATTATTATTATTATTATTATTATTCTAATTATTATTATTATTGTTATTATTTTTATTATTATTATTATTATTAACATTATTATTATTATTATCATTATTATTATAATTATAATTATAATTACTATTATTATTATTATTATTATTATTATTATTATTATTATTAATATAATTATTGTTATTATAATTATTATTATAATTATTGTTATTATTATTTTTATTATTATATTACATAATCGAATCCGGATATAAACGGAAACGGATATTATCCGTATTCGGATATTTTTTCGAATACCGAATACGGATATAATTTTTAAAATCCGCCAAATACGAATACGGATAGCGAATTAATTTTTCGAATACGAATACGAATATTGTTATATCCGTATCCGTTTACACCTCTATTTGTTATACAACATATTACTATGTCCTCTTATATATAGACGTAATATTATAAAGACACAAAGTTAATTTGGCAGAATTTTTATGTCAAAAAGAGTGTTAGCAAAATTCCTTCTTGTTAACAAATCCAGATTTGTTATACATCTAATAAAAGTCGTTGTTAGTAATTATAGAGTTTAAGTTGCACTTAATACAACAAGCGTGCATGCTATCTATCTTATCCTAGCCTATTTTATACTCCCTTTATTTTAAATTATAAAATTTATATTAATTTTCTTAAAAATTAATTTTAAATATTTTTAAATTTAAAATAAGCATGAATTATTTAAATTTGAAAAATAATAAATCTTATACCTAATAGTATTTTTTTTAAATAGTTCGTAATATACATAATGATAATGACATTCAATTTTTAATTTAAAAACATTTAAGATTAACTTTTATAAAATTAATATTAATCAACGAAGGGAATATTATCTTATACTCCATCCAACCACATAATATATCAAGTCATATCCTAAATATATATCTTTGTGTTTATATTTGCCCTAGTGATATTTGAACATAGATATTCATTTATAAATATTTGACTTTTTCTATAATTGTACTTTTTACAATATTTGAAATTCAATTTTGTGAAGTTGTCACATTACATATCATCATAAATTTTAATAATTTTTATTTCATTAATTATAGTAAATGTTATATTTGTTCTGGCTTAAAAATAAAACGCTGGAGTAATAATATAACATTTGTTATAACATATCGGGCAAAAAAAATATAAATCTTCATAAATGACAGTACTTCTTTCTCTCTAATTTGCCAACAAATGTCAAAATCGTTCTTAAAATTTATTTTTTGTTAATTAAATCTTTAAAATGATTAATTAGTGTCCCTCCAATAATTTTATATATAAATCTCAAAAAGTTTTAAAGTTGTTACTTGTTAGGTAGGTGTAGTATATCATCCTCATTTTGTGGGAATAACTTTGTCATAAAACAAAAGCCATACTAGTAATTTCTTTCTTTTAATAAAGAACCATTATCCATCGGTCTACTCTTTCTGTAAAAAGACTTGCTACAGTCAGCGCAATCCCATCAGCGCACTTTGTTCAGAGTATTAGGGACAACCAGGTCCATAACATATGCATCTGTAATGGTTTTGAATGGCTAAATGTACTCGGAGAACGATCAGTGTTATTAATGACGGCGATGATAAGAGTATTAAGTTTTTTATCTTAAAAAATATTTTAAATAATGTATGTGATTATAATATTGATTGAATAGAGTTAATGTGATTAATTTTATTATAAATTATTGTTAAAATATTTAATATTATATTATTTTGAGATCAAAAATTGAGACTACTAAAATTATTGGAAATAAGTTATTTTCAACGGAATTTTCTGTCAGAAATTCGGTCAGTAATAAATCCGTCGGATATAGGCTTAATTTTCATCGGAATAGGCCTATTTTTCTTTCAATGTAACACTTTTTACGACAGAATTTCACTTTCCATCAAAAGTAAACTTTTTTCTTGTAGTGTATTAGGCATTTTTATCTATCTTGATCCACTATTCTCCACCCTGTTGTTATATATATATATATCGAGAGAGAGAGTTAACATGTATGTAATAACTCAAATATAAGTAATACCTCAGTCTTGACTATCAGCTTAAGATAATTAACATCAACACTCATAAAATACGTCAAATCTTCATATAATTCCTGCTAATCACTATACAATTTCTTAACAGTTATATTCTATCCGTTCTAAAATATAATTAATCAATCTTAACTTTGAGTTTTTAAAATCTTAAGTTGACTTTCAAGAAGTCGATAATGATCTTATAATTACAGTGGAAGAAATACTCTTATTTTAAATTATAAAATTATTATTGACTTGTGAAAGTCAATTTGTATAAGTATAAATATAAATATTTGCTTTTGAATCTTCACTACACTACTTGATGTATTATACATATTCTTGATTGGCAAAAAAAATAAAATACATTTAAACGTACCCAAAGAAATACGAATATATATATATATGACAAGTCAGAAAAGTTAGATTGAGGCCACAACGGAAGTACAATTCACATAAATTTATAAAGAAAACCTAACGCGTGCCATCTTTCGATTAACAATGTAAGAGCTTCAACTCCGTGTAAAGACACAAGGTTAATTGGGCAGGATCTTTATGACAACAAGAGAGTCAGCAAGATTCCTAGTTGTTAAAAATTCATATTTGTTATACATCTAATAAAAGTCGTTGTTATTACTAATTCCTTAGCTATACTATGTAATTATAGAGTTTAAGTTCCACTTAATACAACAAGGGTTATGTAGTTGTATTTACTAATTAAGAACATTAATACCTTAATCGTGTTCTCTCTCCAAAATGCTTGCATGGTTCTATCTTATCTTTGCTTATTTTATACTCGCTCTCTGTCAAATCAAAAGTTTAATATTTATTTTTTTAAAATCAATTTAAAATATTTTTAAATTTAAAATAAGAATGATTCATTTAATTAAGTTTTAAAAATAATAAATCCTATATCTAATAGTATTTTGTAGATAGTTTGTAATATATATAATATTAATGATATAAATAAAATAAATTCACTTTAATTTTAAATTTAAAAATATTTAAAATTAATTTTTATGAAATTAATATTAATTAATCTTATAATTTAGAACAATGAAATAGTATCTTATACCCCATCCAACCAAGAACTATACCATGCTCTAGAAATATGGAATAATTTTTCCATCCAACCACATAATATATCAGGTCATGTCCTAAATATATATCTTTGTGCTTATACGTGCCCAGTGATATATTTGATTAAAGATATTCATCTATAAATGTGTGACTTTTTCTATAATTGTACTTTTTGCAATTTTTGAAATTCAATCAGAGTGAAGTTATCACATTATATATCACCAAAAAAATTTATAATTTTTTATTGCATTAACTGTATTAAATGTTGCATTTGTACTGACTTAGAAATACAACATTTGCCATAACAAATCTAGTAAAAAATATATAAAATTTCATAAGCTGAATGAGAGTACTTCTTTCTCTCCAACTTGCCAACAAGTGTCAAAGTCATCCCTAAAATTTATTTTTCATCAATTAGATATTTAAAGTGGTTAATTAGTGTTCTTATATATAAATCGCAAAAATTAATTGCTCTCCATCCATCCGTTTTAAAATTAAAAATATATTTATCCGGTCACAAAAAGTAAAGATATATTTATGCTTATGAAGGCCTTATATGGAAGAGCTAAATTTTCTGTGAAAAAATTTAAAAATTCCATAACAATATGTAAGATTAAATAACATATATGCTTACACCAGTTTACACAAAAACGAGAACCAAAAAATATACCTCTTAAAATGTGTTATCTTTGATGTGGAAGAATCTCGTACTGCGAAAGCCAAACTCAAATTCAAAGACGTCTCCGAATTACAATCCTTTTTAAATAAGAAAGGAGAATAAATTCACGATCCGTAATAATTAGAAATTCACCTTACAATGCTTGGATCGACTATAATTAACTAGAGTGATCTTTAATGAAATTTATAGCAACATTATTTGTGAAATGAAAGATTATAAGGTAGTGTAATGGTAACGACATGCTATATATATATATTAGCCAATACACACGTTACCTTTTGTATTTTTTCTTTTTCTGAACATTAGAAAACAACACAATGTGCTTAATTAGAAACTTCAAAAAGAAACAATGATAATATAAAATATATATAAGTAAAACAATAGCCTATAAAACAAATAATCATTATGTGTTTATAGTCCACGTTTACCCTTAAATATAAAATTTGTTAGTTTTGTACTAATGACATAATATACGTATATGTATATAATTATTACACCAAGCTATATATTACTATATTAGCCAAAATTTGAACCACCTGTATCCCTTACTTGACCGTGTCAGAAAGCATGGTATTTCTTTTAAAATAATTACAAGAATAACAACTCCAAATCCATACACCTACTGAAGCTTCATTAACTTTATAGTCCGGTGATTGTGTCCATTGAGATGCAAGTAATATTGGCGCAGCATGAATAGATAATTTTTTTTTTTTTTTTTGATAAACTTAAACCTCAATAGTTAAATCTTAATGTCTCTATATTTTTACGTGACTTAAAATAAAAGAGCAATTAGGTCTTTTAAGTGTATATATTGTTTATAGTGACTTCATCTTTTCTTATTTTTTCTGTTCCAGCATACATTAATTATGTGCCTTTAATTTTATGTATTTTACAAATATTTAAGTTTTTTTTTGAAAAAAAAATAATCAATGTGGACAATTAAATCTTTTAAGGGTATATATCTTTTATATTGATTCCAATATTATTGAAAAGAATTCTTCATCCATCAACTGTCATGTGCTTAAAAAATTATGTGTTTTCATGGATATTAATAAATAAAATTACCCAAAATACTCTTATTCGGATCAATTATTACATACCATAGTCAAAAGGCTTTAATTTATAACTACAAATTTAAAAATATTTGAACCAGTACTAAGATTTGAAACATATAGCCTTTACTTTTTTTAAACGCACGGTATTTCTTTACAGCAACAACACTAGCAATTAAGCAACAACTTACACAAACTTCCTCAGGCAGTCAGGCTGGCTTCAAGTTATCCTCTTGAGATATATAAGTTTTGTAGATGCAATATGTTGAGCACGTCTCTCAGATATTCGAATTTTGTTAAAAATAATTCTTTAATTCCAGGGGTCTTTTTAATACTTAAAAGTTTTTATAGAGACATTATTTGTTCGTGAATTTAATAAATTGTAAAAAAAAAAAAAATCACTGAAAAATTCTAACTTACTCGAATATATTGTTATGATATTTATTTTAAGCCAACCTGTGGACTTTTCTACCTTTAGGTTATTAACAAAAGTAATTTTACGATACTTGTTGTATATTAGGGTTCCTGGAGTAACGAACAAGAATTGAATTACAGGCATGAAGAATTGATTTTTGGGAACATAAGAAGAAAAACAGACATTATCATTATGTGTTTCTTCAGGCCCAATATGTAGACAAATATATAATGAAAAGAAAAAAGGTGCGTGTATACAAAGGAAAACACTTCAATTTACATTTATATTGCTGATTTATTTTTGTATGAATTTTGTTATGTTTGTAAATAGATTACTAATTAATTTGTTCTTGCATAAATTTAGATTACTAATTAAGGAGCTATTTGATAACCTACTTTTGGCCTTACTTCTTTTTCGTACAAAAGACGAGTGGTTTGATAAAAAAAAAAATTGTGCAACCTCTTATTGCTTTTCTTTTTTTTTCCCCCTTAAAAAAATTGAGGAAACACCTTTTTTTTTTTTAAATGACTTCTCATTACTCTTTTACCCTTGATACACTAATTTTATTTTTCAATTCTTTACTGTAGTTCTCTCACTATAGCACTTAGCACCGCCCACTCCCACTACCAACCACCACCACTGTCGCCATATTTTACAGTACTTATGTAAAATTGTCATAATTGTTATTATGTATTATTAGATTCGAAATATTTTACTACTTATACATTATTAATGATTTTATTTAAATTAATTATTAAGATTTATTATATTACTGCACTCACCTTAAGTTTGTATAAACTAATCTAAGAGTAAAAAACATTGTTGTATTCACACATACTATACAGATTAGTTCTCAAACAACTTTTTATATTTAAACTTTATTTTAAAAAAGAGTCATTATTTTATATAAAGTCTCAATTTTAATAAGCTCTTCTTATACAGTTTTATCAAACACTACCCAAGTGTTTTTTTTAATATACTCTCTTGTTTTTTTGAAATTATCCTTTATATATTCATAAACAATATAAAAAAAATATTAAGTTGTGCTATATATAAATATTAGCATTATACAAATCTTACCTTGAAAATGAGAAACATACTAAATTATTAAAAAAAAAATTGTACAAATGTTAGCATCTTAACAAGTTAGACGTATATTTATCCTTAACCAAATGCATGGCAAGAAAGAAGAGAAGAGAAAAGAAAAATAAATCACGTTTCCATAATTTTAAATTTACTCATAACAAAAAAAAATGATGGAATGAAATTTAGGATAATCTATCAGGCTTAACTGGAGGGGGGGTTTCATGCCACTTAACGCAACATCTTTGTTGGACCCCAAATGAGACACTATTTAGGATAACTAATCTAATCTCATCATTAAGTAATAAAAATTATTAAGTTTCCCTCTTCATAGATTTTGGTGTTGTAGTGTTTGGGGGAAAAAATGGCTCGCGGGTTAGCCGGCTTGAGTTATGGGCCGATTATAGTGTTATTCCTATTCTTATTTATAGTGTATTACATTTTTTTCAAAATATAGTATCACAATAAAAGCTAGTAAGTGGATGGAGTATTAAGTTTTATGGATGGAGGGAGTAATAAAATTTCTTTATAAATTGCTGTTTATCAACAATAAATTTGTGGACATGATAATTAATAAGAGAAAGTTATTCAAAAATTAGGTGTGACTTTGCTCCTGGCAAACAATCTCTTTGGAGTTTGGACATCTGATTTCTCTTGGCAAACCTTAATATAATTTTCCCCTCATAACAAATTGGCCAACAAGCTTGATAGGATATTGCATTCATTAGAAAAAACAAGTACATAGCAGGATTTGACTGTTCGGGGGAGAGAGTATTTGGATAATTTATTTCTAATCCGTCTTAACCATTATTTCACATTTGTATATAAAATACAAACTTGTTACCTGCAAAATACAGAATTTCTATTAATTTCAAGCTCAATGTTAATTTTAAGTCAGTCGCACATAACTTCTTGTGACATTTAAGCACACAAAACACAATGAAACTTGATTAAAATTGACTAGAATAATTCATTGCTTCTAAATTTTCTAAATCTAATCATACAGACAACATCCTTTTTAAGATAACAGTTGCCTGACAAGTTCTCCTCCTATACATTACATCAGTCAAGTATTGAAATGTGTTTGATGTTGAAGAAGTTCTGCTTCAGCAAATATTGGTAAGTTCAGTTTCAAATTGCTGCTGGATTAATTTACTCGGGGTATCTTACCAACATGCATGTAGCAGATGCTAAATTTTCTTCTTCCAAATTCAGGCTGCTTCAGTGCTGCTGCAGAATTTCCTGAAATTTCCATGCTTTTCTGTCAAGTGTCAGCTTAGACAAATGAGCAATGAAATTGTAAGACATGTTTATCAAATTTGATTGGGCATCAGACAAATTGGCTGAAAGAAATTTAACCAATGCAGATTTGGGTAGGCGGGTCACAACATGAGAGGCCAACAAACAGGCTATATAAGATCTACTCTTACACACAAAAACACATAATAAGCATGTGCATTTATATTCATGTGGTGAATACAAAACACTAGTAATATCTGCAATTCAAAAATTGATAGTGTTAAGCAAAAAGATAACATTATAACTCAGCTACCTGAGGTGCTCCATAAATACATTTCCTTAGGGTACATAGTATGCTAAATCTCCAGCTATCATTAGCTTCCCTTCATCCTGCATTTTCTGCAGAAATTGAGAATTTTAAGCTGTTAGTTATGAAGAATTATTTGCTGAAACTAGGGATTAAGGAACACCTTTTCTAACAGGCCTAATCTGAAAAATATTTGTTTGCATGTCGTACATGACCCTGTGATGATGTTTCCAAACATCAGCATTACCTCTAATAGGAGCATAACCTCTGCCCTTGAGTAAGGTACAGCTGCCTGTTTGTTGACAACCCCTTCAACATCTCCAATAGATATATGCTCCAAGTGCTGTGCGTGCATATGTCTCCCCAATGCAGAATTAAATGCTTCTATCCTGCAAACAAGCAACAGAACAAAAATTCAAAACTACTGTAAAAGCCACTAGATCCTTTCGACTCGGGATAAAGAAATATGGCAGTCATACAAGGAATAACATCTGCTGAAATGTATTTTGGGAGAATACAAACCTCTCCGCGGAGATATCAGTAGCATGTTGGACTGCAGGAGGGTCATCTATCTCCATTGCTTCCACGTCACTTGTGAAAAAAAGTAGATAAATAATGTCAACAGGATTATAGTGAAACTTCGAAAACACTGCTAAGCAAAACAGCAAAGAAACTACAAAAATGATGAAAATCTTCATACATATATTTAACCATTCCTAAATTTGGGACAAGTTACCTAAAAGTGCATCTTCCACATGCCTGCACGGCAGGGTGTGTAGAATCACTCATGTTATTAGGATAATAGGATTTAAGTTTCATAAAGCTAAAGTACAATAAACTGCTATTAAGTTACTGTTCTGCAGTCTAGAATTATTCATGGAAACATCTAAATCCCTTATATGGCAAAGACTAGCATTTGGTTCTAAAATCAGAGCGGAAGGTCAGGTTTCATTGGTTGCATACAACCTTTCTTCCAGACTACTTTATAGTGCTTCTCAAAGGTGAGGACAATCTTAAGTATAGCAAACTATCCTAGTGAAGCAAGCATGAATTGTTTTGTATTCTAAATATATAGCACAAAACATGTTTGTAATAACATCTTAGCCCATAACGACCCAAGTAATTCAATACAGTACGCAGTTTAATTGCGAAGTTATATTCAGCTGAATTGACTGCATGTATCAAGATAAATGTTTGAAAGAACAATATTAAACTGAAGATATATTAGGATTAAATCATGGGGATATTTGTGGATTAGTAAGGCTATAATGGTTATAGACTATAAAGTGAATACATGCCATTCCCTGGATTAGAAATACAACTCGCAGGGATTTCTAGGAGGACGATCACCCTCAAAGTTGATCAATCAAAATTTGCCCCCCTTAAAGTGGTCACTTGTTTCATTTTTTCAATATGGTGTGTATTAAATGAATGATAAAAAAAGTGATGGTCAACTCACCCCCTTTGAACAGAGGCACTGCTATGGTCAGCTCTATCATTTCCTCCACCGTGATGGTCATCCCTATTATTGTTGCCAGCATCTTGGTCAGTACTGCGTTTACTCTCAAGTTCCCTCTCCCTTTCCTGCTCACGCTCTTCCATCTCAGTCAGTTCTTTATGGTATATGGCAAAGTTTAGAACTTTGAGGGCAGCCTCAACATCAGATTTCAGGACCTTTGGAAGAAAATAAGCATTGTGAAAGTCATGTTAATAGCCAAATGCAACACTCGGCAAACATTTTAACTTGCCAAGAAAAATATTAGGACAATAGGTAAATATGAATTAAAAACTATGATCGTATCTTTATCTCTAATTTATAACTCATTCAAAGGCCATAAGGGATTCCCCAGTTAACATGCCACTGGACTTGTGAAAAAAGCATAAGAGATGCAGACTTCAATTATTATATGCATCTAAATAGAGAAACGTCAACATGGTACCTGTCTGCTTAACTTCAGTTTGGCATGGGCAGTAGAGAGCCTTATTATGGTTTCCAAGGTTCTGGCAGTAATTGGGAGCGTACCTCCACCAGTCTATAGAAAAGGAAACATTCAAATGATTTCTCAAGAGCAACGGTAGCATCTAGGACTAAATATGATTATCAAATGACTACAGAAGTGCCAACCTTTGCATTCGAACTGGCATTTCTGAGCTCTGCATATGCTGTTGCAATGTGATCAGATGCCTGCAATATTCCAAATTCAGCACAATGGTCAATGGCAACCTCATAAAACTATAAGACCCACACAGGATTATCGAGGATTGTTCGCACCCAGCAAAATAGTAGGCAACAACACATTTAAGAATTATTATTCAAATATTTGACGATTCAAGGGAATGGCCATATTATTGATAGTGTGTGTGTGTGTGTGTTATTCATGTAAAATGGAAGATAAGCATCTGCACCTCATCAGTCAGGTCCGGCTGAATCCTATGCTTTGCATAATGAATGTACTTTTTAAGGAACTTGATGGTGAGAGTGTCACGCTTCTGGCCCCTATTTGATTTTCTTCCATGTAACATTCGGTTATACTTGACATATATGGATGAGCCTGTATCAGCTTCTTCATCCATCCCATATCTCGAACTCCCATTCAACGTTGCCGCTCCTAAAGACCAGTTACTTAATTGAGAACTTTATAATAATTTAGAAAATCCATCAACATTTCATTATAGAGTAGATGTCACCTACCTCCATCTGTTGCAGAACGAAATCGATGCATTCGCAAGACATGATCTGAGATTTGACGGTCAATACCAGGATCCATTTGGTCCAATACAATAAACAATAAATCAAAACGGGAAAGCAAAGAGTCCGGGAGGCCAATGTTCTTTGTTGGAGTTAATGAACGGTCATACTGTGCATCAATTCAACAACCAAAATAGAAAATTTGAGCATATGAAACAGAGACACTCAGTTATCCATTGTTTGCATGCGCTGAGCAACTTACAGTTCCATATATGGGATTTGCAGCTGCTACGACACTGCATCGAGCATTTAGTGATGCATGAATTCCAGCTTTGGCAATCGTTACAGTCTGTTGCTCCATGACTTCATGAATAGCTACACGATCTTGATCATTCATCTTATCAAACTCATCGATACAAA
Organism: Hedera helix; assembly: GCA_947179155.2. Taxonomy (NCBI): domain Eukaryota; kingdom Viridiplantae; phylum Streptophyta; class Magnoliopsida; order Apiales; family Araliaceae; genus Hedera; species Hedera helix. The sequence continues at coordinate 5,281,695 of OX359278.1, forward strand.
TAACACCTCGGTCAGCAAGAACCATTGCACCAGCTTCTAGCCTTCTCTCTCCTACCAAAACAACACCAAAACTTTCGTGAATATTAGATAGAGAATGAAGAGCTGCTATATCACGTTGAGATGCAATACCTGTTTCTTGGTCAGATGTGACTGCAGCTGTTAAGCCAACACCAGAAGAACCTCTGCCGGTTGTCGATATGGCCAAAGGAGCAATATTCATAATTGCTCTAAGCAGCTGTGACTTGGCAACAGAAGGATCACCAACCATCATCATGTTGATGTCACTACAGATTATAACAACTTGGATTATAGAGCTTTTAATAAAAAAATCTTGGAGACAGATTTAAGATATCAAGAAATTTGATGTTGCACTACGTTAAATTTTAATTGAGTTTGAAAAGAAAACAAAACTTGAACAAATATAGTACAACTCACCCTCTCAAGTGGGTACCATTTTTCAGGTTCTTCTCTGTTCCACCAAGCATCAATAGAATCACAGCTTTCTTTATCCACGAGTGACCGTATATAGATGGTGCAAGTGAATTACCAAGTAGTTCAAATGTGTCCTCTCTCTCAGATATCTTCTTAATCATGTTTATGTCTTCAGGAGTGTAAACTGGTGCATTTGCCTCTTTGTTGAGTAGAAAGACATTGTTAGCTATTAGGACAGTCCTACACGACAAGGAAACTAAATCAAGGTTCTATTTAGAGATTTGCATAATACAAGGAGAAACGAGAAACATTGGTAATTAAATCAACCTGAACACTCCATTAACACTGCCCTTGCTTTTTCCAGGAAGTGCTTTATATATCCCAACAATAGCCACACGATCACCAGGCTTGCATGAATCTACCAGGTCATCCTCTACAATAATATCAACAGTCCGTGGAAGTTGACCAGGAGCAGAATTCTCAGGCACTTCTTGCATTGATAATGTTTGATGATCCTTATATTTGCACAACCCGTACTCAGTCACTAACAAATTTCCATTTTCATCCTGGGACATATTCAATTCCTTAAAAGACTTTCTTTTGGTTATCAATCGAACTGTACCATAATATTAAAAAAAAAACATAAACTAACCCTAGTTGGATAAACTGAACCCGTGGGCAAACCCATATTGGATGTAATATCTCGATAGTCACGGGATGTAAAGTTCCCAGTTGATGGGCAAAAGTGAACACTTTTGACAACCTTTGGCCTCACAAGAGAACCTAGACATGGAAAACTAATAGATTAGATACATGCATACACACTCACATAAATGATCATGTAGAGTAACTACATACAATCTCTTTTATCGATAAACAGAGAACACTGATGGCATAACAGACTTATAGAGCTCATTCATTAGTCTCAGAATTTGACTGGAAAAAGAAACCTCACCCAAAGAAATCATATGAACAAAGTCAATAATTAGAATAGCAATGTATACCAACAACTACTAACTCAACTTACTACTATATATCATTGTTTCTATTAAAATCACTTTTCAACCACATTTACTTGAACTGTTACTAGCAATGACTATTGTCTTCTGAATGCTAATAGCATGAACAATAATTTTGATGCTAGTAGCAATAAATCAAAAACCAGACATAAGAACTTACATATGAACTATAGCAAGAAGCCAAGCACAAAAATGAGGAATTCAGGGAAGAAAGCTTAGAGCTAAAAAAGAATGTACATTTTGTAACAATGCCCTCAACGCAGACCATGGAACCGATAAAGCTGGAGAGGAGATCTCTAGGGGTAACACGACGCGAAACAAAAGGACCCTCAAAACCAACCAAAACTTGCTCTCCTTCCTTCAAGTACTTATGATCAACTTGGCGTGCCAATTCTGTGACAGCATCGCTCAATGATTGCATGTAATCACTTGGATTTTGGAGTAGCCTGAGATGCAGAGTACAAAACAATATATATTATATGCTATTTATATAAATATATACTCCCTCCGTTCCAAATTATAAGATGAATATTGACTTTTTAAAAGTCAATTTGAAACATTTTCAAATTTAAAATTAGCATAATTCATTTAAATTTTAAAAACAATAAATCTTGTAACTAGTAATACTTTTTATGACATTCATAATTATAATGACATAAACTAAATCAATTCATGCCAATTTTGAGGTTCAAAATGTTTGAAAATGACTTTTAAAATATCAATATTGATGTTATGATTTGAATCGTATATAATTATGTACCTAATACCGTATGTATTTTTATATGTATAGAATGACTAACTCAATGCATTAGCTTGGGGATTTAGTAGCCCTAAAAAATTCACAGTGCAACTTAAGAAATGTGAAAATATGCAAGTGTGCATACATTTCCTCAGATTTTTTAGTATCGTAAGAAATTGAAAGGGAAAATTAGTAAAATAGAGATACCTGCGAGACAAGTCGTATCCGTCGGGTCCTTTCTGTACCCGGTGATGGAAGATGTGAGCAAAATTGATGATTAAACGGTGCCGTTTGTGGTGAATCATGGTTCTGATTTCCTCCGTTAAAGTTTCCTTCAGCTCCTGATCAATTGACAGAAAAGTTAGATACAGAAAGACAAATGTGTATATATATATATATATATATATATATATATATATATATATACACACACACATACACATGCATATAGAGAGAGAAAAGGCTATATACATATAGGTCGAAGAAGCTGAGGAAATCTTTCTTGCGGTCAGCCCTATCTTGCTCGCTGATATCCATTTCTGTTGAGCTCTGGAGATTGTAGAGAGAGAAAGAAGGAGATGAACTGATGAAGAAGAAGAGAGAGCTTGAAGATGAGGAAAATGGGGATCCCCTTTTTCAACCTAGCGTTTGGTCTTTGGCGGGAAATAGAGAGTCGGGGCTTCAGTTTGGCGGGAAAGCAGGCGTGTTTGGACGCTGTGACAAAACTATTCCAACCAGGCATAGTTGATTCTAGGACTGTGTCTATGAAAATACTGGGTTTGATAAAATTAATGAAAATAGATGTTTATGAGTATTAAGATTCAATAATGAATAACGACGCATCTAAACTTTAAAAAAAAATTGAAGTTTGAATTTGATAATTATTTTTTCAATAAACCTTAAGAAATTATTATTTAAAGTTTAGTATTGAAATAATATTATTCAAAAAAATATATATATGCAAACGCATGTCAAATGCAAAATTTAATATTCAAAAAAATAAAGACATGATGGAATATATTTGTTAATAGGAAGACATTTAAGTTTTATTGTTTGTCTAAATATTGATGTTAGAATATCTCAAACTGTATATCAACTTCTTTCGTATACCTTGTGTTACTTGCATTTCTTTGAAAAGGAACCAGTGAAGAATGAAGGGAACATTTCTACCAATATCTCTATGTAATTGCCATATAAAAATTACAAATATATTAATATTATTATAATAGTATAAAATGTATTGACCTATAGTCAATGGTGGGGCCAAAAAAAAAATTCAAGAGATGCATTGTTGAGAAGAAGAGATAAAGTGAAATAAAACAGGTCAAGAAAAAAGAGTTAAGGGAAAACAGAGAAAGCTATTTTTATTTTTTTAGGATTGTCCAAAATGTTAAAAAAGACCCAAAAATAATAAAATAAACTAATCAACCAACCTATCATTTTCAAAACTCATGGGGTGTCATGGCACCCACAATCTATAGTATAACTTCGCCCCCGCCTATAGTAAGGATGAACAAAAAGCCCATAGGTCTTGAACAAAAAGCCCATAAGCTTGATGTATTTAGGCTGCATCAAATTGCAGCTTAAAATGCGAAGTTCGGCCTAGCTTGACCTATTTAAATTTAAATTAATTTGAGTCTTGTCTAACTTGGTCAATAGTCAAAGCTTAACAGATCCAGACAGAACTATACCAAGTAAGCCCGTTTGTGCATGCCTGTCCTAAAGAATGCACATACAAGATATATAATATAGCATATATATGTGACTCCGACGTGATAAGTAATTAAAGGAAACTGATATTTTCAAAGTGATTTTTATTATTTTTGCATATGAGCCTTTTTTTGTACTTATAACACCAGTTTTAAAACCATCGTTATAGACTTATGACAACACTTTTCACATATAAAGTGTCGCAATAGGTCTATAACGACGGTTTTAACATGTAAAGTGTAATCATAGGTATATAACGACAATTTTAAAACCGTCGTTATAGGTAAAAAAATAAGGCTCACATGCAAAAATAATATTTTTCACTGTAAAAATAACAGTTCCCTTAATTAAATTGTATCATTTGAAAAAGTTCATAAAATTTCAATTTTCTTTAAAGGATATAAATTTTCAGCAAAACATCATTTGCTAATAAAATGTGTACAGAATACTAATCTTTGGCTTACCAATATCTGTATCTAATTTCCCTATATGTACCATCTTTCTCGTGCAAACTAGCTGGTCTAGCTTTCTAGATCTCTTTTTGTTTTTTATTTTATTTTTATTATTAATTATTGTATAAAAACTATTCAAAAACGAGTATTGGTTGGAAGCTAAAAGTCACTACAGAAATAAATATCAATTCAACTTGGATTAATCTCCTTTCCAAATATAATGATCGAAGGAATATATCCTACTATGAAAAGGATGGACAACACCTGGCCTGAATTCCAAACATGAAAAGGATTGTTAACACCCTTGATATATATCCAATTATAAATAGATAATCTCCTTGCTCTAGCTACAGTAAAAGAACAAGACGACCATGGCATCAATGGACGAACAGCCGGAGATACAACAAATTTCGGCTTCAGGCGACCACGAGTCTTGTTGCGAGAGTTGCATGGCATGCTGCTGTTTATCGTCCTTGTGTGTGGTGTGTTTGCCTTGTGCAGCGTTGGAGTGCGCTGCAAGTTTGATTAAGGCAGCGTTGGATTGTGCTGTAGGTTTAGTTTTGTGTCCTTGTAGGTGTATCACTGGATGTTGTGCTCTAGCTCTGGCATAAAAAATTCATAACTAAATTAGGAGTATTTGAATTTTCCCAAATTACTAGTTAATTAGCTTCTTATTGATTTAATTGGTTTTTAATAGGGATTAAGAATTTTGTTGGTTGTTGAGGAGACTATTAATTAATTTTTTTTAGCCTTTTGAACGCATGAAGTGAGAAAAGAAAAGTTCGATGTGTTGCTTTTAATGTTTTTGGCTCGGCTTTTTTCTTTCTTATTGAAATTAGTATAAGGATTATCTAAATCTATAATAAATACAAATTTTAACTTCAAATTTTTTTCTTTACTATTCAAATTAATATAAGTAATATTATCCAAATTTGTAATCATTAAATACTACCCAAATTTGTAATACTATCCAAATTAATTTTATTAAGTATATTCTATTATAGATTTAATAGTATAACTAGCTAAAGAAAATTATAGTGAATTTATTACTAACTAAACATCATAATTAAATTAAAATTTATTAAAACTTGAGTTTCATAATTCTATTCTGACTAGAATTTCAAAGATATATTGTCAATATATATAAACATTTAATAGTACAACTAGCTAAAGAAAATTATAGTGAATTTATTACTAACTAAACATCATAATTAAATTAAAATTTATTAAAACTTGAATTTCATAATTCTATTATGACTAGAATTTCAAAGAAATATTGTCAATATATATAAACACTAATATAAAAATTCATTATTAATTTAAGTAACATTTAATAATAATTAAATAAATAAATAAACATTAATGACTATCTTCTCATAAATAAAATTAAAGTAATTATTTTATCATGATCATAACTAAATAAATTTACAGTACTCCATTCAAATATTTAGCTTAATAATTGATCGAATAAATCTACATATATAATTCAACAATTTATTATTTAAATAAATATTTAGTAATTTAATAATAACTATCTTCTTAAAATTTTAATTAAATTTTTATTCTATATTTAGTTTATTATCTTAATAATTAACATAATAAATTATTATCATGTCATCTGTCTTTTCACGGAGTTGGTGAATTTGTTTTATTTTATTCAAATTGTTTGGTTAGACCAATGGAGATAGTGAGATACGCATTATTATAATTGGATTAGGAAAGAGCAATCTAATGTGGGATTGATCTAGTGAAATGCACCGAATGATGATTTCAAAAGGAAAAATATATATATCCACTTAACATATGAAAAATGAGACTAGGTTGGAACACCGTCCCTTGCCAAGTACGAGGGTTATAATTATATTTTATTTATTAATTCTAATTTATATTACTATATATACTGTTAATATTAACTAAGTAATGTTAGTATAATATTATAAATGATAATTAAATAATAATAATAATAAATTAAGATGGAACTAAAAGTAAATTTGTATCCGTAATTTTAAAACATGACTACTATTAGTTAATTTTTTATATATATAAAATGATTTTATGATATTATTTTAATTATTATTTATTAAAATAGTTAGACATGTAATTTTAGTCATTAATAATATTCATTTTCATTTTTAATGTTTAATAAAATACATGGGCTTATTAAGAGAAAAATATAAAAATAAAAAAGGAAGAAAATAACTAAAACAGGATTATAAATGAATATATTCATTTCAAGTTTCCTATAAAAAGATGATTAGTTACAATTAAATGCATAAAAAGAGAGGAAACTATCAATTTGCATGTACATTGAGATCTAGTAGCTTATAAATTCAATTATATATATATATATATATATATATATATATATATATATATATATATATATATATATATATTATGAATGAGAGTACAAATCTTATTCTCACAAAGTACATGATAATTTTAAATTCGGAATGCAAAAAAAGTCTTCAAAATTTGTGAACAAAATAATAAAATTGAATTTCAAAATCTCCTCTTTTAAATTAAAAAAATAAATAGATTTTATCATTAAATAAAATAATAACAACCAATAGCATTAAAAGTTAAAAACATATATAAAAAATGATAAATCTACATCATGCATGCTAATTCAGCATTAAAAGCCATCTAATTTACATACATGTATCAATTAAGGTTGTGTTTGTTTGGGACTGAATGAAGCTATTCAGGCTGAATTAGTCAGTCATTCAGTGCGTTTGTTTTAAATAAAAATAATCTGAATGGCTGAATCGGTCAGTACTATGGGCTGAATGACTAAGTCTAATTTTTTTGGCTGAATGAATAAGTCTCAGCTGAATGAAGTAAAAAAAATAAAAAATAATATTAACTATTATATTAAGTAATATTAAATAATTTTACAACAACTTTGAATTTTTTTAGAGGGGTACAATAATAAAAATCTGTTATTCAGATATTTCAGATATGTCAATTATCAAACAACTTTTTTCATTCAGAATTCTGCTTCATTCAATTTTTTTAGAAGGTTAAAATAATAAAAATATGTTATTTTGATGTTTCAGACATGTAAATTATCAAATAACTTTTTTCATTCAAAATTCTGCTTTATTCAGCTAATTCAAATTACTTAAACATTCAAAACTATTTTATTCAATTTTAAATAAACACCCCCTAAGTCTTTCTCGTAATCCAAAGTTGTTCTTCGTTCACTTTTTTATAAAACAAAATCCACCTTAAACATAAAATTATACATAGCGGTGAGAGTAAGGAAAAGAGAAGAGTAAAAGTAATTTACCTTTTGGCGTGAATGAAAGTAAAATTGAAATTCCTCTTTTGATGTATTCCGTAAAATAAAAGATTGTTAGTATTAATTTTAAAATAACATATGAACAAATTGATTTGGATTTTGGAGGCCTATGGGTGTATAAAGGGAGGTAGGTGTGATGTCTAATTAATTAAGACTCTAATTTAATAAATTCAAAAAAATATATAAAAATATCATAAATTGCAAAGATAACAATCCTGCAACTGAATGATAATTCATAAAAATAAATCAATTCTTATATATAAAAGGAGGAAAAGCGATCCGCATAATTGGAAAACTCAGCTTCCCAATTGGAAAATTCAGCTGAGTGATCTCGGTTCAATTGGTTGTCCATTGGTCTGCCTACCCCGTCTCTTCATCTTCATTGAAAGCTTAATAATTTCTCAATTCAAATTCAACTTCAAATTGAAAAACTCAGCTGAGTGATCTCGGTTCAATTGGTTGTCCATTGGTCTGCCTACCCCGTCTCTTCATCTTCATTGAAAGCTTAATAATTTCTCAATTCCTCGCTATTCACCCATATAAACGATGGCCTCTTCATTGCTTCCTCTCAATCGTTCTCGGCTTCTAGGGTTTCTCTCTAGAATTCGAACCATTTGGGGCTTTTTGGGTTTTCGTATGCAGGATTAGAGAGTGATTACTATTTTGCCGATCAATTCAGGACGTTAATTCAAATCCAAGGTAATGATTTGTTCTTATCGATTTTAACGCATAAATTTTTACATATGTTTCCTGCATATGCCCAATGCAGAGGTTTTGGACTTGAACAACAACGACTTTTCTGAGCATCAACCTGCCATCAATTCGAGTTTTCAACATTTTTCAAAATTCTTTTCAGGTTTGGGTTTGAATGTCTTTTAGCTTTTATTTATGTTGGATTTTTGAGATTTATGTATGCATTTGGAAATTTAGATGCAATTTATTTTTAATTAACTATCTGAATTAACAATGAAAAGGTAAAAGACAATTTTCTATGGTATAGATCAAATTATGGGCCAAACAAGGGACATCTCTTTGTCTTCGTTTGGTACTGATTCAATTGACCGAGTTTGCAATCATTCACTTCCGCCTCTTCCTCTTCTGATCTTCCATATCTGGCTTAACCCACCAAGTTCTCCTCTCCGCCTCTTCGTCGCTCCTTCGCCTTCAACTTCTCTTCTTCGCGCTCAGTTGATTTGGTAAGTCCTCTTCTCTTACTCTCAACGGTTCCTATTCTACATGACTGATTTATATTCCAGATCTCTTTAATCCTACCCCTCCGCCTCATTTTTCCTCTCCCTTCCCTCCCTATAAAGTTCATATCTATCATGATTGGAGCCATCCATGTATCTTTTTGTTTTCAAATAATACTTGCTTTATAGACGATTTGTTGATTCGAAATTACTTTGATTTAACTTTTGATTGTTTTTGTTTTCATACAGGCGGCTTTATTGAGGGTTTGCTTCAGATTAATGGAACCCAATTTGGAGAGAGAATCAAAATAAAACTCACACCTTAATTTGAGGAATTACAAGGTAACTTTATATTATTTTATCCTGTCCAGTTTGCTTTTGCATACATCTTTGATTTTGTCAAATTTATTTGTACTGAATTTCATGAAACATGTGTTAATCTTTGAAAATTTGATTTGTTATCACAATTATCACAGATGATTTCATACTGTTTTGAAAAATTAAAAAAAAAAAAGGATTCATACCATGTTGGCGAGGTGCACATTACCTATTTGTTGAAATGCCACAAATAAGAGTTAAGTTGACCCGTCGTTTTTGTAAAGCTATGTTACCAATTGTTGTGTACTTGATTCTCTAGCTGTATTTATTATAAGCAATGTTGACGTCTGATTTTCGCTCTTGCAGTGATCACCCGTCAGCAAGATACCTGTACAAACAGCAAACCGTTATCACCTCACAGAACAGTCGTGGTTGGGACCGTCCGGAGATGCTCCGGTGTAAGAGTAAGTTCAGGGGAATAACGTCACAATGGAGGAGCTTTATCGTTAGCTGGAATCTCTCAGACGTTTGATAAATTAATGTTAGTGATGTAAAAAGATCCAATACCTCCGAAATTGAGAGGTGGCCAGTATATATTAATCCATACATCCTCCGCTGTCCAGTCATACTCTCATGAGTACAAGCAAGTAGTTCTCTTCCACCTGCTCCACTTGGTTCGTTGGGAGGAGATACCAGCCTGGGTTCCTTTCAGTGTCAGTCCGTCAAAGTGGACAAAATAGGCCCGAACGTCCTATCAACCGCCTGAGTAAATAAAGATCTGTGAACCCGGGCCCAACAGGAAGGGAAAAAACCCGACCCGGCCCAAGCCACATGAAGAGAAGGGATTCATGGCCCAGAATGCTAGGCCCAAAGAATCCACACCCCAACATTGCCCCCCACCCTTCCATTTTATTTTTTGAAAATAAAAAAAGAAATAGAAGGGTAACCCCTCCGAATACACAGGAGTTTAGCATAAAAATAGGGATATTAAACCTGGTCCAACGTAAGAGGGATAAACTGATACGACGTTAAACCCTCGCGCTTTCGAAATAAATATTCAGTTTTCAAAATAAACTCTACCGCAACAGTTACCTTCTTCACAACAATACACCGTCTTCTCTCTCTCTATCCTCTGCAACTGCCCACTGCTTCCCGTAACCGCCTAATCGATCGACGAGTACCCTTCATTCTTCTCTCTTTCAAGGATCTCCATACTGACTTTCGATTATTCAAAGCCCCATAACCCGAATCTTTCTCTCTCTCCTGCGTAAATCTAGAATGACATCATCAACTAGCGCTGCCGCCACGACCTCCTCATCCTCTGAGGCGAATCCGTTCCGGCCTGCCCCTTTAAACACCCCGATTCCCAGCCCGTCCGGATCGACGACTAGGGCGAGGGAAATGGAAATCAGAAAACTATTCGAGAACACTGCCATCTACTCGCATGCTAACACCCAATCATCAGTCAGCAGTGAAGCCGTTGAAGGCTTCAAATCCGAATTCCAGTTTCCAGGGGAGTATTGTCTGAGAGCCCCCAACCCCGATGAAAGAATGTATTGGAGGCCTTCCAGCCCTCAACTTGCAGTTCCGACCCAGGTGCTCCGGAATGGGGTCAGATTCCCTCTCCATCCTTTTATCTCTGATTTTCACGATTTCGTCGGGATCGGGCTCGCTCAGTTGGTCCCAAACTCATACATTCACCTGGTATGTTTCATCGCTGCCTGCAAGCAGTTCGGCATTACTCCCAGCCTCGACTACTTCTTCCACATCTTTTCTCTAACCAAAACCAAGGAACAAGGATTCCGATCCCTGAACCGCCTCCCTAACCAAAGGGCCTGGATGCTCCCCCCTTCTAGTAACAAGGGCTGGCACAGTAACTGGTTCTTCGTGTCTAGCCTAGACACCCACCTTCTTCAACCCTGGGGTAACCCAGAAAGGCCGGTGATCGACGACATCGCTGAAGACAGGGAGGAAGAATTCGAACGGTTCTGCCAAAACATTCCCTCAGAGCCTTGGGACATCAACCTTCTTTCCAACCTCCAATGGCTGCACGACCATGATCGTAAGTTCTTTCCTTTCTTTAAGAAGTCCATTTCGTTTCGCTATTTATATTAATCTCCCTCTACTCCTCGGGTTTCAGTAGTGATCTACAAGACTCAGCCAAATGTTCTGAGGACACAGCTACGCATCCGGCCAGCCCCCCAGGTTCCATCTCAACGCGCCGAAGCCCCTCAGCCTTCCAAAAAACAAACCGAAGCCCCCCGACCTCCCAGGAAACAATCCGAAGCCCCCCAGCTATCTACGAAGCAATCCGAAGCCCCCCAGCCATCCAGGAAACAATCCGAAGCCCCCCAGCCTCTTCGAAAGAACGCCCTGGATTTAACTGACATCGAGAAACAGCAGCTTCGAAGGAAGCGCCGAAGACTGACCAGAGTCTCTGAAGGTAATCAATCTATCGCCGAACCCATCTATGTTCAACCCTTGAACTTTGTCCGACCCCCCACTCCATCCCCACCTCGCTCTCCCTCCCCCAATATAGGGGACAGAGATGCACCGCCCCTTATTCCATCACCCCTTAAACCTCCATCTACATCACACACAGAAGTCAGACCTTCCCCTACTAAACACACCCCACCCAAACCGAGGTCGCACGGCAAGTCCTCCGATTCCGAACCCCCGCCAAGCGAGCCCCAACCTCCTCCCGACAGAACTAATCCACCCCCAACAGCATCCCCTTTCTCCCAACTATCCTTTTTCCCATCGGACCCTACCTCCCCTTTTCCGAAGGAATTGTACAATTATTTTAACCTCCCGACTGACGATCGGTACTTCGATTCATCCAACCTTAACAGCTTGGTGAGGGCCACCAGTCTCCACCTGGGTCAGGTATGTCTATTGCGTGACTTATGACTTCCTTTTACGTCCTTTTGAAATCCACTCATATCTTGTTGTGTTATTCAGGCATTGGGAGGCTTTAGCCGCATACTGGAATTTCAAGAGAAGAACCCCCATCAAGCCGAAGTCATCCGCCAGCTCCAGGCTGAAATGCAGGAGCTGAACTCCCAACACTCCCAGCTTCATCAAGAGCACAGCCAGCTGCAAAACGACCATTCTTCCCTCCATGAGCAGAATGATCAGAAAGAAACCCTCATCCAGTCCTTGCAGGTTCAGCTGATCGAACTGAAAGCATCCAACAAATCTTGGGAGGACAAGCTGAACGATGTGATGAACGAAAGGTCAACACTTCTGCAAGAACGAGCTGATCGCAACAAGTTGATAGAAGGGCTTAAAAAGGAGGGATCAGATCTGGCTGGGCGATTGGGAGCCTTGACGAAAGACAATGCTCTTAAAGATGAAGCCGTTTAGGCGTCGATGGCGGCCAACAAGCTCCTGGAGGAAGAGAACCTCCGACTGAAGGCCCAAATTGAATCAATAGGGGAGAGCAGTCGTCAGAGGATTATTGAGGAGTACAAGAGGTCTAGCGAGCTGACCGAGGCCGTGGTGGACCAGTACAACAAGGGATACCTCTTCGCCAAAAACATGGTGGCCAACGCTGGGGTGAACCCAATCACGCTGGGCTTTTCTTCAGATGAAGATGCCGATGAGGAGGAGGAGGATGACCCCCCTGTAAACCCAACCCCACCAGACCCCACAATCTAATATGTAATATTTTCATTTTTCAATTGTACAAAAACAAGTTCGAGTAAATTAAAGTCAGTTTTCTTTAATCTGTCAAGTTAATTTTCCTTTTAGGCCGTAACAACCAAACTAAAGAAACATAAGCAGGAACAGAAAATATTTTCATTAAGGAACCATAATGTGTTATAACTGTGCTACATCAAGATAACAAAATGAGGTTTACAACAATGAGGTCTGATGCTTCCAAACGAGAACGATAGGCGTTATCACTACTGATAGTACCTTTTCAACCTACCAGCATGCCAAGTGTTCTTTACATCCCTTCCCATCATGTCCCGAAGTCGATAAGTCCCTTCCTTGATGACTTCGGTGACCTCGTAAGGCCCTTCCCAGTTGGGCATCAGTTTCCCGGTACTACCAGGTGCCGAGGCCTCCACCTCCCTGAGTACCAAATCTCCGGCCTCAAACCTTCGAACTCGAACCCTTCGATTATAGTATTTGGCTGTTCTTTGTTGGTAGGCGGCCAACCTCAGCAATGCAGCATCCCGAACCTCACCCAACAGGTCGAGGTTCAGTCTGAGCCCTTCCTCATTGTATAACTCTTTGAAGCATGATACCCTGAACGAGGACGATCCGATCTCGACAGGGATCAAGGCATCAGTCCCATATGCGAGTTTGAAAGGTGAGTCTCCCGTAGTCGAACGCGGAGTGGTTCGGTAAGACCACAGAACACTAGGCAACTCCTCGGGCCAACGCCCTTTTGCCTCATCCAGTCGCCTTTTGACCCCTCTGAGGAGGGCTCGATTCGTCACTTCTACTTGCCCGTTGGATTGGGGATGGGCCACCGAAGTCTTTCGATGCTGGATACCCAGATCGGAGAGAAGTTCTTCAAACTTTTTTCCAACAAACTGCGTACCATTATCAGATACGAGTACCATCGGGATACCGAACCGGTAAATAACCGATTCCTTCATGAACTTCACGCAATTGTCTTCGGTGATGTGACGGAGTGGCTTAGCTTCGACCCATTTGGTCATGTAGTCGATGGCCACAATCACGTATTGGAGCTGACCTTTGGCCTTGGGAAGGGGTCCCAATAAGTCAATTCCCCAAATCGCGAAAGGAATAGGAGAAAGCACCGATGACAACTCCTCGGGAGGTTGGTGGGGAACCGAGCTATTCATCTGACATTTGGGACATTTCTGCACATACCCCTTTGATTCCTGGAACATAGTAGGCCAATAATACCCCTGCCGAACCAGTTTGTAGGCTAATGACTTAGCTCCCATATGGTCCCCGCAAATCCCTTCATGGACCTCCCTAAGCACGTAAGATGCTTCGGATGGGACTAGGCATTTCAACAACGGAGACGAGTACGATTTCTTGTACAATTCCCCATCAATTAGGCAGAAGTAAGAGCTTCGGTACTTAATTTTCTTGGCCAAGATCTTATCTGTTGGAAGCTTCCCGTCAGCTAGGTAATCAAGATAGGGTGTCACCCAGCAATTAGACCTTTCTATGCACAGAATTTCCTTTCTATTGACACTTGGTTCAGTCAGGACCTCCAGATACACCGATCCCGCAAAATCCTCCACTTGCGTTGTAGCTAATTTTGACAAGGCGTCGGTAGTTGAGTTGCCTTCTCTTTCGATTCCCTTGACATCATAAGATTCAAATTTGAGGAGCATCATCCTTACTTCGGCAACGTAACCGGCCATCCTCGCGCCTCGAGCTTCAAACTCACCCTGGATCTGCTTCACAACCAATTGAGAATCACTGAAAATGATCAAATGACGAACTTCTAAGCTTCTTGCTAAACGTAGGCCAGCCAAAACTGCCTCATACTCTGCCTCATTGTTGGTGGCTCGAAACTTAAATCGTATAGCCTGCTGAACCTTGAAACCTTCGGGGCTTAGTAATATAACTCCTGCCCCGCTAGCTTCAGCGTTAGTCGATCCGTCGACGTACATGGTCCAACAAAAAGCAGGGCTCAGCTGCTCCCCTGCTATATGGGCGACGTCGAGGGTTGGGTCGCCCCCATCTTCAGAGAAAGTACACTCGACTATGAAATCCGACAGAGCTTGTCCCTTGATGGCAGTCCGAGGATGATATTCCAGATTGTACTGAGTTAATTCAACAGCCCATGCCATCATCCTGCCAGAGGCGTCAGGCCTTCCCAAAACTTTCTTCAGGGGCTGGGTTGTGTAGACAACAATAAGTCGACCTTGAAAATAATGTCGGAGCTTCCGACTGGCTACCACTAAAGCGTACACACACTTCTCCAAATTCGGGTACCTGACCTCTGCATCACGTAAAACATGACTGACATAGTACACGGGTCTCTGAACACCTCCTTCCTCCCTAACCAAGGCCGCACCAACAGCCGAAGAGCCTACCGAAAGGTAAAGGAACAATGGCTCTCTCGGGATCGGTTTCTGCAATAAAGGGGCTGCCATCAAATACTTTTTGATGCCTTGGAACGCGTCCTCACACTCTGAGTTCCACTGGAAGGTTTTCTCGTTCTTAGGCCCTTTCAATGTGTCGAAGAAGGGAAGGCACCTTTCTGCCGATCTGGACATAAACCTTCTCAGAGCTGCAATACAACCAGAGAGTCTTTGAACGTCCTTGAAGCTTTGAGGAGATCGCATATTTAGAATTGCCCTGATCTTTTCAGGGTTAGCTTCGATCCCCCTCTTACTCACCAAATACCCCAAAAATTTGCCTGAACTAAGACCAAAGGTGCACTTGGCAGGGTTCAGACGCAGGTTGTGACGTCGGACCGTTTCAAAACACTCTTCCAAGTCTCGAAGATGATCCTGCATTCGAAGGCTCTTAACAATCATATCATCCACATACACTTCCATGTTCTTCCCTATCTGTTTCCGAAAGACGGTGTTCATCATCCTCTGATAAGTGGCTCCGGCGTTTATCAAGCCGAAGGCCATTCTCCGGTAGGCATAAACGGCCCGATGGGTAATGAATGCCGTCTTAGGGATGTCCTCTTTAGCCATATTAATCTGATGATAGCCTGAGAAAGCATCTAAGAAACTCAACACCGAATTGCCAGAGGTGGCATCAATCAGCTGATCGATATGTGGAAGCGGATAGAAGTCCTTGGGACAAGCCTTGTTTAAATCCGTGTAATCTATGCAGACTCTCCACTTTCCATCCTGCTTCTTGACCAGAACTACATTGGCCAACCACTCCGGGTATTCAATTTCTTCAATAACCCCCGCATCCAAAAGTTTCCCTAGTTCGAAGTCTATAATCTTTTGGCGCTCGGGCGCAAATATCCTCCTTTTCTGCCGCACTGGTTTCCTGTCGGGGTCAACGGCCAACCGATGTACCGCTATGGCCTCTGGGATCCCGGGCATGTCTCGGGGGGTCCAAGCAAAAATGTCAGAATAGTCTCGTAGTAGCTGAACCAATTGCGTCTTTATGCCCTTCGGTAGCTCGACACCTATTTTCATTGTTTTGAATTTGTTGCCGGGTATCAACTCAACTTCTTCAACGCTCTCGGCGGGAGTTGCTAGGGGTTCCGTAACCCCCTCTGCATAAGGCTCTACATCGAAAACCATGGCACACTTCTGCCGGCTGACCCCAACGGCCGATGCCGTCACGGCGTGACGATAACACTTTCGAGCGATATCGATGTCTCCTTTCACCTCTCCCACCCCCTCCGGAGTCGGGAATTTGATCTTGAAATGGGGTATGGACGTAACGGCATTCAGAGCGGTCAGAGTGGTTCGCCCTAAGATTGCATTGTAGGCAGAATCCACTTGAACAACGAAAAATGGTGACCTTCCGTGGGGCTGCGCCAAAAACCATGGGTAATTCCAAAGTACCGATCACAGGTACTGCTTCATTTGCGAACCCATACAACGGTGACTCTGTCCCAACCTGCAACTTCACACCCTGGAGATCCATTCTCTGATAAGCATGGCTGTACAACACGTCCACTGATGAACCATTGTCGATCATTATCCTCTTCATATCCACCGGTCCAACTTGGGCAGTGATTACCAGAGCTCCCTCATGAGGCTCAATGGCCTCGGTTGGGAAGTCATCATCAGAAAAGGAGATGACCGTCCTGGGATAAGGTCGAGGGGTCGACGAGCACGGGCCTGCCAGCGTTGATATGGAGCCGGAAGAACGGCGCCTCTTGCCCGACCCTGTTGGAGAAGATCCCCCTATTATAACGTCAACTACTCTTCGAGGAGGGTTACTTGGTTCGACCCCCTTATCGGTTCCCGACTTATAATTATCTGTTCCCCCTCCTCGGCCAATCACAAACTGTTTTAACTCCCCATTCTGAACCCTAGATTCGATCATGTCCATTAGTCCGGTGCAAGCCTCCGTGGTGTGCCCGACCCGACGATGATATACACAATAAGGCCCCGATCCATTCGGTCTATGGATCGGCAGCGTCTGCCCCGACCCCTCTTCCTGTCTGATTGCTTCCAAAATTTTGACTCGCTCGACACTCAAAGGAGTATATGCACGGTTCTCCGCCTTTGGTTGGAAGGGTGGTCTTCCCTGATTTGGCAGCCCACCTCTTTGCTTTACCCGATCAAAAGAGGGGGGTCGGATGTCCCCACCTCGATTTCCACCATAAGCTTTACTCTCTAAACCTCTGTTCTTGGGTATCAAACTATTCATAGCCTCCTCAACCACTATAAACTTCTCAGCTCTGTCGTATGCATCCAAGAGGTCTTTTGGAGGGTTGAACATTATGTCCTTCATCATCTTCCGGTTTTGGGTGACATCCATCCCGGTTGTAAAGAATCCCAACGCTTGTATCATATTGAGGTCACTGATAGTTCCCACCGCATCCCGAAACCTTTGAACATATTGGCTCAGTGACTCATCCGATTTCTGCTTTATCTGCATCAAAGAAGCCGTCACCTTGCCTCTCCTCTTATTACTACCAAACCGCTCATGGAATCGCACGCTCAACTCCGCCCATGAGTGAACATAATTGGGGGGCAATGACATCATCCACTGCTTGGCTCCCTTCTTAAGCGTTGTCACGAAGATCTGACACATGCCGGCCTCTGAATGGTCATAATACCTCATCACCCTTTCGTATGAACTGGTGTGGTCATAAGGGTCACCAGAGCCATCGTACATCTCAAGAGGTGGCAATTTCTTCTTGGGATCGGCCTTCTCTTGATCAATAGCTGTCGAAAAGGGGGATTTTGGATCTAAAGGCATAGTTCTGGACGCTTCGGCTCCAGATCCAGCCATCGGCCTTGCCTCCGCCGCTACCAACCTCTTCTCCAGTTCAGCTATTCTTTCCATAACTGGATCAACCGCAGGGACATACGGGACCATGCGTTGATCTTGCCGACCCGAAACTGTCACTGGGGCGCCCTGTCCCACTTCATAGTCTGGGGTCTTCAACCTTTCTCGAGAGAAATGACCGAGGGAGGCGGGACATGCTCCTTCTGACCCGTCCCTACTCGTGCGGCCGATGTGCCCCAAGGAAACTTGGGAGGGGGGCGCACCCCTTATATCTTTCCGACCGACCCGGTCGTGTCTCATATAACCCTGAGACTGGTGTTTGTCCCTTATATCCTCTCGACCATCCCGGTCGTGTCTCATATAACCCTGAGACTGGTGTTTGCCCCTTATATCCTCTCGACCATCCCGGTCGTGTCTCATATAACCCTGAGACTGGTGTTTGCCCCTTATATCCTCCCGACCCTCCCGGTCGTGTCTCATATAACCTTGAGACTGGTGCTTGCCCCTTATATCCTCCCGACCATCCCGGTCGTGTCTCTTCCTTCCTTGCTCTGACCTGGGTCTACTTTGCGGGGTATCGGCCCGCTCCCTACTGCCAATGGTTGCCGACGGATCCTCTTGTAAATTCATTAGGTGGTTCTGCCAGTCTACCTGTCTGCAACGCAAGGCTTCCAATTCTATCTCAGCCTCTCTAATCTGGGACCATTTATCTCTTTCAGCTCGTTTCCCCTGGGGACTCCTCTCCAAAGGAGATATTCCAAGCTCCGAATTCTCCCGATATGATTCGGCCCTCTCCGAAGCGGGTGGTGTAAACAGACGCCTCCTAATGGGTTCAGAATGGGCGTGGGCCCGAGTTCGCCCCGACCGATGAACTCCCGACCAGTGTTTCTTTGAGGGTCCAATACTCACCTCATGGGGGTCAAAGGAAGACCCCTGCCGACCTTCATTAGAACTACCTCTTCCTTCCATAAAAACGATCTTTATTCGAAAACAACAGGGTGACTTAAGTATCAAACGAGGCCCCTCCTTCTAGCGCCAATGTTGACGTCTGATTTTCGCTCTTGCAGTGATCACCCGTCAGCAAGATACCTGTACAAACAGCAAACCGTTATCACCTCACAGAACAGTCGTGGTTGGGACCGTCCGGAGATGCTCCGGTGTAAGAGTAAGTTCAGGGGAATAACGTCACAATGGAGGAGCTTTATCGTTAGCTGGAATCTCTCAGACGTTTGATAAATTAATGTTAGTGATGTAAAAAGATCCAATACCTCCGAAATTGAGAGGTGGCCAGTATATATTAATCCATGCATCCTCCGCTGTCCAGTCATACTCTCATGAGTACAAGCAAGTAGTTCTCTTCCACCTGCTCCACTTGGTTCGTTGGGAGGAGATACCAGCCTGGGTTCCTTTCAGTGTCAGTCCGTCAAAGTGGACAAAATAGGCCCGAACGTCCTATCAACCGCCTGAGTAAATAAAGATCTGTGAACCCGGGCCCAACAGGAAGGGAAAAAACCCGACCCGGCCCAAGCCACATGAAGAGAAGGGATTCATGGCCCAGAATGCTAGGCCCAAAGAATCCACACCCCAACAAGCAACAAATCATGGCTTTGTGAAAAGAAATGAATGAAGTTGATGGTCTGACAATGTCTATATGCAACTAATGATAGATTGATCTTTTCTTAGAGGTTCGTTAAGTAAGTCCAACCTTATACATCTTTGAAATACACTTTGTTATCAGACTTTACAAGACTAGAAATTCAGGGATATCTCTATCAGCCTGCAGAATCATATGGGTAGTACCTTTAGTATAATTCAAAGAAAAAGTTGAGGCTTTTTAAAGTGCTAAGAGATACATATAGGGTAGCCAAGAAATAACATTTTTTCCTACTGATTTAAAATGGGGAGAATATGGTGTAGTGGTTAATTTGTAGCTTTACCCATGCAACTTGAAGAAGTGGGTCTCAGTAATTCTTTTATCAGGAGGAGAAGGCAAAAGAATGGACTCGAGGATGATTGATCAAATACTAGAAATACAGGGATATCTCTATCAGCTTGCAGAATCATATGGGAAGTACCTTTAGTATAATTCAAAGAAAAAGTTGAGGCTTTTTAAAGTGCTAAGAGATATATATTGGGTAGCCAAGAAATAACATTTTTTCCTACTGATTTAAAATGGGGAGAAAATGGTGTAGTGGTTAATTTGTACCTCTGCCCATGCAACTTGAAGCAGTGGGTCTCAGTAATTATTTTATCAGGAGGAGAAGGCAAAAGAATGGGTGTAAGCCCCCCCATCCCACTATATATATATATATATATATATATATATATATATATATATATATATATATATTATATGTTTGCTTTATTTTGTGTATTTATGCATTCAAACATTGGTGGTGAATTTTCTAGGTTCAATCCTTTATAGTATGCTTAGATATCCCATGAAAATTTGTATCTTTGTGAAGTGTTATGTTCAGTATGAATTTGGATTAAATGCAATGTTCTGTTTGTTTTTAGTGAGATGTTGTTGGGTTGAGTTAATCTGATGTTTCTTTTTTGTGCATGTTTTTGCTAGGAGGCTGATAAAATGGGATAAAAAACTGAGTTACCTTACTTCAATTGAAGATTAATCATAAACAACTCTCATACGTTTGTTTTTATTTTTGTTATAACGATGATACCTTAATGTTGTCAAACTATTCATATCACTATCCAAATACATGAATATCTTTTATCATACTTATTGAATACATATATACCTCTAAAATAAGCTTTTAATATAACCTTTTATTGTCTTGCAAATAATTATGACGACCCTTGATCAACTTCAAGTGTCCTAAACGACAAGAGGTAGGGTAGATTGTGATTGTTAAAATTGTATAGTATGATAAATTTGATTGGTACTGAATGTCATATAAGTAATTCCTTCAATTACATAGTATAGTTTTCGGTGTAAAAATGTACGCTGGAATTATGAGACAACTTGGCTCTTGGTTTTCAATTGAAACAAAGTAGATTTTTGTTTCAAGAAGAGTGCAACTGCCTCCTGTGATCTTTGTCTCGGTGAATGTTAAATATGTTTTTTTATGAATCATTAGGTATGAACCAACGCAAACAAGAACTTTATATACTTCATTTATTTTAAATTATAAGATTATTATTAACTTATTTAAACATAATTCAAAAAATTTACAAGTTCAAAATTTATATATATGTGTGTGCGCGTGCATGTATGTTATTTTTTTAAGTTTAATTCTTTTACTATGCTCACAATATTACACAGTTACTATTCTTTTATTCTTTTTACTATTCTCATGGCTCAAAATGGTGTAGGCTAACGACCACAAAATCGTGTATACCAACATGTAAACATGGTTATATATGTCTCAACAACCAAACTGAAGCATACTTCTTCAAAGGTTGATAGATGAACTAAAGATTGATAGATGAATCAGCCTAATCAATGTCAAATATTAATTTTTTTATTCCTAAGATTCTCTGTTTTGCCTTCTTTGTTTTTTGGATAAAAATGTTTGTTTATAAGAAAGAACGCATTTGTTATTTGTACAATACTAAATCCCTCCCTTCCTCTTCAATTATCAGATATTCAAATGTGTTCATGCTTTTATCATTTGTTATTCACTTGCAAGTACAATTTAAAATTTTCATATACTTGCAATAGTTCGAAAACTATATTATCATTGTATTCACACTTCATATATTTTCTATTAAAAAAATAATATTATATTATTAAAAATTATAAATTAATTGTTAAGAAGAAACTTTTCATATTTTTATGTTCAAAATTTGAGAGAAATTAATTATATTTATTTAAGTAAAATTATATATTAATAAAAAATTATTAAA
Organism: Hedera helix; assembly: GCA_947179155.2. Taxonomy (NCBI): domain Eukaryota; kingdom Viridiplantae; phylum Streptophyta; class Magnoliopsida; order Apiales; family Araliaceae; genus Hedera; species Hedera helix. The sequence continues at coordinate 5,303,609 of OX359278.1, forward strand.
TATTTATAAAAAAAAAGTTATACAAACTAACCCGTGCCTTGCACGGGTTATCAAACTTGTTATTACTAAAAGCACAAATAACTCAGCACTACTATATTATTTTAAACAATAATAAGTTATATATATTTAATGTATATTAGTCAACTCAGTTAATGACCAATTAATTTTTTTCAGTTGACTCATACAAAGTATCGTTATTTGTACTATTATAATAAGTAATAGATAGTTTTTGGTGAACAAATAATTTTTAATACGTATAAAAAAGTATTATACGTGCACATGGACGGATCCACTCTTTAGCATACCTAGGCAAGTGCCCCGGCAGCCACGGAGCCGCCGACCGGCAACTGTTTGTCTGCTTCTTTTTTTGGCAACTAAGTGCCCCGGCAGCGGCAGCTAGAGACGGAACTAGGGGCGGTGCAGTGACGAAGAGATTGTGAAGATGAAGAGAGAACTAAAGAGAGGCGGGGCAGTGACGAAGATGATTGTGAAGATGAAGAGAGAAGAGGTGGCCATGAACTGCAAGGAAGGGAGAAGGCCTGCGTTAATGTTTGTGTTATGAAGAGAGAGAATTAATTTGACTGAGGAGAGAGAGAAAAACCCGTAACCCTACCGTTTCCCCAAGTGCTCTCTCCTTTGTTCTTAATCGTCACGCTTTATTTTCATATCGGCAGATCACGTGCTTAAATCTTACGGATATTATCTACTAATGGTATGATCAGACGGTGAAACAATAGTTTTGAATAGGTATGCCAGTAGTGCCGGATCCAGGTGAGGGGCAGGGGGGCCAATTGCCCCCACTGAGTTTTCAGGGTCAAAAAAATAAGAGGTGTTCTATTGTAAGTGATTGGAGGAGAGAGGAGCAATTTTTGCACAAAAGGAAGGAGAGATGAGCAATTATCTACCAGTTTTTCCACTACTATTTTCATTATTCTTTATTATTAATAATTTATATATTAGATGGAACTCAACTGCGAGTGAACTAGTATGTTTTAATAAGTTGCTTAATTTACCTTCATTATAAATACCTAGCTATATACATAGATAACTCCTTCTGCTTTGAATGGTATCCATACTTATTTTTCACTTCCAAAAATAATTATGGCTTTCACCTTCTTATCACCGTAATAAACTTTATAATGCTTAAAATTGAAAAATTCATTACTAATAAAAAAAAATTGAATGCAAATGTCCTCTCATACATTAGTACGGACATTTGGAAATATAAATCTAGTTTGATTTTTTTAAATTAATACAAAATATTTTTAAATTCAAAATTATTCTAATTTATTTTATTTTTGACATAATATATATCTTGTAATTAGTAGTAATTTTTTAATGTAGTTTATAATTTTTATAATTGTATTGTCATTTAAAATTAGAAGAAGTCACACAAGTTTTAAATTTAAAAATATTGTAAATTGACTGTGACGCCCCCAAATTCGGGTTTCAAATACCCGGATCCGGTCATCACGATCCAATACAAACATTCACCTTTAAACAACATACAATAACTAAATGCGAAATAATAAACATATGTTGTTCATTCAAAAGGTGTTACTAGTCCCAAGATACGATAACCTTACACAAAAGTACACAAATACCCTTAATAAAGTACTTAGGGTTTATATTACAGAACAAGTAATTTAATTAACTAAAAGGCTGCATCCTGAAGTCTATCACTTCATCTTTCTCTTACCCTTGTTCTTCCCAGAGGTCTCGGGTTGCACTGTAATAAGGTTTCATGATATAGCAAGGGTGAGCAACTAGTTTGCTCAACAAGTTTAAATAACAACAAGAAACAATATATCATGAATGAAAGGGAATAGCTGGACAATTCAAAAATATGAATAACATAAGCAGGAATAATGGTTTGCTTTTAAAATAAAGGTAGTCAAATAGACTATGAACTATAAATATCCACTGAAGTCAATAGCATGTTGACCCAATAGTTACTACCAGAAATATATACCCGGGGGGATCAGCCTCAGTACAATATGTGTATGCATAACATTTAATTTCCGTATTTTGTACCTGATATTAGATACAGGGTACTCCCCTATAATAAAGGGGTGTTCATAATAGTCTAAGAATCCACATATTCAATGATTTGGATAGCTTTTAAAATCTTTAACATAAATGTCTAGCTGAACAATGACTTAGACCTACTTTGAACAGTTCTTTAAACATTAGAACAATAAATAAGTGCAAGTCAATGACTGTACAATATCAAGTGCACTACGAGCGAATAACAATAATATCGATGTGAAATAATTGTAAAGTAATTAAACCACTCAAAACATGCTTGGAAATAACAGTTCAAACTTAAATAAATAATTTGCTCAATGAAATGAGTTTAAAGATAAGGAACTTGCCTGTCTACTCAGCTACAATTAATGTCTAGCTTTAACTAACTGGCTTTGAAAGACCTAACATTAATAAAGTTGGTCTAATAATTAGTACGGCGTATTTGCACAACTATACGCTCACTAAGGAACTTATCTATCACATAAGTACTAACACATAATTTACATTAGTCAAAACAATATTATTAACCTTATAGACCCTTAATTATTTTAGGTTAATAATTTAATAAGTTAGAAAATATTTTTCTTAAGTGTTGGACACTTATTAAACCCTTAAACAACTTATTACAATTGTTTAATTAAAGCATAATTAAATTCAATTTATTTTATTAACTCAATTTCTATTTAATTATTATTTAATCTTGATTAAATAGAAATTAATTAATTAACTCTAGTTATTATTTAAAATAAATAATAACTAATTGTACTTACTTATTATTTAATAATAATTAAATAATAAATAATTATTGATTTAATTTTAACCTTTTTTAATTTAATATTAATCAACTAATAATTAACTAAGTAATTAACCTTACCTGTTATTTAATTTAAGGAAATTAAATAATAGTTTACTAATTTTAATCCTCTTTAATTATTATTTAATGTCAATTAAATAATAATTAATTATTTAATTAATTTTAATTATTATTTAAGGTTAAATAATAATCAATTCATCCTTATTTATTATTTAAATTAAATAATAAATTATTAATCTAATAACTTAGTTTTCATTAATCATTATTTAATGCTAATTAAATAATAATTGATTACTTAATTATCCTTATTTATTATTTAATAATATTTAAATAATAAATAATTAATTTTTAAATTTTTATCTCTCTTTAATTATTATTTAATAGGAATTAAATAACAATTGCTACTTTATCACCTTTATTTATTATTAACATTGTAAATAATAAATAAATAATAAATTTATTTAACTTAACCATGATTTAGCTAACTAGATTAATATTTAAAATATTTAAATATTAAACTTAATGAAAAATATCCTCCCCAATATCATTTTTGTATTATTATTATTTTTGTTATAATTTTAAATTAATTTTCAAATATTTAAGTTAATTAAAATTAACCCGAATGACATTTCTGTAAATAAGTTGAAAACTCATCCGAGGGCAAAATAGTAATTTTGCCGAAAAACGAACGGAGGGGCAGTCTGATAATTTCGCTTAAAACTGGTGCTCGCGTATTGCGCGCGTTAAACCGAACGCAGGCCCAAAACGGTGCCGTTTTGGAGACCTGACTGCTGGCTTCCGCGCGTATCGCGCGGAGTAACATTTCTTATGCTAAACGACGCCGTTTTGGCTCCGCGACCGACGGCAAAAAAAAAAGCCTGCGCGCATTGCGCGGAAACCCTTTTTTTTATCTACATTAGCAGAACGTGAACAGTGTTCCGACAATACACACTTTAATAAAAATATATCATCAAGTAAGCTTTAACTTCGCAATAAAAATCCAAAAAAAATTACCAATCACCTAATATCAATTTATAAGATGAAAAATTAATTTTTCATGATTTAATATCATTTTTTTTTATAAAAATTTTTACATCACATAAACTACCACAAATCATAACTTTTTGTGTATAACTCTATTTTGAGTGATTCAAACTTTGTTTTTCTCATGATTTAATGTTCTATAGTATTAGAACATTAAATATAAATATTAAATTGTTTGGGCTACTAGTTTGCCAACTTTTATTATTCTTCACTTGGGCTACTAATTGATCCATGTTGGGCTAATTTAATAATTTACACATTAATTATTCAATCCATGATTAAATAAATAATTAGATTGAATAAATAATTAAATACTCTAACTGTGACGACCCCAAATCTGGGTTCCATAACCTCGGGTTTGGTTCTCACTGTACAACACATTATTATCAATTAAATACATACATTGCATTTAAACTTAGCGGAATAATACATAAATGTTCCTTACAAATGGTTACAATACCAGGGTCTATTAACCTTAACATAAACAGTTCCTATCATAAGGAATTACAAAAGATTTATCAACAGTAAATACATATTTAAACATCTACTTAGCATGCATTAGCTAACTTAAGCTCTGACTTTTCCTTTTCCCTTATCCTTCTTTGAGCAGTCAGGTCTATCTGAAAAATGGTTCATGATAATATTATTCATTATCTAGCAGTCAGGTCTAGTATTATTAACCATTTAATAATATTTTATTCATTTAATAATATTACTACTTATTTATATTATTACCCATGTAGTAATATTTAATCATTTACAAATGTTATAATCATTTAATAACCTTTTAATCTCATATTAATATTATTCACCACTTAATAATATTTTATTACAAACAATACCAATAGTTAACATTTTAATTGTGTTAATGTTAGTCTTTATTTTAAACATTTAGCTACCAAATAGTTACTAATAAACTCCATATATTAGTTTAATATTCAAACACATTTATTTTATACTTATTTCAACTTAAATTTTCATAAAAAACCCGACCCGACCCGGACCAGGACCACTAAAATAGGTCACTGGCAGAATGTTTTGAAATTTATATAGGCACACTTAGAAATGGGGGTTGAATAAGTGTGAAACAAACAATATCCAATTTTTATACTTTTGAAAAATCTGCTGAGTATTCAGTCTACTGTTTCTAGAAATGCAGTCTGTTATAAAACTGATTTACTGTTTTTGACAGAAAAACTGTTTTATTATTTGTTGCTTTGAAAAACGATTTTGTTGCTGTTTTCTGGTAATGAATAATTTGTAAATAATCAGTATCAGGTAAATAATTATTCAATTTTGAATATTGCCAAAACAATGACCTAAACAAGATAATCAAGCAATAAAAGGAACACAAGGGATTTTTACGTGGTTCGGCCCCTACACTCTATTTTAGTGGCCTACTCCACGTCCAATATCAATTGATATTGGATACTCACTTTATTAATCTTTCAAACGCTGTTACAAGACAAGTTGTACAATTCACCTTGTGCACTTATGCACCTTTTGAGTACTTATACTCACTTGAACACTTTTGCTCCCTTTGTGCACTTATGCACCCCAAGCACCTATGCTTTCACAACCTTGTAATGACAGCCCTTTAGCACAACTTTGAATAAGAAACCCGATAGACCACAAGCCTAGTCTATCAACACTTTTACAGGAAAACAAGAATGATTATAATATAAATACTATGATCAAGGCTATTAATATAAAACAATTCAAAGCTCAATTATATGCAATGATCAATAAGATATTACCAATATAAATCAATGAAGCAAGACTCTGAATGTAATTGGCTGTTTCGTAGCTTTACTGCAGAGTTCTTTTTGACCGAGAGAAATGATTGTGTAACTAAGCTTTTCAAGGTTCTGTGTATATGTTTCGTGTGTTACCACATAAGCTATATCATATATATATATATGCTGTGAAGGACTTGACCGTTGTAGCTAATTAGCCTCGGTTTACAAAGTAAAAGGTAAGTCCAAAGCGTGATATTAGTAATCTGTCCAGCAGCATGCATTAAGGCAATAAAGTAACGTTAAACCGAACGCAGGCCCAAAACGGTGCCGTTTTGGAGACCTGACTGCTGGCTTCCGCGCGTATCGCGCGGAGTAACATATCTTATGCTAAACGACGCCGTTTTGGCTCCGCGACCGACGGCAAAAAAAAAAGCCTGCGCGCATTGCGCGGAAACCCTTTTTTTTATCTACATTAGCAGAACGTGAACAGTGTTCCGGCAATACACACTTTAATAAAAAAATATCATCAAGTAAGCTTTAACTTCGCAATAAAAATCCAAAAAAAATTACCAATCACCTAATATCAATTTATAAGATGAAAAATTAATTTTTCATGATTTAATATCATTTTTTTTTATAAAATTTTTTACATCACATAAACTACCACAAATCATAACTTTTTGTGTATAACTCTATTTTGAATGATTCAAACTTTATTTTTCTCATGATTTAATGTTCTATAGTATTAGAACATTAAATCTAAATATTATAAAAAATTTATTTTTGGTCATTATTTTGAGACTTGATTTAACACCACCAAACACATATTTTTAGCATATAAATTATACCAAAATACAAACCAAGCATATTAAACTCAAGCATGACATAAATATTAATACTATACATTATTAACTATATTAACATATTTATACTAACATGATAATTTATTTAATTTAAAAGCAAATCTACATTTAAAATAACCATTACCTTGATTTAATGACTATTTTCCTTTTCCTTCCAAAATAGGTAGTATAAGAAGATGACATGAACTAGGTCAGAACTCCTTCTCCTTCTCTTGCTCTCTCTCAAAATACTTTGTTCTCAAACTCTCTCTTTTGGAACTTGGAGAAAAATAATGAAGTGCAATATTTACCAATGCAAGTATACTTGTAAAATTAATATATACACATAATATATCTAATAATCTAGACCATGCCCCTATATGACAACTTACACAAGAAATGGGTTAAATGACACATTAGGTGAAAAGAGGAATGATCCATGTACTTGAAAAATAAAACAAGAAGTCCCTAATTAAATAAAAGAAAAAGAAAATAGGAAAATATCAATTCATGCTCTCTCTCTCCTAGCACACACGGCTGATGACTTTTGTCCCACAATGATTTTCACTTACTCACTTTTTAAATAAATAATAATTTACATAATTAAATTCCAAATGGACTCAAGCTTTGGGTTTTATTTAAAATACCAATTGGGCTCCTATTAAATTGTTTGGACTACTAGTTTGCTAACTTTTATTATTCTTCACTTGTGCTACTAATTGATCCATGTTGGGCTAATTTAATAATTTACACATTAATTATTCAATCAATGATTAAATAAATAATTAGATTGAATAAATAATTAAATACTCTAACCCATTAGTATTAAATTACTAAATGGACTAATAAATATTATTATTAATATTTCACATTATTTACATTAATTAATAATCATATTAATTAATTTATTATATTTAATTAACTCATTATTTTTAATTTAATTAAATATTTAATTAATAGAAAACTTATCAATCATTTTGATATTAAAACTTTAGGGTTCGTTCACTAATTTAATAACATATTAGTGACCCCCTTTAATTAATTCTAGCAATTAATCACATTATCATTTAAATACGTAATTAATTAATCACATAAAAAAATTAAATAATCTCGTAAAACTAACTCGTTAGAAATTAAATTATTAATTTAATTAATAATGACGTGGAAATTCTAGGACATTACATTCTCCCCCCTTATAAAAATTCCGTCCTCGGAATTGTAAAATAAGGTTACTCAAATAAAAACGGGTAATTCGCCCTCATTTCCTCCTCTAGTTCCCACGTAGCTTCTTCAATTGTGTGATTCCTCCAAAGTACTTTGACAGAATGAATTATCTTATTCCTCAGCTTTTGTTCCTTCATATCGAGTATCTGGACAGGAACTTCTTCATATGGTAAGTCCTTTTCGACTTGAATTGGTTCATAGGATATAACGTGCTTGTAGTCTGGTTTATACGGCCGCAACACTGACACATGAAACACATTGTGAATGTGCTCAAGTTCAGGAGGTAATGCTACCTCGTACGCCACTTCACCGACTCGCCTCAAGATTTCGAACGGTCCTATGAACCTAGGGCTTAGCTTGCCCTTCTTGCTAAAACGGATCTTCCCCTTCCAGGGAGATACCTTCAGAAATACGAAACTGCCCACGTCGAAGTCCTGCTTTTGGCGATGCAAATTCGCGTACTTCTTTTGACGATCTTGAGCTGCTACCAGTCGATTTCTGATAAGTTGTACTGTGTCTGCAGTTTGCTGTACCATTTCAGGTCCAAGCAGTCTTCGCTCACCAACACAACGGTGTTCGACACTTTCTTCCATAGAGCGCTTCGTACGGTGGCATGCCGATACTAGCGTGGTAGCTGTTGTTGTAAGCGAACTCTACCAGTGGCAAATGGTCATCTCAACTGCCTTTTAAGTCCATCACGACCGCTCGGAGCATATCCTCCAGAGTCTGAATCGTTCGCTCACTCTGACCGTCAGTTTGAGGATGGTACGTTGTGCTTAACCTCAACTGTGTTCCCATCCTTACTTGCAGACTTCTCCAAAAATTTGACGTGAAGCGCGGATCTCTGTCGGACACAATTGATACCGGCACTCCATGTCGTGACACTTTCTCTTTCACATAGAGCTTCGCTAACTGCTCCAGATTGTACCGTATTCTGATAGGTAAAAAATGGGCTGACCTGGTCAGACGATCCACTATTACCCAGATGATGTCCAAACCTTTATGTGTCGATGGCAAACCCACCACAAAGTCCATTGTGATGTGCTCCCACTTCCACTATGGAATCTCTAGTGGTTGAAGTAGTCCGCTCGGCCACTGATGCTCTGCTTTAACCCGCTAGCATGTCAGACATCGGCTGACACATTCTGCCACTTCCCTCTTCATATTTGGCCACCAAAAGTATTGCCTTAAATCCTGATACATTTTCGTACTTTTGGGATGTACTGAGTACCTCGTACTGTGAGCTTCCTGAAGAATCTCTTCCCGCAGCTCCGGATCCAATGGTACCCAGACTCTCCCTTCAAACCTTAGCAACCCTGTGCTATCAATCTTGTACTTAAGCTCCTCTCCTTCAGCAATTCGCTTCTTAATATTTTACAATCTTCATCCTTTTCCTGAGCCTCTTTGATTTTGTCTAATAAGGTCGGGCTTGCTAATACTGTAAATAACTTCTCGTCCGTCTTCATCGGATATTTGATCTCCAACTCTAAACGTTCGAAATCTCTTACCAACTCTTCCTGATTTGTTAGCTTCAACAACTTCTCCCTGCCTTTTCTGCTCAAGGCATTTGCTACTACATTGGCCTTGCCCGGATGGTACAGAATGTCACAGTCGTAGTCTTTGATCAATTCTAGCCATCGGCGCTGCCTCATATTCAACTCCTTCTAAGTGAAGATATATTTCAGACTTTTGTGATCTGTATATATCTCACACTTCTCGCTATACAGGTAGTGCCTCCAAATCTTTAAGGCGAAAACTACCACTGCTAACTCCAGGTCATGAGTCGGGTAACCCTTCTCATAATCCTTTAAGTGACGTAACGCATACGCAATGACCTTGCCGTGTTGCATTAGCACACAACCAAGACCCTTGTGTGACGCATCACTGTACACAACGAAACCTCCCGTGTCGTCCGGTAAAGCCAACACTGGTGCCTGACTCAACCTCTTCTTCAGCTCCATGAAACTTTCCTCGCACTTTTCCGACCAAACAAACTTCACAGTCTTTCGGGTAAGATTGGTCAACGGTGATGCTATCTTCGAAAAATCCTGAATGAATCTCCGATAATACCCCGCTAACCCTAAGAAACTCCTGATCTCAGTCGGCGTCTTCGGCTGTTCCCAATTGATAGCTGCCTCCACCTTTGCTGGATCCACCGAAACACCGTCTTTGTCGATAACATAACCTAGAAACTGCACCCTCGGCAACCAAAATTCACACTTCGAAAACTTGGCGTACAACTTCTCACTTCTCAAAGCCTCCAATGCGATCCGTAAATGTTCTGCATATTCTTCCTCCGTCTTCGAATACACCAATATGTCATCAATGAATACGACCACGAACTTGTCCAAGTACTGCTTGAACACTCTGTTCATCATATCCATGAATGCCGCTGGTGCATTCGTCAGTCCAAATGACATCACTAGAAACTCGAAATGACCATAACGAGTTCTGAATGCCGTTTTCGGGATATCCTCCTCCCTCACCTTCAGTTGATGATAACCCGTCCTGAAATCTATCTTCGAAAAGTATTTCGCTCCCTTAAGTTGATCAAACAAATCATTAATTCTGGACAGCGGATACCTGTTCTTAATGGTGACCTTGTTCAACTCCCGGTAATCAATACAAAGCCTCATTGAACCATCATTCTTCTTTACAAACAGAACCGACGCTCCCCATGGTGACACGCTTGGTCTGATGTAACCTTTATCTAGTAGTTCCTGCAGCTGAACCATTAATTCTTTCATTTCTACTGGTGTCATACGATACGGCGCCTTCAATATCGGTGCGGTCCCCGGTACCAAATCAATGACAAACTCCACTTCTCTGTCCGGCGGTAATCCCGGAATCTCATCTGGAAAAACATCAGCGAATTCCCGTACAACAGGTATCTGACTCAGTTCGCCCTCGACACGTCGAGTATCGACCACATAAGCCAAATAACCTACGCACCCTTTCCTGAGCAACTTTCGTGCTTGCATCATCGTCAGACAACTTGATTGTCTCGGCGATTTACTACCGTAAAATATAACTTTGGACCTATTCGGAGTCTTTAAGTGCACACACTTCTTCTTACAGTCAATAACTACCCCGTGACTCGATAGCCAATCTGTAGCGCCCCGAAATCCCGACCTTATTTAATTATCCGATTATATCTGGATATCATAATTATTAACTTTAAAACCACTTTAATCGGGATCACGTGCGTTAAACTTGACCTTTAATCTTTAAAACCAATCTGTTGACCATAAATGCGGTCCATTTTTTTTTTAAAACTTATTTAACTTATATCTCTTATCTGTCTCAGGATTGCAACATTCACTTTACTATTCATTAAACTTAGATCAAACATTAATAATTGGTGACCTATTATAATCATATATGAATTTATGATTTAGCATAACCCGTAAATAAAATTTCGCAATGAACTATTTATACATGACTCTGTTTTGTATATACCTATTCTTCCTTACTTAACCTGTTTACATGCATTCATCATATCTAAATCATACATATCCTGTTTACATATTTCTGTACTGGATATACAAGTTTATTACATGTATCACTTTCTTGGATAATACATACATACATTTTTAATTCTATAATCATACACATCATACACAATCATTTCTCACTTCTAGATTTAACATTTAAAACCAACTAGTACATAATTGTTATTATACAATTTTCATATATCAAATGTCCTCTACGCTTATCTAAGCATCCACGTTCCTTTACCTTGGCTGCACCGGAACCTCCGGCCTTCATGTACTGTACCTGAAATGTTAGTTCATAGCAAGAGTGAGCACATAGGCTCAGCAAATAGTTCAGATAACACCTTTCATACTCACAATTTTATAATATGCGTCATGCTTTCTTTACCTTAACATGTTATGCTAATGTCACGTATCGCACTTAACAATTAAACATGTAATTGCACATAAGGCACATTTCAAATCATTTACTACCATCTAGTTCACATAGAACCATAACACATTTAGTCTGAAAACTTGCCTGAAATGCATTTATTAACTTAACCTTTATCGCCTTGCTTGGTCAATCTATCCATCCTTACCTCAGGTTACTTGATCGAACCACGTCTGTAAACATATAATCTATAAACATCATTATATGATCATAAACTTAATATGAATTATCAAACTTAACTCAAACTTATACGACTATTCGTCTCTAATCATTTCTCATTTGATGTATTAAACCTTACGTAGGTTCATAATACATTTCAACTCATTCCCGACCTTTTATATAGCCCCTAACATGGTTTGGCTTAGCTTTAGGCATGTTATTTTATGTCATTCCTCATTTCATTATATCTTAACACCCTTTAATTTAACCATTATTATCAATTCTAGGGTTTATATAACTCATTTCTATCATTCCATATCAAAATATAGCTTTTTGGAAGCTTAAAATTTTTTCAAATGCACAGACATTGCACCCCGGCGCCACCAGAACTCGCTGGTCGCGAAAAGTCCTCGGTTGTGAACAGTAACTTGGCCCCGACGCAGTGTTTAGTACAAAACACTGCGCCTAGGCGCAATGTTCAATTCTGGAAAATCTGATTTTTGCACCACCTTTGTCGATTTTTAATTTCTTCATCTTAACTCTAATTGAGCTGAAATTTGGACCACATCTAGACCTCACTACCTAGTATTTTACAAAATACTACTTGTCTCATTTGGCTTCTTAAAATTAGAGATACACTAGCCCTTAGGAGGGCTGTTCAAAATATTTCCAGACTTCGATTTTTTTTTGTGATTTTTGGCCATAAGCTTTAAAACTCAATTCCAACACTTGACATAGTTCATATAACTCGTATATGACATGTTCCAACTTTCAAAATCATAAAATTTCGCACGAGGCGATATTTGTCCGTTAAAATTCGTTTCGAATCGAAACGATCGATTTCGATCGTTCGAATCGTCATTTTGTTCAAATTGAAATCCGTTGATTACCAAAACGATTCTAACATGTGTAATAACATAAACATGAGTTATTTGACTCCATTTCAACTCTAATTCCTTAAAATTGCCAAAAATCACCTTTTTTGTTGGATTTTCATAAAAATTTCTAAACTTTTCAAACTTCAACTTAGACTCAACTTGATACTTAAATCTCTAGACACTGCATACGTTATCATAAACACATTTAACGACTTTACACGTCTCTATAACTTCCATATGCACATCCAAGTACCCTTTACAGATTATTACGTAGTTTACACAAAAAGTATAGCCTAATATTTAAGCTTCCTTTACCAAACATGATTCTCAATCTTCAAAACATTCTTGTATGGTATTTATCATAATATTACACCTGATTCCTTCATGATCAACCTTCCTATATAGGTTTTTTTACCAAATTTAATAACATATAACACTTGATCGTATCTTAAAACATGATTTCTAGCTTATATCATGAACATAACTAGTTCATCAACTTTGTTCTACCAACTTGTGTCTAAGGTTCTATCATTTACATACATATAACATGTAATATGTATAATCTTTACATAATCAACATGTATATTTATAGTTACATGCATGGTTAAGCTTGCACTTGAATTTAATCACTAAACCTTAAAGTTTAAAACTTAAACTTTGTTATACCTTCATGTAACTTTCTTTTCTTCATGCAATAAGACTTGATATGGCTTAAATCCTCACTTTGACTACTAGTATTCCACCTCTTGCTCCAACACTTTATTGATCTACCATGGAAACCCTAGCTCCTTCTTGCTCTTTCTCTCTTTACTCTCTTTTGCTAGCTCACTCCCTTGCAACTTTCGAAGATAGAAAGAAAAATCAGCCAAGTTACTTGACTTATATATGCTCAACACATACATACATATATTATATGTAAATCTCCAACACTTAACCCTTCCTTGGTTAAGTTAACTTGCATGGTTAAGGGCAATTTAGACAATTCACTTAAACTAACAATGGCAAAATGAACATTAAGCCACTTTAGGACACAAAAGACCATCCTCCAATTTGTCAAAGGCGATGTGGTCATTTATCCAAATTTCTAGAGAATTAATTCCTTTAATTCATATATAACTCATTTCTTATTCAAATCAAATCCTTTTTGATTCACACTTGCTTCATTATGCTTGAATTTTATTCTAGCATCAAATATACCATATTTGGCTTGTCCCATAACACTTGTCACATTTTCAAATGCTAATTTCATCAATTAATAATAATAATTCATAATAACTTGCCAATTTGCATACTCTTTTATTTTCAATTATCTACGAACCCTTTTTAGTTCCATATTTAATCAATTCCACTATCCAGTATTTCAATATACTCAAATTACTCATTCTTTTCATAAATCGCTTCCTCGAGAAGCGAACCTCGCTTAAATTACCAAAATTCATCGTCCTTTATCCTTTTAAACTCATATAACATTATTATTACCTTAACTTCCTTTCGCTTGTTTATTTAGCACACATACTACTAATTCTTGACATTCAGGCCATCTACATTTCTTTTACTCATCCCTGAGAGTATTACCTTCCATATTTACACATCGTATCACGATTATCTTATTTTCATCATTCAAGATTAATTCCATTCCTTAATAACTTCAAGTACTCGCAATCATTATTTCTTTTTAATTCTTTAATCCTTAATATACCTATTTAGGTCAAACTACTCATTCTTCACTGCACATACATACTTGTCTTGTCATTTCTCATAACTTCGCCGCTTCAGGCCTATTCATTAAACTCGTCTTAAATTTTCATAACTAATTTTCAACTTACTTATGCTTTCTTTATTTCCTTTATTCTTATTTCTATATATACACATACACAATCTATTACTTGCTGACACATAACATCGTGTCTTACAATAATTCTTCTCAAATTACCTTATTATAGGTATTACAATAAATCATTTAGCTCAAATCCATCATATAACCGTTCAAAATTCATTTTCATTATAATTTCTCATTCCCATAATTCTCTGGTTTAATTCATCTTTCTATATTCGACCACATAGGTCCCTCCTTAATATTTCAACCACACAGGTTCTTACTAACACATTGATCACATAATAATTCAATTTAATCACATAATAATCACATTTAATCATTTTAACTAGGTTTTGTTTTATAACCTTCACTAATTATCCATAATTCTTATTTAGAATTTCTGTAAAATCCTGGGGTGTCACATTCCATCCCTAGGATTACGTCAAACTCTTCCAGACGAATCGGTATCAAATCCACATTAAGTCTAAACACTCGCAATTCAGCACAACAGTTCCTATGAATGTAGTCTACGAGAATGATTTCTTTGCTTGTTACTTCTGCGTTCATAGGGTGTTCTAGCTTTTCTTGAGGTAAATCTAATCTCTTAGCAAAATCTTCAGAAATAAATGAGCAGGTAGGACCCGAATCAAACAATACATATGCATTAATCTCATTGATCGGGATGATACCTGACACCACGTCCTTGGAGTCGACTGCATCCTGCACAGTCATGTTGAAGGTGCGCGTTGTGGGTCGGTTAGCCTGGCTGGCTGGCCCTCCAATGTTCAGTCTGCTGTTGTTGTTATTGCCTCTGTTGCCACTCCCAACATCTCCCTTCCTCTTCGGGCAGTCCTTAGCATGGTGATCGGTTGCTCCACAAGAAAAACATACTCCTTTAATCTTTTTTGGGCATTATGGAGCCATGTGTCCCGGCTGCCCGCAGCTATAGCAAACACTTTTTTCTTTCAAGCATTCGCCAGTGTGGTTCTTACCACAATTGTTGCATCTGCCAACCTTCTTAGTCTCTCCCCCGGGTTTACTGCCTCCAGTCGATTGGCTCTCATTTCATTTCCTTTTATTGGGATTGCTGCCTCCGCTGCTTCCCGTCTTCTGCCTGTCATGACCCTTCTTCTTCTCCTGGTTGAATTTAGTCAGGGCCTCACTGCCACCCTCTGCAATGATTGCCCTTTCCAATAACTCTGTAAAGCTCTTGATCTTTAATACCGTCACAGAACGGTACACCCACGGCTTCAGTCCCAGCTCAAACCTCCGAGCCTTCCTAGCCTCCGTATCAACTTGATGAGTTACAAACCTTGCCAACTCATTAAACTTGGCCACATATTCGGCCATAGACATGCTTCCCTGTTTTAACTCGAGGAATTTCACCTCCATTTCTTGCTGCATGCTTTCTGGAAAGTAGTTTTCCAGAAACATTTCTTTAAAATGTTCCCAGGTAATGACGCATTCTCCCGCACGACCCTTGTTGGCCTTCCACCAGTAGTTCGCCTCCTCCTTCATCATGAAGGTAGCGAAACTAGTCTTCTGTTCTTCGGCCACCCTAGTGACCTCGAACACCTTCTCCATTTCCTCAATCCAAGTCTGTGCTTCGATCGGGTTTAGAGTTCCCTGAAACTCCGGTGGTCCAACCAGTTTAAAGTCCTTTAAATTTGCCAAGTGCGGCGCTGGCTGCGGTGCTGGTTGTACTACCACTGGTGGGGGTCTAGCTTGCATGGCTTCCGCCAGCATTTCTGCAAACATCCTCATAGGATTGGGTTGATCTTCAACCTCACTCTCTAACTCTGAGATACGTTGATTACGTGGTCTACCTCTCGGCATGATCTGTTAAAGAGCAAATCTTAGACTTACGCTTATAGTTCTACGCATTATGTTAGCCAAATTAACATTTAAATTCAAAACTATATATCAAGCACATTTGATTTAAACAAGAAAATAACTGCATTTATATTAATATACTAATGTTTTAGTACAGACTCAACAAGTGGCATACTTCTATAAATGCTTAAGGCACATGTTGGCTAATAACGACTATCCTCTGACGAACAAAAGTGAGTATTCACTACCATCAAACCCTCTAACAGAACAAAAGTTAGGGTCTAACTGACATCCTATGCATACATCAAAATATAAAGGCTTACAACAGCTGAAAATCCCTAATAGAAACAAAAGGTGGGACTCACTACTACTAGGTACAAATAAGATAACAACAATAAATCACCGCCTGCTGTGGCGAACAGTCCTACGAATAGCCCTGCGTAAAGCCTGCTGGGCTAACTCATCCACTGTACGGCGACGAATCCAGCGTTTGCTGTTACCTGCCTCCCTAGGGTGCCTCATAACCCGACGCCTCAGTCGATTAAACGAAGTGCCAAGAGCATACTCTAAGGTGTCGATCCTAGCGGCTCTCTCCCTATCAAGCTCAACCCTGATGGTCTGGAGAACTGTCTGACTAGCCATCTCTCTAGCATCTAATCTCTCCACCGTCTGCCTCAGCTGACTATTCTGGATCATAAGCTGCTGCATAGTAGGACCAAATGAAGGTGCAGCGCTCTCCAACTGCTGAATTTTGGCTTGCAAATTGGCCATCTTCTCCTTTAGCTCCATGTTCTCACCAGAGAACATGTAAGCTGCGTCCCTATACTGCTCCTCAGTCTACTGGTGAATCTGGTTCTGCTCCTTTAGATGTTAAACCCTCTCTTCTAACTCATCATTAGCCGTAGTCAGAGTATCGATGATGTCACTGGCGATAGTGCCCATGCCATCAACATACTCAGCTGGCTCCTCATCCTCAGTATCGGCCTCCTCCTCACTGTACGGTCGCATCACTCCGCCCCAAACAGCCTCCTCTCGATCTCCCTCCTCGGGATCTGACTCTGGCTCCTCAACCGGTGCAGCCACCCGTGGCTGTGCGGTATCCATATGGATATCAGTATAAATCACCTCATCCACTGCAGTACTCGACTGTCCTATCTCCGTGATCCTACAATCATAAAAATAACACATGTTAATACAGCAACAAAATATATTCATTGATGAAATGAAATGATATTTTATCATGTACATCTCGGCTCAATGGATTTTCTCGATCCATCTGCAAAAATACACAACATGATGAATCTCCCCAATTCATCTCCTAACGCACTCGATAAGAGTTTAGTACTAAGGGTATAACTTAGGTTTCGCAATCCTAACGTTTTTAACCTACAGCTCTGATACCAACCTGTGACGCCCCCAAATTCGGATTTCAAATACCCGGATCCGGTCATCACGATCCAATACAAACATTCACCTCTAAACAACATACAATAACTAAATGCGAAATAATAAACATATGTTGTTCATTCAAAAGGTGTTACTAGTCCCAAGATACGATAACCTTACACAAAAGTACACAAATACCCTTAATAAAGTACTTAGGGTTTATATTACAGAAAAAGTAATTTAATTAACTAAAAGGCTGCATCCTGAAGTCTATCACTTCATCTTTCTCTTACCCTTGTTCTTCCCAGAGGTCTCGGGTTGCACTGTAATAAGGTTTCATGATATAGCAAGGGTGAGCAACTAGTTTGCTCAACAAGTTTAAATAACAACAAGAAACAATATATCATGAATGAAAGGGAATAGCTGGACAATTCAAAAATATGAATAACATAAGCAGGAATAATGGTTTGCTTTTAAAATAAAGGTAGTCAAATAGACTATGAACTATAAATATCCACTGAAGTCAATAGCATGTTGACCCAATAGTTACTACCAGAAATATGTACCCGGGGGGATCAGCCTCAGTACAATATGTGTATGCATAACATTTAATTTCCGTATTTTGTACCTGATATTAGATACAGGGTACTCCCCTATAATAAAGGGGTGTTCATAATAGTCTAAGAATCCACATATTCAATGATTTGGATAGCTTTTAAAATCTTTAACATAAATGTCTAGCTGAACAATGACTTAGACCTACTTTGAACAGTTCTTTAAACATTAGAACAATAAATAAGTGCAAGTCAATGACTGTACAATATCAAGTGCACTACGAGCGAATAACAATAATATCGATGTGAAATAATTGTAAAGTAATTAAACCACTCAAAACATGCTTGGAAATAACAATTCAAACTTAAATAAATAATTTGCTCAATGAAATGAGTTTAGAGATAAGGAACTTGCCTGTCTACTCAGCTACAATTAATGTCTAGCTTTAACTAACTGGCTTTGAAAGACCTAACATTAATAAAGTTGGTCTAATAATTAGTACGGCGTATTTGCACAACTATACGCTCACTAAGGAACTTATCTATCACATAAGTACTAACACATAATTTACATTAGTCAAAACAATATTATTAACCTTATAGACCCTTAATTATTTTAGGTTAATAATTTAATAAGTTAGAAAATATTTTTCTTAAGTGTTGGACACTTATTAAACCCTTAAACAACTTATTACAATTGTTTAATTAAAGCATAATTAAATTCAATTTATTTTATTAACTCAATTTCTATTTAATTATTATTTAATCTTGATTAAATAGAAATTAATTAATTAACTCTAGTTATTATTTAAAATAAATAATAACTAATTGTACTTACTTATTATTTAATAATAATTAAATAATAAATAATTATTGATTTAATTTTAACCTTTTTTAATTTAATATTAATCAACTAATAATTAACTAAGTAATTAACCTTACCTGTTATTTAATTTAAGGAAATTAAATAATAGTTTACTAATTTTAATCCTCTTTAATTATTATTTAATGTCAATTAAATAATAATTAATTATTTAATTAATTTTAATTATTATTTAAGGTTAAATAATAATCAATTCATCCTTATTTATTATTTAAATTAAATAATAAATTATTAATCTAATAACTTAGTTTTCATTAATCATTATTTAATGCTAATTAAATAATAATTGATTACTTAATTATCCTTATTTATTATTTAATAATATTTAAATAATAAATAATTAATTTTTAAATTTTTATCTCTCTTTAATTATTATTTAATAGGAATTAAATAACAATTGCTACTTTATCACCTTTATTTATTATTAACATTGTAAATAATAAATAAATAATAAATTTATTTAACTTAACCATGATTTAGCTAACTAGATTAATATTTAAAATATTTAAATATTAAACTTAATGAAAAATATCCTCCCCAATATCATTTTTGTATTATTATTATTTTTGTTATAATTTTAAATTAATTTTCAAATATTTAAGTTAATTAAAATTAACCCGAATGACATTTCTGTAAATAAGTTGAAAACTCATCCGAGGGCAAAATAGTAATTTTGCCGAAAAACGAACGGAGGGGCAGTCTGATAATTTCGCTTAAAACTGGTGTTCGCGTATTGCGCGCGTTAAACCGAACGCAGGCCCAAAACGGTGCCGTTTTGGAGACCTGACTGCTGGCTTCCGCGCGTATCGCGCGGAGTAACATTTCTTATGCTAAACGACGCCGTTTTGGCTCCGCGACCGACGGCAAAAAAAAAAGCCTGCGCGCATTGCGCGGAAACCCTTTTTTTTATCTACATTAGCAGAACGTGAACAGTGTTCCGACAATACACACTTTAATAAAAATATATCATCAAGTAAGCTTTAACTTCGCAATAAAAATCCAAAAAAAATTACCAATCACCTAATATCAATTTATAAGATGAAAAATTAATTTTTCATGATTTAATATCATTTTTTTTATAAAAATTTTTACATCACATAAACTACCACAAATCATAACTTTTTGTGTATAACTCTATTTTGAGTGATTCAAACTTTGTTTTTCTCATGATTTAATGTTCTATAGTATTAGAACATTAAATATAAATATTAAATTGTTTGGGCTACTAGTTTGCCAACTTTTATTATTCTTCACTTGGGCTACTAATTGATCCATGTTGGGCTAATTTAATAATTTACACATTAATTATTCAATCCATGATTAAATAAATAATTAGATTGAATAAATAATTAAATACTCTAACTGTGACGACCCCAAATCCGGGTTCCATAACCTCGGGTTTGGTTCTCACTGTACAACACATTATTATCAATTAAATACATACATTGCATTTAAACTTAGCGGAATAATACATAAATGTTCCTTACAAATGGTTACAATACCAGGGTCTATTAACCTTAACATAAACAGTTCCTATCATAAGGAATTACAAAAGATTTATCAACAGTAAATACATATTTAAACATCTACTTAGCATGCATTAGCTAACTTAAGCTCTGACTTTTCCTTTTCCCTTATCCTTCTTTGAGCAGTCAGGTCTATCTGAAAAATGGTTCATGATAATATTATTCATTATCTAGCAGTCAGGTCTAGTATTATTAACCATTTAATAATATTTTATTCATTTAATAATATTACTACTTATTTATATTATTACCCATGTAGTAATATTTAATCATTTACAAATGTTATAATCATTTAATAACCTTTTAATCTCATATTAATATTATTCACCACTTAATAATATTTTATTACAAACAATACCAATAGTTAACATTTTAATTGTGTTAATGTTAGTCTTTATTTTAAACATTTAGCTACCAAATAGTTACTAATAAACTCCATATATTAGTTTAATATTCAAACACATTTATTTTATACTTATTTCAACTTAAATTTTCATAAAAAACCCGACCCGACCCGGACCAGGACCACTAAAATAGGTCACTGGCAGAATGTTTTGAAATTTATATAGGCACACTTAGAAATGGGGGTTGAATAAGTGTGAAACAAACAATATCCAATTTTTATACTTTTGAAAAATCTGCTGAGTATTCAGTCTACTGTTTCTAGAAATGCAGTCTGTTATAAAACTGATTTACTGTTTTTGACAGAAAAACTGTTTTATTATTTGTTGCTTTGAAAAACGATTTTGTTGCTGTTTTCTGGTAATGAATAATTTGTAAATAATCAGTATCAGGTAAATAATTATTCAATTTTGAATATTGCCAAAACAATGACCTAAACAAGATAATCAAGCAATAAAAGGAACACAAGGGATTTTTACGTGGTTCGGCCCCTACACTCTATTTTAGTGGCCTACTCCACGTCCAATATCAATTGATATTGGATACTCACTTTATTAATCTTTCAAACGCTGTTACAAGACAAGTTGTACAATTCACCTTGTGCACTTATGCACCTTTTGAGTACTTATACTCACTTGAACACTTTTGCTCCCTTTGTGCACTTATGCACCCCAAGCACCTATGCTTTCACAACCTTGTAATGACAGCCCTTTAGCATAACTTTGAATAAGAAACCCGATAGACCACAAGCCTAGTCTATCAACACTTTTACAGGAAAACAAGAATGATTATAATATAAATACTATGATCAAGGCTATTAATATAAAACAATTCAAAGCTCAATTATATGCAATGATCAATAAGATATTACCAATATAAATCAATGAAGCAAGACTCTGAATGTAATTGGCTGTTTCGTAGCTTTACTGCAGAGTTCTTTTTGACCGAGAGAAATGATTGTGTAACTAAGCTTTTCAAGGTTCTGTGTATATGTTTCGTGTGTTACCACATAAGCTATATCATATATATATATATGCTGTGAAGGACTTGACCGTTGTAGCTAATTAGCCTCGGTTTACAAAGTAAAAGGTAAGTCCAAAGCGTGATATTAGTAATCTGTCCAGCAGCATGCATTAAGGCAATAAAGTAACGTTAAAAAGATGATAGGAAAATATCTTCAGTTCTTGCCGTTGGACTCAATTTCCATCTTGATACATGTTTCCTTAATATAATACACCATTTGATACATGCGTGGAAAGGTTCCTTCTGTGACATAATATAATACTCCATTTACATGCATGGAAAGTTTCATCTCAAAATATCCCGTGACCTTGACTCCATCAACTTTGATACCCAGTTGCTTTGTTTCGTTCAATTAATCTTTAACAAATTAACTCCAATAATTTGGCTAGGATATTTAATGCCATCTTTCCATTTAAATTGTTCATGCTATATGGAAACAAGATAAATCACCTTTTAAGAATTATTATGAAAACATAATTTATGTATTTTATGTTCTGATTATTATTTACTATTATTATTATTATTATTATTATTATTATTATTATTATTATTATAATAATGTAATTATGCAAATGCATCCTAGAGCTTTGATTGAAATATATTTAAACCAAAGATCTTACATAATTCCTAAACACCAATAATCTTGATTTCCACATTCCAGTAGCTTTTTGATGTGCACGTGATATGGATATTTCAAACCTGTTGCACAAGATTCACAAAAGCTTAGCTCATAACATAGTGTCATCATCAAAACTGAAAGATGAATAGTGACTAGGTCAACATGTTTCACCGCTGCGGCGGTGGTTTTCACCGCTGCGGCGATGGTACATAATTTCTGAAACCCTAGTTTGGGGACTGCCCGACCTTCCGACGCTCCGACAGCCATAACTTCTTCATTTTAAAATATTTTGGGGTGATTCTTGAGTCCATTCTCATCAGAAGTTTCCCCTCTACAATTTCTCTTTAGATCACAAATTCAAATTCCCAATGTAACAGGACTAAAAACGGCTCACAATGACAGAGTGAAAACTAACTTCATAAATCTTTGGTTTTATTGGTTCAAACTTGAATAAAATGTGATCTATATGTCCAAATGACACAAACTCAGTTTTGTTGACCTTATAATTTCTTGTTTTACAATATTTTATGGTTCGATCATATTTTTGAAAACGTTTTGCACGAAAATTACGGATCGAACCACCTAGGGTTTAAAAACGACATCCTTTGCGATAAAAGCTATAACTTCTTTGTTATTTGATATTTTTGAAAGGTTTCAAAAGGGTTTTTCTTTAAAACTCATAGATCTAGCTTCCTAGCCATAAAAATCCAATTTCCGATTTGTCCATTTCAAAATACAACATCAAACACAACATGTATCGTTAGGGTTTTACCGGTAAAATGTGTTATGAGCATTTCTACAACTTTTATGCATTTCTCACATACCAAATCATGATATAACATATAGAACTATGAATATACATATATTACATAGTTAAATACTTCTAGATCATCAAATTAAGTTTTTATCGGTTAAAAATAGATTTTAACCGATTAAAACACATATATGCTATAAAAAAGAAATAAGAAATGGTTTGAGCACTTTTAAACCTTTTTGATTTGAAAGCTCTCCTTCTCTTGGCAATGTACATAGCTAGTGACTCCACCTTGGAAACTAGATGCACACTCCTAGTGTATTCCTTCTCAAACTCTCAATATCTCACTAGTTTCTCTCTAGTTTTTCTCTCTAGGAAATGGATGAACAATGAGCAAACTCTTCTCCACACCAAAGAAGCTCTTATTTATAGCACAAATGTTATCAACCAAAATGTATACTTATACAAAATATAAGTCTACAATTTTACTAACTCATCTTATCTTCCATCTCACCAATGCTAGATTTTAGGGATTTTTAGTCCTTTATTTGCCATTACAAGTTATCTTCAAATCAAGCTACCACAAATGTGTGATACACTCAACCAAAGCCACACTTCACCTAAGTGGACCCCCTCCCTCAAGTTGACCGGCTATATGGCTTCAAATTGGCCAAATTTTGATTTCATTTCATGCCTTGTATATATATTTATATCCCCCACGTCATACATAATGCATATACACTTATATACATCTTTTAAATCACCAACATGGTCCAATAATGATCAATACTTACATTTTATTTGGGTCACATGTTTAGGTCATTAAATTAATTTCCTTTGGGCTTCATTACAAGTTCAAATGGGCTACTAGTTAAATTAATTAATCCTACCAACCTTTGGGCTATCAATTAATTACAACATGGATACATTATATAAACTATTAGATTAATCCATTGGACCTAGTTTAATACCCATTTGGATTTAAAATATAATCCAATTAGATTTGCTTCAATTAATTATACACCTTGCTTTAATTCTTTAAATAAATATACACATACATAAGTACATCTATTTAATTATCTAATGTACAATTCATTAGTACAAAAATTTTAAATTCATTGCTAATTATATATTAATTATAATTAAAATGTCTAATGGAATTCGTGGTCATTACATTCTCCCTCCCTTATAAGAATTCCGTCCCCGGAATTACAAATTTAAACTACTCAAAAAGATTCGGATAGTTAGCCCTCATCTTTTCTTCAAGCTCCTACGTAGCTTCCTCGGCATTGTGGTTTCTCCAAAGGATTTTGACAAAATGTATAACCTTATTCCGTCGTTTCTGCTATTTCCTATCTAGTATCTGGACAGAAATTTTCTCGTACGATAAGTCTTTCTCAACTTGTATTGGCTCATAGGATATGACATGCTTGTTGTCTGGTTTGTATGGTCGCAACACTGACACGTGAAACACATTGTGAATATGCTCCAGTTCAGGAGGTAATGCTACCTCGTACGCCACTTCACCCACTTTCTTCAATATCTCGAACGGTCCTATGAACCTCGGACCCAGCTTCCCTTTCTTTCCAAATCGGATCTTCCCCTTCTAGGGAGATACCTTTATAAACACAGAACTCCCGACTTCGAAGTCTCGCTTCTGTCGATGTAAATCGGCGTATTTCTTCTGACGGTCCTGAGCTGCTACTAGTCGAGCTCTTATTACCTTGATAATTTATACCGTCTGTTGAACCAATTCCGACCCCAACAGTCGACGTTCCCCTACCTCATTCCAACATAGAGGTGTTCTGCATTTTCTGCCATATAAAGCTTCGTAAGGCGGCATGCCTATACTTGCATTATAACTGTTGTTGTATGCAAACTCAATTAGTGGGAGATGGTTTTCCCAACTGCCCTTGAAATCCATCACGCAGGCCCTGAGTATATCTTCCAGTATCTGAATTGTTCTTTCACTTTGCCCATCGGTCTGCGGATGATACGCTGTACTCATTCTCAACTGTGTCCCCAATCTCTCCTGAAGACTTCTCCAAAATTTTGACGTGAAGCGCGGATCTCTGTCTGACACAATCGATACCGGCACCCCATGTCTCGAAACTATTTCCTTGATGTACAGTTTAGCCAACTGATCCAAACTGAACTTAATCTTGATCGGCAAAAAGTGTGCTGACTTTGTTAGTCGATCCACAATCACCCATATTGCGTCATATCCCTTCTGTGTTGCTGGAAGTCCTACCACAAAATCCATTGTGATATGCTCCCATTTCCACTCAGGAATTTTTAACGGTTGTAATAATCCACTTGGTCTATGATGTTCGGCCTTTACCGTTTGACAAGTTAGGCATCGGCTGACACATTCTGCAACCTCCCTTTTTAAATTCGGCCACCAAAAATACTGACGTAGATCTTGATACATTTTCATACTCCCCGGATGTATCGAGTATCTCGTACTGTGGGCCTCTTGCAAAATTTCCTCTCGTAATTCAGGCACTAGCGGTACCCAAACACGATTTTCAAATCTCAGCAATCCCATGTCATCAATTTTAAACTTGACATCTTCCCCATCGGTCATGCTCTTTCGGATTCTATCACATTCTTCATCTTTTTCTTGAGCATCTTTCACCCTATCTAACAAGGTTGGGCTCGCCTCCACTTCTATTGACTCGTTTGGATTTCTCACCTCCAACTCCATTCGAGTCATCTCTTGAACCAATTGTTCCTGATCTGTCAATATGAACAATTTCTCCCTGCTCTTTCTACTCAGAGCATCTGCTACTACGTTGGCCTTGCCGGGATGATATAGAATTTCACAATCATAATCTTTGATTAATTCCAACAATCTCCGTTGCTTCATGTTCAACTCCTTCTGTGTGAAGATATACTTCAGACTTTTATGGTCTGTGAATATCTCACATTTTTCTCCATACAAATAATGTCTCCAAATTTTAAGGGCAAACACTACCACTGCTAGCTCCAAGTCGTGGGTAGGGTATCCCTTCTCATAATCCTTCAACTGTCTTGATGCATACGCAACGACCTTGCCATTCTGCATAAGCACACAACCAAGTCCCTTGTGTGACGCATCACTGTAGACCGTAAAACCTCCCATATCGTCCGGTAAAGTCAATACAGGTGCTTCACTAAGTCTTTTCTTTAACTGCTGAAAGCTTTTCTCACACTTCTCCGTCCATACATATTTTACAGTCTTCCTCGTTAAGTTGGTCAATGGTGTTGCTATCTTTGAAAAGTCTTGAATGAATCTTCGATAGTAACCTGTTAACCCTAAGAAACTTCTTACCTCCGTCGGCGTCCTTGGTTGTTCCCAATTCATCACTGATTCAACCTTCGCTGGATCAACTGAAACTCCCTCATTGTCAATAACATGACCTAAAAATTTAACTCTCTCCAACCAGAATTCACACTTTGAAAACTTAGCGTACAACTGCTCCTTTTGTAAAATCTCCAACACCAATCTTAGGTGTTTGGCATGCTCCTCCTCCGTTATGGAATACACCAAAATATCGTTGATAAGTAGGTTTTACACCTACTATTTCGATACCAACTTGCTTTAACTTTCGCTTGTTCTCATTAGTTTTTATTACTATTCATGCTTTTATGTCTCTTTTGTAGGTTTCATGCTCCATAGCTCATTATTGGCCTTTTCCGTCTATTTGCGGACAAACTGGCGTGTTTTAGACTAGAACCTGTGCCGGGGGGGGGGGGGGGGAATTGCAGTTTTCAGGTAAAAATGGTTCAATGCGGGAACGATATGCTCGAAGATCGGGTGCAGCAGAAAATGGTGCACAGATTCCATGACTGGTGCACGGCGCAGCTGCCCCCCAATCCTTCCTAAAAACTGCGCAGCTGCGCAGTTCCTCTGCTTGCGGTCTGACTGGTGCAAGGTGCAGCTGCGCCGCATTCCTTCATAAAAATTGCGTAGCTGCGCAGTTCCTCTGCTTGCTGTCTGACTGCCGTAAGGCGCAGCTACGCCCCATCTCAGTACGAAAATGGCGCAGCTGCGCCGGTCCTTCGCAGCAAAATCCTGATATGACTTTTTTTAAACGGGCCAATTAAATGCTTCATGCTACAGTGATCGAAAGGAAGCGCCTGAAGCTCTATATAACAGTAGTATCAGTCTAAGTCCAAGGATATAGAGAATAGCTAGGTCATAAGGAATAGGAGAGAGCTCATTGTTCATTTTTATTCATTGTTTTCTTTGTTCTCTCTTGTTCCTTGTGATTTATCTAGAGTAGTTAAGCTTAGGGCTGGGCTTTGGAAGTTTGAAGTATTGTGTCAACCTTGAAACTCCGGATTTGAAGAAGAGAAACTGAGCTTTGCATTTCTTAACCTTTGTTATCTCTTTCTTTTCATTTGTAGCTCCAATGTATGAACATTTGTGGATGATGGTTGTTATTTCTATTATGAACTAACTTCTTTTATGGGATTATAATGAAACCTAGGGTTTAGTTCAATTTGTTATGCTTCCTTGTTGTGGCTAAATGATTATGTATGGATTGTCTAATGTGGTTTAATTTAATTGTTTAATTGCTTGATCACCAATTACCATGTTAACGCACACGGAACCGAGATGGGGAGTGTGAGTTTAGAACCGACCATGTTAGCTTGTGTTCATGATTTCATATGATGTTGGATTGCATGATTAGTGCTAAGGATAGACATATACCGAAGCACCACACGTAGTCTTTTGAAAACTTGTGCTTAAACCCATTTTTCTCTAGGTCACATAGAGATATAGTGATTTAATTAACTTGGGTGTTCTTTCCCGTTCTGTTGCCCTTTGGGTCGGATCTGGGTTGGATATGGGTATGATGCAACGAGAGTTGGTCATGCTTTAGTTTCGTGTTTTCGACTAACAATCCGAGATAATCAGTTAGGTTTAACAGGAAGTAGCACAGTTGAATGACACCCTAGGTGAAGTTATAATCCCATGCCTCATTTGCCTGCTTAAATCGTTTGTTATTTAGTTGTCTTTAATTTTCACAACTTAGAGTTAATTCGCAATTCCTTAATTTACTTAACCACTGTTTAAAGAAACCGAAATAGTTATAAAACTGCTGTTTGATAGTGTAATAACGATTCATAGTCCTCGTTAGAACGATACTTTACTTATTCTATATTACTTGTTGACCACGTGCACTTGCGTGTAAGTGTTGATTTGTCATGCGTACGGTTTGACACCCAACAAGTTTTTGGCGCCATTGCCGGGGACTTTGAGTAGTTTTTATTACTTTCATCGTCAGTTTAACTTAGATTGGTTTAGTTAAACAATCTTTTTTTACCTCATTTCTTTTTATCTATTTCTTTGGTTTCAGGTACTTGTGACTTGTGCATGCTAACTCGATCAAAGAAACGTAAGCTGTTGGCTCGCTATGACAACATTAATACACGAGTTCAACAAGTGATTGAGATTAGCTTTGACAGTCAAGAGGGAATTGAACAGCCAGAAATCATGGCGGGAGAACAAGAGGCACCCAAGCCATTAAGAGATTATGCAACGCCGCGAATAAATGAATTGCAAGCAAGTATCACAAGGCCGGCAATCACAACCCTCTCCTTTGAAATTAAACCGAGTACCATTCAAATGGTGAAGAGTACAGTTTGGGGGAATGGCTAATGATGATCCGAATGATCACTTGCTGAGTTTTTTGGAGATTTGTGATACGTTCAAATTCAATGGAGTAACGGATGATGCAGTGAGACTTAGACTCTTCCCATTTACACTGAGAGATAAGGCAAAGAGTTGGCTTCACTCATTACCTTCGAGGTCAATTACTACATGGGAAGATTTCGCGCAATTTTTTTTGAAGAAATTCTTTCCTCCTGCCAAGACCAATAAAATGAGAAACGACATTTCTATGTTTGCGCAACAACATGGAGAGTCATTATATGAAGCATGAGAGAGATTTAAAGAGTTGCTCAGAAGATGCCCGCATCATGCATTACCCCAATGGATGTAGATGAACACCTTTTACAGTGGTTTGAGTGGTAACACTCGGACTAGCATTGACGCAGCATCTGGAGGGGAATTTATGGCAAAGAATTTTGATGAGGCATACGAGCTGCTTGAAACTATGGCTGCCAACAATTATCAATGGCCTACTTCTAGGCTAAATCAACCAAAAGTGGTTGGGGTTATAGAAGTAGATGTTATCACAGCCTTAGCAGCTCAATTATCAGTAATGTCCAAGAAGATTGATGTTATTACGGATAATAAAGTGCAACAGGTGGCTTATGTTTGTGAGCTATGTGCAGGGGAACATCCTACAGAGCAATGTGCTATCAACTCGGAAGCAGTACAATTTGTGAGTAGCTACCAGAGACAACCGAATCAGTATCAAAATATTTATAACTCTGGAGCTAGGAATCACCCAAACTCATCATGGAGCAATAATCAGAACCATCAACAAGCTCCAAGACCACATTATCCTCCGGGATTTCAGAGTCACCAACAGGTAGCACAACCATCCCAACCAGAGAGAAAGCCAGATTTAGAAGAGTTATTGCTGAAATACATGGCTAACACTGATGTGTTGATTAAGAGTCAGTCTGCATCCATCAAAAATTTAGAGAACCAAGTGGGCCAAATGGCCAATTTGCTGGCAAACAAACCTCAAGGATTTCTTCCAAGCAATACAGAAGAAAACCCACGAAGAGAGGGAAAGGACCACTGCAAAGCTGTCATAACTAGAAGCGGAAAACAGTTTCTGCCAACTGGCGCGCATGAGCTGGAATTACAGAGGGAAACAGAGCAGTTGCGCCCTGCCTCAGACTCAGTTGGTGCAGAAAGTTCTAAGGAAAAAGAGGAAGCTGTTGTGGAGACGAATCAGGAAATAAGGATCAACCAGAAAAGCCTCTGGTTACTCACACACGAGTCTATCCCCCAGTACCTTTTCCACAAAGGCTTCAGAAATAGAAATTGGACAAGCAGTTCGATAAGTTCCTTGAAATTTTCAAAAAGCTGCAAATAAACATACCGTTTGCAGAAGCTTTAGAACAGATGCCGAGCTATGCTAAGTTCATGAAAGGAATTATGTCCCGAAAGAAGAGATTGGAAGACTTTGAGACTGTGGTTCTAACTGAGGAATGTAGTGCGGTCTTACAAAAAAAACTACCTCCTAAACTAAAAGATCCGGGGAGTTTCACCATTCCATGCGAGATAGGGAGTGTGTCTTTTAACAGATGCTTATGTGACTTAGGAGCAAGCATTAACCTCATGCCATTGTCAATTTACACACAATTAGGACTTCCTGCACCAAAGCCCACAAACATATCCCTACAGCTCGCAGATAGATCTATTACATATCCAGGAGGGATTGTCGAGAACATTCTGGTTAAAGTTGACAAGTTCATATTCCCCGCGGACTTCATTATCCTAGACTATGAAGAGGACAAGGATATTCTGTGACGCCCCCAAATTTGGGCCCACACAGCCCAAACTTGAGTTGTCAAAAGACTACAACAAAATTATTACAACAAAGCACAACGTACTACAATACAGTGTATAATAATACACAACTAAGTCTTCACTATTATTGCCACATTATTTTACAAAACGTGAAGACTATGATAACTATTCCTCGGACCCTCACTCCATTCCCCGGCTAAACCCTGTTATGTTTTCATTTTCTGTTGAAAAACAATGGAACAAAAGAAAGGGTGAGCTCAAATAGCCCAGTAAAGAATATCATGACTTAGATAATGACGAATAAATTATCATTAGTCTTCAACAGTGAGTTCTTGATAGAATACAATAGACTACAAGGTTTATATCAAAAACTGCAGTTAAATTCTTAAACAACGTTCAGATCAATAATAACAGCGGAATGAGTAATCTATTAGAAGAATAATGCAGACTATAATGTCCACTCGGTTCTCTTTTTAGGAAAAACATCATCAACTTTTATCATCTGAAATATCATTAGTCAAGATAATACAAATTCACAGTTCCTGATCATAATCATGCAGATCAACAGTTCATCTTTGCACTACGGGCCAATAACACCAACGGTCATGATTATACCAGATTCAGCCTTTGGTCATAATCATACCAAACAACAGTTCATCTTTGCACTACGGGCCAAAGAGAACATTCACCACGTGCCATAAAAGACACCGAACAAATGTATCGCCTTTAACCTATTATATCGCCTTTAACCTATCATCTGTTCAACAAATATATCACATCTGTGCCCCCGGCCACAGATATTCACAACAGCTTGATTTTTGGATGATTAGAATGATATAAATGATGAATAGAAGAAATAGGATAACAATAAGTATCGGAAGTTTACTTTGTACAGATTCAAATAATGTCCAAATTGTCAACATGATGTGGAGTGAAATTTAAAAATGATATTCAAGATCCACAGTTCAGAATAACGGTTACAATTCAATAGAAAGGTTCACGTAAATAGGAAGGTTCAGTTGAAATAATGAAGTTCAACTATTATGGAACATATAATATTTTCAGGAATTATAGAAGCAATAGTTCCATAATAAATTTCGATTTAGGAGTATGAAAGAAAATAATATCCCTTACCGTAGCAGGTTTGATTAACAAAAGGTGAAGGAAATTAATACAAAGGGTTATTCACCAACAGGCGGCAATCCGCTCCGTAAGGTTATTCCCACAATTTAATAGAATTTGAGTACAAAGAGTTATTCACCAAACAGGCGGCAATCCGCTCCGTAAGTTTATTCTCAGAGATTAATAATAAATGAATACGAAAGATTATTCACCAACAGGCGGCAATCCGCTCCGTAAGGTTATTCCCACAATTTAATACATGGAAATAAAAGGCACGTCTTATGAGTAAGGAAGAAACAATATTATTATCGAGAATCAAATAATGATAATCCCTTACCATAGTATGTTTGAATAATGGAAGATGAAAAAGATGGTATCCCTTACCTCAACACGTGACTGGATATTGATTTAAATGAGGTTGATTAACTTGAACAGTACACGTATACTTATAGATCTTCACAAATACTCAAGATGACTTAAGCACACTTAGAGAAAACTTTCACAAGAAGTATTTAGAGAGAGAAAGAAAGAACAAGTAAGGAAGTTTATGAAAAATCCTTAAGTTAAGGCTTCTATTTATAGCCAAAAATCTTATCATTCCTTTAATCTAAACCATTCATTTAAAGATCATCTTTTAATCTACACCATTCATTTCAAATTTTATATTATCTTTAATCTACACCATTCATTTCATATTACCTAATAATCACCTAACTTTATATTATAAACAAATCAATTCAATTATTCAACAATAATTCACACTTTAATCTACACCATTCATTTCATATCACCTAATAATCACCTAACTTTATATTATAAACAAATAACTTTATTTATTCAACAATAATTCACACTTTAATCTACACCATTTATTTCATATCACCTAACTTTATATTATAAACAAATAACTTTATCAATTCAATTATTATGACTAATTATTATAAATACAGTATAGTTAGCTCTAGATATCAAGTCAATTAATTAATGAAATACAACTGTTTAAATAACACCGTAATAGAGATAACAATAATGCAGAAAGTATGTAAAAGAAAAATACGTTACTGTGTCATGACAATTATTGATTCAATAATGTGAATTACTGTGCATATGTTACTGTGACAATTATTAGGTTCAATAATTTTAAAAACAGTGCAGCAACAATTATTGACTCAATGATATAAAATACAGTGTAATGACAATTATTATATCAATAATGCAAAATACTGTGTAACAACAATTATTGAATTGATAATATAAAATATTATGCAGTGACAATTATCGATGAAATGATGCGTAACAGTTACGGTGTCAATTATCAGACCAATAATATGAGACACTATGCAATACCGTGTGTTACTGTAGAGTACCGAGTGCTACAGAAAATACCAATAACTACCGTATGCTACTATTCTTTTATCACCGGTATTTTAACAGTTCCGTTGACTATTTTTATTTAAAAAGGTTATTTCTGTCGTTTTCTATATCCGACAAATATTCCGTTGTGGGGTCCACCAATAATTTGTTATTTCGGCGCCGTCGTACGACACGAATATTCCCCGACCAAACGAATATTCCCCGACAAAGCGAATATTGTCCGACAAAATATAATTTACACATAACATCCTTAACTTTTAACTTTATCAATTTAACCATTTACTGTTTCATGAAAATATATGAAGAAAAATTAAATTTTATATTTCATAAAATTCGGGGTCTTACACCCTCCCCTCCTTATGAAATTTCGTCCCCGAAATTGACGTACCTGACATATCAAAGAGGTAAGGATACTTAGATTTTATCTCAGATTCTAGCTCCCAGGTCATTTCCTCAGTATCTTGGTTCCTCCATAAAACCTTGACTTGAGGTATAACCTTTGAGCATAGGATCTGCTCCTTCTTATCCAGGATCTTAACAGGTACCTCCTCGTATGTTAAATCCTCTGCTATAACGTCTGGTTCTAACTCAATGACGTGGTTTGGGTCCTTCACATATTTACGTAACATAGATATGTGAAAAACGTTATGGATGCGAGACATACTTGGTGGTAAGGCTAGTCTGTAGGCTACAGTTCCTATTCGATCGAGGATTTCAAATGGGCCAATAAATCGAGGGTTGAGCTTTCCTCTCTTTCCGAATCTCGTAACCCCTTTCCATGGAGAAACACGTAAGAATACATGATCTCCGACGTTGAAGCTTTCGTCTCTCCGATGAAGATCAGCATAACTCTTTTGTCGTTCTTGTGCGGTCTGTATTCGTTGTCGGATCATTTGGATCTTTTCGGTCGTCAAGCGTACCAACTCGGGTCCCAACAATTTTGCTTCTCCTACCTCATTCCAACATATTGGAGAGCGACACTTCCTTCCATACAAAGCCTCAAATGGAGCCATGCCTATGCTTGCTTGGTAACTGTTGTTGTAAGAAAATTCCACCAATGGCAAGTACTTATCCCAACTTCCTTTGAAGTCTAATACACAAAGTCTCAAAAGATCTTCGAGGGTCTGGATCGTCCTTTCCGATTGTCTGTCCGTTTGAGGATGGTATGCAGAACTAAAACGTAGTTCAGTGCCCATAGCTTTTTGTAGACTGATCCAAAAGCGTGAAGTGAATCTAGGATCTCGATCAGAAACTATGGAAACTGGCATGCCATGCAATCTCACGATCTCATTTATGTACATACCGGCAAGACGTTCAAGTGAAAAGTTTTCTCGTATAGGCAAGAAATGAGCAGATTTGGTCAATCTATCTACGATCACCCAAATTGCATCTAAGCCTTGAGAAACTTTTGGAAGACCCGTCACGAAGTCCATATTGATGCGTTCCCACTTCCATTCGGGAACTTCAAGTGATTGTAATGGACCTTTAGGAACTTGATGCTCTGCCTTGACACGTTGACAAGTTAGGCACCTTGAGATAAACTCCGCAATCTCTCTTTTCATATTGTTCCACCAAAATGTATGTCGAAGATCTCGATACATCTTGGTACCTCCTGGGTGGATTGCAAACGGCGTGTTGTGTGCCTCCATCATGATTTTATGCTTCAATTCAGGATCGTTAGGAACACAGAGTCGAGAGTTGACTCGAAGTATTCCTTTCTCGTCGATTCTTGCTTCGGAAATGGCACCTTCTTGTACTTTCTTTATCATGTTTATCAGTTCCGGATCGGTAGCTTGAGCAGCTTTAATTTTATCGATTAAAGTTGGTTCTACTTGCACGTGAGCAATCTTAGAGTGGGTCCCTGGTGTCTTTAGCTCTATCTCCATCTTTTACAAGTTGTACAAAATACACTTTTGTGTTGTCAGCAGTGCACTTGTACTTGCATAAGATTTTCTGCTCAAAGCGTCAGCTACAACGTTCGCCTTTCCCGGGTGATACTGGATTGTGTGGTCATAATCCTTTAACAGCTCAAGCCAACGTCGTTGTCGCATGTTGAGTTCCTTCTGGGTGAAGAAATACTTGAGACTTTTATGATCCGTATAGATATCCACTTTTCTCCGTACAAGTAGTGTCTCCAGATCTTTAACGCGAAAACGACTGCTGCCAACTCTAGATCATGAGTAGGATAATTTTTCTCATAATCTTTGAGTTGTCGAGAGGCATAGGCTATAACCTTTCCATGTTGCATAAGGACACAGCCTAGACCTTTGCCAGAAGCATCGCTGTAGATAACAAATTCTCCTGATCCTGATGGTATGGTTAGAACAGGAGCTGAAACAAGTCTCCTCTTGAGTTCTTGAAAACTCTTCTCGCATTCCTCGCTCGATATAAGTTTTGTACTAGAATGAATGATACCGATATCTAGTAATTAAACTTTCAACTCTTGGTGTTCTATGGGAGCCATTTGGTATGGGACTTTAAAAATGGGCTTAGTGCCGGGTTCAAGATCGATACAGAATTCAATTTCACGGTTTGGGGTAAGCCAGAAAGTTCCTCAGAAAAACGTCAGGAAACTCATTAACAATGGGAATATCATTCAAGTTTGACGTGTTTTTGTTCAAATCAGTGACATGAGCTAAAAAGGCTTGACATCCGTTTTTCAATAAACGAATGGCTTTATGGCTAGAAATAACAGTTATAGATTTCAATGGTTTAGTTGCTTGAATTTGCATGACAGGTTGATTAGGAATATGAAAACTAATAATCTTATGAAAACAATCAATTTTAGCATGATGGGTAGTCAACCAATCAATTCCTAAAATCACATCAAATTCACGCATCTCCAAAGAAATAAGGTCAACAGGTAATGTGAGGTTGTTGATTTGAACTAGGCAAGATTTATAGATAGTAACTGTAATAGGTATTTCTCCCAATGAGGTTTCAACTGATAAGACAAGATTTAAGTTTTCAATAGTCAAATTTAAACGTTGAGTACATATAGGTGAGATAAAAGAGTGGATAGAGCCAGTATCTAATATGGCATAGACTTCACGAGAATTTATGAATAGCTTACCGGTTATCACCTCATTCGGTTTCTTGACTGTTATCGTCAAATCGAATCCCGAATACTTCATTCGGATCTTCACGTATTTCAACCATGGGAATACCACTGAATAATTTTCTAGCAAACTGTTTCTCGGGTTCATCAACTTCATCAGTAGTAAGGTACCAATGATTTCCATTAAAATAGTATTTTCGATAGACTGCAGTTTCCACGATAGTGACTAACTTAACCTGAATTCCTCTAAATTGTAACGCCCAAAAGTATAGAAACATCATTTTTAAATAATCTTGAAAATCATAGCTGGAACACCATAAATCCCAAAGACTAATATGAAAAGTCCATATATTCTGATCCTTTGTTATAGAGCATAACCAGGTGATATCACTCTCCCAATTAGTGAGTAAATTAAAGGCAATAATTTCCGCAAGTTCGTTACTTCCTTTAATTGCTTCTAAGAATGGATCTGGAACGACTGTAGCAGAGCTTTCACCTTCATCCTTACTGGATAGAACACGCATAATTTTTGCCTTAGGCAAATGATTCAACTCTGAGTTTGTAGGAAGATTATTCGTCGTCTCTTGATTCGCAGGTACATTTGTTTCGGGCACTCCATTGTTAATTTCCTGATTTTCATATGCCATATTCAACTATAGTCACAAAATAATTGTTAGTTCAAACAAACTGACTCATCTCTTCATGTTCCTACATTTAAATCGATTCATTAGATAACAAAATCTAATTAGGTAGGACACACTAGTGATTGATTCTATTCGTCTCTCCCCTCCTAGTTCTAACCCCAGATCTCCATTAAAGACCATATCCCTAAGCTCTGATGCCAACTGTGACGCCCCCAAATCTGGGCCCACACAGCCCAAACTTGAGTCGTCAAAAGACTACAACAAAATTATTACAACAAAGCACAACGTACTATAATACAGTGTATAATAATACACAACTAAGTCTTCACTATTATTGCCACACTATTTTACAAAACGTGAAGACTATGATAACTATTCCTCGGACCCTCACTCCATTCCCCGGCTAGACCCTGTTATGTTTTCATTTCCTGTTGAAAAACAATGGAACAAAAGAAAGGGTGAGCTCAAATAGCCCAGTAAAGAATATCATGACTAAGATAATGACGAATAAATTATCATTAGTCTTCAACAGTGAGTTCTTGATAGAATACAATAGACTACAAGGTTTATATCAAAAACTGCAGTTAAATTCTTAAACAACATTCAGATCAATAATAGCAGCGGAATGAGTAATCTATTAGAAGAATAATGCAGACTATAATGTCCACTCGGTTCTCTTTTTAGGAAAAACATCATCAACTTTTATCATCTGAAATATCATTAGTCAAGATAATACAAATTCACAGTTCCTGATCATAATCATGCAGATCAACAGTTCATCTTTGCACTACGGGCCAATAACACCAACGGTCATGATTATACTAGATTCAGCCTTTGGTCATAATCATACCAAACAACAGTTCATCTTTGCACTACGGGCCAAAGAGAACATTCACCACGTGCCATAAAAGACACCGAACAAATGTATCGCCTTTAACCTATTATATCGCCTTTAACCTATCATCTGTTCAACAAATATATCACATCTGTGCCCCCGGCCACAGATATTCACAACAGCTTGATTTTTGGATGATTAGAATGATATAAATGATGAACAGAAGAAATAGGATAACAATAAGTATCGGAAGTTTACTTTGTACAGATTCAAATAATGTCCAAATTGTCAACATGATGTGGAGTGAAATTTAAAAATGATATTCAAGATCCACAGTTCAGAATAACGGTTACAATTCAATAGAAAGGTTCACGTAAATAGGAAGGTTCAGTTGAAATAATGAAGTTCAACTATTATGGAACATATAATATTTTCAGGAATTATAGAAGCAATAGTTCCATAATAAATTTCGATTTAGGAGTATGAAAGAAAATAATATCCCTTACCGTAGCAGGTTTGATTAACAAAAGGTGAAGGAAATTAATACAAAGGGTTATTCACCAACAGGCGGCAATCCGCTCCGTAAGGTTACTCCCACAATTTAATAGAATTTGAGTACAAAGAGTTATTCACCAAACAGGCGGCAATCCGCTCCGTAAGGTTATTCTCAGAGATTAATAATAAATGAATACGAAAGATTATTCACCAACAGGCGGCAATCCGCTCCGTAAGGTTATTCCCACAATTTAATACATGGAAATAAAAGGCACGTCTTATGAGTAAGGAAGAAACAATATTATTATCGAGAATCAAATAATGATAATCCCTTACCATAGTATGTTTGAATAATGGAAGATGAAAAAGATGGTATCCCTTACCTCAACACGTGACTAGATATTGATTTAAATGAGGTTGATTAACTTGAACAGTACACGTATACTTATAGATCTTCACAAATACTCAAGATGACTTAAGCACACTTAGAGAAAACTTTCACAAGAAGTATTTAGAGAGAAAGAAAGAACAAGTAAGGAAGTTTATGAAAAATCCTTAAGTTAAGGCTTCTATTTATAGCCAAAAATCTTATCATTCCTTTAATCTAAACCATTCATTTAAAGATCATCTTTTAATCTACACCATTCATTTCAAATTTTATATTATCTTTAATCTACACCATTCATTTCATATTACCTAATAATCACCTAACTTTATATTATAAACAAATCAATTCAATTATTCAACAATAATTCACACTTTAATCTACACCATTCATTTCATATCACCTAATAATCACCTAACTTTATATTATAAACAAATAACTTTATTTATTCAACAATAATTCACACTTTAATCTACACCATTCATTTCATATCACCTAACTTTATATTATAAACAAATAACTTTATCAATTCAATTATTATGACTAATTGTTATAAATACAGTATAGTTAGCTCTAGATATCAAGTCAATTAATTAATGAAATACAACTGTTTAAATAACACCGTAATAGAGATAACAATAATGCAGAAAGTATGTAAAAGAAAAATACGTTACTGTGTCATGACAATTATTGATTCAATAATGTGAATTACTGTGCATATGTTACTGTGACAATTATTAGGTTCAATAATTTTAAAAACAGTGCAGCAACAATTATTGACTCAATGATATAAAATACAGTGTAATGACAATTATTATATCAATAATGCAAAATACTGTGTAACAACAATTATTGAATTGATAATATAAAATATTATGCAGTGACAATTATCGATGAAATGATGCGTAACAGTTACGGTGTCAATTATCAGACCAATAATATGAGACACTATGCAATACCGTGTGTTACTGTAGAGTACCGAGTGCTACAGAAAATACCAATAACTACCGTATGCTCTATTCTTTTATCACCGGTATTTTAACAGTTCCGTTGACTATTTTTATTTAAAAAGGTTATTTCTGTCGTTTTCTATATCCGACAAATATTCCGTTGTGGGGTCCACCAATAATTTGTTATTTCGGCGCCGTCGTACGACACGAATATTCCCCGACCAAACGAATATTCCCCGACAAAGCGAATATTGTCCGACAAAATATAATTTACACATAACATCCTTAACTTTTAACTTTATCAATTTAACCATTTACTGTTTCATGAAAATATATGAAGAAAAATTAAATTTTATATTTCATAAAATTCGGGGTCTTACATATTCCCATCATTTTGGGGAGACCATTTTTAGCCACGGGGAGAACTCTCATTGATGTAGAAAAGGGAGAATTAACAATGAGGGTCTAGGACCAAATAATAACTTTCAATGTGTTCCGGGCAATAAAGTTCCCTACTGGTGAAGAAGAATGCTTCCGAATGGATGTGGTAGAAAGGGTGGTGGAAGATGAGTTTCTTAAAATTGCAAATAAGGATCCGATGGAAACTACCTTGGTGAAGGATAGTGACAGTGACAATGATGAGTCGGGGATGGATGACTGTCTCCAAGAGCTGGAAGCACTACCACAGGTGAACACATGCAAGATACCTGTTGAGCTGTTAGAAAATGCAGAAGAACCTCCAGATCGTTTGAAACCATCCTTGGAGGTACCTCATACTCTTGAGCTTAAACCGCTCCCATCACATCTCAGGTATGCTTATTTAAGTGAATCAAATACTTTGCCTGTGATTATTGCATCTACACTAACCCCTTTACAGGAAAGTAAGCTGATAAGAATCTTGAGAGAATTCAAGGAAGCTATCGGATGCACAATCGCCGACATCAAGGGCATTAGTCCATCCTTCTGTATGCACAAGATTCTAATGGAAGAGGACAGCAAGCCGACTGTGGAGCACCAGAGAAGGCTCAACCCCATTATGAAAGAGGTTGTTAAGAAGAAGATTCTGAAATTGCTAGATGCTGGGATCATATATCCTATCTTCGACAGTGCATGGGTGAGCCCTGTCCAATGTGTGCCCAAGAAAGGAGGGATGACAGTCGTGAAGAATTAGCATAATGAGTTGATACCAACAAGGACAGTGACTGGTTGTAGGGTGTGTATGGATTACAGAAAGCTAAACAAAGCAACAATAAAAGATCACTTTCCATTGCCGTTTATTGACCAAATGTTGGACAGACTGGCGGGTCATGAGTACTACTGTCTCCTGGATGGCTACTCGGGGTATAATCAGATAGCTATTGCACCTGAGGACCAGGAAAAGACAACCTTCACTTGCCCCTACGGGGCATTTGCGTTCAGACGAATGTCCTTTGGTCTTTGCAATGCGCCAACAACATTTCAAATGTGCATGATGGCCATCTTCTCTGGCATGGTGGAGCATAATGTGGAAGTCTTCATGGGCGATTTATCTGTATTTGGGGATTCCTTTGAGTTGTGTCTAGAGAATTTGATTCTGGTATTGAAACGCTGTATAGAGACGAATCTGATTCTAAACTGAGAAAAATGTCATTTCATGGTACAGGAAGGAATTATCCTTGGACACAAAGTCTCAGAAAAAGGATTGGAGGTTGACAAGGTAAAGCTGGAGATAATTGAGAAATTGCCACCACCTACGACTGCTAAAGGGGTGCGTAGTTTTTTAGGTCATGCGGGCTTTTCTAGATGATTTATCAAGGACTTCTCCAAAATTTGACGAAGACTGTTTAAAGGCTTTTGAGCTTTTGAAGACAAAACTAACATCAGCACTCGTAATTATAGTACCGGGTTGGTCTGTACCATTCGAATTGATGTGCGATGCTAGCGATTATGTAGTTGGGGCAGTTTTGGGTCAGCGCAAGGAAAAGATCTTTCATGCTATCTATTATGCCGGCAAGACCTTAACAGATGCTCAGCTAAACTACACCACCACCGAGAAAGAACTATTAGCGGTTGTATATGCTTTCGACAAATTTAGGTCATATCTTGTTGGAACAAAAGTTGTGGTTTATACGGATCATGCGACTATTAGATATCTGATTTCCAAGAAAGACGCAAAGCCTAGACTTATCAGATGGATTCTTCTTCTCCAAGAGTTTGATCTGGAAAATTCGAGACAAGAAGGGTTCAGAAAACCAAGTGGCAAATCATCTCTCTAGATTAGAAAATCTGGAGCAGGATAGGAAGGACGAGGCGGATATAAATGAGTATTTTCCCGATGAGCAGCTCTTCACTGTGACCTCAGAGATTCCTAGGTACGCTGACTTTGTCAATTATATAGTAAGTAATGTTCTCCCACCAGAGTTAACTCGCCAGCAAAAGAAGAAATTTTTCCATGAAGTGAAGAGTTACCTGTGGGATGAACCTTTCTTGTTCAGACAGTGTGCAGATCAGATAATTCGCAGATGCATCCTTCACAGTGAGACGTCCAGTATACTGCATGCATGCCATTCTTCTCTCTATGGAG
This sequence comes from Hedera helix, assembly GCA_947179155.2. Classification (NCBI taxonomy): domain Eukaryota; kingdom Viridiplantae; phylum Streptophyta; class Magnoliopsida; order Apiales; family Araliaceae; genus Hedera; species Hedera helix. Next base: position 5,345,927 of record OX359278.1, read on the forward strand.
GTCATTATGGGACGGAACGAACCGCATCTAAAGTACTTCAAGCAGGGTTTTATTGGCCGACTGTATTCAAAGATGTCCACCAGTTTGTAAAAAACTGTGATCGATGTCAACGAGTGGGTAACATTTCCAGACGAAATGAAATGCCTTTAAATTCAATTATGGAAGTGGAGATCTTTGATGTTTGGGGAATCGACTTCATGGGCCCATTTCCATCATCGTCTGGCAATCTGTATATTCTCTTGGCAGTTGATTACGTCTCAAAATGGGTAGAAACCAGTGCTCTACCATCCAACGATGCCAGAGTCGTCCTGAAATTCCTTCAACGGAACATCTTCACTAGATTTGGCACTCCTCGAGCAATCATCAGTGATGGAGGGAGCCATTTCTGTAACAGACTCTTCACAGCATTATTAGCCAAATATGGAGTAAAGCACAGAGTATCCACAGCCTACCACCCCCAGTCAAGTGGCCAAGCGGAAGTATCTAATCGGGATGTGAAGAGAATTCTAGAAAAGATGGTAAATCCGTCAAGAAAGGATTGGTCAATGAAACTTGACGATGCATTATGGGCATACAGGACAGCCTATAAGACTCTCATTGGCATGTTGCCTTTCCAGATGGTTTATGGTAAGACATGTCACCTCCCAGCGGAATTAGAGCACAAGGCTTACTGGGCCATCAAGAAGTTGAATTTCGATCTCTCAGCCGCAGGAGAGCAGCGACTACTCCAACTTAATAAGTTAGACGAATTTCCACTGCGAGCTTATGAGAATATAAAATTGTACAAGGAGAAAGTGAAACGATGGCATGATCGGAAAATTATCGAAAGGAAGTTCGAGCCGGGACAAACAGTATTGTTATTTAATTCTAGGCTTCGATTTTTCCCGGGCAAACTCAAGTCTCGATGGTCAGGACCATTCACAATCAAAACTGTCTATCTTCATGGCGCCATCGAAATTGTGGGAAAAGAGCATGAACAACCGTTCAAGGTCAATGGGCAGCGTCTGAAACATTATTGGGGATGCGACATTGATTGCCAACAGTCCTCAATTGCCCTCGAGGAGACAGAATGAACCGAAGAACAGTCGAGCTACAACTATAACTAAAGCGCTTGTTGGGAGGCACTCCACTTTTTGTCTAAATCTCCACTTGATTAATTTTTGAATTATGATATTGTTAATGTTTGAAATACTCTTGGAGATTTGAATTTTGTTTTTGTGATTTCTTTCAGGAGGAGTAGAGCTAAATTAGCATGCTGCATCACAGAAAAAAGAAAGCTCTCAGTTTTAGGCTGACTGGCAGGCGGCGCAGCTGCGCCGATTTTACACTACCCAGAGGCGCAGTTGCGCAGGGTAGCAGTGAGAAATTTTGAAACCAGGGGACAGCGCAGCTGCACAGCACGCCAGTTGCAGTTTTTAAGTTCTGTTTAAAACCCGATCGACTGACTTCCTCTCCACTTTAAAACATTTCGATTCCCTAATCCCTTCCAGAACAGAGCACAAGAGCTATCAAAGAATATCAAACCCTATTTTCCCTTACCCATTTCCTATCACACTTTTGCCCAATCAATTCCATCCATAGAATCCTCATTGCACACCATTGTCTCTCTCCTAGTCGAGCAAATAATCAGATTAAGGGTTGTGTGAAGCAAGTTTGGGGGTTCTTCAAGGTTGAGAACTGTGTTTTACAGAGAAACTACATCTAACCCTAGCATTTTCAAAATACCGAAGCACACTCGTACCCCATCTTCTTCGTCAGCTAGTAGTGATGCGGGGGGAGAAGGTGATGACAGAAACACTCTAGATGTATCCAGGTTTGTCAACCTTTCTGCATAACATTACTATTGGGACGTCATGATTACGAAGTCGTTTGTGTTAGAAAGGGGCCTCAAGCCTAGTTCTGCGGATGGAGGGCTGCTGCAGCAGATTAGGAGTCGTGGGTGGGTATTACTTGTGGAAACGCCCATAGAGGTACCGATGTCAATTGTGAGGGAGTTCTATGCTAATGCCCGAGAGACTCAGAATGGGATTTCATATGTGCGGGGCAAGCAAGTAGACTACTCCCCTCGAGCCATAAACGAACTATTCAGGATGTCGGCCCTGACCGATGAGGCAATTCGGTGGACGCAAGAACTGCGATTCCAAACTAACTTAGACACCCTGATGGAGGAGATGTGGAGGCCCGGTGCGGAATGGACGACTAGGCCTGGCACGAATCAAAAAGTGCATTTTCCTCATACGACTTTGAGCAGGTATGCCAAGGCTTGGTACAGTTTCATATGCGGAAGCATATTGCCCACGACCCACCATCAGGACGTGACTAAATAAAGGGCGGTGATTTTATATGGCATTTGCAAAGGTCAAAGTATGGATGTAGGATACATCATCCATCACTCCATGCTTAAGTTCGTGAGGGCCAATACTTCGGGTGGAATCCCGCATGCCTCCATTATTACACATTTATGTCGAGAAGCAGAGGTGGAGTGGGGCGAGGAGACCTCTCAGTTGCCGATGAGGGATATTGATCATACCGTCATTGAGAAGCTCACGGTCTGGAAGGGTATGAGATCGCATCCAAGGGATCTCGATTTTATTAAGGAAGAGGTTCCTGAGGAGCAGGGTATGGCAGCTGATGAGCCACAGGCCGGAGGGCTTCCTCCTGATTTTGTAGCTAGGCATGATAGAGAGATGTGTCGCTTGCAGAGGCGCATGAACGCTATGCACACGGACTTCAGATCATATACTGCCGATTTTTCAGCGGCATTGACTAGTGCATTCTCTCAGCTAGGCGCGAACACACAGTTCCCGACCTTCGGGCAAGGAGGCTTGTACCCACCGCCAGATACACCACCTGAGGCCTAGGGGAGTTTTCTCTCTCACCCTTATCACTAATGAGGACATTGTGACATTTAAGTTTGGGGGTATTGGGTGCATACATGTTTTGCTATGTCATATTTATTATTATATTTTGCTTGTCATTTAAATTAAGTTTATGTTTAGTTGCATTGCATTTAGTTTAATTTGTTAAAAAAAAAAAATTGCATCATATTTATTTCTCGTACTGCATTTAGATTAATTGCATCTTATTGCATGAATCCTTGCGTCTTGTTCGGTCGAAGTCATATTGGCCTATGATGATACTCGGTTTTGCTTGATCATGTAACGGGGTTGAAAATCGAGTCATAGTCTTAGTATCATGTTGATTTATGATTCCTAACTTGTTTGACTCTGATATAACCGGATAGCACTTTATGTGTAATTGTTTTGTTTGGTGTAATCTAAATATGTACATAATAGTCTTCTGGTGGAAATTTTTTGTTAAAACAATAGAAATTTGGTGAATGGGTTGTGGCGGCTATGGCAACATAGAAATCAAGTTTGGGAGTTAAGAGAGCTATAGCGTGAGATGGAGCGTTAAAACGCACTCACATAACATAAAAAAATATAAAAAATAAAATAAATAAATAAATAAATAAATAAATAAATAAAAATAAGAATAATAATAAACACGTTGGCTAGTTTAGTTCTGTGGCCGTTGATACTCGAGTTAATAGGCCCGTAGGGGTGTCTTTACACCTAGCGCCCTAAAGCCGACTGGTTTGGGAGTCGTTGGTCGAAAGCTTGCTACATGGGTATCTTCGAAGCCTAATAGGACTAGGCATTGCACAGCCGGGTGTAAACGCGAGAAAGAGCAAATAATGCCCTCGTGGTTGTATATAAAGTTGGTTAATTCCGAATAACCCTGATATTGGTTGATGTAAAGTCGTAGCTGACAGTTTTTCTGTTATCGTCTTTCTTGAGTTAGAACTGTGATTTTCCCTCTAAGAAGCGCATTATGACAATATTTGCATTATATCAACCTTAATGATAGCCAAGCACACTACACACTGTATCAGTAATAATAGGTTGTGGAATTGTCGATTGATATGACCTACTGACTGTTTCTTGGTTGGATGCTATGTTTATTGATCATTGCAACTCCTCTGAGGCTGCTCAATTAAGCTTTGTACTGACTGACGTGGATTCATAGGCATGTAGCGTAGACTGCATTTTTAGCTTAACTTGCATTTCAGATTTATTGTTTAGTTTACTTATTATGTAGCTTGAGGGCAAACAAAGGGTTAAGTTTGGGGGTATTTGATAAGTAGGTCTTATACCTACTATTTCGATACCAACTTGCTTTAACTTTCACTTGTTCTCATTAGTTTTTATTACTATTCATGCTTTTATGTCTCTTTTGTAGGTTTCATGCTCCATAGCTCATTATTGGCCTTTTCCATCTATTTGCGGCAAACTGGCGTGTTTTGGACTAGAACCTGTGCGGGGGGGGGGGGGGGGAAGAATTGCAGTTTTTAGGTCATAATGGTTCAATGCGGGAGCGATATGTGCGAAGATCGGGTGCAGCAGAAAACGGTGCATAGATTCCATAACTGGTGCACGGCGCAGCTGCACCCCAATCCTTCCTAAAAACTGCGCAGCTGCGCAGTTCCTCTGCTTGCGGTTTGACTGGTGCAAGGCGCAGCTGCGCCTGCGCCGCATTCCTTCATAAAAACTGCGCAGTTCCTCCGCTTGCTGTCTGCCTACTGTAAGGCGCAGCTGCGCCCCATCTCAGTACGAAAACGGCACAGCTGCGCCGGTCCTTCGCATCAAAATCCTGATATGACTTTTTTTAAACGGGCCAATTAAATGCTTCATGCTACAGTGATCGAAAGGAAGTGCCTGAAGCTCTATATAACAGTAGTATCAGTCTAAATCCAAGGATATAGAGAATAGCTAGGTCATAAGTAAGAGGAGAGAGCTCATTGTTCATTTTTATTCATTGTTTTCATTGTTCCCTCTTGTTCCTTGTGATTTATCTAGAGTAGTTAAGCTTAGGGCTGGGCTTTAGAAGTTTGAATCATTGTGTCAACCTTGGAACTCCGGATTTGAAGAAGAGAAACCGAGCTTTGCATTTCTTAACCTTTGTTATCTCTTTCTTTTCATTTGTAGCTCCAATGTATGAATATTTGTGGATGATGGTTGTTATTTCTATTATGAACTAACTTCTTTTATGGGATTATAATGAAACCTAGGGTTTAGTTCAATTTGTTATGATTCCTTGTTGTGGCTAAATGATTATGTATGGATTGTCTAATGTGGTTTAATTTAATTGTTTAATTGCTTGATCACAATTTACCATGTTAACTCACACAGAACCGAGATGGGGAGTGTGAGTTTAGAACCGACCATGTTAGCTTGTGTTCATGATTTCATATGACGTTGGATTGCATGATTAGTGCTAAGGATAGACATATACCGAAGCACCATACGTAGTCTTTTGAAAACTTGTGCTTAAACCCATTTTTCTCTAGGTCACATAGAGATATAGTGATTTAATTAACTTGGGTGTTCTTTCCCGTTCTGTTGCCCCTTGGGTCGGATCTGGGTTGGATATGGGTATGATGCAACGAGAGTTGGTCATGCTTTAGTTTCGTGTTTTCGACTAACAATCCGAGATAATCAGTTAGGTTTAACAGGAAGTAGCACAGTTGAATGACACCTTAGGTGAAGTTATAATCCCATGCCTCATTTGCCTGCTTAAATCGTTTGTTATTTAGTTGTCTTTAATTTTCACAACTTAGAGTTAATTCGCAATTCCTTAATTTACTTAACCACTGTTTAAAGAAACCGAAATAGTTATAAAACTGCTGCTTGATAGTGTAATAACGATTCATAGTCCTCGTGGGAACGATACTTTACTTATTCTATATTACTTGTTGACCACGTGCACTTGCGTGTAAGTGTTGATTTGTTATGCGTACGGTTTGACACCCAACAAGTTTTTGGCGCCGTTGCCGGGGACTTTGAGTAGTTTTTATTACTTTCATCGTCAGTTTAACTTAGATTGGTTTAGTTAAACAATCTTTTTTTACCTCATTTCTTTTTATCTATTTCTTTGGTTTCAGGTACTTGTGACTTGTGCATGCTAACTCGATCAAAGAAACGTAAGCTGTTGGCTCGCAATGACAACATTAATACACGAGTTCAACAAGTGATTGAGATTAGCTTTAACAGTCAAGAGGGAATTGAACAGCCAGAAATCATGGCTGGAGAACAAGAGGCACCCAAGCCATTAAGAGATTATGTAACGCCGTGAATAAATGAATTGCAAGCAAGTATCACAAGGCCGACAATCTCAGCCCTCTCCTTTGAAATTAAACCGAGTACCATTCAAATGGTGAAGAATTCAGTACAGTTTGGGGGAATGGCTAATGATGATCCGAATGATCACTTGCTAAGTTTTTTGGAGATTTGTGATACCTTTAAATTCAATGGAGTAACGGATGATGCAATGAGACTTAGACTCTTCCCATTTACACTGAGAGATAAGGCAAAGAGTTGGCTTCACTCATTACCTTCGGGGTCAATTACTACATGGGAAGATTTCGCGCAAATTTTTTTGAAGAAATTCTTTCCTCTTGCCAAGACCAATAAAATGAGAAACGACATTTCTATGTTTGCGCAACAACATGGAGAGTCATTATATGAAGCATGGGAGAGATTTAAAGAGTTGCTCAGAAGATGCCCGCATCATGCATTACCCCAATGGATGTAGATGAACACCTTTTACAGTGGTTTGAGTGGTAACACTCGGACTAGCATTGACGTAGCATCTGGAGGGGAATTTATTACAAAGAATTTTGATGAGGCATACGAGCTGCTTGAAACTATGGCTGCCAACAATTATCAATGGCCTACTTCTAGTCTAAATCAACCAAAAGTGGCCGGGGTTATAGAAGTAGATGTTATCACAACCTTAGCAGCTCAATTATCAGTAATGTCCAAGAAGATTGATGCTATTGCGGATAATAAAGTGCAGCAGGTGGCTTATGTTTGTGAGCTATGTGCAGGGAAACATCCTACAGAGCAATGTGCTATCAACTCGGAAGCAGGTGGCTTATTTTCTATTTTGTAATTAAATATGTAATTAAATAAATAACAATTAAATATGTGAACTATTTAAACGACTAATTAATTAAAATTAATTAAATAATTAAATAAATAACCGTATAATTAGTAATTTATTTAATTACATATTTAATTAATTAGTAAACATATTTAATTTTAATTAGTCATTTAATTTTAATTAGTCATTTATTTAATTACATATTATTTATTTAATTACAAAATAGAAAATAAACTTCACATAAAAAATATATATATATATATATATATATATATATATATATATATATATATATATAAGGGTCCTTTTTGCCTAATTAATACATCTTGGAGGGAGAGTTTTGCTAAAAAAAAGTTCGATGGTGAGTTTTGCAAAAATAATACAAACTGAAGGAAGAATTTTGCTAAAAATAAAGTTCGAGGGAGAGTTTTGCAAAATCGATACAAATTCGATGGACAGATTTGCAGTTTAGTCGTGTGTGTGTGTGTGTGTGTGTGTGTGTGTGATCAGATCATACATAAATAAAGCATGTTGACTATTGAGCTGAATATGAGGCCATGACAACTGATAGGTTTCTGGACTACTCCTATTATATATCGGTCTATTATGTAAATGTGAAAGCCATTAATTCAACAAAGAATAGCAATGGGGAACACTGTTAAAATTCTGCACTATCATTAAAGTCCACGTGATATTCAACATAGACGAGGAGGAAATTTCGGAGTGAATTAGTTTTCAATGGATAAACATCAATAGCAACAGTACTCTACTCCACCTCTTTTCTCTCTCTTCCCACGTTGCTTTCTCTCTCTCAAAAGAAACACGCAGTATCGACATATCGTCTAGTAGAGGAGTGATGAGGAGTTACTCACCTAATTAACACCTAACGGCCTCGCCAGGGACTGTACGTCTAGCAGCAATGGTGGCGGCTCTATCATATTCGTATGAACACTTACTTCAATTCCATCTTTACGAAACAAAAGTCATTTTCTGGAAAATGTACGTTCTAGTAGATAACACTCACATATTATTCCATATCTATATTTATGTGTATAATTTATGCGTTAAGTAGTTTCACAAATTTGGTAATTACTTTGAGATTTTTTATAATTATTTGCAATTTTTTTTTTTTTGTAATTACTTGTGAAATTTTGTCCCCACTAACTTAAGAGGCTGGATCCGCCCCTGTATGCCAGTAGGTTAATTGGAAGAGAGAGTGGGCGTGCTTAATATTCTCTTATACTGAGAATTACTGAGGGGATAGGGTCAAATAAAAATCACCACTTATAACTCGATCCAACAACAATTAATTAATAATATCTACTAAAAAGAATACTTGATTCTTAAAGTATTTGGTCAAATAATTTTTTAATAAATAAAGGAAAAATTGGCTTCACTTCACTCGCCAAAGTTTTAGGACAAAAATTGACGAATTAGGATTAAAAAAACTAATGACTTGAGCGAAAAATTTTAATTACTATTTCACCTTTCTATTTACAAATAATAAATTAATGACACTGTCGTTATTGAGTTCTATTACAGTGGTTCAGATAATTAATGACACTGTCGCTTTACATCAACATGGAGTTGGTTCAACTGGAGAAATTTGAAGTTGTTTGAAACAAATCGGAATTCAAATGAGCAAGTGTTTAAAAAAAGAATTAATTATGGAAGCTCCATGTTGCCTTTTGTTAGGATCATGTCATTTGGGCCAGGGTTCGGACTGGATCAGGTTATTTGGGCCCGGGTGTGGACTGGATCAAGTCATTTTGGTGGTTTGGGCCTTTAATTTGGCGCGTGAGTTCTAATTAGGATGAGATAAGGAAGCCCAATGGGGATTAGATTTATTAATTGATGATTGTACCCTTGTATAAATAGAGAGCTGCATGGAAGCGTTGGAGGGACTTACTTTTACTTTACTTACTACTCTTTGGATTCAGAACCATAATATTCCAGCATATTGGCTCTCTATTGTTCTTAAGGAAGATTGTAAACACGATTCTCGTACTAGTGAAATCATCTCTTTCTCCCGTGGTTTTTTCCCGATTTGGGTTTTCACGTTAAATTCCTGTGTTCTTACATTACTTTCTTTCGAATTATTTGTGTTTGGTGTTTAATTCCTCTCGTTGTTTCGTGATTTAAACGAGTGGTGTAAAATTTGGGGTTAACATTGGCGCTAGAAGGAGGGCGCGCAACGGCCACAGTAGTTTCAACTTTCAAATCACCAAATTATTTCTGGAATAATTTTTATGGCGGTTCAGTTATCCGACTGAAGGAGTATATTACATCCAAAAGCTAAGTTTCTCTCTTTTGTTAAACATTATAATATTTATGGTTATATGATACATGTACGTTGTTTAAGCTTAAATGTCTTAAGTTTTACTGTCAAAAGACTTTTTATTTGAAAAGGAAAAGTAGTGTTCTTTTTTCTCTCTCCTCCTATTTATTGTTCCCAGGAAGTTGAATGTCGACGTCGTTTGGAAAGAAGGTAGGAAGGGGTTGGGATGAACTAGTATTGATAGTTGGTTGTCGGGGAAGGTGTTCGGCAGGGAAGGGGTCAATTTCAGGTAGGGGATTTTCTAAAGGTTCTGATTGGTCAGAAATTAGTCGTTTGCCGGCTGACTTACTGGTTTGTCCTGGTGTTTGTTGATGGGGTTGGTCAGGTATTTTTTCTTTGTTCGGTTTGGGGGTTGGTTGCACGGATGGTTCGGGAGTTGGTGTTTTGGGTTGATCGGGCGTTTGGTGAGCCGTCTTTTGAGGTGGGGGTCTGGCTAAATCTGACTGAGATTTTGAAGAATATGAGGTTTTTGGTTTTTTAGCCTTCATATGTTTTTTGAGCTCCAACTCGTACATCTCAAAAACACTTCGCTTTTTGGATATTTCTGGGTCTTTTTCTTTTGGGGCCTCCGAGGAGGGGTCAGCTGAGATTGTTGAATGGCCTTTCCCCTTCGAAGTATCTGGGGGGTTTATTGTAGAAGATGGTGGGCTGGTATGCATGGTCTGGGGGGCAGACTCTGTGAAGAGGGTGGCTTGTTTGGCTCCTTTAGCCGGGGAGTTTTCTCCCGAAGTTGCCGAGGAAGAAGAGGTTCTCGGTCTTCAGATCAGGAGTTCGGCTGGAGGGTCGGATTCTTCCGAGGAGGTTGGAGAGGGTATAAAGATGGGTCCCTCCTGGGATTGTCCTTGAATGACCGGGGGTTGACCGGCGGTGTTCCCTTCCGAGTCACGAAAGAGCACTACTGCACAGAAAATGGATAAAGATTAAGGCGAGTAAATTAAAATGAAGTTAACATTTACAGATGGTTCGAGTACTTTCTTCCATGATTGAATAGCCGACTGGGGTCGTTAAGGAAGTTGGTAGACCAGAGGGTGGTCGGCATTGTAGATAGGAGCTTCTTGAGGTCGGCCTCTCGGACGTCCTCGATGTGATCAAAACCTAGAGACGATCTGCTCGGTTCTCCCCATGGTTGAAGCAGTATGGTGTCGGTTCCTCAGAGGAAGAACCAAGATGAATGCCATCCTTTGTTGTTGTGTGGGGTTGCCATCCAGACCTTTCGATTGGAGTATCGGGTCAAGACCTTGAAACCCTTTTCCTTTGAATTGATGAGCTTGAAGTAGCTCAGAAACAAATCCAGGGCTGGTATTACGTTCTGGTCTTTATAGTGGGCAATAAAGCAGATTAGGTGGATGTAAGAGTTGGGAACCAGTTGGGAGAACCCGATCCCTATAAACCCTAGAAATTCAGTAATGAAGGGATGAAAAGGAAATCGGACGCCATGTTTAAGAGTCCAGGTAGGGACCCCTATCCAGCCTCCCTCGAGCTGCCAGTACATTTTTTCATGAGGTCTGGGGACTCGGAGCTCGTACTGGAGGGGAATCTGGTAGTCACGGCGGATTAATTCAAGTTGAGTAGGGGTTATGGAGAAATGGTTGTTTGCTACCGGGGCATCCTTGTATGTTTGACGGATGACGTTTTCTCTCTTCCTATCGAACGTAGGCGACGGATTATTTGGGGCTTGGGAAGAAGAAGCTTGACCTTGGGCTGCCATAGATTCCGAGGAGAGAAGTATTTCGGGGATTTTTTCTAAGACAAAGAAAGCGAAAGAATTGGGGATTTCAGAAAAGAAGTAGTGCGTCAGGAAGGAGACTTCTGGGGTTTCTATTGATAAAAATGGGGCGCGCGAAGTTCAACAGGCGATAGTTTTTGGGGAACGTAATGGGGTAATGATGGTTGTGTGCCAGACGTGGGGGTTAAGTGCTGTTTGGATGTGGCCAGTTACGAGGGAAATAAGGATGTTTGAATTACTCTTCTATTTAAGGCTCTTAAAAGTAGAAGAGTGGGGGGCAATGTTGGGATCATGTCATTTGGGCCCTGGTTCGGATTGGATCAGGTTATTTGGGCCCGGGTGTGGACTGAATCAAGTCATTTCGGTGGTTTGGGCCTTTAATTTGGCACGTGAGTTCTAATTAGGATGAGATAAGGAAGCCCAATGGAGATTGGATTTATTAATTGATGATTGTACCCTTGTATAAATAGAGAGCTGCATGGAAGCGTTGGAAGGACTTACTTTTACTTTACTTACTACTCTTTGGATTCAGAACCATAATATTCTAGCATATTGGCTCTCTATTGTTCTTAAGGAAGATTGTAAACACGATTCTCGTACTAGTGAAATCATCTATTTTTCCCGTGGTTTTTTCCCGATTTGAATTTTCACGTTAAATTCCTGTGTTCTTACATTACTTTCTTTCGAATTATTTATGTTTGGCATTTAATTCCTCTTGTTGTTTCGTGATTTAAACGAGTGGTGTAAAATTTGGCGTTAACACCTTTGTTAGGCATTTCACAAAATATATACATTGCAGGCACAATTATATACTTTCTTGCTGAATCACAAAGCATTTTTTTTAAGTTTGGTACATTGATCATGAATTATGTTCTGGAATCAATTTCTTGATCATTTAGACAATCAAAATGTTTATACGACACTTCCTCAGTTTTAAGAAAAAAGTCTCATTTGTAAAATTTACAAATACTGAGAATGTATTTTTGTTTCATATTTACTCCTTAAAATAATAACTTGTTAGTTTAGTAGTGATGATATGATAATAAAATTATAAAGACAAATTTGAGTATGTTGTGTCATTTATAGTATTGTCAATAAAAATAGTAACTCTTATTGTGGAACAAAATTATTTTTTAAAGGGTTAAATGTACTTTAGTTACACCAAATTTCATCATATTCACAATTCGCCCCCAAACTAATTAGGCTTGTATATCCGTTATATCAAGTACTTAATTTCACACAATATAGCCCCCAAAGCAAATTTTCGGCGAAAATTGGCGGGAAAACCCGACCCAAATGACAATCTGGTCGAACCCTAATGAGTTTATACGGTTTGATCGTATTTAGGGGACGAATTGTGAGAAGAGTGAAACTTGGTGTAAGAGATGTGTAGGATAAACTTATTTTCAAATGAAAAATTGAAATAAATTTATTTTTCAAATGCAATTTTGAAATAAATTTATTTTCAAATACAAAATTAAAATAAATTTATTTTTAAATGCAAAATAAATAATACATTATAGTTACTATTCGAATATTAAAAGCAACCTATTATATTAAAACATAAGAACACATATTGCATAGAATAGAAAACATGAATTTATTTAGTAGAATAAAAAAAAATTACACCTAATAATGTTTAACAAAAAATAAATAATAAAATAATAAAAATGCCAAACAACGTCTCATATGTATCAAAATAAATTATCACATTATATTTTAAACTTTTATATATTAAAAAGAATATATAACAAATGGTGTATTATTTAAATTATAATTTACAAAACAAAAAAAAATAACATAACATACAAAATAATTAACGTATATGCAAAATTGAAATAAACTTATTTTCAAATGAAAAACTAAAATAAATTTATTTTCAAATGCAAAATTGAAATAAATTTAATTTTCAAATGCAAAATAAATAATACATTATAGTTAATACTCAAATATTAAAAACAACTTATTATATTAAAACATGAGAACACATCTTGCGTAGAATAGAAAACGTGAATTTATTTAGTATAATAAAAAATAAAATTTATACCAAATAATGTTTAACAAAAAATAAACAAAAAAAAAAGGCTAATTAACACCGTATATGTGTCAAAAAAATATCATAACGTATAGAATAACAAAGTGTGTATTATTTAAATTATAATTTACAAAATAAAGAAAAAAAATAACATAACATACAAAATAATTAACTTATATGCAAAATTGAAATAAACTTATTTTCAAATGAAAATTTGAAATAAATTTATTTTCAAATGCAAATTTGAAATAAATTTATTTTAAAAAAAATAAAATTTATTTCAAATAATGTTTAACAAAAAATAAAAAATAAAAATGCTAATTAGTACCGTATATCTATCAAAATAAATTATCATATTTTTATGTTAAACTTTAATAAATTAAAAGGAATATATAACAAAGGCTGTATCTATTTAAGTTATAATTTAGAAATCAAAGAAAAAATAACATAACTTTAAAATACAGAATAATTTATTTATATGCAAAATTAAAATAAATTTATTTTCAAATAAAAAATTATCAAATGAAAAATAAATAATACATTATTGTTAATATCTTAATATTAAAAGCAAACTATTACATTAAAACATAAAAACACATTCTGCGTAGAATAGAAAATGATAATTTATTTAGTATAACAAAAAATAAAAAATTTAAAAAAATAAAAATTATACCAAATAATGTTTAACAAAAAATAAAAAAATAAAAATGCTAATTAATACTGTATATGTATCCAAATAAATTATCACATTTAAATTTAAACCTTTATAAATTAAAAAGAATATATAACAAATAGTGTATTTATTTATATTATAATTTAGAAAACGATGAAAAACGTGAATTTATTTAGTATAATAAAAAAACATAGCAATATTTATTCTTTGTTCTTTATCTAAATAATTATTTAAATATAGATAAAATAAATAAAAAAATCACTACTATTATTTGGTTCTATTAACAAAAAAAATAAGTTTAATATTTTTATTTTAAAATTAAATTTAAGATTTTGTGAAATTTTTTGGGTTAAATACACTTTAATTACTCTAAATTTCACTTTTCTTATAATTTGATCTTCAAATTAAAGTTAAATCGTATTTTAATACGGTCAAAAGATGATTTGTCTCATGAAGCACAAGTCGTGTATTTCAATCTTATAAGTATTTCTAACGTTATCTGTGCAGCTCAGAAGTCAGAACCATGTGTGCGTTGACCATGTTAAAAAATAGGAATGATGTTAAAGAGGAGCAAATGATCAACGACTTTTAAGGCGAATTGATACGATATGCAGCTCAATACCCGTGCTTTGCACGGGTAAGAAAGCTAGTGAGAAAGAAATAGGCACACCAACAGGTCATCCTCATGCCACTAGACAGCCTGTGTGATACCATCTGGCGTAAACAAGAGTGCTCGAACGTGCATCCGTTATCAACGGATCCGGTTGCTATGGAGTTGGCATGCCCAGACCATCGGTCGGTGAGGGGGTCGGGGCGGCGACACGCAAGGCTTGGGAGAAATGAACGGCGCCGATCGCGAGAGCCATGGATTTGAAAATTTTCTCCCCGCCCAATTTCTTCCTGATCGCGCCATTCATTTGTTCCGCCCACCACGTGTCGCCGCCCGACCCCTCCTACCGACCGATGGTCGGTCGTGCCAACTTTACAGTAGCCGGATCCGTTATCAACACTCCCAATTCCAAAATTAGAGAGGTTGACTTCTAAAATCAATCTGTAATTTACGCCGATTTTTTAATTGTCAGTTACGTGAACTAATATTAGTGATAATCTTTTTAAATGAATTTGTAATAAATAATACCCTCTTACAATTTTATTCAATTACATATGTTGAAATATTTCGCAATTATGAGTCGGCACAAACTTATCACAATGGCGTAGCACAAATCCAATTTATTTAATTTTGGTCCAAACAAAATACAAATATTATATTCAAACTAATACTTTCAAAACCTAATAATGATGGGAGATACATGTATTTATTTACAAAACTCAAGTTGCAAATTGTGCAAAGTAGACAAAGAACATTTGCTAATAAATAAATAGCATTAAGCACCTTTCCGGTCGAGCGTTGGCGTCACTTGAATACAGTTTTGTATGCAAAGCATTGAGAAAGTCTCTCCGAAAGTCTCTCCTCAAGTCTTTTTAATTTCAAAGATGATTGTTCCAGCTTTGCCTTACGTTCCTCTAATTCTGCAGATACTGCAGCAATTTCGTTGCGTAGTCCAGTAAGTATGTGATCAGAATCTTCGTCCATTATGTCTTGATGATCAATATTATCTATTGCCTTGGCCTCGCCTATTTCAATAACCTTTGTATTGCAGAGTTCTCCAACCTTGGTGGATTTTCCTTGTAAATAATCCATTACCTAAAAGTAGAGACTAATGAAGTCGAGACATTTTCTTTTCTATTCTCTTTTAAATATCATTCAGAATTGAAAAACCCCAAAATTTAAATTAAAGTGAGAATACCCTCTCTCTCTCTCTCTCTCTCTCTCTCTCTCTCTCTCTCTCTCTCTCTCTATATATATATATATATATATATATATATATATATATATATATATATGTATATCATTGTGTTTGGATCTTAAAATTAGTTGAGGGATCAGATCAATTAAGAAAGAGGATAATCAAATGTTTCACATATATAATCTAGTTAACAGTTATGACAATGTATTGAATAATTAATAAATAAAATCAAGGTAGATGATGTTAAGTATGAATGCAAATACGAGAATATAGACAATACCTCCCACATAACACAGCCAACATGAGAAACCAACTGACATTTTGCACAATAATAAGTCGGATCTTTCAAATCTCGTTTTCCCTCGCAGCAGTCACAGTAAAAACTGACTTTCTCACCTTCATTACGGTCGCCTTCATCTCGGTCGCCTTCATCAGGGTCTCCTTCATCACGGTCGCCTTCATCACTGTCGCCTTTGATGGGAGCATGGGTGAGAGTAAGGGGATGTCGGTGCCATTTAGTTTTTACAGTAGGCGGTAATAGAGGGAGACAATGGTCATGGACATAAAATTTGCACCGCAGGCAACGGAAGCCCGCATGGATATTTTGAGTACATTTGCTACATTTAGATTGGTAGTCTATGTTATCATAATAAGCGAGAGGGTGCTGGTGGAGTTCAGACATGTAAATCATGGGATATACAATTGGTGAAGCACATCTGAGGTGCAAGTAAAACCCACACAAATTACATCCGTAATAAAATAATGAATCATATGCAAACAGACATGCACTGCAGGGAAAGTATAGAGGTAAATATGAGAGGATAAGCGGGTGCTGCGGGTGGAAGGGGTGTTGGATCACATGAGGTAATTCAGCACATGATTTGTTTAAAAACATTTTGCAACTTACGCAATAATAGGCAGACTTTTCCAAGCGTTGATTGCATCCAACGCAATATCTGAAGCCATAATGAGTTACATGAATGTTGCAATGAATCAAGGGATGGGAGTGGCCGTTGTCTTTCTGCTCACCAACGGGTTTGTAGTTTGTGGTAGTGCAAGGGGTCAACAAAGCACAAGGGATGTCCATTTTTATCGAACAATCCGAACACTTGAAATATAAACGAGAATTAGGTTGTTGACAAAAATCACATAGGCCATGTGCAATACTCCTGATACGAAATGTGAGAGTGCAATCTGGGTGAAGGGGATGCTGCGTTATGTTTTGCGGGAGATCAGCACATGATTCGTGGAGTAATACACGGCATTCAAGGCAAACATAGATGAGGGTGGAATAATCGAATGAATGAAAACAACCACCACATGGAAAATCAAGTGTGTTGCAATCAACTATTTTTCTTTCGCAAACAATTAGGGGATGTGGGTGGAGGAGTTTTCGGTGTTTGGCAGGTAATCTTGTGGTTGGAAATAGCATCGCACATTTAGTATCTATGTAAAATTCACACTCGGAACACCCGTACACGAAGTCAAAGCACCATTTCTCGCAAGCACAGCAAACGATATATGTCACACCCTTCCTCCGGGGTGGGTCATCAAGTAAGGTGAGGGAGTGTTGCTGATGGAAGGGGTGTTTCAGCTTTCTAGGTAATTCTGCGCACGATTTGTGCATGTGGAATGTACATCTCTCGCATGACAAATACTCTTCATTGGTCGAGATATATGAACGACACACGACACATAGTGGAGTGCGGTCGTGGTCATCTATATAATAGTAAAAAAACAATTCATGTTTGTGGCTGAAATGATGAACGGACTCATCTCTCTGTTTCTGTTTATGTCGAGTATTAGGCATAGCTATCTATCTTGATCCACAAATTCTGTTATATATGTATATAGAGTGACTTCATATATAGGTACGTAACAGCACAAAAAAACTCCACTTCTTTTTGGGTCAGTTAGCTACCAATTATACATAATTATAATTTAAGGAAAATATTTGTTTATTAGTCAAATGTTAGAACAAAAATATTACACGAAAGTATAAGGTACAATTCTGTATTTTAGTCATAATTAGTTACCTTTGTGCTTTTGCTTTTGCCTTTGCCTTTGCCTTTGCCTTTGCCTTTTCTTTTCATGGAGCTACATACGTGTATTTTTTGATTTGTGTTTTCGCTTTTGCTTTTGCTTTGCATGGGACTATGGACAAACCTTTTTGCATTTGCTTTTGTTTTTGCTTCGCATGGGGCGACATACCTTTTTCTTTTTCTTTTTGCTTTTGCTTTTGCTTTTGCTTTTTCTTTGCATGGGGCTACACACATGTACGGCAATACACTTCCAAAACATTTTTTGATTATATATATATATATATATATATATATCCGTAACAATTATAATTGGGACAAGCCTTTTTGCTTTCCAAGACGCTGCGCATTAATTTACTTATTTTGATTTGTTTTTCTTTTTCTAGTTCAGTTCTTACGTTAAAGGCTCAAGGAAAACCTGTTGGACAAAAGCAAGCGGTAACTTGGTTTAAAGGCATGATATTTATTTTAACTTATAATTACACTAATAATAACTCAAATATTAGTATACCTTTTTTTTTTTTTTTATAATGTAGAGTATCCTAACCGCAGTCGGACTAAGTCTCCCCACCCCGGGCCAGACTTTGCGCACAGGCTCTGCCTAAGACATGGCTTCGCCCTAAAACGTGCGACTCGTGACCCCGTTACCTGTTAAGGCATAACTATTGTTGCTAGTGGGACTCGAACCCAGGATATCCGAGTTTACGGCTCGTCCCAGGACTAAGCTTAAACCACTGCGCCAATAGCCGGGGTTTTAGTATACTTGAGGAATATTCAATTTATCTTTTTACGTTATTCAAGTTATGCATATTTTGTTGCAATCTTGCATGTTATACATATATATACACACACACGCACTTATGAAGATGTGCCATCTTTCAATTTATATTATGTGAGAGCATCAACTACCATGTGAGATATCTATTATCGCTATATCCTCTTACAGACGTAATACTGAAAAGAAAAAAATAATTTGGCAGGATCCTTATGTCAACAGAACTACAGAAGTCTCAGTATGCTTGTGAGATATCTATATATTAATTAAAAAACAATTCGTGTTTGTGGACTCCTCTCCCTGTTTCTTTTGAGTATTAGGCATCTCTATCTATCTTGATCCACTATTCTCCACCCTGTTGTTATATCTGAATATATATGTATCGAGAGTGAGAGAAAGAGAGTTCACATGTATGTAATAACTCAAATATAAGTATACTCGAGGAATCTTCAAGTTACCTTTCAAGTCAGAACATTGAACGTTTATGTCCTTTATTATTGTAATTTGTATGTTTCGAACCTAAGACCTAAAGGCTACAATACCTCATGAAATATGTCAAATCTTCATATAATTCCCGATAAGCACTATACAATCCCTTAATGGATATATTTTATCAGTTCTTAAATATAATTAATCAATCTTAACTTTGAATTTTTAAAATCGTAAGTTGACTTTCAAGAAGTCGATAATGGTCTTATAATTGCAGTGAAAGAAATACTCATATTTTAAATTATAAGATTATTATTGATTTATGAAAGTTAATTTGTATAAGTATAAATATAAATATTTGCTTTTGAATCTTCTCTACACTACTTGTGGTATTATACATTTTCTTGATTGGCAAAAAAAAATAAAATACATTTAAACGTACCCAAAGAAATACGAATATATATATGACAAGTCAGAAAAGTTAGATTGAGCCAACAACGGAAGTACAATTCACATAAATTTATAAAGAGAACCTAACGCGTGCCATCTTTCAATTAACAATGTGAGAGCTTCAACTCCGTGTAAAGACACAAGGTTAATTCGGCAGGATCTTTACATCAATAAGAGTGTCAGCAAGATTCCTAGTTGTTAAAAATCCAAAATTGTTATACATCTAATAAAAGTCGTTGTTATTACTAATTCCTTAGCTATACTATGTAATTATAGAATTTAAGTTCCACTTAATACAACAAGGGTTATGTAGTTGTATTTACTAATTAAGAACATTAGTACCTTAATCTTGTTCTCTCTCCAAAATGCTTGCATGGTATCTATCTTATCTTTGTTTATTTTATACTCACTCTGTCAAATCATAAGATTAATATTTATTTTTTAAAAGTCAATTTAAAATATTTTTAAATTTAAAATAGAAATGATTCATTTAATTAAGTTTTAAAAATAATAAATCTTATATCTAATAGTTTTTTTTACATAGTTTGTGATATACATAATGATAATTATATAAACAAAATATATTCATATCAATTTAAAATTTAAAGATCTTTAAGATTAATTTTTATAAAATTAATATTAATTAATCTTATAATTTAGAACAACGAAATAGTATCTTATACCCCCATCCAACCACATAATATATCAGGTCATGTCCTAAATATATATCTTTGTGCTTATATATGCCCAGTGATATTTGAATAAAGATATTCATCTATAAATGTGTGACTTTTTCTATAATTGTACTTTTTGTAATTTTTGGAATTCGGTTAGAGTGAAGTTATCACATTACATATCACCATAAATTTTTATAACTTTTTACTGCATTGACTATAATAAATATTGCATTTATACTGGCTTGGAAATACAACATTTGCCATAACAAATCCAATAAGAAATATATAAAACTTCATAAGCTGAACAGCAGCACTTCTTTCCCTCCAACTTCATTAGATCTTTAAAGTGGTTAATTAGTGTTCTTATACATAAATCTCAAACAGTATGTAAGTTGCTAGGTAGATATATCCCAATATATATACTGCTACTAGTCGGGCTGAAAGGTTTTCCCTTTAAATTATTTAAACTAGTATGCGGAGGCTGTATATATAATTATCAAAAATTATGATTATATAAAAATAAAGAATATACATTTTTTATGTTTATGAAAACAAATAAAAATAATTATTCAAAGAAACAATAGTAAAAGATAGATGAAAGGGAAAGGTGAAGATGTTTATGAAGGTCTTATATGGAAGAGCTGAATTTTCTATGAAAAAAATTAGAAACTCCATAACAATATGTAAGATTAAATAACATGTATGCTTACACCAATTTACACAAAAACGAGAACTAAAAGATATACCTTTTGAAACGTGTTACTTTTGATGCGGAAGAATCTCAAACTCAAACTCAAACGACGTCTCTGAAACTGCAATCCTTTTTGGATGAGAAAGGAGAACAAATTCACGATCCGAAACAATTAGAAATTCACCTTGCAATGCTTGGAGCAACTATAATTAACTAGAGTGATCTTTAATGAAATTTATAGCAATATTATTTGTAAAATGAAAGATTATAAGGTAGTGTAATGTTAACGACATGCTATATATATATATTAGCCAATACAGACGTTACCTTTTCTATTTTTTCTTTTTCTGAACATTAGAAAACAACACAATGTGCTTAATTAGAAACTTCAAAAAGAAACAATGATAATATAAAATATATATAAGTAAAACAATAGCCTATAAAACAAATAATCATTATGTGTTTATAGTCCACGTGTACCCTTAAATATAAAATTTGTTAGTTTTGTACTAATGACATAATATATATATATATATATATATATATTACACCAAGCTATATATTACTATATTAGCCAAAATTTGAACCGCCTGTCTCCCTTACTTGGCTGTCTGAAAGCATGGTATTTCTTTTAAATTAATTACAAGAATAACAACTCCAAATCCATACACCTACTGAAGCTTCATTATCTTTATAATCCGGTGATTGTGTCCATTGAGATGCAAGTTATATTGGCGCAGCATGAATAGATAAAAAAAAAATTGTTTTTAATAAACTTAAAACTTAATATTTGTACATGACTTACAATAAAAGGTCAATTAGGTCTTTTAAGTGTATATATATCGTTTATAGTGACTTCAACTTTCCTTATTTTTTCTTTTCCAGCACACACCAATTATGTGCTTTTAATTTTATGTATTTTACGGATATTTAAGTTTTTTTTTTGAAAAAAAATAATTAATGTGGACAATTAAATCTTTTAAGAGTATATATCTTTTATATTGGTACCAATATTATTAAAAAAAATCTTCAACCATCATGTGCTTAAAAATTTATGTGTTTTCATAGATATTAATAAGTAAAATTACTCAACATGCTTTTATTCGGATCAATTATTACATACCGATAGTCAAAAGGCTGTATAACTACAAATTTAAAAATATTTGAACCAGTACTAAGACTTGAAACATATAGCCGTTACTTTTTTAAAACGCATGGTATTTCTTTACAGCTACAACACTAACAATTAAGCAACATCTTACACAAACTTCCTCAGGCTGTCAGGCTGGCTTCAAGTTATCTTTCCTGTTGGATGCTTTTGTGTATCCCCTTGAGATATATAAGTTTTGTAGATGCAATATGTTGAGCACGTCTCTCAGATATTCGAATTTTGTTGAAAATAATTCTTTAATTCCAGGGGTCTTTAAAAACTTAAAAGTTTTTATAGAGACATTATTTGTTCTTGAATTTAATAAATTGCCAAAAAAAAATCACTGTAAAATTCTAACTTACTCGAATATATTGTTGTGATATTTATTTTAAGCCAACCTGTGAACTTTTCTACCTTTAGGTTATTAACAAAAGTAATTTTACGATACTGGTTGTATATTAGGGTTCCTGGAGTAACGAACAAGAATTGAATCACAGGCATGAAGAATTGATTTTTGGGAGGAATACAATATCAAATTATCAAAATAAGAAGAAAAACATACATTATCATTATGTGTTTCTTCAGGCCCTATATGTAGGCAAAATATAATGAAAAGAAAAAAGAAGAAAGGTGCGTGCATACAAAGGAAAACACTTCAATTTACATTTATATTGCTGATTTATTTTTGTATGAATTTTGTTATGTTTGTGTAGGCACGGAAATTGCATACCTTACTAGGGTTAGGGTTCGTAGTTATGGTGGAGACGAGAAATCCGCAAAAGATACAGAATCGGTTGAAAGATTGGAGAGGGGAGAAGAACCGGTGAGCAACTACCAAAGTAACACGTGACAAAACTCTAAGGATCATGGCGTAACCGCTGGTGTCCGAGAGCCGTGACAAGTGTTTCGAGTGAATTCAAGACAGGCAAGCCAATACTTTCGTTCACTCGATTCAGAGTCGATCACAAGTTCTCAATTCTTTCCAACTTATTCCTTGTTGAGAGAGAGAGTGAGAGAGAGCGTTTAGATGGCTAGAGTTTTCAAAGTGTTAAAAGTCCTTTTACTTATCAAGTGAAGGGGTATTTATAGGGTCATGTCATGTGTCAGACACATGTCAGAAGGAGAAAATCCAAAAATACCCTTAATGACAGGAAAATTCCTAAAATATCACCGGTTATCCGGATAATGCCCAAATCGTTCAATTCTTCTAGTCACCAATCCAATCCCTCAACCGATTCCCAATAAAAGTTGTTCTCATGGGCCTTCTATCTCGGGACCCATGACAACACTTTTTAAATTATACCTTTAAGTTCGAATAAATCAATTTCATTGTCAAAGAAAAACATCACGGAACAGGAAAAGACCACCCCAAGGGAGTCCACCCTAGGGGAGTGAACCCTAGGGGGCGAACCCTAGGGGATCTCGTTCCGTCTTTGTTCGTTCGTTGTCCGTTTGTTCGTTATTTATTATTCGTTATTCGTTAGTTTTTGTTTTAGTTCATTCAATGTGAACCTTAATTTTATTCATGGGCTCACAGTTTGTTAGTAGATTACTAATTAATTTGTTCTTGTATAAATTTAGATTACTAATTAAGGAGCTATTTGATAGCCTATTTTTGGCCTTACTTCTTTTTCATACAAAAGATAAGTTGTTTGATAAAAAATTGCGCAACTTCTTTTTTTTTTTTTTAAAAAAGAAAAAAAAAAGATTGAGGCAACACTTTTTTAGAAAAGGAGACTTCTCATTACTCTTTTACCCTCGATAAACTAATTTTATTTTTTTAATTATTTACTTCACTTCTCTCACTATACCACTCAGCACCGCCCACTCCTTCTGATCATCGGCGCATCGTAGGACATCAAATATTTTTTTCATCTAATTTAGCCAAGCTTCCGCCTTGAGTAGGTCCGGCTTCCCGAAAAATTCAGGTGGTCTCAACTTCTTAAACTGCTTAGCAATGACCATCCTCGAATTACCAACATTTCCAAAGGTAAGAGCTCCCCTCGCCATATTTTGCATGAATCGCATGAAGTTTCTAAAAAAATCATCATAATTTACATGGTCACCCGCGTTATTTTCCAAAGCTACAGGAGGATTATTCGTAACTTCCTAGTTCTCAACCACATTTGCCTCGGGCATTATATAGTTCATTCCCTGATTTTCGGATGTCATTTTTAACTACAGTCACAAAATAAAGGTTAGTTAAGCAACTAACTAGTCACTTCTTGTCCCTACATTCAAACCGACTCATTAGATAAATCTAATTTTAGATAGGACACACTAGTGACTGATTCTATTCGTCTCTCCCCTCCTAGTTCTAACCGCAGATCTCTATTAAAAGTCATATATCTAAGTTTTGATACCAATTGTGACGCCCCCAAATTCGGGCCTACACAACCCAAATTGAGTCGTCTACACAACAACTATTACATTGCAGTACATATACAACAATATAGTACTCAAATAATACACAACTAAGTCTTCACTATTATTGTCACACTATTTTACAACGTGTGAAAACTATTATAGTTATCACTCGGACATTCACTTCATTCCCCAGCTAGTCTCAGCTACTCTCTCATCCCCTGTTGAAGATCAATGGAATAAAAAAAGTGAACTCAAATAGCCCAGTAAGGAATATCATGACTAAGATAACGATGAGTAAATTATCATTAGCCTTCAATAGTTAAGTTCTTGATTGAATATAAAAGACAACAAGTTTTAAATCAAATACAATAAACAACAAGTTTTAGATCTACAACTGCAGTGAAATAAGCAATCCATTAGGAGAATAAAATAGATCATGATGTCTAAAATCTTCTCCTGTATAAAAATTCATCATCAAACTTTTATCAACTGTAACACCTGTGACGCCCCCAAATCTGAGTTTCATAATCTCGTGTTTAATGCTCACAATCCAAAACATATTAACAAATAAATACACAGTCTGCATTTAAACTTCGCGGAATAATACATAAAGGTTCCTTACAAAAAAGACTACAATCCCAATGTCTTCTAACATTAACATAAACAGTACATATCTTAAGAGATTACAAAAAATTTACAACTGTAATTACATATTAAACAATTAATCTATCTAACATGCAATAATCTAATCTAAGTTTTGGCTTTTCACTTGCCCTTGTCCTTCTTGGAGCATTCAGGCTTAGCTGAAAAATGGTTCATGATATAGCAAGGGTGAGCAACTAGCTTGCTCAACAAGTTTAAGAACAGTAAGTATAAGATTTGATATATTATGAGTGAGAGAGAATAACTTCAAATTTTACAACAATATATAACAATTGTGAAAGAACAAGAATCAAATTTCAATAAAAAGAAATAATTGAGTCTTTACTGCTGAGTGACATACTACTTAAGGTAAATCATATATATATATATATATATATATATATATATATATATATATATATATATATATATCTGACACCTTGATTGTTTGGTACTTGAGGGGATCAGCCTCTTGTACCCCCTATATATGCATAATATTCAGACATCTTGCGCGAAGGTCGATTTTTTGAAATATAATCCCCTTATTTAGGATTATTCGTTCTCAGTCTTATTATAAGAATCTGCACCAACCAATGGTTTGGATAAGCTTTTAAAAGTATTCAAATTATTGAATTTATACATGCAGTGTCTAGCCGAAACAATTAGTTTAGACAATATTCTTAAACAGTTCATGACTCAAAGAACTATAAAGTTTCAAATGCACTATGTGCGAATTCATAAATAATATGGATGTGGATTAATTTTCAATAATTAAACCACTTAAACTCTTGTAAAAATAAATACAAGTTCAGGTATAGGAAACTTGCTCAATATAAATTTGAGTAAGATTAGGAAACTTGTCTCGATTGTTGATTACCACTAGCCAATACAATTTACTGTCATTTGAACATACCTAACAATTTATCAAGTTGATCTTTCAATTAGTATCATATCTATATTAATATAATAGTTGTAGACACCCAAATTTTACACTTTTGTACTAACCCTGACAGGAGGGCAAATTCACCACTTTACCCGAATTACGAAAAGGAAGGTGGACCCCAACACGAAGCCACCCCAACGACTTACGGTCAAAGCCGCCACAACGAACAACGAGCATCAGGTTACTCGAGGCAAGGCAAACAGCTGATCCAGAAAAACCTGATTTGATCACAAAAGACTAATGACCACTACGCTTACGATAGTCGGGGGTCTCGCTCACCGGTGAGCGAGCGGCTGCACAGCTCGCCGGTGAGCTGGCTCGAGGAAACAACACGGCAGCCGAGGTTTCAACGCGGACGGCCACAGCAGGCAGCCGCAGATGCACCTGCGGCTGCTTCCAGTCAGCTATACAACGCCATTGTTGCTACCGAGAGCGGGAAGAAGAAAGAAAATGGAGGAAATGTGGAGAGAGAATGCGAGATTTTAGAGAGAGAAACCCACGGGTTTGTTCCAAAAAGTGAGATTTCTTCATCCTTTGTACAATCTTTGTATCCTATTTTGATTTTCAAGTGTTAAAGCGTCTATTTCATCATTTGGAATGTGAAAAATCAGAGTTTCATAGCTTCGTTGTGTCTTATCTAGCAAATGTTGTAGATCTAGTTTTATTTCGTTCTTATTGTGTTTGTTAGGTGGATCTACTGTAGATCCAAATATTTGGTGCATTGCTATTTAAATAGTTTGATTTTGTGTATTTTGAAGTTAGATCCAATGTAGTCAATATATGTTATAGATATGTGGATTAGGGACGGTTATGGAGGATTTATTGCGGATGGAATCTCCTCCTAACCTCCCGATGATATCCTTTTAATTTATTTTATAGCTTTTACGTATGTAGCAATCGCGATGCGCCTTTATGTAAATATGTAAATTTTTTGGCCTTAAAACGACATCGAGTCGAAAATCGGGTTTAAGGCCCCGTGATAGTGAAATGTGCGATTATGGGCGTTTGGGGTTATTTGGATGGCTCACATGCCCATGAATAGCCTCAACGCTATTTTAATACTTGGTTTCCCCTTTGACACGAGAAAATGATTTTGGAATGAAATGATAAAGCTTTTCATAAAATCAAGCAAACTAGGACATTAGATCATCCGTATGCTAAAATAAAACTGAAAGTATCGGATGTGGTCCATTCCTATTTGATGAAGGATTCGAAAACCTTATTTCACAAATGTCATCATTAAAGATTTTGTTACCAAAACGAAAGCTTAAAAATGAACTTTTCAAAACGAATCGAATCCTTCGTGCATAGGGTCAACGAGTTTTCAGAAGTACTTTCGAAAAATAAAGCATTCCAACGACATTCATTTAGGCACACACGCGCGCGCGCACACACACACACACACACACACGTTTTAGGATTTTTAAAAGGATAGAAAAACATAAAGATTGCGGTAACTGTGTTTTCACAAAAGTCGAGGGGTGCCTAACACCTTCCCCTCACTTAAGCAAGCTCCCGAACTCTATGAATCTCGGTTTGCGGACCAATTAATTCGAAGTCACATATGAGCCACTGTGATTACGAAAACAAAATTCGGATAAGTTGGTACATCTATTTCAAATATACCAACTGGCGGCTCTGGTCAATTGGCTCATCATAAAATCAATCTTTTAAACCCCGTCGACACTCAAGCCGACCCTTTTCAAAATCACATATTAAATCTAAAGGCTAAAATTGGAAAGGGTAAAAATTATTAAAAACGAAACGACTTTCCCGGCGTCGACAATAACATTTGTATATTTTAACTTACTAACACTTAATCACATAATTATATAATTAAGGTATATTAAACACTTAGAAAATATTATCATCATTTGATAATATTTTAATCACATACAACTTATATTAATTATTTAATATAGTTTAAGCTTCTATCTAATATTATTAACCATTTAATAATATTTTATTCACCTCATAATATTATTAATTATTTAATAATATCTTATTCATTTCTTAATATTATTAAGCATTTAATAATATTTTCTTCACTTTATAAAATTATTAACCATTTAATAATATTTTATTCAATTTTTAATATTATTAATCATTTAATAATATTTTATTCATTTCTTAATATTATTAATCATTTAATAATATTTTATTTATTTTCTAATATTATTATTCATTTAATAATAATTTATTAATTTTCTAATATTATTATTCATTTAATAATATTTTATTAATTTCTTAATTTTATTAATCACTTAATAATATTATAATTATTTAGACATGTTAAATATTAATGTTATATAAAATTACATTTTCTGACCTATTTCATTTTCAAAAGATCCGACCCGACCCGGTTAATAAACAAATAAATTTTTAACAGTCTGGACCATCACTGCGGCGGTGACTCGCATAGTGTTTCACCGCTGCGATGGTAGTTCTGATTTTCAAATTTTGATTTCTTTGGTTCAATCTTTTATAAAATGAAATATACACTTTCAAAATACACCAAATCAGTTTTGTTATCTTTCTAACTTCTTGTTTTTCAACATTTCATGGTTCGATCTCGTTTTTGAAAATATTTTTGACATAAGATTCAAGATCGATCACTCAAGGGTTTTAAAACTACATAGTTTGTGATAAAAGCCATAACTTTATCATTTTTTTCATATTTTTGAGAGATTCAAGTTGAGTTATCTTTATAACTCATAAATATAACTTTCTAACCATCAAAATCAAATAACCAACTTTTAGATTTCAAACTACACAATATATAAAACATAACTAGTTAGGATTTTACTGGTAAACCTTAATATGCACATTTCTACAATTTATTTACATATCAAGCATATAAATACACATATTAAACATACTACACCATGAATCTTCATATATATCCAAGATCTAGCATTAAAGAACATTAAAATAGGTTTTGAACCGTTAACAATATATTTTGACCATATAACTACATTAAACATACATGGACACCTACATATACATATTCACCAATAGATCTTCATCCTTATACCTTCGAGCTCACCATAGCTCCATCAAACACGAATTTTTTCCACAACCAACCATGGCAAATATTTCTACAATAAATATAAACCATAGAAATGAAGAGATATAAAGAAGAAATCACTTTTAAACTTTCTAAGTTTGGATGCTCTTCTCCTTCTTCTTCCAAAGTAAACCACAAAGCTTGAATGCTCCACCTTGACTACTAGACACACACTCTAGATGATCTAGCTCACTACTCACAAAACTCTCAAGCTTTTCTTTTAAAGCTCTAAAGCTTTCTCTCTAGAAAATCTTGCAAATGACTAATTAACCAACCTAGCAAAGCTTAATGAAAGACTTATTTATAGCCCAAGGCTACCATCCAAAATGTAAACATATACTACATATATCTATACAAAATCACCAATCTCATCTTATATTTTATTTCAAATTAGCTAAATTCTATGGATTTTCTTACATGAGAGGACTAGGGTTGATAGATTTGTTCGAGCACTCTTGCACCCTTAAAACTAAAAATTAAGCAATATGAAATTTGAAATCCACACCCCTCTTGGGCCCCACATGAGTCGGCCACTCCCTTCTTTTTCTTATAATTTGGCTTTATTTTTATTGCAATTATATATATATACATATATATATATATATATATATATATATATATATATATATATATATACACTCATAAATATATATACATTGACCTAGTTTGGGCTCCACTTTGGACTTAGTAATTAATTCTATTTGGCTCATTTATTTAATTTGTTTGGGCTCAATTTATTCATTTCATTGGGCTAACATTAACTAACACATGCTACATTTAATTAATATAAGCATTGGGTTATTTCAGTTATAATATAGACCAACAATTAATTATCTTCATGGACTTACTAGGTTAATTTTATTAAACCTAGTTTAATAATTCATTTGGACTTAACATATAATTCAATTAGATTTGTTTTAATTAATTCTTCTACCTTATTACATTATTAGATTAATTAAATATACACATACATATATATATTCATTCAATCATATAAATATACAATTAATTCGTACAAAAAATTTAATTTATTAATAATTATTTAATAAATATAATAACAATGTAAACTAGAATTCATAGTCACTACAACACTCGTAGTCATGATCATTCCAAACAGCAACTCTCATTTGTCCTAAGTCAAAGAGAACATTCACCAAGTGCCCTAAAAGACACTCAACAATTATTTCGTCTTTGCCCCAGGCCAAAGACATTCACCAATCATATCTTGGCCTGGGGCAAAGACATTCACCAATCATATCATCCGTGCCACATGGCACAGATATTCATAATAATATTATCTTTGCTGTAATGTCCTAGAATTTCCACATCTTTATTAATTAAATTATTAATTTAATTTCCAACGAGTTATTTTTTCGAGATTATTTAAATCTTTTTATGTGATTAATTAATTATGTGATTAAATAATTATGTAATTAATTACTAAAATTAATTAAAGGGGGTCACTAATAGGTTATTAAATTAGTGAACAAACCCTAAAGTTTTAATATCAAATTAATTGATAAGTTTCCTATTAATTAAATATTCAATTAAATTGAATATAATGAGTGAATTAAATATAATAAATTAATTAATATGATTATTAATTAATGTAAATAATGTGAAATATTAATAATAATATTTATTAGTCCAATTAGTAATTTAATACTTATGGGTTAGAATATTTAACTATTTATTCAAGGTAATTATTTATTTAATCATGGATTGAATAATTAATGTATAAATTATTAAATTAGCCCAACATGGGTCAATTAGTAGCCCAAGTGGGGAATAATAAATTTTGACAATTTAGTAGCCCAAACAATTTAATAGAAGCCCAATTGGTATTTTAAATTAAAGCCCAATGTTTGGCCCACTTGGAAAATACTTAAATTAACTTATTAATTATAAAAAAAATTGGAAAATGACAATCAAATTGGGACAAGAAAGAGAGATCAGCCGAGAGCTTCATGGGAGAGAGAAAAAGTGATTTTTGATATTTTATTTTATTTTTCATTTATTTAATTAAGGATTGCTTGTTTTAATTTTTGTAGTACATGAAACCATGCTTCTTTTCACCAACTATGTATGGACTAAATTGCTTGTGTAAGTATCCTTGCTATCTCATTATGGAAATTTGATAGATATAGATTTTATATCTATGACCATTGTAAGTATACTTACAATTTTGTAGTTTTTGAAAATCATTTCTCATCTTTTATTTTCAAACAAAAGAGAGAGCTAGAGAGCATTTGAGAGTGAGAAAATAGTGAGAGCAAAATACTAAGAGAGGAGAAGGAGTTCTTGGTGCATGTCATCTTCATTCATCACCTACTTTGGAAGAAAAAGAAAGATAGCCATTAAATCAAGGTAATGGTTATTTTAAATAAAGTTTTGTTTTTAAATTAAATAAATCACCATGTTAGTATAAGCATGTTAATATAATTATTAATGTGTAGAGGTAATAATTATGCCATACTTGAGTTTAATATGTTTGGTTTGTATTTTGGTATATTTTATATGCTAAAATATGTATTTAGTAGTGTGTAAACAAGTTTTGAAATATATTACCAAAAATATTTTTGTAAAACTTAGGTTTGATGTTCTAATATTATAGAACATTAAATCATGAGAAAAACAAAGTTTGAATCACTCAAAATGGAGTTATACACAAAAAGTTATGATTTGTGGTAGTTTATGTGATGTAAAAATTTTTATAAAAAAATAATGATATTAAATCATGAAAAATTAATTTTTCATGTTATAAATTAATATAAGGTGATTGGTAATTTTTTTGGATTTTTATTGAAGAGTTAAAGATTTATTGAAGGTATATTTTTATTTTAAATGGGTAGCCGGAAACACTGTTCACATTCTGCTTGGAAGAGAAATTTAACACTGGCCGCGCAATGCGCGAGCCACTGTTCACCCACCGACGCGGAGCCAAACGACGTCGTTTGGCATCGGCAGAAAATTTCTTCCGCGCGTTATGCGCGGAAGCCATTTCCGGATTGCCAAAAACGGCGCCGTTTTGGTCCGAAAATATTATAACGCGCGCCATGCGCGGTAGTTATTTTTTCGGCGAAATTACCATTTTGCCCCTCCGTGTTTTTCTTGGCAGAATTACCATTCTGCCCTCGGTCCGGTTTTTCAACTTATTTACGAAAATGCCATTCGGGTAAATTTAAATTAATTTAAATATTTGAAAATTAATTTAAAATTATAACAAAACTAATAATAATACAAAATAATATTGGAGAGGTTATTTTTCAGTAAGTTTAATATTTAAATATTTTAAATATTAATCTAGTTAGCTAAACCATGGTTAAGTTAAATAAATTATTATTATTTATTATTTAAAATACTAATAATAAATAAAGGTAATAAATTAGCAATTATTATTTAATTCCTATTAAATAATATTTAAAGAGGGATAAAATTTATAAATTAATTATTTATTATTTAAATATTATTAAATAATAAATAAAGATAATTAAGTAATTAATTATTATTTAATTAACATTAAATAACGATTAATGGAAATTAAGTTATTAGAGTAATAATTTATTATTTAATTTAAATAATAAATAAGAATGATTTGATTATTATTTAACCTTAAATAATAATTAAAATTAATTAAATAATTAATTATTATTTAATTGACATTAAATAATAATTAAAGAGGATT
This sequence comes from Hedera helix, assembly GCA_947179155.2. Lineage (NCBI taxonomy): Eukaryota > Viridiplantae > Streptophyta > Magnoliopsida > Apiales > Araliaceae > Hedera > Hedera helix. The sequence continues at coordinate 5,378,367 of OX359278.1, forward strand.
AAGATTAGTAAACTATTATTTAATTTCCTTAATTAAATAATAGGTAAGGTTAATTACCTGGTTAATTATTGGTTGATTAGCATTAAATTAAAGAAGGTTTAAACTAAGTTAATAATTATTTATTATTTAATTATAATTAAATAATAAGTAAGTACAATTAGTTATTATTTATTTTAAATAATAACTAGAGTTAATTAATTAATTTCTATTTAATCAATATTAAATAGTAATTAAATAGAGATTGAGTTAATAAAATAAATTAAATTTAATTATGATTTAATTAAACAATTATAATAAGTTGTTTAAGGGTTTAATAAGTGTCCAACACTTAAGAAAAATATTTTCTAACTTATTAAATTATTAACCTAAAATGATTAAGTGTCCATAAGGTTAATAATATTGTTTTGACTAATGTAATTTATGTGTTAGTACTTATGTGGTAAATAAGTTCGTTAATAAGCGTATAATTATGCAAATACGTCGTACTAATTATTAGACCGACTTTATTAATGTTAGGTCTTTCAAAGCAAGTTAGTTAAAGCTAGACAATTATTGTAGCTGAGCAAACAGGCAAGTTCTCTAACCCTACTCAATTATTATCGTTGAACAAGTTTCCATACTTGTATTTATTGTTAAAGCTTGCAGTGGTTTAATTATTTAAAATTATTCCACATCCATATTGTTTATACAATCGCACTTAGTGCATTTGAAGCTTATTAGTTCTTGATTCATGAACTGTGTTAAAAATGTCTTAAGCTAATAATTCAGCTAGACATTACGCTTCTAAATTCAATAACTTGAATACTTTTAAAAGCTTATCCAAACCATTGTTGGGTGCGGATTTCTTATATTAAGTCTGAGAATTGAACAACCCTAAATTAGGGGATTTTGTGTCGGGAAACCGACTTTGGGCGCCAGTGACTAAATGTAATGCATATACAGCGGGTTGAATAGGCTGATCCCCTTGAAAACCAAACAACTCAAAGGGTCGGAGGAAACTCTATTGTACCCTCGTTAGTTCAGGGTCCTTGGTGACCACTCAGCATTTTAAGATTCAAATAGTCTGTTTATTAAAATTTGAATCTTGTTTCATTCACAATTGTTATATCTATTGTTGAACCATTGATGTCATTTCCCATTCATTCATGATATATTAAATCTCCATGATTGTTCTAAACTTGCTGAGCAAACTAGTTGCTCATTCTTGCTATATCATGAACCATTTTCAGATAGACCCGATTGCTCGAAGAAGGATAAGGGAAAAGGAAAAGCCCGAGATTAAGTTAGCTTATGCATGCTAATTAGATATTTAAATATGTATTTACTGTTGAAGAACCTTTTGTAATTCCTTATGATAGGAACTGTTTTTATGTTAAGGTTGATAGACCCTGGTATTGTAACCTTTTGAAGGGAACCAATATGTATTATTCCGCGATATTTAAATGCAATGTATGTATTTAATTGTTAGTAATGTGTTGAATAGTGAGAACCAAACTCGAGGTTATGGAACCCGGATTTGGGGTCGTCACAGGTTGGTATCAGAGCTGTAGGTTAGAAACGTTAGGATTTGCGAAACCTAAGTTATAACCTTAGTATTAAACTCATATCGAGTGCGTTAGGGGATGAATCGGGGAGATTCATCATGTTGTGTATTTTGGAGATGGATTGAGAAAATCCATCGAGCCGAGATGTACATGATAAAATATCATTTCATTTCATCAATGAATATATTTTATTGCTGTACTAACGTGTGTTATTGTTTTATGATATAGGATGACAGAGATCGGACAGTCGAGTCGCACTGCTGAGGAGGACTATATTGATATCCATATGGATACTGCACAGCCGCTGGTGGCTGCACCCGTAGAGGAGCCAGAGTCAGATCCTGAGGAGGGGGATCGTGTGGAGCCCGTCTGGGGCGGAGTCATGAGGCCTTACAGTGAGGATGAGGCAGAGTCAGAGGAGTCTGAGGAGGAGGAGTCAGCTGATGGCATGGGCACCACTGCCGCTGACATCATAGAGGGACTGACCGATAGGAACGAGGGGCTGGAGGCAAGGGTCCAGCATCTAGAGGAGCAGAATCTGACCCACCAGCACATGGAGGATCAGTATAGGGATGCGGCTTACCAGTTCTCTGGCGAGAACACAGAGCTGAAGGAGAGGATAGTAGGACTGGAGGATCAGGTACAGGAGTACGAGGATTCGGTGGAGCACTTTGCAGTGCTGACACATCAACTAGTAGATCAGGATGTGGAGCTGCAGGCTAAGTTAGCAGTAGCTGAGACTAGGTTAGCCGAGGCTGAGCTGAAGGTTCAGCAGGTTCAGGCAGAGAAGGCCGCCATCCATGCACACTGGCAGGAGGCGATAGAGGACCGTATTGAGATGGAGAGACAGCGGGATGCCGCTTATGGACAGATAATTGAGCTAGAGGAGGAGGTCCGCGAGAAGCGGGTGAGGACGGATAGACTTAGCTACGTCTACCGATCTTCATATGGTAGGCTTCAGAGCAGGGTGCACTACTACCCAGCTGAGGAGGGCCAGTCTATGCACACCATCAGCAGGAGTGTGGTGATGGCCATCGGGGATGAGGAGTATGACGACGCGATCCGTAGGGGGATGCGCAGTCAGTAGTAGTAGTAGTTGTTTTCTAATTTCGTATGTAAATAGATGCAGTAGAACCCAACTTTTGTTTTATTAAAGGGTTAATATGTCACTAAATCCCAACTCTAGGAAGTTGTAGAATATGTCAGATCCCATCTTTTGTAGCTTCTCTGGGATAGAAGCATTTATAGCAGTATGCTTTTGATGTAAAGTGCTACGCACTCCTGTTTTAGCATATGAGTATAAATGCAGTTGAAATTATGTTTATATGCGTGTTGAAATAATTACTTGTATTTTAGCTAAACATTGCCTAAGATACAAAATAATGAAATGAAAAAGATGAAACCAGTATAATAATGTAATTTTTTGTTTATAACAGAAAATGCCGCCACGTAGACAACCACCAAGGAACCAGGGGGTAGAAGAGTCAGTTAACAACGACGCGGGGGGACACAACGTAGACCCTATGCAAAACTTTGTCGACATGCTAGCTGAGGCAATGCAAAACCGCCACCCTGTAGTAGCAAATCCGCCACCACCACCAAATCAGTTGGCGAATTTTAAAGATTTTAAAGCGGTGGGACCGCCAGAGTTTAGGGGAACGTCGGACCCGATAGAGGCCCAGTCATGGATAAAGGAAATAGAGAAAGCGTTCGTTATCGCGAGGGTAGCTGAGGAGCAAAAGACAATCTTTGCTACCTATATGATGAAGGGAGAGGCCAATTTCTGGTGGGAAGCCAATCAGAATAGGGCTGGCGAGGGGGTGGTGTCATGGACAAGATTTAAGGAAATATTCGATGAGAATTATTTCCCGAAGAGTATGAAAAGTAGGATGGAAGTGAAATTTCTAGAACTGAAGCAGGAAAACATGTCGGTACCTGAGTACGCGGCAAGATTTAATGAGCTGGCCAGGTTCGCTCCACATCAAGTGGATACGGAGGAACGCAAGGCCAGAAGATTCGAAAATGGATTGAGACCTTGGATATTCAACAAGGTAGCAGTACTGCAGATTGACTCATTCGCAACTTTGTTGGAGAAGTCAATCATTGCTGAAGGAGGAAGCGACGCATTAACCAAGTACAACCAGGAGAGAAACAAAAAGAAAAATGAAGGGGGAAGCAAGAACAGCAACAGTGGAGGCAATAATAACAACAATAATAACAACAAGCGCAAATGGGACAACAGCAGCAACGACAAGAGCTCGGGGAATCAACAAGGAAGTGTTCAGAAAAAGCCAGCATGCAATATATGTGGAAAGAACCACTTCGGAGAGTGCAGGAAAGGGAAGAATACATGCTACAATTGTGGTCAGGTGGGACATATTTCTCCAAATTGTCCCCTTCCAAAGAAAGTGAGATGCTTTTCTTGCGGAGCATCTGACCACCTCATAAAAGATTGCCCTAAGAAGAAGAATGACGGGGGTAGCGGCTACAGGGGCAATAACAGCAAATTGGCTATCGGGGGACCGGTACCACAGAACAAGCCGACAGCCCGGACTTTCAATATGACGGTACAGGATGCCGTGGGGTCAAAAGACGTGGTGTCAGGTATTATTCCGATCAATAATATAAATGCATATGTATTGTTTGATTCGGGTGCTACCTGTTCATTTGTGTCTGATGATTTCGCTAGACGATTAGAGTTGCCTAGGGACAAACTAGAAAACTCAATGAACATAGAAGTTGCTAATAAAGAAGTGATTCCGGTAGAGTACATACATAGAAATTGTTGTGCTGAAATCAGGGGTCAGAAATTAAATGTGAATCTAATTCCAATACGTCTGGGGGAATTTGATGTAATACTTGGGATGGATTGGTTGTTTAACCACGGGGCGATAATTGATTGTCAGAAGAAGTGCATACACCTTAAGACACCAAATAAGTCTAAGGTCGTATTTTATGGCAGCAAATCGTCAAGACAGTCTTCTTGTCTGACGATGATGCAGGCCAAGAAATTATTGAAGAAAGGTTGTGTAGGGTATTTGGCTCATGTGGTTGACACACAAGTGGTGAGTCCCGAGATGGAGCAAATACCAGTAGTTAGGGAATTTACGGATGTTTTCCCAGATGTACTGCCGGGTTTACCGCCGGACAGGGAGATAGAATTTGTGATTGATTTAGTACCGGGGACAGCACCGATATCGAAAGCACCATATAGGATGGCTCCGGTAGAACTAAAGGAATTGATGGTGCAATTGCAGGAGTTGTTAGACAATAAGTACATTCAGCCAAGTGTTTCTCCATGGGGAGCACCGGTGCTGTTTGTAAAGAAGAAGGATGGATCGATGAGATTGTGTATGGATTATAGAGAGCTGAATAAGGTGACAATTAAGAACAAGTACCCGTTACCACGAATTGACGATCTTTTCGATCAATTGAAAGGGGCGAAGTACTTTTCAAAGATTGACTTAAGGACTGGTTATCATCAGTTGAAAGTCAGGAAGGAGGATATACCCAAGACGGCATTCAGAACTCGATATGGGCATTATGAGTTTCTGGTGATGTCGTTTGGACTAACGAATGCGCCAGCCGCATTTATGGACATGATGAACAGAATATTCAAGCAATACTTGGATAAATTTGTAGTCGTGTTCATTGACGATATTCTGGTGTATTCCAAAACGGAGGAGGAGCATGCTGAACACCTAAGATTGGTGTTGGATGTTTTACGGAAGGAGCGGTTGTACGCTAAGTTTTCAAAGTGTGAATTCTGGTTGGAAAGAGTTCAATTTTTAGGTCATGTTATTGACAAGGAGGGAGTTTCGGTTGATCCGGCGAAGGTTGAATCGGTAATGAATTGGGAGCAACCAAGGACGCCGACAGAAGTAAGAAGTTTCTTAGGGTTAGCGGGTTACTATCGGAGGTTCATTCAAGACTTCTCAAAGATAGCAACACCGTTGACCAACTTAACAAGAAAGACGGTGAAATACGTGTGGACAGAGAAGTGTGAGGAAAGTTTTCAGGAGTTAAAGAAAAGACTTAGTGAAGCACCTGTATTGACCTTACCAGACGATACAGGAGGTTTTACGGTCTACAGTGATGCATCGCACAAGGGGCTTGGCTGTGTGCTTATGCAAAACGGCAAAGTCGTTGCGTATGCGTCCAGACAATTAAAAGATTATGAGAAGGGATATCCTACCCACGACTTGGAGCTGGCAGCGGTAGTGTTTGCCCTTAAAATTTGGAGACATTATCTGTACGGAGAAAAATGTGAGATATTCACAGACCATAAGAGTCTGAAGTATATCTTCACACAGAAGGAGCTGAATATGAGGCAACGGAGATGGTTGGAATTGATCAAAGATTATGATTGTGAAATTCTATATCATCCCGGCAAGGCCAACGTAGTAGCGGATGCTCTGAGTAGAAAGAGCAGGGAGAAATTGTTCATATTGACAGATCAAGAACAATTGGTTCAAGAGATGGCTCGAATGGAGTTGGAAGTGAGAAGTCCAAACGAGTCAATAGAAGTCGAGGTGAGCCCAACCTTGTTAGATAGGGTGAAAGAGGCTCAAGACAAAGATGAGGAATGTGACAGAATCCGGAAGAGGATGACCGATGGAGAAGAGGTCAAGTTTAAAATTGATAGCATGGGATTGCTGAGATTTGAAAATCGTGTTTGGGTACCGCTAGTGCCTGAATTACGAGAGGAAATTTTGCAAGAGGCTCACAGTACTAGATACTCGATACATCCGGGAAGTACGAAGATGTATCAAGATCTACGTCAGCATTTTTGGTGGCCGAATTTAAAGAGGGAGGTTGCAGAATGTGTCAGCCGATGCCTAACTTGTCAAAGGGTAAAGGCCGAACATCAGAGACCAAGTGGATTGTTACAGCCGTTAGAAATTCCTGAGTGGAAATGGGAGCATATCACAATGGATTTTGTGGTAGGACTTCCAGCAACACAGAAGGGATATGACGCAATTTGGGTGATTGTGGATCGGCTAACAAAGTCAGCGCACTTTTTGCCGATCAAGATTAGGTTCAGCTTGGATCAGTTGTCCAAACTGTACATCAAAGAGATAGTTTCAAGACATGGGGTGCCGGTATCGATTGTGTCAGACAGAGATCCGCGCTTCACGTCAAAATTTTGGAGAAGTCTTCAGGAGAGATTGGGGACACAGTTGAGAATGAGTACAGCGTATCATCCGCAGACCGATGGGCAAAGTGAGAGAACAATTCAGACATTGGAAGATATGCTCAGGGCCTGCGTAATGGATTTCAAGGGCAGTTGGGAAATCCATCTACCACTAGTTGAGTTTGCATACAACAACAGTTATCATGCGAGCATAGGTATGCCGCCTTACGAAGCTTTATATGGCAGAAAATGCAGAACACCTCTGTGTTGGGATGAGGTAGGAGAACGCCGACTGTTGGGGCCAGAGTTGGTTCAACAGACGGTAGAAATTATCAAGGTAATAAGAGCTCGGCTAGTAGCAGCTCAAGACCGTCAAAAGAAATACGCCGATTTACATCGACAGAAACGAGACTTCGAGGTGGGGAGTTTTGTGTTCATTAAGGTATCTCCCTGGAAAGGGAAGATCAGGTTTGGAAAGAAGGGGAAATTGAGTCCAAGGTTCATAGGACCGTTCGAAATATTGAGAAGAGTGGGTGAAGTAGCATACGAGGTAGCTTTACCTCCTGAATTGGAACATATTCACAATGTGTTTCATGTGTCGGTATTGCGGCCATACAAACCAGACTACAAGCACGTTATCTCGTATGAGCCAATTCAAGTCGGGAAGGACTTATCATATGAAGAAGTTCCTGTTCAGATACTCGATAGGAAGGAACAGAAACTGAGAAATAAGATAATTCATTCTGTCAAAGTACTCTGGAGGAATCACGCCATTGAAGAATCTACGTGGGAATTAGAGGAGGAAATGAGGGCAAATTACCCGTTTTTATTTGAGTAACCTTATTTTTACAATTCCGAGGACGGAATTTTTATAAGGAGGGGAGAATGTAATGTCCTAGAATTTCCACATCTTTATTAATTAAATTATTAATTTAATTTCCAACGAGTTATTTTTTCGAGATTATTTAAATCTTTTTATGTGATTAATTAATTATGTGATTAAATAATTATGTAATTAATTACTAAAATTAATTAAAGGGGGTCACTAATAGGTTATTAAATTAGTGAACAAACCCTAAAGTTTTAATATCAAATTAATTGATAAGTTTCCTATTAATTAAATATTCAATTAAATTGAATATAATGAGTGAATTAAATATAATAAATTAATTAATATGATTATTAATTAATGTAAATAATGTGAAATATTAATAATAATATTTATTAGTCCAATTAGTAATTTAATACTTATGGGTTAGAATATTTAACTATTTATTCAAGGTAATTATTTATTTAATCATGGATTGAATAATTAATGTATAAATTATTAAATTAGCCCAACATGGGTCAATTAGTAGCCCAAGTGGGGAATAATAAAATTTGACAATTTAGTAGCCCAAACAATTTAATAGAAGCCCAATTGGTATTTTAAATTAAAGCCCAATGTTTGGCCCACTTGGAAAATACTTAAATTAACTTATTAATTATAAAAAAAATTGGAAAATGACAATCAAATTGGGACAAGAAAGAGAGATCAGCCGAGAGCTTCATGGGAGAGAGAAAAAGTGATTTTTGATATTTTATTTTATTTTTCATTTATTTAATTAAGGATTGCTTGTTTTAATTTTTGTAGTACATGAAACCATGCTTCTTTTCACCAACTATGTATGGACTAAATTGCTTGTGTAAGTATCCTTGCTATCTCATTATGGAAATTTGATAGATATAGATTTTATATCTATGACCATTGTAAGTATACTTACAATTTTGTAGTTTTTGAAAATCATTTCTCATCTTTTATTTTCAAACAAAAGAGAGAGCTAGAGAGCATTTGAGAGTGAGAAAATAGTGAGAGCAAAATACTAAGAGAGGAGAAGGAGTTCTTGGTGCATGTCATCTTCATTCATCACCTACTTTGGAAGAAAAAGAAAGATAGCCATTAAATCAAGGTAATGGTTATTTTAAATAAAGTTTTGTTTTTAAATTAAATAAATCACCATGTTAGTATAAGCATGTTAATATAATTATTAATGTGTAGAGGTAATAATTATGCCATACTTGAGTTTAATATGTTTGGTTTGTATTTTGGTATATTTTATATGCTAAAATATGTATTTAGTAGTGTGTAAACAAGTTTTGAAATATATTACCAAAAATATTTTTGTAAAACTTAGGTTTGATGTTCTAATATTATAGAACATTAAATCATGAGAAAAACAAAGTTTGAATCACTCAAAATGGAGTTATACACAAAAAGTTATGATTTGTGGTAGTTTATGTGATGTAAAAATTTTTATAAAAAAATAATGATATTAAATCATGAAAAATTAATTTTTCATGTTATAAATTAATATAAGGTGATTGGTAATTTTTTTGGATTTTTATTGAAGAGTTAAAGATTTATTGAAGGTATATTTTTATTTTAAATGGGTAGCCGGAAACACTGTTCACATTCTGCTTGGAAGAGAAATTTAACACTGGCCGCGCAATGCGCGAGCCACTGTTCACCCACCGACGCGGAGCCAAACGACGTCGTTTGGCATCGGCAGAAAATTTCTTCCGCGCGTTATGCGCGGAAGCCATTTCCGGATTGCCAAAAACGGCGCCGTTTTGGTCCGAAAATATTATAACGCGCGCCATGCGCGGTAGTTATTTTTTCGGCGAAATTACCATTTTGCCCCTCCGTGTTTTTCTTGGCAGAATTACCATTCTGCCCTCGGTCCGGTTTTTCAACTTATTTACGAAAATGTCATTCGGGTAAATTTAAATTAATTTAAATATTTGAAAATTAATTTAAAATTATAACAAAACTAATAATAATACAAAATAATATTGGAGAGGTTATTTTTCAGTAAGTTTAATATTTAAATATTTTAAATATTAATCTAGTTAGCTAAACCATGGTTAAGTTAAATAAATTATTATTATTTATTATTTAAAATACTAATAATAAATAAAGGTAATAAATTAGCAATTATTATTTAATTTCTATTAAATAATATTTAAAGAGGGATAAAATTTATAAATTAATTATTTATTATTTAAATATTATTAAATAATAAATAAAGATAATTAAGTAATTAATTATTATTTAATTAACATTAAATAACGATTAATGGAAATTAAGTTATTAGAGTAATAATTTATTATTTAATTTAAATAATAAATAAGAATGATTTGATTATTATTTAACCTTAAATAATAATTAAAATTAATTAAATAATTAATTATTATTTAATTGACATTAAATAATAATTAAAGAGGATTAAGATTAGTAAACTATTATTTAATTTCCTTAATTAAATAATAGGTAAGGTTAATTACCTGGTTAATTATTGGTTGATTAGCATTAAATTAAAGAAGGTTTAAACTAAGTTAATAATTATTTATTATTTAATTATAATTAAATAATAAGTAAGTACAATTAGTTATTATTTATTTTAAATAATAACTAGAGTTAATTAATTAATTTCTATTTAATCAATATTAAATAGTAATTAAATAGAGATTGAGTTAATAAAATAAATTAAATTTAATTATGATTTAATTAAACAATTATAATAAGTTGTTTAAGGGTTTAATAAGTGTCCAACACTTAAGAAAAATATTTTCTAACTTATTAAATTATTAACCTAAAATGATTAAGTGTCCATAAGGTTAATAATATTGTTTTGACTAATGTAATTTATGTGTTAGTACTTATGTGGTAAATAAGTTCGTTAATAAGCGTATAATTATGCAAATACGTCGTACTAATTATTAGACCGACTTTATTAATGTTAGGTCTTTCAAAGCAAGTTAGTTAAAGCTAGACAATTATTGTAGCTGAGCAAACAGGCAAGTTCTCTAACCCTACTCAATTATTATCGTTGAACAAGTTTCCATACTTGTATTTATTGTTAAAGCTTGCAGTGGTTTAATTATTTAAAATTATTCCACATCCATATTGTTTATACAATCGCACTTAGTGCATTTGAAGCTTATTAGTTCTTGATTCATGAACTGTGTTAAAAATGTCTTAAGCTAATAATTCAGCTAGACATTACGTTTCTAAATTCAATAACTTGAATACTTTTAAAAGCTTATCCAAACCATTGTTGGGTGCGGATTTCTTATATTAAGTCTGAGAATTGAACAACCCTAAATTAGGGGATTTTGTGTCGGGAAACCGACTTTGGGCGCCAGTGACTAAATGTAATGCATATACAGCGGGTTGAATAGGCTGATCCCCTTGAAAACCAAACAACTCAAAGGGTCGGAGGAAACTCTATTGTACCCTCGTTAGTTCAGGGTCCTTGGTGACCACTCAGCATTTTAAGATTCAAATAGTCTGTTTATTAAAATTTGAATCTTGTTTCATTCACAATTGTTATATCTATTGTTGAACCATTGATGTCATTTCCCATTCATTCATGATATATTAAATCTCCATGATTGTTCTAAACTTGCTGAGCAAACTAGTTGCTCATTCTTGCTATATCATGAACCATTTTCAGATAGACCCGATTGCTCGAAGAAGGATAAGGGAAAAGGAAAAGCCCGAGATTAAGTTAGCTTATGCATGCTAATTAGATATTTAAATATGTATTTACTGTTGAAGAACCTTTTGTAATTCCTTATGATAGGAACTGTTTTTATGTTAAGGTTGATAGACCCTGGTATTGTAACCTTTTGAAGGGAACCAATATGTATTATTCCGCGATATTTAAATGCAATGTATGTATTTAATTGTTAGTAATGTGTTGAATAGTGAGAACCAAACTCGAGGTTATGGAACCCGGATTTGGGGTCGTCACATTTGCACCCAATTAGCCAAAGATATTCACAACAACTTGATTCTTGATGATTAGAATAGATAACAGTTATATAAATGATAGATAAAAGAAATAGAATAATAGGATAAACAATAGATATCAAAAGTTTGCAACTTTACTTTGTCCAGAGTCAAATAATGTTCAAATTGTCAACATGATGTGGAGTCAAATTCAAAAATGATAATCAAGATTCATATTTCAAAAATAACGGTTAAAGTTCAATAGAAATGATTAGGTAAATAGGAAGGTTCACGCGAAATGATATTAAATGAAGCGCAAACTATTAAGTAGCATATAATCATTTCAAGAATTTTACTGAACAATACTTACTATAGTAAGTTTAAGAGTATGCAAGAAAATAATATTTCTTACATTATCATGTGAAAAGAGACTGCTTTAAATGCAGTGGATCAACCTATATATTTATAATATAATTAGTAACTACCACATATGAATTTTATAGTGTACAATAACTCATATACTATGAAATTATCAAAAGTGTTTATATAATATAAATTTGTACAGAATATAATAACTTCAAAAATAGTTTTTTGAAATAATATTTCAAAATAAATCTTCCAAAAAAGCTTTTCAAAATAAATTTTCTAAATGAATAGTCTTATAAAAGAAGATTTGTGTATACCGTGTGAAGTGAGTATTTGTGCAAATATTACTCTTAAAAAAATACTCACTTGAGAAATTTTTGTACTCCTTCTGGCTTTACCAAAAACTTCAGAGTAACCTTACTACACTCAAAGTATACTCACGATATATCAGTAGAAGAAGAGAAAGGTGTAAGGAATTCAACAGTCGAGGTTCCCTTTAATAGGTCAACCCTCACCTACCGTGCCAAACTTTCTTGCCAAATTTTCTCCCCTGCATGCTCATTTTTCTTCATTTCTTTAATATGCTACCTTACCCATTTCTTATTTTCCATTATTTCTTCTTTTCTTCCGCCTAACTCTTTATTCCCCGACAATTCGAATATTCCCTGACAAATATAATTTGCACATAACATCATTAACTTTTAACTTTTATTAATATAACACCTTACTGTTTCAAAATAATAAATGAAGAAAAATTAAATTTGTATTTCATAAAAGTCGGGGCCTTACAACCACCACCACCACCGTCGTAATATTTTACAGTAATTATGTAAAATTGTCATAATTGTTATTATGTATTATTATATTCGAAATATTTTACTAGTTATACAATGTTAATTATTTTATTTAAATTAATTATTAAGCTTTGTTATATTACTGCACTCACCTTAAGTTTGTATAAACTGATCTAAGAGTAAAAATAATTGTTGTATTCACACATACAATACAGATTAGTTATCAAACAACTTTTTATATTTAAATTGTATTTTAAAAAGAGTCGTTATTTTATACAAAGTCTCAATTTTAATAAGCTCTTATTATACGGCTTTATCAAACACTACCCAAGTGTTTTCTTAATATACTCTTTTGTTTTTTTGTAATTATCCTTTATATATTCATAAACAATATAAAAAAAATATTAAGTTGTGCTATATATAAATATTAACATTATACAAATCTTACCTTGAAAATGAGAAACATATTAAATTATTAAATTGTTTGTACAAATGTTAGCATCTTAATACGTTAGACGTATATTTATCCTTAATCAAATGCATGGCAAGAAATCAGAGAAGAGAAAAGAAAAATAAATCACGTTTCCATAATTAGGATTTTAAAATAAAATAGATAAAATGATTAAGTTTTAGATTTACTCATAACCAAAAAAAAGATGGAATGAGATTTAGGATAATCTATCAGGCTTAACTAGAGGGTTTTTTTTTTTTCATGCCACTTGACACAATATCTTTGTTGGACCGCAAATGAGACACTATTTAGGATAACTAATCTAAACTCATCATTAAGTAATAAAAATAATTAAGTTTCCCTCTTCATAGATTTTAAATCCATAAAAAATTGTTGTAGTGTTTGGAAAAAAAAATGCCTCGCGAGTTAGCCCAACTTGTGTTATGGGCCTCTTATTTTAAACCTAAAAAATGTGACGGCCCCAAATCTAGGCCTACATAGCCCAATTTGAGACGCCATAAAATACATAATCTTTAATACAAATAGTTCATAGAACAGAAATGCAAAACTCAATAATACACAACTAAGTCTTCACTATTATTTTCACACTATATACAACATGTGAAGACTACAATAGCTATCACTCGGACCGTCACCCCATTCCCCTGCTAGACCCGGCTACTCTCTCTTTTTCTGAAAAACAATGGAACAAAAGAAAGGGTGAGCTCAAATTGCTCAGTAAGAAATATCATGACTAAGATAACGACAAATAAATTATCATTAGCCTTCAACAGATGAGTTCTTAATTGAATATAATAGACAATAAGCTTTGTATCAATAATAGCGGCGGAATGAGCAATCTATTAGAAGAATAATGCAGACTAAAATGTCCACTCGGTTCTCTTTTTAGGAAAAACATCCTCAACTTTTATCATCTTAAACACCGTTGGTCATGATAATATAAATTTCCAGTTCCTGATTATAATCATGCCAGTCAATAGTTCATCTTTGCATTACGAGCCAAAGATATTCAAATATAACACCACAGTAATGATTATACCAGTTTTCAGCCTTTGGTCATAATCATACCAACAACAGTTCATCTTTGCCCCAGGCCAAAGAGAATATTCACCACGTGCCCTAAAAGACACAATAATTATATCGCCTTTATCCTATCAACTGTGCCCCAGACCACAGATATTCACAACAACATGGTTCTTGATGATTAGAATAACAACCGTGATATAGATGATGAATCAGAAGAAACAGTATGATCAATAAATATCAAAAGTTTATGACTTTACTTTGTGCAGATTCAAATAATGTTCAAATTGCCAACATGATGTGGACTAAAATTCAAGAATGATATTTCAGATCCACAGTTCAGAATAACAGTTAAGGTTCAATAGAAAGATTTAGAAAAATAGGAAGGTTCAGTTAAATGATATTAGATGAAGCGCAAACTATTAAAGAATATGTATTCATTTCAGGAAACTTTACCAAGAAGAGACAAGTAAGAAATGAATACGAAAAGTAATTCACCAAACATGCGGTAGTCCGCGTAGTCAGGTTATTCCCACAAATTAATAAGGAATGAATACGAAAGGTTATTCACCAACAGGCGATAATCCGCGCCGTAAGGTTATTCCCACAATTTAATATATGGAAATAAATACGAAAGGTTATTCACCAACAGGCGATAATCCGCGCCGTAAGGTTATTCCCACAATTTAATATATGGAAATAAATACGAAAGGTTATTCACCAACAGGCGATAATCCGCGCCGTAAGGTTATTCCCACAATTTAATAAGGAATGAATACGAAAGGTTATTCACCAACAGGCGATAATCCGCGCCGTAAGGTTATTCCCGCAATTTAATATATGGAAATAAATACGAAAGGTTATTCACCAACAGGCGATAATCTGCGCCGTAAGGTTATTCCCACAATTTAATATATGAAAATAAATACGAAAGGTTATTCACCAACAGGCGATAATCCGCGCCGTAAGGTTATTCCCACAATTTAATATATGGAAATAAATGGCACGTCTTATGAGTAAGAAAGAAACGATATTATTTTCGAGAATCAAATAATGATAATCCCTTATCATAGTAAGTTTGAATAATGGAAGATGAAAAAGATGGTATCCCTTACCTTAACACGTGACTAGATATGAACTCGTACACTTACAGCTCTTTACAAATACTCAAGATGACTTTAGCACACTCAAAGAGAACTTATACTAAGAAATATTTGGAGAGTGAAAGAAAGAATAAGCAAGGAAGTTTTTATGAAAAATCCTTAAGTTAAGGCTTCTATTTATAGCAAAAATTCTTATCATCACCAAGATTTCCTAATTTAATCCAAACCGTATATTTCAAGATAATGTTTAATCCATACCACTCATTTTATCTTTTAAGATTTCTTTAATCTAAACCATTCATTTAAAGATCGTCTTTTAATCTATACCATTCAATTTACTTTATATATAAAACAACTAACTTTAAATAAATCAATTACCTTTATATATAAAAACAAACAACTTTATATAATTTATCATAATAAAAACAAATAACTTTATCAATTCAATTATTCAACAATAATTCACAATTATTCATTATTATGGCTAATTGTTGTAAATGCAGTGTAGTTGGTTTTTCGAGTTAGAAAAACAGGAAAATCACCCAATAATAGAATACAACAGTTTAATCAATATCATAAAAGAGATAACAATAATGCTGAAAATAAATAAGAAAATAACACGTTACTGTGTAATGACAATTATTGATTCAGTAATGTGAATTATTGTGCATATGCTACTGTGACAATTATCAGTTCAATAATATGAATTATTATGCATGTGACAATTATTGGTTCAATGAAGTCAATATAGTACAATAACCACTTTATCATTTAATAATATGAAATACTGTGCAATACCGTGTGCTACAGTGCAATACCGTGTGCTACTATGTAATACCGTGTGCTACTATGTAATACCGTATGTTACTATTCTTTTACCATCAGGTATTTTAACAGTTCAAAATGATAATACCGTTGACTATATTTATTTAAAAAGGTTACGTATGTCGCTTTCTATATCCGACAATAAGTCGTTGTGGGGGTCCACCATTATTTTGTTATTTCGGCGCCGTCGTACGAATCGAATATTCCCCGACAAAACGAATATTCTCCGACCAAACGAATATTGTCCGACATAATAAAATTTGCACATAACATCCTTAACTTTTAACCTTATCAATTTAACCACCTACTGTTTCAGGAAAAATATATATGAAGAAAAATTAAATTTTGTATTTCATAAAATTCGGGGTCTTACAACCTCCCCTCCTTATGAAATTTCGTCCCCGAAATTGACGTACCTGGCATTTCGAAGAGATAAGGATACGTAGATTTCACCTCAGATTCTAGCTCCCAGGTCATTTCCTCAGTATTTTGGTTTCTCCATAAAACCTTAACTTGAGGTATAACCTTTGAGCGTAAGATCTGTTCCTTCTTATCTAAGATATTGACAAGTACCTCCTCGTACGTTAAATCATCGGGTATAACGTCCGGTTCTAACTCAATGACGTGGTTTGGGTCCTTCACATATTTACGTAACATAGATATGTGAAAAACGTTATGGATGCGAGACATACTTGGTGGTAGGGCTAGTCTGTAGGCTACGGTTCCTACTCGATCGAGAATTTCAAATGGGCCAATAAATCGAGGGTTGAACTTTCCTCTCGTTCCGAATCTCGTAACTCCTTTCCATGGGGAAACACGTAAGAATACATGATCTCCGACGTTGAATCTCTCATTTCTCCGATGAAGATCAGCATAATTCTTTTGTCGTTCATGCGCGGTCTGTATTCGTTGTCGGATCATTTGGATCTTTTCTGTTGTCAAGCGTACCAACTCGGGTCCCAACAATTTTGCTTCTCCTACTTCATTCCAACATACTGGAGAGCGACACTTTCGTCCATACAAAGCCTCAAATGGAGTCATGCCTATGCTTGCTTGGTAACTGTTGTTGTAGGAGAATTCAACCAATGGCAAGTACTTGTCCCAACTTCCTTTGAAGTCTAGCACGCAAAGTCTCAAAAGATCTTCAAGAGTCTGAATCGTCCTTTCAGATTGTCCGTCTGTTTGAGGATGGTATGCAGAACTAAATCGTAGCTCGGTGCCCATAGCTTTTTGTAGACTGATCCAAAAGCGTGAAGTGAATCTAGGATCTCGATCAGAAACTATGGAAACTGGCATGCCATGCAATCTTACAATATCATTTACGTACATACCGGCCAGACGCTCGAGTGAAAAGTTTTCTCTTATAGGCAAGAAATGAGCAGACTTGGTCAATCTATCTACGATGACCCAAATCGCATCAAAACTTTGAAAAACTTTGGGAAGACCCGTCACGAAATCCATAGTGATGTGTTCCCACTTCCATTCTGGAATTTCGAGTGATTGCAATGGACCTTTAGGCACTTGATGCTCTGCCTTGACACGTTGACAAGTTAAGCACCTTGAGATGAACTCTGCAATCTCCCTCTTCATATTGTTCCACCAAAATGTATGTCGAAGATCACGATACATTTTGGTACTTCCCGGGTGAATTGCAAACGGTGTGTTGTGTGCCTCCATCATGATTTTATGTTTCAATTCAGAGTCGTTAGGAACACAGAGTCGAGAGTTGAGTCGAAGTATTCCTTTCTCGTCGATTCTTGCTTCTGGAATAGTACCTTCTTGTACTTTCTTCATCATACTCATCATTTCCGGATCAGTAGCTTGAGCAACTTTAATTTTATCAATTAAAGCTGGTTCTACTTGTACGTGCGCAATCTTCATGTGGGTCCCTGATGGCTTTAATTCTATCTCCATCTTTTGTAAGTCGTACAAAATACATTTTTGCGTAGTCAGCATTGCACTTGTACTCGCATAAGATTTTCTGCTTAAAGCATCAGCTACAACGTTTGCTTTTCCTGGGTGGTACTGGATGGTGTGGTCGTAATCCTTTAACAGCTCAAGCCAACGTCGTTGCCGCATGTTGAGTTCCTTCTGGGTGAAGAAATACTTGAGGCTTTTGTGATCCGTGAAGATTTCCACTTTCTCCCCGTACAAGTAGTGCCTCCAGATTTTCAATGCGAAAACAACTGCTGCCAACTCTAAATCATGAGTAGGATAATTTTTCTCATAATCTTTGAGTTGTCGAGAGGCATAGGCTATAACTTTTCCATGTTGCATAAGTACACAGCCTAGACCTTTGCCTGAAGCATCGCTGTAGATAACAAATTCCCCCGATCCTGATGGTATAGTCAGAACAGGAGCCGAAATAAGTCTCTTCTTAAGTTCTTGAAAACTCTTCTCGCATTCCTCGTTCCATATGAATTTTGTGCTTTTCTGAGTCAGCTGAGTTAATGGAGTGGCGATTCGATAAAATCCTTCTACGAATCTCCGATAATAACCAGCTAAGCCCAGAAAACTTCGGACTTCAGTTACGGACCGAGGTTGCTCCCAATTTAATATTGCTTCAATCTTTGCAGGATCAACTGATATTCCCTGACTGGAAATCACATGCCCAAGGAACGTGACTTCCTTAAGCCAAAACTCACACTTCTTCAGCTTGGCATACAACTTGTTCTCACGTAGCTTTTGGAGTATTAATTTCAGGTGTTGTTCATGATCCTCACGACTCTTGGAGTATATAAGAATGTCATCAATAAAGACAACTACAAAATGATCCAAATATTCTTTGAATATCCGGTTCATCATGTCCAAGAAAGCTGTAGGAGCATTTGTTAGTCCAAAAGGCATGACTAAGAACTCATAATGTCCGTAGCGGATTCTGAAAGCAGTCTTTGGAATGTCATCAGCTTTAACTTTTAACTGATGATATCCAGAGTGGAGATCAATCTTTGAGAAATGTTGAGCACCCGGTTATCACCTCGTTCGGGTTTCGTGCCATTTGGGATGTCACAACAAAAGCTCTCCCTTGAACTACAGATTTTCCCTTATCCGTGCTAGCTTTTGGTACCATCATTGCAGCTGGACTTGATTTTGAAACAGGACAAAATCGAGCCACATGACCTTCTTTTCCGCAACTGTAGCACAACTTGGACTGTTGAGTACAGTTTGGGCTGATGTGACCCTCCTGACCACACTTGTAACATCTTACCGGTGGTCGATCTCCTCCCCTTGGTACTGGTGCTGGTGCTGGTACTGGTGCCGGTGCTCTTCCATAATCATTATGGAATCTCTTTCTCTTGAAATTATTCCCACTGGATTCTCCTCTTCTATTATTCGATGCGTGATTACTACCGAAGTGCTGGTTACCTCCCTTATGGTTCTCGTTCCTGTGATTGTTGTCATTTCTCTCTCTACGCTGATCATTGACTCTTGGCTGCAATTTTTCATCTGTTTGCTCTACCCTTTGAGCCCTATCGACAACATCTGAATACAAGGTCAATTTATAAGAGCTAAGTTGTTGACGAATTTCGAATCTCAAACCTCATAAGAACATCTGACTCATCCGTGCTTCGTCATCCACTAGATGAGTTGCGAAACGAGATAGTTCGGCAAACTTAGCTTCATATTGTGAAACAGACATATTTCTTTGCTCTAGTTTTATGAACTCCACCTCCTTCATATGGCGGATGCTTTCTGGAAAATACTTTTCGTTGAACAGCTCTTTGAATTCTAGCCAAGACATTTCGAGAGCCGAATGATGGATGCGTTTTACCGCCTCCCACCAATGGTCTGCCTCCCCTCGAAACATAAAGGTGGCGAATGGCACTTTCTGATCATCTGCACATCGCAGGACATCAAGGATTTTTGTCGTTTGCTTTAACCATGCCTCCGCTTTGAGTGGTTCAGGCTTCCCGAAAAATTCAGGTGGTCCCAACTCTTTAAATTGTTTAACGGTGACAACCCTTGAATTATCAGCGTTTCCATCGTTACGACCTCCCCTCGGCTGATTTTGAATAAATTGCATGAAGTTTCTAAAGAAACCATTCTGATTTGCATGATCACCAGCATTATTTTCTGAAGCTGCAGGAGGATTGTTTGTAGCTTCCTGATTCTCAGCTACGTTCGCCTCAGGAAGTGGATAATTCATTCCCTGATTTTCAGAAGTCATTCTTAACTGCGGTCATAAGATAAAGGTTAGTTAAACAAACTGACTCGTCACTTCTTGTCCCCACATTCAAGCCAACTTATTAGATAACAAAATTTTATGTAGGACATACTAGTGACGTAATCTATTCGTCTCTCTCCTCCTACTTCTACCCCAGATCTCCATTAAAGATCATATCCCTAAGCTCGGATACCAAATGTGACGCCCCCAAATCTAGGCCTACATAGCCCAATTTGAGACGCCATAAAATACATAATCTTTAATACAAATAGTTCATAGAACAGAAATGCAAAACTCAATAATACACAACTAAGTCTTCACTATTATTTTCACACTATATACAACATGTGAAGACTACAATAGCTATCACTCGGACCGTCACTCCATTCCCCTGCTAGACCCGGCTACTCTCTCTTTTTCTGAAAAACAATGGAACAAAAGAAAGGGTGAGCTCAAATAGCCCAGTAAGAAATATCATGACTAAGATAACGACAAATAAATTATCATTAGCCTTCAACAGATGAGTTCTTAATTGAATATAATAGACAATAAGCTTTGTATCAATAATAGCAGCGGAATGAGCAATCTATTAGAAGAATAATGCAGACTAAAATGTCCACTCGGTTCTCTTTTTAGGAAAAACATCCTCAACTTTTATCATCTTAAACACCGTTGGTCATGATAATATAAATTTCCAGTTCCTGATTATAATCATGCCAGTCAATAGTTCATCTTTGCATTACGAGCCAAAGATATTCAAATATAACACCACGGTAATGATTATACCAGTTTTCAGCCTTTGGTCATAATCATACCAACAACAGTTCATCTTTGCCCCAGGCCAAAGAGAATATTCACCACGTGCCCTAAAAGACACAATAATTATATCGCCTTTATCCTATCAACTGTGCCCCAGGCCACAGATATTCACAACAACATGGTTCTTGATGATTAGAATAACAACCGTGATATAGATGATGAATCAGAAGAAACAGTATGATCAATAAATATCAAAAGTTTATGACTTTACTTTGTGCAGATTCAAATAATGTCCAAATTGCCAACATGATGTGGACTAAAATTCAAGAATGATATTTCAGATCCACAGTTCAGAATAACAGTTAAGGTTCAATAGAAAGATTTAGAAAAATAGGAAGGTTCAGTTAAATGATATTAGATGAAGCGCAAACTATTAAAGAATATGTATTCATTTCAGGAAACTTTACCAAGAAGAGATAAGTAAGAAATGAATACGAAAAGTAATTCACCAAACATGCGGTAGTCCGCGTAGTCAGGTTATTCCCACAAATTAATAAGGAATGAATACGAAAGGTTATTCACCAACAGGCGATAATCCGCGCCGTAAGGTTATTCCCACAATTTAATATATGGAAATAAATACGAAAGGTTATTCACCAACAGACGATAATCCGCGCCGTAAGGTTATTCCCACAATTTAATATATGGAAATAAATACGAAAGGTTATTCACCAACAGGCGATAATCCGCGTCGTAAGGTTATTCCCACAATTTAATAAGGAATGAATACGAAAGGTTATTCACCAACAGGCGATAATCCGCGCCGTAAGGTTATTCCCACAATTTAATATATGGAAATAAATACGAAAGGTTATTCACCAACAGTCGATAATCCGCGCCGTAAGGTTATTCCCACAATTTAATATATGGAAATAAATACGAAAGGTTATTCACCAACAGGCGATAATCCGCGCCGTAAGGTTATTCCCACAATTTAATATATGGAAATAAATGGCACGTCTTATGAGTAAGAAAGAAACGATATTATTTTCGAGAATCAAATAATGATAATCCCTTACCATAGTAAGTTTGAATAATGGAAGATGAAAAAGATGGTATCCCTTACCTTAACACGTGACTAGATATGAACTCGTACACTTACAGCTCTTTACAAATACTCAAGATGACTTTAGCACACTCAAAGAGAACTTATACTAAGAAATATTTGGAGAGTGAAAGAAAGAATAAGCAAGGAAGTTTTTATGAAAAATCCTTAAGTTAAGGCTTCTATTTATAGCAAAAATTCTTATCATCACCAAGATTTCCTAATTTAATCCAAACCGTATATTTCAAGATAATGTTTAATCCATACCACTCATTTTATCTTTTAAGATTTCTTTAATCTAAACCATTCATTTAAAGATCGTCTTTTAATCTATACCATTCAATTTACTTTATATATAAAACAACTAACTTTAAATAAATCAATTATCTTTATATATAAAAACAAACAACTTTATATAATTTATCATAATAAAAACAAATAACTTTATCAATTCAATTATTCAACAATAATTCACAATTATTCGTTATTATGGCTAATTGTTGTAAATGCAGTGTAGTTGGTTTTTCGAGTTAGAAAAATAGGAAAATCACCCAATAATAGAATACAACAGTTTAATCAATATCATAAAAGAGATAACAATAATGCTAAAAATAAATAAGAAAATAACACGTTACTGTGTAATGACAATTATTGATTCAGTAATGTGAATTATTGTGTATATGCTACTGTGACAATTATCAGCTCAATAATATGAATTATTATGCATGTGACAATTATTGGTTCAATGAAGTCAATATAGTACAATAACCACTTTATCATTTAATAATATGAAACACTGTGCAATACCGTGTGCTACAGTGCAATACCGTGTGCTACTATGTAATACCGTGTGCTACTATGTAATACCGTATGTTACTATTCTTTTACCATCAGGTATTTTAACAGTTCAAAATGATAATACCGTTGACTATATTTATTTAAAAAGGTTACGTATGTCGCTTTCTATATCCGACAATAAGTCGTTGTGGGGGTCCACCATTATTTTGTTATTTCGGCGCCGTCGTACGAATCGAATATTCCCCGACAAAACGAATATTCTCCGACCAAACGAATATTGTCCGACATAATAAAATTTGCACATAACATCCTTAACTTTTAACCTTATCAATTTAACCACCTACTGTTTCAGGAAAAATATATATGAAGAAAAATTAAATTTTGTATTTCATAAAATTCGGGGTCTTACAAAAAATCTAGGTCATTTTAGCCCAATCCTAATTTAGTCCGACTCAACTATAATCTTACCCGTTTGTCAAGTCTAATTATAGTCATGGATTATAGTGTTATTCCTATTCCTATTCCTATTTATAGTGTATTACATTCTTTTGCAAAATATAAAATCACAATAAAAGCTAGTAAATGGATGGAGTATTAAGTTTTATGGATGGAGGGAGTAATAAAATTTCTTTATAAATAGTTGTTTATCAACAATAAATTTGTGGACATGATAATTAATATGAGAAAGTTATTCAAAAATTAAGTGTGACTTTGCTCCTGGCGAACAATCTCTTTGGAGTTTGGACATCTGATTTCTCTTGGCAAACCTTAATATAATTTTTCCCGCGTAACAAATTGCCCCACAAGTTTGATAGGATATTGCATTCATTAGAAAAAACAAGTACATAGTAGGATTTGACTGTTCGGAGGAGAGAGTATTTGGATAATTTATTTTTAATCCGTCCTAACCAATATTTCACATTTGTATTTAAAATATAAACTTGTTACCTGCAAAATACAGAATTTCTATTAATTTCAAGCTCAATGTTAATTTTAAGTTGGCCGCACAAAAATGATAACCTCGCATATTTCAGCCCCTCTTTGCGACATTTAAGCACACAAAACACAAGGAAACTTGATTAAAGTTGACTAGAATAATTCATTGCTTCAAAATTTTCTAAATCTAATCAAACAGACAAAATCCTTTTTAAGATAACTTAACTGCCTGCTAAGTTCTCCTCCTATATATTACATCAATCAAGTATTGAAATGTGTTTGATGTTAAAGAACTTCTGCTTCAGCAAATATTCATTCTACTTGGTTCATTGCATTGCTCAGATAAGTTCAGTTTCAAATTGCTGCTGAATTAATTTACTCGGTATCTTACGAACATGCATGTAACAAATGCTAAATTTTCTTCTTCCAAATTCAGGTTGCTTCAGTGCTGCTGCAGAATTTCCTGAAATTCCATGCTTTTCTATCAAGTGTACAAAGCTTAGACAAATGAGCAATGAAATTGTAAGATAAGTAACGGTGTTTATCAAATTTGATTGGGCATCAGGCAAACTGGCTGAAAGAAATTTAACCAATGCAGATTTTGGTAGTCAGGTCACAACATGAGAGGCCAACAAACAGGTTATATAAGATCTACTCTTACACTGTTACACACACACAAAAATATAATAAGCGTGTTCATTTATATTCATGTGGTTAAGAATACAAAACACTAAAAATATTTGCAATTCAAAAATTGATAGTGTTAAGCAAAAAGATACCATTATAACTCAGCAACCTGAGGTGCTTCATAAATATGTTTCCTTAGGGTACATAGTACGCTAAATCTCCAGCTTGTTGAGTATTAACTTATTTGTTTATCCCACATCGGTGGGCAAGCTTACAAGTGGCCAACCACTTACTTTATAAATAAGGTCCATTGTAATATTGTATTGGTAGATTAAATATTCTCCTTTATTTTGTTAGTTGAATATTTATTTGTAAGAGTGCCTTCTTTAAGGACATCTTTAGTAAAATATTTTCCTCCTTTATAATTGGTCTTCTCGGAAGATAATGAAACTTTTTAACAGCCTCATAATTTCAGGTGTGTTTGTTCTTTTTTTTTTATTTATTTTTCTGCATAATTGTTATTACTGTTATTGTTTTACTTTAATTATTTTATTCCATTATAATTTGGTATGTTGGTTTAACTTTGTTAGTGATTAGCATTATTGGTAATCATTGATAGTAATTAAACTAGCTACTTGCTTCTGTTGCATTCATAACAATTGGCATCAAAGCTATAGGTTAAATCTTGGCTTTTCTATTTTGTTCTAATTGTTGTGTTCAATTTGTATAACTTTGGAATACAATAATTTAGTAAAATTTGAAAAAAATCAATGGACGAGTCAGATATGTCCGAAGGTTCTTCGTTGGCCATGCCAAAACAGTGATAACAAGTGAAAAAATATATGTAAAAAAATTTATGGTTGAAATAATTTCGGCCTGTGCAAAGTGAGGTATTGGATAGACTGTATCAACAGGATTTGGATATAGTTTTAGAAGAGAAAAAGGCAAAAGATATCAATTTGAAAGATTGGAACAGGCTGAATTTTAAAGCTTGTGGAATGATTCGTTCCTGTTTGTATAGAGAGCAGAAATATTCGTTCATAAATGAGACATCTGCTAATAAGTTGTGGAAGGCATTGAAGGACAAGTATATGAAGAAAAGTAATGAGAATCGACCGTACCTATTGAAGAGATTATTTCTTCTTCAGTTGAAATCAGGTACAAGTATCAGTTCTCATATTTACGAGTTTAATAAATTAATTGTTGATTTATTAAACTTGGATGGGACATTCAAAGACGAACGTAAGGCTATGCTGTTAATTGGTTCTCTTCCGGATGAATTGGATCATTTGTGTATTACACTCATTCATGGAAAAGAACAACTATCTTTTAAAAAAGTTTGTTCTGCTTTGTTAAACTATGAAATCCTGAAGAAAGATCAAAGAGAATATAGGGATGAGTTAGCTGGAGCATTAATAGTAAGAGGGCGTAGCCAAAATTATAAATTTGAAGGAAGGGAAAAATCTCGTTCGAAAGGGAAACCTAGCAAAGATGAATGTGCCTTTTGTCACGAGAAAAGACACTGGAAGAAAGATTGTCCTAGGTTGAAGAATAAAGATAAAGACAAGGCCAAAGTCACTTCAGATGCATGTGTGACAAATGTTGAAGATGACGAGTCAGATTTTGCTCTTGTAAGTCTATTATTGGCACCTCGATCCAATGAGTAAATTTTGGACTTGATCATATTTGTCCACACAAGGAGCGATTCTTCAACTATGAGAACCTAAATGGTGGAGTTATTTTCATGGGTAATAATGAACCCTGCAAAACAATTAGGATAGGCTTAATCCGCTTGAAGAACACTGACGGCTCAACTAGAGTTCTGACATATGTTAGACACGTGCCGCAATTAAAAAAGAATCTCATTTCTTTGGGAGCCTTGAAATTCAAATGCTTCACAGTGACTATGCGGGATGGAATTCTTAAGGTTGTTTCTGGCGCTTTTATTGTAATAAAAGGTACAAGAAGAAATAACTTGTATTACTATAATGGTAATACAATTATTGAATCTTCAGCTACAATATTTGGAAATAATAAAGATTATGAGACAACTAGGTTATGACATATGCGATTAGGGCATGCAGGTGAAAAAGTCTCGATATGTTTGAAAAAACAAGGCTTGTTGAAAGGTAAACAGACTTGCAAATTGAATTTCTGTGAGCATTGTGTTCTCGAAAAGTAGAAGAGGGTGAAATTTGGCACTACTATTCATAATACCAAGGGTATTCTTGATTATGTTCATTTAGACCTGTGGGGACCTACTAAGACTGCATTCATCGGAGGTAGGCATTACTTTGTTACTTTTGTCGATGCCTTCTCAAGAAGAACATGGGTGTACGTTTTGAAATCTAAAGATGATGTGTTTAATACTTTCTTTAAATGAAAAAAGATGGTAGAGACCCAAAACGATAAAAATATTAAGCATCTCAGAACAGATAATGATGGTGAGTATTGTAGTGATGTTTTTTTTAAAATTATGTCAAGACGAAGGTATTGTATGCCACTTTACAGTTAGAGGTACACTGCAACAAAATGGGGTGGCAGAACGCATGAATCGGACTTTGTTGGAGAAAGTTCGATGTATGTTGATCAATTATGGGTTGGGCAAAGAATTTTGGGATGAGGCTGTAACTTATGCATGTCATTTTATAAATCGTTTACCTTCAGCTGCTATTAAAAATAGAACTCCGTTGGAGGTATGGTCTAAGATTTCTGTGTCTGAATATGATTCTTTACATGTTTTTCATTCGACTGCTTATTATCATGTGAAAGAATTTAAGTTGGATCCGAGAGCCAAGAAAGCAATTTTCTTGGGATATTGTTTTGGGGTGAAGGATACTGTCTTTGGTGTCCTAGTTCGAGAAAAATTGTGTTCAACAAAGATGTGACATTTGATGAGTCTTCTATGTTGGAGAAGACAAGAAGCCAGACAAAAGATACTCCGCAGCAGGTGGAACATACTAAGCAGCAGATGGAGTTTGAAACAGCAATAGTCAACCCAATTAGATATGAAGAAATAGAGGTTGATACTCCTTTGATAGATAAAAAAGAAGATGATGAAGGAAGTTCTACTCTGGAACTTCAACAGCAACATGAATCAATTGCAGTTGTTAGGCTAAGACGAGAGATTTGCAGACATGCTCGATTTGTTGACATAGTGGCCTATGCACTTCCGATTGTAAGTGATGATGCTCTTTCCACATAAAAAGAGGCAGCCAAATGTTCTGAAGTTAATTAGTGAAAGAAAACTATATAAGATGTGATGCAGTTACTTCAAAGAATCAGACTTGGAAGCTAGCTCAATTACCTAAGGGGAAGAAACCAATTAGGTACAAATAGGTGTTTACAAAAAAAGATGGATTTCCTGACAAGAATGACTTTCGCTACAAGGCAAGGTTGGTGGCTAAAGGCTACGCTCAAAATGAGGGAATCGATTATAATGAGGTATTTTCTCCAGTTGTGAAACATTCCTCCATTAGAATTTTATTGGTCTTGGTAGCTTAGATGAATTTAGAACTAATTCAACTTGATTTAAAAACTACATTTTTACATAGAGATTTGGAAGAGGAAATCTATATGACTCAACCGGAGGGATTCAAAGTTGTTGGTAAGAAAAATTTTGTTTGTAAATTGAAAAGATCGCTTTATGGTTTGTTTGAAACAATCACCTCGGCAATGGTACAAGCGATTTCATCAATTTATATATGTTGGGGTAAAAATATAACAGAAGTAAATTTGATCATTGTTTGTATTTTCGTAAGGCAAGAGATGGATCTTTTATCTACTTACTCTTGTATGTTGATGATATGCTTATTGCATTAAAGAGCCAAGTTGAAATTGACAGATTAAAGGCTCACTTGAATAAAGAGTTTGAAATGAAAAATCTCCGTGAAGCCAAAAAGATTCTCAGCATGGAGATAACAAGAGACAGAATGATAAGCAAGGTTTGTCTGACTCAGAATGAGTATTTGAAGAAGGTGATACAATATTTTGACTTACATGATCAGTCAAAGCCTGTAAGTACCCTACGTGCTCCTCATTTCAAACTTAGTGCATATTTATCTCCACAGACAGATGAAAAATGAAAATACATGTCAAATATACTGTATTCTAATGCGGTTTGTTGCTTGATGTATGCAATGGTGTGGTATGAGGCCCGACATTTCACATGTAGTTAGTGTAGTAAGCATGTATATGCATGATCCTGGTAAAGGACATTGGCAAGCAGTGAAATGGATTCTACGGTATTTGTTGAAGACCATAGATGTTGGTTTAGTCTTTGAAAAAGACGATACTCGCAACCAGCTTCTTGTTGGTTATGTAGATTCTGATTATGCTGGTGATTTAGATAAACGACGGTCGACAACCGGATATGTATTTACTCTTGCAAAAGCACCAGTAAGTTGGAAATCTACTTTACAATCTATAGTGGTTTTGTCTACTACAAAGGCAGAGTACATAGCAGTTAAAGAGATTGTAAAGGAAGAAATTTAGTTACAAGGATTGCTGGATGAATTGGGTGTTGGTCAGAATAAGATCACAATTTATTCTGACAGTCAGAGTGCTATTCATTTAGCAAAGAATCCAGTATTCCATTTTCGTACCAAACATATTGATGTTCGGTATCATTTTGTACGGGAGATTTTTAATGAAGGAAGAATCTTACTTCAGAAAGTTGGGACTGCCGAAAATCCCACAGATATGTTGACTAAGGTTGTGACAGGGATCAAGTTCAGACATTGTTTGGACTTGATCAACATTTTGCATATGTGATCGCACCATTGGGTACATTTTGAAGGCGTCGCTAATTTTGATGATCCGAAAAACTTGGTGGGACCAGCTAATGCGTCAAGGTGGAGATTTGTTTAGTATTGACTTATTTGCTTATCTCACATCGGTGAGCAAGCTTATAAGTGGCCAACCACTTACTTTATAAATAAGGTTCATTGTAGTATTGTATAAGTAGATTAAATAATCTCCTTTCTTTTGTTAGTTGAATATTTATTTGTAAGCTTCCCTTCATCCTGCATTTTCCGCAGAAATTGAGAATTTTAAGCTGTTA
Source organism: Hedera helix (assembly GCA_947179155.2). Taxonomy (NCBI): domain Eukaryota; kingdom Viridiplantae; phylum Streptophyta; class Magnoliopsida; order Apiales; family Araliaceae; genus Hedera; species Hedera helix. Next base: position 5,407,854 of record OX359278.1, read on the forward strand.
GTTATGAAGAATTATTTGCCGAAACTAGGGATTAAAGGAACACCTTTTCTAACAGGCCTAATCTTAAAAATAATTGTTCTCACGTCGTACAAGACTCTGTGATGATGTTTCCAAACATCAGCATTACCTCTAATAGGAGCATAACCTCTGCCCTTGAGTAAGGTACAGCTGCATGATTGTTGACAACCACTTCAACATCTCCAATAGATATATGCTCCAAGTGCTGTGCGTGCATGTCTCCCCAGTGCAGATTTAAATGCTTCTATCCTGCAAACAATCAACAGAATAAAAATTCAAAACTAACGTAAAAGCAACTAGATCCTTCGGACTCACGATAAAGAACAATGGATGGAGGATAAATCTATTCGATTCTTTTTGTATGCATTTATTTTTAAGCTGAAGTCTTTTGAGATTGTGTGAATGACTTGGGCCATTTTTTACCTAAAGTAGCAGGTCAACATTTTTTTTTTACATCAACATGGAGGTGGTTCGACTGGAGAAATTTGAAGCAGTTTGAAACAAATCGGAATTCAAATGAGCAAGTATTTATAAAAAGAATTAATTATGGAAGCTCCATGTTGCCTTTGTTAGGCATTTCACAAAATATATACATTGCAGGCACAATTATATACTTTCTTGCTGAATCAGAAAGCATTTTTTTAAGTTTGGTACATTGGTCATGAATTATGTTCTGGAATCAATTTCTTGATCATTTAGACAATCAAAATGTTTATACGGCACTTCATTAGTTTCACGAAAAAAATCTCATTTGTAAAATTTGCAAATACTGAGGATGTATTTTTGTTCCATATTTACTCCTTAAAATAATAAGTTGTTAGTTTAGTAGCGATGATATTATAATAAAATTATAAAGGCAAATTTGAGGATGTCGTGTCATTTATAGTATTGTCAATAAAAAGAGTAACTCTTATTGTGGAACAAAATTATTTTTTAAATGACACTTTTTGTGGAACAAATGGAGTAACGTCAGATTGTTATATAATATTATGATTGTTGACAGTGAGGAGATTATAGTTTAATTATTTCTGCATCATTTTTAAGGTTGTATTTCTATCCTAAGGTAGCATCCATCAAATATTAAATAACTGCTTTCAAAGTTATTGTAGGCTTTAATTATCCATATAATGGTTTTGTACTTTTACACAATCACAGACATTCATAAGAAAACTGCTTGGATTTGCACACTGCCATTTCCTCTTGGGTTCGGTTTCCCTGTTTGGTTCATAAGAAAATGTCGGAGTGAAAAGCAATTGAATTATATTATATATCTTATTATAATTTCACCATTACATACATGTTTTAAGAAACATGACTCAAGGATTTCTGTCCATCTATATGAAGTAGAGGAATTCCTCCCCCTCCATCCTTTTCCTTGGGCATCGTGCATACAAAGATCAATTTGTTATAGGTGTTGCAGATTCTCTGTCACAGAGGGAAATACTGATCAATAACATCAACAAGGACACTCTTTGTAATGCTGGAAATGCCACTGAAGGTAATATTTGTGATGGTAATGTGATCTCACAAAATGACAGTAAAGATCAGATACCTGGTGAAACTAATGTAGTGCAGGAACAAGTTGGTGGACACACAAGTACAAACATGGCACAACTAGACATTGTGAATGAGGAAATTGATGGAAGAAGAGGCCTGCAGGGTAGCAGGACAAGAAGAGGCTGAGCTGGAAGATATATTGGTGCTCAATGGACTGAGGAGGTCTAGAAGCGTGGTCAACAATGGACTGAGGAGGTCTAGAAGCGTGGTCAAAGAACCTTACTGGATGCAGGGTTATGTGAGGGATAAAAAGAGCAAGTCAAAAGCTAGATATTAGACTAAACAGCTGTAGCAATTACGTGTTTTGATCCTAGAGTCAATAATCATCTAAGTAGTCTCAGTTTTGCTATACGTAATGATTCATACAATGATTCATATAATGATCATTTGTAAAATAATGGGTTCCAAAAGGCAATTAAAATATGAGACCCACTATTTTACAAATGATCACAGTGATGTAACCAAGATGAGGTATCAATGAAATTGCACTAAACCTAGGGGGACCGGTTTTTGGGACCTGAAGTTGTGACCGGTTCAATTTTATTTTATTCTTCTTTTGAAGACTATACAACTCTGATATTTACATGCACCAAATTACACCTAAATCATTGAATCTTATAAAAATTTGAGTCAAAATAAATATTATAAATATTTTAAGAGTAAAAAAAAATAAAAATTGGACCGGTCACAACTTTCGGTCCCCCTAAAAGGACTTATGAAATTATCCTTTTCCAGTCTCAAACTTCTTATCTTTCCCTCCCTCAATTTCTATTACAGTATAGCTGATAGACTCAATTATCAGCTTTATTCTGCTTCAAAGCTGAAGGTATTGTAAAAATTCTCTTTAAATTTGAAATGCTGTAAATTCTGCTTTCAAAGATGATTTGTCTCATGAAGCACAAGTTATGTATTTCGATCTTGTAAGTATTTCTGATGTTATCTGTGCAGCTCACAACCATGTGTGCGTTGATCACGTTTAAAAATAGGAATGATGTTAAAGAGGAGCAAATGATCAACTTCTTTAAGGCATTTCGATACGATATGCAGCTTAATACGGGTAAGAAAGCTAGTAAAAAATAAACAGGCAAATCCTATTAGATGAATGTGTAATAAGTGAGAACCTCTTATAATTATATCTAATTTCATGTATTAAAATCGTTCACAATTATAAGTCGGCACAAGCTTATCGCAATACGTAACAAGAATTAAATTTATTTAATTTTAATACAAACAAATACAAATATTATATTCAAGCTAATACTTTCAAAACCTAAGAATGATGGGAGATATATGTATTTATTTACAAAACTCACGTTGCAAATTGTGGTAAATAGACAAAGAACATTTGCCAACCAATAAATAACATTAAGTACCTTTCCACTCGAGCGCTGGCATCACTTGAATTCAATTTTGTATGCAATGTGTTGAGAAAGTCTGTCCGAAAGTCTCTTCTGAAGTCCTTCTAATTTAGAAGATAATTCGCTCACCTTTACCATATGTTCCACTAATTCTTCATGAGTTGCAGCAATTTCATTACGTAGTCCAATAAGTATGTGGTCAGAATCTTCATTCATTATGGCTTGATGATCACCTTGTTCCACTCGATCCTTATTTCGAGATGCAGCATAAATATTATCTATTGTCTTGGCCTCGCCTATTACAATAACCTTTGTATTGCAGAGTTCCCCAACCTTGGTCGATTTTGCTTGTAAATAATCCATTACCTAAAAAGTAGAGATTAATGAAGTCAAGACTTTCTTTTTATATATTATATCATTTGTGTTTGGATCTTAAAATTAGTTTAGGGATCAATTAAAAAAGAGGATATTCAAATGTTCCACATGTATAGTCTAGTTATGACATTGTGTTGAATGATTAATAAATAAAATCATGGTACATGATGTTAAGTATGAATGCAAATACGAGAATATAGACAATACCTCCCACATAACACAGCCAACATGAGAAATCAAGTGACATTTTGCACAAAAATAAGTCGGATCTTCCAAAATTCGTCCTCCCTCGCAGCAGTCACAGTAAAAATTGAATTCCTCGGAGCCTTCATTTTTGATAGGAGCATGGGTGAGAGTAAGGGGATGTCGGTGCCATTTAGTTTTTACAGTAGGCGGTAATAGAGGGAGACAATGGTCATGGACATCAAATTTGCACTCCAGGCAACGGAAGCCCGGATGGTAAAAAAATTGAGTACATTTGCTACATGTAGAGTTGCTGTATACACCATAATAATATGAAGATTTGTCGTGTATTTTATCATAATAAGCGAGAGGGTGCTGGTGGAGTTCAGACATGTAAATCATAGGATATAAAATTGGTGAAGCACATCTGAGGTGCAAGTAAAACTTACACAAATCACATCGGTAGTAAAATGATGAAACATCTGCAGACAGACATGCACTGCAGGGAAAGTATTCAGGTGAATATGAGAGGGTAAGCGGGTGATACGGGTGGAAGGGGTGTTGGATCACTTGAGGTAATTCAGCACATGATTTGTTTAAAAACATTTTGCAACTTACGCAATAATAGGCAGACTCTTCCAAGCGTTGGTAGCAACCACCGCATTTTCTCAAATCATAATTTACAGGAATGTTGCAATGAATCAAGGGATGGGGGTGGCTGTTGTCTTTCTGCTCACCAACGGGTTTGTAGTTTGTGGTAGTGCAAGGGGTCAGCAAAGCACAAGGGATGTCCATTTTTATCGAACAAACCGAACACTGGAAATATAAACGAGAATTATGTTGACAAAAATCACATCTGGGATAATATTCAAAACGCTTCTCATCATACGCAGAACTGATACCAAAGGTGAGAGTGCAATTTGGGTGAAGGGGATGCTGCGTTAGGTTTTGCGGGAGATCAGCACATGATTCGTGGAGTAATACATGGCATTCAAGGCAAACATAGATGAGGGTGGAATAATCGATTTCCCCATCGTTGTCGAATGATTGATAACAACCACCACATTGAAAATCAACTATGCTGGGTTCAACTACTATTTTTCTTTGGCAAACAATTAGGGGATGTGGGTGGCGGAGTTTTTGGTGTTTGGCAGGTAATCTTGTGGTTGGAAATAGCATCGCACATTTACTGTGTATGTAAAATTCACACTCGGAACACTCGTACACGAAGCAGCGAGTGCACAATTTCCCGCAAGCACAGCAAAAGACATCAACACTCTTACCCTTCCTCCAGGGTCGTTCATCAAGCAAGGTGAGGGAGTGTTGCTGATGGAAGGTGTGTTTCAGTTTTCGAGGTAATTCTGCACACGATTTGTGCATGTGGAAGAAGTCGTCACATCTCTGGCAAAACAAGTGGTCTTCATTGGTCGAGAATCTAGAAGCACACGCCACACACTGCAGAAAACCGTATGCATCTGTAGTAAATAATGCATGATTGTGGCTAAAATGATGAATGGACTCCTCTCCCTGTTTCTTTCCAGTATTAGGCATCTCCATCAATCTTAATCCACTATTCTCTACCATGTTGTTATATATAAATATATATATATATATATATATATATATATATATAGAGAGAGAGAGAGAGAGAGAGAGAGAGAGAGAGAGAGGGAGTGACTTAACATGTAAGTATGTAATAGGACAAAAAAATTAATTCCTTTTGGGTGAGTTCACTACCGATTATATATACTTTAAAATGTATTTGAGGAAAATATTTGATAATTAGTCAAATTTTAAAACAAAAACATCAAATGAACACACAAGTATAAAGTATAAGATATAATTTTACATTTTAATCTTAATTAATTGTATGCCTTGCTGAGACAAATAACTACATAATATATGTATTTAGCAAGACTATACCTCTTTTTGCTTTTGTCACATAATCAAATAAATAAGCCACACTAGATCATTGCCTAAACACTTTTAAAACATTTTTTGATTTTCAATTTTTTTTTCCTAGTTCTTTTACTTTAGTACAATCCCATCAATGAAGTACACATATACATGTCCATACAATAATGGTAGGCAGGGACAACTAATGTGATAAAAATTAATTATTAAAATCTTAATTTATATTCTAAACAAATTAAAAATAAAAATAGTAGAGATGATTAATTAATTATATAATGTAAATTAAAAATTAATAACGGAAACTAATAGTGAGAAAAACTACTTAGGAATCTGATTCCATTAAATATTAACAAAATAAATAATTCATTCAATTCTTTTCCTAAATTAATTTCTAATTTAGTTTTTCCTTCCCTTTAAAAATAATGATTCATATAATTAATATAGACAAACATAGATTATGAAAATTTAATAATTAACTATAATTCATTAAAACTTCTTCGAACAAGCATGAATTATAAAAAAACTCGTATCTTAATAATAACCTATCAAAACCAAGATAAAAATGAATAAATAAATAATTAGACATTAATATCGGAACGGAAAGAAAATATTAATACGCAATTACCTAGATTCATCAACATCTTAAGTATTAAAAATTTAGTTAGTCATACAAATTAAAATAAAAACGAATAAAATTACTACTACTATTTGCATGAAAAATATATGTGACTAACTAAAGAAAAATAACTAACTAAATTAAGTGGAACGCTAACTAATAATAGTGCATGTGACGGGTAAACAAACAAAATAAAATCAATACATATTCTGTTAGTAAAGATAGATGATGGATATTACTTGTATAAAGAAATCAAAACAGTACTTTTGCCGGAAAAGAAAGAAAATAATCATTAACCAAATCAACGTATGACTACTCCTTACTCCAACCGGATGGAAAGGAAAAAAAAAACTCTCCCTCTCTGAAACAAAACTTTTATTTATAAGAAAAATAATTTATGCCTTAATTTAATTTAAAGTACCTTGGTCTCTTTTTTTCTTTTTTACTTGAACTTTACATGTTAATATTTCAAGAGTTTTTTTCTTCCAAATAAAAATTAACTTAAAAACTTCTAAAACTCTCTTTTCAACTCAATTTAATTTATTTATTTATTTTCTATAAAATAAAATAAAATATATTAATTAAATAAAATAAATATATAAAATAATAAAAATAAAAATATTAAAATATATAATAACGTGTATATCAACTACCTTTTTGCTTTCCAACATACTGCTGGCGCATTAATTAATTTACCTATTTTGATTATTTTTTTTCTAGTTCAATTTTTACATCTAGTAGTAAGTTAAAGGATTAAAGCAACCTGCTGGACCAAAAGCAAGTTCGGCAACTTTACTTTCTTTAAACGCATGGTATTTCTTTTAATTTATTACAAATTACATGATTATTATTGACTTTTGATAATAAATTATATAACTATAGATATTTGCTTTTGAATGTTCTGTTCAATAATTGAGGCATTAGACATTTTTTTTATTAGCAAAAAAAAAATGATTGTAATAAATGTTGCATTTATGCCGGCTTAAAAACAGGGCGCTACAGTAAAAATGTAACATTTGGTATAACAAATCCAACAAAAAAATATATAACTTCATAAGCTGAATGACAGCATTTCTTTCCCTCTAACTTGCCAACAAGTGTCAAAGTTGTACCTAAAATTCATTTTTCGTCAATTAGATATTTAAAGTGGCTAATTAGTGTCCCTCCAACAATTTTATATATAAATCTCAAAAAGTATGTAAGTTTTTAGATAAGTATATGTTAACTTTAATTAGTTTTCATCCATATATTTTAAAATTAAAGATATATTTATATAATCACAAATATTGAAACAATTTTAGATAAGAGAATCCTAGGAAAACCCTCAAAAGTCCATGATATACATCATCCTCATTTTGTGGGAAAAACTGTCATCAAGCAAAAGCCATACTAATAATGTCTTTCTTTTAAATAATATCATTTTGTAAAAACATTGCGGATTCTGTTTTTTTCTATTTTTATTTTTTTTATTTCCTTCTAGTGCAATCCCATCAGCGCACTTTGTTGAGAATATTAGGAGAGATTATTATATATTATTGAGGTAAATAAACAGTTTACTCCCTTCTCTCATATACATATGAGGCATGTCTGTAATAAGGCCCACAAATATATAAGACGAGAGAGTATACTATTCACTTATTCCAAAAACATAAAATATTTTTTCAAATATTAGAGACAACCAGGTCCACACATATGCAGGCATCTGTAAAAACACTTTAAATCATTGATTTTATTTAAATATCGCTAGCTGCTAATATCTATCTTATATTCTTATATATAGTGTACTCTCTCCAAATGCATGCATGCACGGTATCTGTCTATCTTATTTTTACTTTATTATTATTCTTTCTCCAAAATTTGAAACATCCGTCTCCCTTAGCTTACCCCAATTTTGGCCTGGTCCGCGGGTGACCCGGCCCGTCCAAAAAAATTCTTCAACCCACTTCTTTTATTATTTTCTAAATTAATGTACTATTTTTTTATGACCTAACTTTAAATTAATTTTCAATATGAATGGAAATGTTAATGTATCTTATTATTTAATAACTTAAACATTAAATAATAGTTTTATATTTAATTATTATACTAAGAATTATTATGCCTAAAAGTAAACACTTGTAGTTTAATTTAGTAAAATTATAGAATTCTTTATTTTAAATATAAAATTTGAAACAGCATAACTGTTAATATAGGCGTAATAATATTGTAAAGAAACAAGGTTAATTTGGCAAGATCAATCTTTATGTCAACAAGAGACATGTCAGGACTTGGCAAATAGGTCGGGTCGAAACGCGACCGAGCTGAAACGGCCCGAATTTTTCTAGGCCAAATTTCTTCAGCCCCTGGCCTGATTCGGCCGGGCAGGGGCAGCCCGTGGGCCATATGATTATTTTATTAATTTTTATTTATTTATTTATTATATATACACAATTATGATACATAACATAATGCTTTGATTTTGGGCTATTGAGTATAGCATGCAATTTGTTTTATTCAATAAAAATGTACTTATTAACAAAAAATATTTAAAAACTTATGTTTAATTAAGAAATAATTTCAACTTTATAAACTATTGTGAGTATTATTTATTTGATTAAATATGTTAAACTAATAATTGTAATTAAATATCAAGTGACTAATTTTAAAAAAATACTAGAATAATACCACAAATACATTACACATGTATGTATTTATATAGTGATAATTATTTGATTATACATATAACGTATTCTACTATGTACAACTATATACAAATATAATTAATTATTATTTTTTATTAACATTTGCTAATCAATAATATTTTAAATTTTGGCTTATTTAAGTTCTTTCATATCTAATAGTCATATATTTGGAGATAATAGTATTTTGAATAAATGAATAGAACTATAGAAGTTTTGTTCCATAAATTGATCTAAATGATTAATGAATTAAATTATTTTAAATATTTTTTTTATGTATTGATGTATTTTTTTTTTGAAAAAAAAAAAAATATATATATATATATATATATATATATATATTTTAAGCCACGGGCCGGCCCGAGCCAAAATTACCCGAAACCTAATTTTTTTGGACCGGTCCGGGCCCGCTAGCCCGGGCATTTTTTTGCCAGGCCTAATTCCCAGTTGTCAATTAACAAATCCAAATTTGTTATAAATCTGATAAAAGTCGTTGTTAGTACTTTTGCTTAGCTATACTTTGTAATTACAGAGTTAATTTAAGCTCCACTTAATATAACATGGGTTATGGAGTTGTGTTTACTAATTAAGAACATTAATATCTTATCGTGTTCTCTCGCGAAAATGCATGTGCATGCATGGTATCTATCTTATCTTAACTTATTTTATACTGACTTTTCGAATTATATGATTAATATTAATTTTTTTAAATTAATTTAAGATATTTTTAAATTTAAAATAAGCATGATTCATTTATATTTTAAAAATAATAAATATCATATTTAATAGTATTTTTTATATAATTTGTGATATACATAATAGTAATAACATAAACAAAATGAATTCATGTCAATTTTAAATTTAAAAACATTTAAGATTAACTTTTATAAAATTAATACTAATCAAATAATTTAAAAAGAATAGAATATGATCTTATACTCCATCCAACCACGTAATATATTCGGTCATGTCCTAATCTTTGTGCTTATATATACCCCTATAATATTTGAATAAAAATATTCATCTATAAAAGTGCGACTTTTCTTATAATGGTACTTTTTGAAATTCGGTTAAAGTGAAATTGTCACGTTATATATCACCATAAATTTTTATAATTTTTTATTGTTTTGATTGTAATAAATGTTGCATTTGTGCTGGCCTATAAATAAAACGCTAGAGTAAAAATACAACATTTGTCATTACTGATCCAATAAAAAAATATAAAACTTAATTCATAAGCTGAATGACAGTACTTCATTTCCTTCAACTTGCCAGCAAGTGCTAAAGTTATCCCTAAAATTTAATTTTTTTGTCAATTAAATCTTTAAAGTGGTTAATTAATTTCCCTCCAATAATTTTATATATAAATCTCAAAAAAGTAGGCAAGTAATTGTTAGGTATATATATCTTAACTTTAAATACTCTCCATCTATCCAAGGTCGGCCCTACCATATAAAAAAAAAACCTGCGCTTTAGGCCTCATTTCAAAGAAGACCCCAAATTTTTGAACATCATAAATAATTCATATAAAAAGGTCTTATAAAAATATAAGCCAAATAATTTTTTAGGGCCCATAATCCAATTTAAATATTAAATATGTAAAAAAAATTAACAGTATAAAAAAAAACCTCATTTAAATAAAAATTATTAATACTCCCTCTGTCCAAAAATAAAAGTTTTTCATTGATTTTTATAGTCAAATTGACTATTTTTAAAATTAACAATTAAACATATATATTTAGATTTTTAAAAAAGTAAACATTGAGATTAGTACTAAATTTTATATAATTTATAATATTTATAGGCTTTTTACATATATATTAAATAATAATAAGATATATTTATTTGAAAAATGATCAATTTGACCATAAAAGTTAATGAAAGATATACCAAATATAAAAGGCCTTATTAAAAATATCGTTTTAGGTCTCAAATTATCTTGAGTCACTCCTATATCTATCTCTTTTAAAATTAAAAATATATTCATACAATCACAAAAATTAGAACAATTTTAGATAAGACCCCACAGTCCATGATGTATACATCATCACCATGTTGTAAGAATAACTTTGCCATCAAGCAAAAGTCGTACTAGTAATATCTGTCCTCATTTTGTGGGAATAACTTTGCCTTCAAGCAAAAGCCATACTAGTAAATATCTTTCTTTTGATAAAGAACCATTGCGGATCAATCGGTCCACTAAATTATTTTGTGGGAATAACTTTGCAATCAAGCAAAATCCATACTAATAATATCTTTCTTAATTTTAAATAATATCATTTTGTAAAAACATTGCGGATTCTTTTTTTCCATTTATTTTTTTTAATTTCCTTCTCATCAGCGCACTTTGTTGAGAATATTAGGGACAACACATATGCATCTGTAAAGGCACTTTAAATCATTGATTTTATTTAAATATCGCTCGATCGCTCCTAATATCTATCTAATATATGGTGTACTCTCTCCAAAATGCATGCATTTTGTTTTCTTATCTTTTCTCGTCTTTTTTACCCATGCATGCATCTGATTAAGGATAATATATATTCAGCATAGTAAGGTGCTAACATTTGTACAAAAACCATAGTAATTTAGTATGCCTCTCATTTTCATGGTGAGATCTCATTTTCATGGTGAGATCTGTACTATAATGTTAATATATATATATATAACTTAATATTTTCTATACTGCTTATGAATATATGAAGGATAATCACAAAAAGAAAAAAGGTGTACACAAAGGAAAACACTTCAATTTACATTTATATTACTGATTTATTTTTGTATAAATTTTGTTATGTTTGTAAGTACTAGATTAGTCGTCTACACAACAACTATTACAATACAGTACAAGTACAACAATACAGTACAATACTCAAATAATACAAAACTAAGTCTTTACTATTATTGTCACACTATTTTATAACGTATGAAAACTATTACAGCTATCACTCGAACCTTCACTCCATTCTCCGATTAGTCCAAACTATTCTCACATCTCATGTTGAAGATCAATGGAATAAAAATGGTGAACTCAAATAACTCGGTAAGGAATATCATGACTAAAATAACGATGAATAAATTATCATTAGCCTTCAACAGTTGAGTTCTTAATTGAATATAAAAGACAACAAGTTTTAGATCAACAGTTGCAGTTGAGTTCTTGATTGAATACAATAGACAACAAGTTTTAGATCAACAATTGTAGTGAAATAAGTAATCCATTAGGAGAATAAAATAGATCATGATGTCTAAAATCTTCTCCTGTATAGAAATTCATCATCAAACTTTTATCAACTGTAATACCCATAGTCGTGATCATGTCAAACAATAGTTCTTCTTTGTCACAGGCCAAAGAAAACATTCACCATGTGCCCTAAAAGACACACAACAATTATATCGTTTTTGCCCCAGGCCAAAGACATTCACTAATCATATCATCTGTGCCTCAGGCCACAAATATTGATCATAATAATATTATCTTTGCACCCAGGCTAAAGATATTTACAACAACTTGATTCTTGATGATTAGAATAGATAACAGTGATATAAATGATAGACAGAAGAAAGAGAATAGCAGGATAAAAAATAGATATCGAAAGTTTGCAACTTTACTTTGTCAGAGTCAAATAATGTCCAAATTGTCAGCATGGTGTGGTGTCAAATTCGAAAATGATATTCATGATCCAGAGTTCAAGAATTTTTCTATCATTAAGGATATTTCTGAAATTTTTTCTTTTTACATGTGCCTGACACATGACCTGGAGCCTATAAATATCTCTTCACTTGACAAGTGAAGGGACTTTTGACACTTGGAGAATCTCTTGCCATATGAAAACTCTTTCTCCCTCAAAACAAAGAGGAGATGGGAAGGAATTGAGAATTTATGATCAACTCTGAGTCAAGTGAACAAAAGTGTTGGCGTCGCCTATCTTGAATTCACTCGAAACACTTGTCATGTCTTTTGGACACCAGCGATTACGCAGTGATTCCGAGAGTTTTGTCACGTGTTATCCTGGTAGTTGTTCATCGATTCTTCTCTCATCTCCAATCCTTCAATTGATTTCATACTCTTTGCAGATTTATCGTCTCTACCATTACTACGAACCATAACCCTAACAACGTACGTAATTTTCGAACTTACAAAATAAATCTTCCAAATGAGTTTTTCAAAATAAATCTTATAAAGGAAGAGAATTATAAAAGAAGATTTATGAATACCGTTTGAAGTGAGTATTTGTGCAAATATTACTCTTAAAAAACAGACTCACTTGAGAATTTCTTGCACTCCTTTTGGCTTTACCAAAATTTCAGAGTAACCTTACTACACCCAAAGTATACTCACGATATATTAGTAAAAGAAGATAAAGGTGTAAGGAATTCAACAGTCGAGGTTCCTTTTTATAATCCAACCCGCACCTACCGTGCCAAACTTTTCTATCAAATTTTCTCCCCTACATGATCATTTTTCTTCCTTTCTTTAATATGTTACCCTACCCATTTCTTATTTTCCATTATTTCTTCTTTTCTTCCGCCTAACTCTTTTTAATAATCAGTAAAGGTAGGCAATACACATTATTTGGGCCCGTTACCAATTGAAATTTCATTCATTCTGAGAGTATTATTGTTCACCAGCAATCAGCCCACTCCTTTTACCTTCTATTATTATTATTATTATTATTATTATTATTATTATTATTATTATTATTATTATTATTATTATTAATTTATTATTATTATTATTATTATTATTATTATTATATCCAAAATATCAGCTAACAATTAAATGTAATAATAAAGGTAATCTTATAACAATGATAACAATAATTCAAAAATAATGTAAGAACACGTTACTGTGACAATTATTAATTTAATACAGTGCATGAGTTAATGTATCAATTACTGGTTCAATAATTTAAAATACAGTGTAATAGTAATTATTGATTCAACAATATAAAATACGGTGTAATAATTACTGTGATAATTATTGATCCAATAATGTAAAATGTTATGCAATGACAATTATTGATTCAATAGTGCAAAATATTGTGTAACAATAATTATTGATGAATACTGTGTAATAGTCACTTTATTATATCAATAATATGAGACACTCTGCAATACCATGTTCTACTGTAGAATACCATGTGCTACTATTCTTTTATCTGCGGGTATTTTAACAGCTAAAAGTAATAATTTTACCGACAATTAACAGTGACAGTACCGTTGACCATTTTTATTTAAAAATATTACTTCTACCATTTTCTATATCCCATAATATTTCGTTGTGGGGTTCACCAATAATTGGGTATTTCAGCGCCGTCGTACGGATCGAATATTCCCCAACAGAAAGAATATTTTTCGACAATTCGAATATTTTCTGACAAATCGAATATTTCCCGACAAATATAATTTGCACATAACATCCTTAACTTTTATTAATATAACACCTTACTGTTTCAGAAATATTATATTAAGAAAAATTAAATTTGTATTTCATAACAGTCGAAGCCTTACAACTAGTGGTGCACAAATGGCCTGCAGCCCGGCCTTGGTCCAGTCTGGTCAAAGTCCGGCCTGGTCTGGCTCGACCTAACCTGGAGGCCACAAACATGCCATATTTTTTTGGCTCAGATCCGGCCTGGCCTGGCCTGCCAACAAGCCTAGTCCGGCCTGAAGTCCGGCCTGGTCTAAGGTCTGGCCTGGCCTAAGGCCCAGCCTTATTCACCCAAAATTCGGTCCGGCATGTCAATTTTCTTGTTTTACTACTTCAATTCTCCCACTACAGACGAAAATTTTCTCTTTTGTGACAACTTATTAAATAAACCAAATAAAATTAACGTCTTTCAATACGTTCATTTATGCATGTTTGTTTATATACAAATAAAGAAATCCATGAAAACAGAATGGGTAGTGTAATATATAAGGACTAGCATTTGGCTCGTGCCTACGGCACTGAGAAATAAAAGAGATGAAGAGGAAGAAGAGAAATGTGGGTAGCCGGATTTGTAAGCAAGAGAGAGGGAGGAGGAAGGTTATTAAACAATCGACGGTGAGATTTGTCTCAAATTTTCGACGGCCAAGATTTTCTATTAAATTGAGGGGAAATTCAAAAACAATTGTGTAACCTATATTTTTTGCAGACCGTTCATTGCATCTTCATTTTAATAAATATTTAGCGTAAAAACTAAAAAGTTATTTGTAAATTAATAATAATAATAATAAAAAAGAATATTTTCACAAAAATAATAATTTTTCTTATTAATGATAGTATAAAATAATACAATATCCTTAAAATTTTACAATATATTAAATCATTATTATAATTTATAAGTTGTAACTTGTAAGTTGTAATACATTACTTTTAATTAACATATCAATTAAGTTTAAAATTTTAATTTGTATTTTTATAATATTTAAAATTAATACAAAAAAAATTGAATGGACCGAATTAGACCTGTCTGGCTTAGCCTGGCCTGACCCAAGGTCTGGACTGCAGGCCCCCTTTTCAAGCACCAAGTCCGGCCTAACCTGGCCTGCCGGCCGAAAGTTAAAGGCCCGACCCAACCTGGTCAACGGCCAAGGCCTGGCAGGCCCAGGCCAGGACGGCCTGTTGTGCATGACTACTTACAACCTCCCCAACTTATGAAATTGACGTACTTGACATTTCGAAGAGGTAAAAATACTTAGATTTAATTTCAAATTCTAGCTCCCAGATCATTTTCTTTGTATCTTGGTTCCTCCATAAAACTTTAACTTATAGGATTTTCTCCTACTTATCTAAGATTTTGACAGGTACCTCCTCGTACGTTAAATCCTCTGATATAACGTCTGACTCCAACTCAATGATGTGGTTTAAGTCCTTCACATATTTACGTAACATAGATATGTGAAAAACGTTATGAATGCGAGATATGTTTGGTGGTAGGGTTAGTCTGTAGACTACGACTCCTACTTGATCGAGGATTTCAAATGGGCCAATAAATTGAGGGTTGAGCTTTCCACTCCTTCCGAATCTCGGAACTCCTTTCCATTAAGAAATACGTAAGAATACATGGTCTCCGACATTGAATCTCTCGTCTCTTGAAAATCATCATAACTCTTTTGTCATTCTTATGCGGCTTGTATTCGTTGTCGGATCAATTGAATCTTTTATGTAGTCATGCTCACCAACTCGGGTCCCAACAATTTTGTTTCTCCTACTTCATTCTAATATACTGGAGAGCGACATTTTCGTCCATACATAGCCTCGAATGGAGTCATGTTTATACTTGTTTGATAACTGTTGTTGTAGGAGAATTCAAACAATGGCAAGTACTTGTCCCAACTTCCTTTGAAATCTAATATGCAAAGTCTCAACAGATCTTCGAGAGTCTGAATCGTCATTTCCGATTGTCCGACTGTTTGAGGATGGTATGCAGAACTAAATCATAGCTCGATGTCAATAGCTTTTTGTAGGCTGATCCAAAATCGTGAAGTAGATCTAAGATCTCGATCAGAAACTATGGATACTGGTATACCATGCAATCTTACAATCTCACTTATGTACATACCAGCAAGACGTTCAAGTGAATAGTTTTCTCGTATAGATAAGAAATTAGCAGACTTAGTCAATCAATATACAATGACTCAAATTGCATCCAAGCCTTGAGAAACTTTTAGAAGACCTGTTACAAAATTCATATTGATGTGTTTTCACTTTCATTCGGGAACTTCAAATGGTTGCAATGGACCCTTAGGTACTTAAAGTTCTGCCTTAACACGTTGACAAAAGATTTTTTTTTTAAATATTACTTCTATCATTTTCTATATCCGATAATATTGTGTTGTGGGGTCCACCAATGATTGGGTATTTCGACATCGTCGTACGAATCTAATATTCCCCGACAATTTGAATATTTTTCGACAAATCGAATATTTCCCAACAAATATAATTTGCACATTAACTTTTATTAATATAACACCTTACTGTTTCAGAATAATAAACGAAGAAAAAATAAAATTTGTATTTCATAAAAGTCGGGGCCTTACAACCATCACCACCGTCGCCATATTTTATAATAATTATGTAAAATTGTCATAATTGTTATTATGTATTATTATATTCGAAATATTTTACTAGTTATACATTGTTAATGATTTTATTTAAATTAATTATTAAGATTTATTATATTACTGCACTCACCTTAAGTTTGTATAAACTGATCTAAGGGTAAAAAAAATTGTTGTATTCACACATACTATACAGATTAGTTATCAAACAACTTTTTATATTTAAACTCTAATTTAAAAAGAGTCGTTATTTTATACAAAGTCTCAATTTTAATAAACTCTTATTATACAATTTTATCGAACACTACCCAAGAGTTTTCTTAATATACTCTTTTGTTTTTTTGTAATTATCCTTTATATATTCATAAACAATATTAAAAAAAATATTAAGTTGAGCTATATATAAATATTAACATTATACAAATCTTACCTTGAAAATGAGAAACATACTAAATTATTAAATTGTTTGTACAAATGTTAGCATCTTAATACGTTAGAGACGTATATTTATCCTTAACCAAATGCATGGCAAGAAAGAAGAGAAGAGAAGAAAAATAAATCACGTTTCCAGAATTAGGATTTTAAAATAAAATAGATAAAATGATTAAGTTTTAGACTTACTCATAACCAAAAAAAAGATGGAATGAGATTTAGGATAATCTATCAGGCTTAACTAGAGGGTTTTTTTTTGGGAAAATTACATTTATTAGTACGTTTTTAAAAAATATTACAATAAAAATGTATATATAAAATATACGTTATATACACTGATTAAAGTTGACTAGAATAATTCATTGCTTCTAAATTTTCTAAATCTAATCATACAGACCAAATTCTTTTTAAGATAGGATAACTGCCTGCCAAGTTCTCCTCCTATTACATCAATCAAGTATTGAAATGTGTTTGATGTTGAAGAGGTTCTGCTCCAGTAAATATTCATTCTACTTGGTTCATTGCATTGCTCAGATAAATTCAGTTTCAAATTTCTGCTGAATTTACTCGGTATCTTACGAACATGTAATAGATGCTAAATTTTCTTCCAAATTCAGGCTGCTTCAGTGCTGCTGCAGAATTTCCTGAAATTCCATTCTTTTCTGTCAAGTGTACAGAGCTTAGACAAATGAGCGATGAAATTGTTAGATAAGTACTGATGTTTATCAAATTTGCCTTGTGCATCAGACAAACTGGCTGCAAGAAATTTAACCAATGCAGATTTGGGCAGTCAGGTCACAACATGAGAGGCATACAAACAGGCTATGTAAGATCTACTCTTACACACAAAAACACATAATAAGCATGTGCATTTATATTCATGCGGTGAATACAAAACACTAGTAATATTTGCAATTCAAAAATTGATAGTGTTAAGCAAAAGGATACCATTATAACTCAGCAACCTGAGGTGCTCCGTAAATATTCTTCCTTAGGGTACATAGTACGCTAAGTCTCCAGCTATCATTAGCTTCCCTTCATCCTGCATTTTCTGCAGAAATTGAGAATTTTAAGCTGTTAGTTATGAAGAATTATTTGCCGAAACTAGGGATTAAAGGAACACCACCTTTTCTAACAGGCCTAATCTGAAAAATAATTGTTCTCAAGTTGTACATGAGTCTGTGATGGTGTTTCCAAACATCAGCATTACCTCTAATAGGAGCATAACCTCTGCCCTTGAGTAAGGTACAGCTGCCTGTTTGTTGACAACCCCTTCAACATCTCCAATAGATATATGCTCCAAGTGCTGTGCGTGCATATGTCTCCCCAGTGTAGATTTAAATGCTTCCATCCTGCAAACAATCAACAGAACAAAAATTCAAAACTAATGTAAAAGCCACTAGATCCTTTCAACTCAGGATAAAGAAATATGGCAGTCATACGAGTAATAACATCTGCTGAAATGTATTTTGGGAGAATACAAACCTCTCCGCGGAGATATCAGTAGCATGTTGGACCTCAGGAGGGTCATCTATCTCCATTGTTTCCGTGTCACTTGTGCAAAAAAGTAGATAAATAATGTCAACAGGATTATAGTGAAACTTTGGAGACACTACTAAGCCAAAACAGTAAAGAAACTACAAAAAATGATGAAAATCTTAATATATTTGACCATTCCTAAATTTGGGACAAGTTACCTAAAAGTGCATCTTCCACATGGCAGGGTGTGTGGAGAATCACTCATGTTATTAGGATAATAGGATTTTAAGTTTCATAAAGCTAAAGTACAATAAACTGCTATCAGTTACTGTTCTGCAGTCTATAGATTTATTCAATGAAACACATCTAAATCCTTGATATGGCAAAGACCAGCATTTGGTTCTAAAATCAGACAGGAAAATAAGGTTTCATTGTTTGCGTACAGCCTTTCTTCCAGACTACTTTATAGATCTTAAAGATGAGGACAATCTTAAGTATAGCAAATTATTCTAGTGAAGCAAGCACGAATTGTTTTATATTCTAAATATATAGCACAAAACATGTTTCTAACAACATCTTAGCCCATAACAGCCCAAATAGTCCAATACAGTACCTAGTTTAATTGGGAAGTTATATTCAGCTGAATTGAATGCATCGTATCAAGGTAAATGTTTGAAAGAATCAGATTAAACTGAGGATATTTTTGGATTAAATCATGGGGATTTTGAGTATTAGTAAGGCTATAAATGGTTATAGATTATAAAGTGAATGTATGCCATTCCCTGGATTAGAAATACAACTCGCAAGGATTTCTAGGAGGACGATCACCCTCAAAGTTGATCAGTCAGAATTTGACCCCCTTAAAGTGGTCACTTGTTTATTTTTTCAATATGATGTTCTATTAAATGAACGATAAAAGAAGTGATGGTCAACTCACCCCCTTCCAAAAGAGGCACTGCTATGGTCAGCTCTATCATTTCCTCCGTTGTGATGGCCATCCCTATTATTGTTGCCAGCATCTTGGTCAGCTCTGCGTTTACTCTCAAGTTCCCTCTCCCTTTCCTGCTCACGCTCTTCCATCTCAGTCAGTTCTTTATGGTATATAGCAAAGTTTAGAACTTTGAGGGCAGCCTCGACATCAGATTTCAGAACCTTTGGAAGAAAACAAGTATTGTAAGAGTCGTGTTAATAACCAAATGCAACACTCGTCAAACATTTTAACTTGCCGAGAAAAAAATTAGGACAACAGGTAAATATGAATAAAAAACTATAATCATATCTTTATCTCTAATTTATAACTCATTCAAAGGACATAAAGAATTCCCCAGTTAACATGCCACTGGACTTTTGAAAAAAGCATAAGAGATGCAGACTTCAAATATTATATGCATCTAAATAGAGAAACATCAACATGGTACCTGTCTGCTTAACTTCAGTTTGGCATGGGCAGTAGAGAGCCTTATTATGGTTTCCAAGGTTCTGGCAGTAATTGGGAGTGTACCTCCACCAATCTATAGAAAAGGAAACATTCAAATGATTTCTCAAGAGCAAAAGTAGTATCTAGGACTAAATATGATTATCAAATTACTACAGAAGTGCCAACCTTTGCATTCGAACTGACATTTCTGAGATCTGCATATGCTGTTGCAATGTGATCAGATGCCTGCAATATTCCAAATTCAGCACAATGGCAACCTCATAAGAATATAAGGTTCACACAGGATTATCGAGGATTGTTCGTACCCAGCAAAGTAGTAGGCAACAACACATTCAAGAATTATTAGTTGAATATTTGACGATTCAAGGGAATGACCATATTATTGATACTACACACACACACACACACACACACACACATATATATATATATATATATATGTTATTCATGTAAAATGAAAGATAGGCATCTGCACCTCATCAGTCAGGTCCGGCTAAATCCTATGCTTTGCATAATGAATGTACTTTTTAAGGAACTTGATGGCGAGAGTGTCACGTTTCTGACCCCTATTTGATTTTCTTCCATGTAACATTCGGTTATACTTGACATATATGGATGAACCTGTATCAGCTTCTTCATCCATCCCATATCTCGAACTCCCATCCAATGTTGCCACTCCTAAAGACAAGTTACTTAATTGATAACTTTATAATAATTTACAAAATCCATCAACATTTCATTATAGAGTAGATGTCACCTACCTCCATCTGTTGCAGAACGAAATCGATGCATTCGCAAGACATGATCCGAGATTTGACGGTCAATACCAGGATCCATTTGGTCCAATACAATAAACAATAAATCAAAACGGGAAAGCAAAGAGTCTGGTAGTCCAATGTTCCTTGTTGGAGTTAATGAACGGTCATACTGTGAATCAATTCAACAACCAAAATAGAAAATTTGAGCATATGAAACAGATACATTCAGCTATCCATTGTTTGCATGCGCTGAGCAACTTACAGTTCCATATATGGGATTTGCAGCTGCCACGACACTGCATCGAGCATTTAGTGATGCATGAATTCCAGCTTTGGCAATCGTTACAGTCTGTTGCTCCATGACTTCATGAATAGCTACACGATCTTGATCATTCATCTTATCAAACTCATCAATACAAATAACACCTCGGTCAGCAAGAACCATTGCACCAGCTTCTAGCCTTCTCTCTCCTACCAAAACAAACCCACAACTTTTCATGAATATTACATAGAGAATGACAAGCTGCTATATCACATTGAGATGCAATACCTGTTTCTTGGTCAGATGTGACTGCAGCTGTTAAGCCAACACCAGAAGAACCTCTACCGGTTGTCGATATGGCCAAAGGAGCAATATTCATAATTGCTCTAAGCAGCTGTGACTTGGCAACAGAAGGATCACCAACCATCATCATGTTGATGTCACTACAGATTTTAACAACTTGGATTATAGAGCTTTTTATAAAAAAAATCTTGGAGACAGATTTAAGATAGCAAGAAATTTGATGTTGCACTACATTAAATTTTAATTGAGTTTGACAAGAAATCAAAACTTGAACAAATATAGTACAACTCACCCTCTCAAGTGGGTACCATTTTTCAGGTTCTTCTCTGTTCCACCAAGCATCAATAGAATCACTGCTTTCTTTATCCATGAGTGCCCATATATAGATGGTGCAAGTGAATTACCAAGTAGTTCAAATGTGTCCTCTCTCTCAGATATCTTCTTAATCATGTTTATGTCTTCAGGAGTGTAAATTGGTGCATTTGCCTCTTTGTTGAGTAGAAAGACATTGTTAGCTATTAGGACAGTCCTACAGGACAAGGAAACTAAATCAAGGTTCCGTCTAGAGATTTGCATAATACAAGGAGAAACGAGAAACAGTGATAATTAAATCAACCTGAACTCTCCATTAACACTGCCCTTGCTCTTTCCAGGAAGTGCTTTATATATCCCAACAATCGCCACACGATCACCAGGCTTGCATGAATCTACCAGGTCGTCCTCTACAATAATATCAACAGTCCGTGGAAGTTGACCAGGAGCAGAATTCTTAGGTACTTCTTGCATTGATAATGTTTGATGATCCTTATATTTGCACAACCCGTACTCAGTCACTAACAAATTTCCATTTTCATCCTGGGACATATTCAATTCCTTAAAAGACTTTCCTTTGGTTATCAATCGAACTGTACCATAATATTAAAACAAACTTAAACTTACCCTAGTTGGATAAACTGATCCTGTGGGCAAACCCATAGTGGATGTAATATCTCGATATTCACGGGATGTAAAGTTCCCAGTTGATGGGCAAAAGTGAACACTTTTGACAACCTTTGGCCTCACAAGAGAACCTAGATATGGAAAACTAATAGATTAGATATAAATATACACACTCACATAAATGATCATGTAGAATATCTACATACAATCTCTTAAATCGATAAACAGAGAACACTGATGGCATAACAGACTTATAGAGCTCATTCATTAGTCTCTGAATTTGACTGGAAAAAGAAACCTCACCCAAGAAATCATATGAACAAAGTCAATAATTAGAATAGCAATGTATACCAACAACTACTGACTCAACTTACTACTACATATCATTGTTTCTATTAAAATCACTTTTCAACCACATTACTTGAACTGTTACTAGCAATGACTATTGTCTTCTGGATGCTAATAGCAATGAACAATAATTTTGACGCTAGTAGCAATAAATCAAAAACCAGACATAAGAATTTACATATGAACTATAGCAAGAAGCCAAGCACAAAAATGAGGAATTCAGGGAAGAAAGCTTAGAGCTGAAAAAGAATGTACATTTTGTAACAATGCCCTCAACACAGACCGTGGAACCAATAAAGCTGGAGAGGAGATCTCTAGGGGTAACACGACGTGAAACAAAAGGACCCTCGAAACCAACCAAAACTTGCTCTCCTTCCTTCAAGTACTTATGATCAACTTGGCGTGCCAATTCTGTGACCGCGTCGCTCAACGATTGCATGTAATCACTTGGATTTTGGAGTAGCCTGAGATGCAAAGTACAAAACAATATACCTTATATGCTATTTATACAAACATATATTCCTTCCCTTCCAAATTATAGGATCAATATTGACTTTCTAAGAGTCAATTTGAAACATTTTCAAATTTAAAATTAGCATGATTCATTTAAGTTTTGAAAATAATAAATCTTATAACTGGTAATAGTTTTTATGACATTCATAATTGTAAGGACATAAATTAAATAAATTCATGTCAATTTTGTCTTTGAAATAAACTTTTAAAAAATCAATACTGATTTTATAATTTGAAACGATGGGAGTATATAATTGTGTACATAATACCATATATATAATTTTTATATGTATAGAATGACTAACTCAATGCATTAGCTTGGGGATATAGTAGTCCTAAAAAATTCACAGTGCAAATTAAGAAAAATGAAAATATGAATGTGTGCATGCATTTCCTCAGATTTTTGAGTATCATAAGAAATTGAAAGGAAAAATTAGTAAAATTGAGATACCTGCGAGACAAGTCGTATCCGTCTGGTCCTTTCTGTACCCGATGATGGAAGATGTGAGCAAAATTGATGATTAAACGGTGGCGTTTGTGGTGAATCATGGTTCTGATCTCCTCCATTAAAGTTTCCTTCAGCTCCTGATCAATTGACAGAAAAGTTAGATACTGAAAGACAAACACAGATATATATATTTATTTATATATATATATATATATAGAGAGAGAGAGAGAGAGAGGGGGGGACCGTTTATGATAAATTAAATGATAAACCACGCCAAATAAATAATACAGTTCCAACAAAATAATAATAACTGCAGAAAATAAGCCAAACACACAAGACACCAAATTTACGTGGAAAACCCAATTGGGAAAAACCACGGGGAGAGATCTCAGAAATTCACTATGAGAAAAATATACAAACTTGAGAAAATAATATCACTAATTATTTTCTCCCTCTCTGTATCTAAGAAAATAAAATCACAATTTATTTTCTCTCTTTCTCACTTTCTTTCTATAACTCAAATGAGCTATTTTTCTCTCTACACTTGGAACTCTCGGATGAATTCCTTTTCTTTTCTCTGCTCTCTGCTATCCCTTTTCTTTTCTCTCGGTGTGTCTTTTTGCATTCTCCAACTGATGGCATATATAGCCATCATTCAAATCAATTGTTGGTCACCAACTTCAGCAGGTTGGTTGCAATTAAGGCAAAAACAACGCAGCACACAAAGCAGCGGGAAACAGGGCGCCGAAAGCAACAAGGAAGAAAAAGCAAAACAGCTGCAGGAAGTTAAAGCAGCATGGAGAGAAAGTCAAAGGAAAATAGCTGAGAAGTAACTACAGCACGTGGGATTGGATACCAACAATCTCCCCCTCCAATCCCATTAGAGAGAGTTTCCACCGTGACCCCGTCACTTGAAATCCATTCCTGCCAACTCCTTGCAAACCTCGAGCTTGTCGCGAGTCACAACCTTTGTCAACATGTCTGAAGTGTTTTCATCAGTATGAACTTTCTTTACTTTCATCAGCTCATTTTCCATCACTTCTCGAAGCCAGTGATAACGAACATCAATGTGCTTGGTACGATTATGATACGTGGCATTCTTGGTCAAGTCAATTGCACTCTGACTATCACAATAAACCACATATTCATCCTGTGTAACTCCCAACTCTTGGAGAAACCGTTTTAACCATAACATCTCCTTGCCTGCTTCTGTAGCGGCAATGTATTCCGACTCAGTTGTAGACAAGGCAACACACTTCTGCAACTTGGACTGCCATGACACAGCTCCCCCTGCAAAAGTAAACACATACCCTGAAGTAGACTTCTTCTCTTCAGAACCTGCCATGTCTGCATCTGTAAAACCCTCCAAGACTGGATTCGAATCACCAAAACCCAAACACAAACTGGAAGTAGCTTTTAAGTATCTGAGAATCCACTTAACTGCTTCCCAATGTTCTCTACCAGGATTTGATAAATACCTGCTCACAACGCCAACGGCATGAGCTATATCTGGCCGTGTACAAACCATTGCGTACATAAGACTCCCTACAGCAGAGGAGTAGGGAACTGTCGCCATATCGTCTCTTCCTTCTTTAGTAGAAGGACTCATACGCTTCGTCAACTTAAAATGACTGGCCAGTGGTGTGCTAACTGGTTTAGCATCACCCATGTTGAACCTTGCAAGCACCCGTTCAACATACTTCTCTTGTGACAACCACAACTTCTTGGCTTTCCTGTCACGAATAATCTTCATGCCCAAAATTTGCTTGGCTGGGCCTAAATCCTTCATATCAAAGGATTTGAACAACTCACCCTTGAGCCTGTAAATCATGTTAGCATCTTGCCCAACTATCAACATATCATCTACATATAGTAACAGAATAATGAAATTACCACATGGGAATTTTTTCACATACACACAATGATCTGCAACTGTTCTGATGTAACCTTGATCCATCATGAATGAATCAAACTTCTTGTACCATTGCCTTGGGGCTTGTTTCAGGCCGTACAAGCTTTTCTTTAACTTGCAAACCAAGTGCTCTTTCCCTTTAACTTCAAATCCCTCTGGCTGCTCCATGTAGATTTCTTCCTTCAAATCACCATGAAGGAAAGCAGTCTTCACATCTAACTGTTCAAGCTCAAGATCCATACTAGCTACTAACCCCAAAACTACTCGAATTGAAGTCATCTTTACAACTGGAGAAAAAATCTCATCAAAATCAATACCTTGCTTTTGAGCAAAACCCTTGACAACCAATCGAGCCTTGTACTTCACTAGTTTTTCTCCGTCTCTTTTCAGCTTGAACACCCATTTATTCTTCAAGGCTTTCTTGCCTTTTGGAAGTGTAGTCAACTCATAAGTGTGATTCTTGTGCAAAGAATCCATCTCATTTTGCATTGCTCTCAACCAATTGCTCTTCTCCTTATGAGTCTCGACTTCTTGAAAATTCTCTGGCTCCCCCTGCTCAGCAATTAAAAGATATTCGGATGAAGGATACCTGACTGATGGCACATGCACTCTTGTGGATCTCCTGACCTGAGGTTCTTCAATATTAAGATGAGGGGGTTGCTCCCCCTGCTCAATACCCTCTACATCTGACCCATCATCATGATGCAAATCTGTATCAGTCTCTTCTTCATTCTGAACTCCTTCTCCACCTATGACATTTTGTAATGGAGAAGAAACTCTGCTGAGGCTTGGAACTCTATCATCTCTGGGCTGTGTGATGCTATAAAAATCCTCATAATTCTGGTGCTCATGAAACACCACATCTCTGCTTCTGAATAATTTTTTCTGAACTGGATCCCATAACCTGTAACCAAACTTTTCATCTCCATATCCAACAAATATACATGGAGTAGATTTGTCATCAAGCTTTGATCTATGCTCCTTGGGGATATGTGCAAAAGCCTTGCATCCAAATATCCTCAAGTAAGAATATGACACATCCTTACCACTCCATATTTTCTCTGGAATCTGAAAATCCAACGGTGCTGATGGAGATCTATTAATCAGGTAGCAAGCAGTACGGACAGCTTCACTCCAAAATGGCTTAGGCAGTTTAGCCATTCTCAACATGCATCGAACACGCTCCATAATAGTGCGGTTCATTCTTTCTGCCACACCATTATGCTGAGGGGTACCAGGAACAGTCTGCTCATGTCGAATGCCATGTGTATCGCAATATGCCGTAAACTCCTTTGAAGTGTATTCCCCTCCGTTGTCACTGCGAAGACACTTCAATAATTTTCCAGTCTCCCTTTCAACCATAGCATGGAAACTCTGAAAGTACTGGAACACCTGGTCTTTTGTTTTCAACACATACGCCCATACCTTCCGTGAAGCATCATCAATAAAAGTAGCAAAATATCTATTGCCACCTAGGGACTCAACCTCCATGGGACCACAAACATCTGAATGTACTATCTCAAGTATCTTAGATTTTCTTTTAGAGGAGCTACTAAAAGAAACTCTATTTTGTTTACCAAATAAACAATAATCACACGGGCTTAAATTAGTACCTTTAGCAAAAGGAATGAGGGACCTTTTTGCTAACATCTGCAACCCTTTCTCACTCATGTGTCCGAGCCTTTTATGCCACAGATTTAGTGAAGATTCATCTTCAACTGCATTTAACTCACTAGAACACATCTTCACATGAGCTTTGTACAATGAACAGCAAGCAACACCTCTTGCAACAACCATTGCACCCTTAGTAAGCTTCCACTTTCCGTCGCCAAAGTGATTATCATAGCCTTCCCTATCCAAGGCCATACCAGAGATCAAGTTGAGACGCAAATCTGGAACATGTCTGACGTCCCTCAGAGTAATAGTGCAACCAACATCTGTCTGAATGCAAACATCACCAATTCCAATAATCTTGGAACGATCAGTGTTACCCATTCTCACATGCCCAAAGTCTCCAGCTTTGTACGTCATGAAGAATTCCTTCTTGGGCGTGGCATGATACGAAGCACCTGTATCAATAACCCAATCAACTTTCTGATCATCAACATGTAAGCATTCTTCTTCACCGAATGAAAGAATCACAACATCCTCGGTAACCGTAGCTGCAGTATTCTTGTCATCAACTTTTCCTTGCTCACCAATTTTCTGCTTGTCTAACCTGATCTTGCAATTTCTTTTGTAGTGGCCTTCCTTGTTACAATGGAAGCACCTGAATGTACCGCCATCTCTGGTCTTTGACTTGCTCCTATGATTTCTGCTTTTGCTGTGATGTGAGTTTCCCTTGTGAGATCCCCTGAAATTGCTTCTACCTCTGTTTTCTGCTACAAGTGCTTGTGTCTCAAAATTCATACCTTGCTCCTTTCGCCTTGTTTCTTCATTGTGTATGCTGTCCTTGACCATCTGCATAGTTATTTTTCCTTCAGGAGCTGAATTGCTTAGTGACACAACCAACGTTTCCCAACTGTTGGGCAACGAACTGAGAAGTAACAACGCTTGAATCTCATCATCAAGACTCAACTTCATGGTAGACAACTGGTTCACCAATCCTTGGAACTCACTCATGTGCTCGGATACACTGCTACCATCTCTGTACTTCAGGTTCACGATCTTCCGAATCACAAATGTTTTATTCTGTGCATTCTTCTTCTCGTACATGGACTCTAATGTAGTCCAAAGAGAATTGGCATCCGTTTCCTGCGAAACATGGTCGAACACACTTTGATCGATCCACTGTCGAATGTGACCGATAGTCTTCCTGTTCATCTTTTTCCAATCAGCCTCAGATTTATCCGCTGGCTTAACTCCTTTAAGCTCCAACGGTTCATACAAATCCTTACAATAAAGGATGTCTTCCATTCTAGACTTCCAGATCGAAAAATTAGATGATGTCAATTTAATCATGGCGCCACTTGATTCCTCCATTTAATTTATCATAAACAACTAAGCAACGTGCCTAGCTCTGATACCAATTGTTGGGAAAAATTACCTCCCACTAGAACCGTTTATGATAAATTAAATGATAAACCACGCCAAATAAATAATACAGTTCCAACAAAATAATAATAACTGCAGAAAATAAGCCAAACACACAAGACACCAAATTTACGTGGAAAACCCAATTGGGAAAAACCACGGGGAGAGATCTCAGAAATTCACTATGAGAAAAATATACAAACTTGAGAAAATAATATCACTAATTATTTTCTCCCTCTCTGTATCTAAGAAAATAAAATCACAATTTATTTTCTCTCTTTCTCACTTTCTTTCTATAACTCAAATGAGCTATTTTTCTCTCTACACTTGGAACTCTCGGATGAATTCCTTTTCTTTTCTCTGCTCTCTGCTATCCCTTTTCTTTTCTCTCGGTGTGTCTTTTTGCATTCTCCAACTGATGGCATATATAGCCATCATTCAAATCAATTGTTGGTCACCAACTTCAGCAGGTTGGTTGCAATTAAGGCAAAAACAACGCAGCACACAAAGCAACGGGAAACAGGGCGCCGAAAGCAACAAGGAAGAAAAAGCAAAACAGCTGCAGGAAGTTAAAGCAGCATGGAGAGAAAGTCAAAGGAAAATAGCTGAGAAGTAACTACAGCACGTGGGATTGGATACCAACAGCAAAGTACAAAACAATATACCTTATATGCTATTTATACAAACATATATTCCCTCCCTTCCAAATTATAGGATCAATATTGACTTTCTAAGAGTCAATTTGAAACATTTTCAAATTTAAAATTAGCATGATTCATTTAAGTTTTGAAAATAATAAATCTTATAACTGGTAATAGTTTTTATGACATTCATAATTGTAAGGACATAAATTAAATAAATTCATGTCAATTTTGTCTTTGAAATAAACTTTTAAAAAATCAATACTGATTTTATAATTTGAAACGATGGGAGTATATAATTGTGTACATAATACCATATATATAATTTTTATATGTATAGAATGACTAACTCAATGCATTAGCTTGGGGATATAGTAGTCCTAAAAAATTCACAGTGCAAATTAAGAAAAATGAAAATATGAATGTGTGCATGCATTTCCTCAGATTTTTGAGTATCATAAGAAATTGAAAGGAAAAATTAGTAAAATTGAGATACCTGCGAGACAAGTCGTATCCGTCTGGTCCTTTCTGTACCCGATGATGGAAGATGTGAGCAAAATTGATGATTAAACGGTGGCGTTTGTGGTGAATCATGGTTCTGATCTCCTCCATTAAAGTTTCCTTCAGCTCCTGATCAATTGACAGAAAAGTTAGATACAGAAAGACAAACACAGATATATATATTTATTTATATATATATATATATATATATAGAGAGAGAGAGAGAGAGAGGGGGGGGGCTATATACATATAGGTCGAAGAAGCTGAGGAAATCTTTCTTGCGGTCAGCCCTATCTTGCTCGCTGATATCCATTTCTGTCGAGCTCCGGAGATTTTAGAGAGAGAAAGAAGGAGATGAACTGATGAAGAAGAGAGAGCTTGAAGATGAGGAAAATGGAGATCCCCTTTTTCAACCTAGCGTTTGGTCTTTGGCGGGAAACGGAGAGTCGGGGCCTCAGTTTGGCGGGAAAGCAGGCGTGTTTGAACGCTGTGTCAAAACTATTCCAACCAGGCATATGTAGTTGCTGATTCTCGGATTGTCTGTGAAAATATTGGGTTTGATAAAATTAATGAAAATAGATGTTTATGAGTTTTAAGGTGTAATAATGAATAACGACCTGTAAGACCCCGAATTTTATGAAATACAAAATTTAATTTTTCTTCATTTATATTTTTTTTGAAACAGTAAGTGGTTAAATTAACAAAATTGAAAGTTAAGAATGTTATGTGCAAATTTTATTTTGTCGGACAATATTCGCTTTGTCGGGGAATATTCGTTTGGTCGGAGAATATTCGTGCCGTACGACGGCGCCGAAATAATAAATTATTGGTGGACCCCACAACGGAATATTTGTCGGATATAGAAAACGACAGAAGTAACATTTTTAAATAAAAATAGTCAACGGAACTGTTAAAATACCGGTGATAAAAGAATAGTAGCATACGGTAGTTTATGGTATTTTCTGTAGCACACGGTACTCTACAGTAACACACGGTATTGCATAGTGTCTCATATTATTGGTCTGATAATTGACACCGTAACTGTTACGCATCATTTCATCGATAATTGTCACTGCATAATATTTTATATTATCAATTCAATAATTGTTGTTACACAGTATTTTGCATTATTGATTTAATAATTGTCATTACACTGTATTTTATATCATTGAGTCAATAATTGTTGTTGCACTGTTTTTAAAATTATTGAACCTAATAATTGTCACAGTAACATATGCACAGTAATTCACATTATTGAATCAATAATTGTCATTACACAGTAACGTATGCTTTATTTTACATTATTGTTATCTCTATTATGATGTTATTTAAACAGTTGTATTTCATTAATTTATTGACTTGATATCTAAGAGCTAACTATACTGTATTTATAACAATTAGTCATAATAATTGAATTGATAAAGTTATTTGTTTATAATATAAAGTTAGGTGATTATTAGGTGATATGAAATGAATGGTGTAGATTAAAGTGTGAATTATTGTTGAATAATTGAATTGATTTGTTTATAATATAAAGTTAGGTGATTATTAGGTGATATGAAATGAATGGTGTAGATTAAAGTGTGAATTATTGTTGAATAATTAAATTGATTTGTTTATAATATAAAGTTAGGTGATTATTAGGTGATATGAAATGAATGGTGTAGATTAAAGATAATATAATATTTGAAATGGATGGTGTAGATTAAAAGGTGATCTTTAAATGAATGGTTTAGATTAAATGAATGATAAGATTTTTGGCTATAAATAGAAGCCTTAACTTAAGGATTTTTCATAAACTTCCTTACTTGTTCTTTCTTTCTCTCTCTAAATACTTCTTGTGAAAGTTCTCTCTAAGTGTGCTTAAGTCATCTTGAGTATTTGTGAAGATCTATAAGTATACGTGTACTGTTCAAGTTAATCAACCTCATTTAAATCAATATCCAGTCACGTGTTACGGTAAGGGATACCATCTTTTTCATCTTCCATTATTCAAACGTACTATGGTAAGGGATTATCATTATTTGATTCTCGATAATAATATTGTTTCTTCCTTACTCATAAGACGTGCCTTTTATTTCCATGTATTAAATTGTGGAAATAACCTTACGGAGCGGATTGCCGCCTGTTGGTGAATAACCTTTCGTATTCATTCATTATTAATCTCTGAGAATAACCTTACGGAGCGGATTGCCGCCTGTTTGGTGAATAACTCTTTGTACTCAAATTCTATTAAATTGTGGGAATAACCTTACGGAGCGGATTGCCGCCTGTTGGTGAATAACCCTTTGTATTAATTTCCTTCACCTTTTGTTAATCAAACCTGCTACGGTAAGGGATATTATTTTCTTTCATACTCCTAAATCGAAATTTATTATGGAACTATTGCTTCTATAATTCCTGAAAATATTATAAGTTCCATAATAGTTGAACTTCATTATTTCAACCGAACCTTCCTATTTACGTGAACCTTTCTATTGAATTGTAACCGTTATTCTGAACTGTGGATCTTGAATATTATTTTTAAATTTCACTCCACATCATGTTGACAATTTGGACATTATTTGAATCTGTACAAAGTAAACTTCCGATACTTATTGTTATCCTATTTCTTCTGTTCATCATTTATATCATTCTAATCATCCAAAAATCAAGCTGTTGTGAATATCTGTGGCCGGGGACACAGATGTGATATATTTGTTGAACAGATGATAGGTTAAAGGCGATATAATAGGTTAAAGGCGATACATCTGTTCGGTGTCTTTTATGGCACGTGGTGAATGTTCTCTTTGGCCCGTAGTGCAAAGATGAACTGTTGATTGGTATGATTATGACCAAAGGCTGAATCTGGTATAATCATGACCGTTGGTGCTATATTGAATATCTTTGGCCCGTAGTGCAAAGATGAACTGTTGATGTGCATGATTATGATCAGGAACTGTGAATTTATATTATCATGACTAATGGTATTTCAGATGATAAAAGTTGATGATGTTTTTCCTAAAAAGAGAACCGAGTGGACATTATAGTCTGCATTATTCTTCTAATAGATTACTCATTCCGCTATTATTATTGATCTGAACGTTGTTTAAGAATTTAACTGCAGTTTTTGATATAAACCTTGTAGTCTATTGTATTCTATCAAGAACTCAACTGTTGAAGACTAATGATAATTTATTCGTCATTATCTTAGTCATGATATTCTTTACTGGGCTATTTGAGCTCACCCTTTCTTTTGTTCCATTGTTTTTCAACAGGAGATGAAAACATAACAGGGTCTAGCCGGGGAATGGAGTGAGGGTCCGAGGAATAGCTATCATAGTCTTCACGTTTTGTAAAATAGTGTGACAATAATAGTGAAGACTTAGTTGTGTATTATTATACACTGTATTGTTGTACGTTGTGCTTTGTTGTAATAATTTTGTTGTAGTATTTTGACGACTCAAGTTTGGGCTGTGTGGGCCCAGATTTGGGGGCGTCACAGTTGGCATCAGAGCTTAGGGATATGATCTTTAATGGAGATCTGGGGTTAGAACTAGGAGGGGAGAGACGAATAGAATCAGTCACTAGTGTGTCCTACCTAAAATAGATTTTATTATCTAATGAGTCGATTTGAATGTAGGAACATGAAGTGATGAGTCAGTTTATTTGAACTAACATTTATTTTGTGACCACAGTTAATTATGGCATCTGGAAATCAGGAGGTTAACTATGAAATTACCGAAACAAATGTAGCTGCAAAACAAGAGGCGACGAATAATCTTCTTACAAACTCAGAGTTGAATCATTTGCCTAAGGCAAAAATTATGCGTGTTCTATCCAGTAAGGATGAAGGTGAAAGCTCTGCTACAGTCGTTCCAGATCCATTCTTAGAAGCAATTAAAGGAAGTAACGAACTTGCGGAAATTATTGCCTTTAATTTACTCACTAATTGGGAGAGTGATATCACATGGTTATGCTCTATAACAAAGGATCAGAATATATGGACTTTTCATATTAGTCTTTGGGATTTATGGTGTTCCAGCTATGATTTTCAAGATTATTTAAAAATGATGTTTCTATACTTTTGGGCGTTACAATTTAGAGGAATTCAGGTTAAGTTAGTCACTATCGTGGAAACTGCAGTCTATCGAAAATACTATTTTAATGGAAATCATTGGTACCTTACTACTGATGAAGTTGATGAACCCGAGAAACAGTTTGCTAGAAAATTATTCAGTGGTATTCCCATGGTTGAAATACGTGAAGATCCGAATGAAGTATTCGGGATTCGATTTGACGATAACAGTCAAAAAACCGAATGAGGTGATAACCGGTAAGCTATTCATAAATTCTCGTGAAGTCTATGCCATATTAGATACTGGCTCTATCCACTCTTTTATCTTACCTATATGTACTCAACGTTTAAATTTGACTATTGAAAACTTAAATCTTGTCTTATCAGTTGAAACCTCATTGGGAGAAATACCTATTACATTTACTATCTATAAATCTTGCCTAGTTCAAATCAACAACCTCACATTACCTGTTGACCTTATTTCTTTGGAGATGCGTGAATTTGATGTGATTTTAGGAATTGATTGGTTGACTACCCATCATGCTAAAATTGATTGTTTTCATAAGATTATTAGTTTTCATATTCCTAATCAACCTGTCATGCAAATTCAAGCAACTAAACCATTGAAATCTATAACTGTTATTTCTAGCCATAAAGCCATTCGTTTATTGAAAAACGGATGTCAAGCCTTTTTAGCTCATATCACTGATTTGAACAAAAACACGTCAAACTTGAATGATATTCCCATTGTTAATGAGTTTCCTGACGTTTTTTCTGAGGAACTTTCTGGCTTACCCCAAACCGTGAAATTGAATTCTGTATCGATCTTGAACCCGGCACTAAGCCCATTTTTAAAGTCCCATACCAAATGGCTCCCATAGAACACCAAGAGTTGAAAGTTTAATTACTAGATATCGGTATCATTCATTCTAGTACAAAACTTATATCGAGCGAGGAATGCGAGAAGAGTTTTCAAGAACTCAAGAGGAGACTTGTTTCAGCTCCTGTTCTGACCATACCATCAGGATCAGGAGAATTTGTTATCTACAGCGATGCTTCTGGCAAAGGTCTAGGCTGTGTCCTTATGCAACATGGAAAGGTTATAGCCTATGCCTCTCGACAACTCAAAGATTATGAGAAAAATTATCCTACTCATGATCTAGAGTTGGCAGCAGTCGTTTTCGCGTTGAAGATCTGGAGACACTACTTGTACGGAGAAAAAGTGGATATCTATACGGATCATAAAAGTCTCAAGTATTTCTTCACCCAGAAGGAACTCAACATGCGACAACGACGTTGGCTTGAGCTGTTAAAGGATTATGACCACACAATCCAGTATCACCCGGGAAAGGCGAACGTTGTAGCTGACGCTTTGAGCAGAAAATCTTATGCGAGTACAAGTGCACTGCTGACAACACAAAAGTGTATTTTGTACGACTTGCAAAAGATGGAGATAGAGCTAAAGACACCAGGGACCCACTCGAAGATTGCTCACGTGCGAGTAGAACCAACTTTAATCGATAAAATTAAAGCTGCTCAAGCTACCGATCCGGAACTGATAAACATGATAAAGAAAGTACAAGAAGGTGCCATTCCCGAAGCAAGAATCGACGAGAAAGGAATACTTCGAGTCAACTCTCGACTCTGTGTTCCTAACGATCCTGAATTAAAGCATAAAATCATGATGGAGGCACACAACACGCCGTTTGCAATCCACCCAGGAGGTACCAAGATGTATCGAGATCTTCGACATACATTTTGGTGGAACAATATGAAAAGAGAGATTGCGGAGTTTATCTCAAGGTGCCTAACTTGTCAACGTGTCAAGGCAGAACATCAAGTTCCTAAAGGTCCATTACAATCACTTGAAGTTCCCGAATGGAAGTGGGAACACATCAATATGGACTTCGTGACGGGTCTTCCAAAAGTTTCTCAAGGCTTAGATGCAATTTGGGTGATCGTAGATAGATTGACCAAATCTGCTCATTTTTTGCCTATACGAGAAAACTTTTCACTTGAACGTCTTGCCGGTATGTACATAAATGAGATCGTGAGATTGCATGGCATGCCAGTTTCCATAGTTTCTGATCGAGATCCTAGATTCACTTCACGCTTTTGGATCAGTCTACAAAAAGCTATGGGCACTGAACTACGTTTTAGTTCTGCATACCATCCTCAAACGGACGGACAATCGGAAAGGACGATCCAGACCCTCGAAGATCTTTTGAGACTTTGTGTATTAGACTTCAAAGGAAGTTGGGATAAGTACTTGCCGTTGGTGGAATTTTCTTACAACAACAGTTACCAAGCAAGCATAGGCATGGCTTCATTCGAGGCATTGTATGGAAGGAAGTGTCGCTCTCCAATATGTTGGAATGAGGTAGGAGAAGCAAAATTGTTGGGACCCGAGTTGGTACGCTTGACGACCGAAAAGATCCAAATGATCCGACAACGAATACAGACCGCACAAGAACGACAAAAGAGTTATGCTGATCTTCATCGGAGAGACGAAAGTTTCAACGTCGGAGATCATGTATTCTTACGTGTTTCTCCATGGAAAGGGGTTACGAGATTCGGAAAGAGAGGAAAGCTCAACCCTCGATTTATTGGCCCATTTGAAATCCTCGATCGAATAGGAACCGTAGCCTACAGACTAGCCCTACCACCAAGTATGTCTCGCATCCATAACGTTTTTCACATATCTATGTTACGTAAATATGTGAAGGACCCAAACCACGTCATTGAGTTAGAACCAGACGTTATAGCAGAGGATTTAACATACGAGGAGGTACCTGTTAAGATCCTGGATAAGAAGGAGCAGATCCTACGCTCAAAGGTTATACCTCAAGTTAAGGTTTTATGGAGGAACCAAGATACTGAGGAAATGACCTGGGAGCTAGAATCTGAGATGAAATCTAAGTATCCTTACCTCTTCAATATGTCAGGTACGTCAATTTCGGGGACGAAATTTCATAAGGAGGGGAGGTTGTAAGACCCCGAATTTTATGAAATACAAAATTTAATTTTTCTTCATTTATATTTTTTTTGAAACAGTAAGTGGTTAAATTAACAAAATTGAAAGTTAAGGATGTTATGTGCAAATTTTATTTTGTCGGACAATATTCGCTTTGTCGGGGAATATTCGTTTGGTCGGAGAATATTCGTGCCGTACGACGGCGCCGAAATAATAAATTATTGGTGGACCCCACAACGGAATATTTGTCGGATATAGAAAACGACAGAAGTAACCTTTTTAAATAAAAATAGTCAACGGAACTGTTAAAATACCGGTGATAAAAGAATAGTAGCATACGGTAGTTTATGGTATTTTCTGTAGCACACGGTACTCTACAGTAACACACGGTATTGCATAGTGTCTCATATTATTGGTCTGATAATTGACACCGTAACTGTTACGCATCATTTCATCGATAATTGTCACTGCATAATATTTTATATTATCAATTCAATAATTGTTGTTACACAGTATTTTGCATTATTGATTTAATAATTGTCATTACACTGTATTTTATATCATTGAGTCAATAATTGTTGTTGCACTGTTTTTAAAATTATTGAACCTAATAATTGTCACAGTAACATATGCACAGTAATTCACATTATTGAATCAATAATTGTCATTGCACAGTAACGTATGCTTTATTTTACATTATTGTTATCTCTATTATGATGTTATTTAAACAGTTGTATTTCATTAATTTATTGACTTGATATCTAAGAGCTAACTATACTGTATTTATAACAATTAGTCATAATAATTGACTTGATAAAGTTATTTGTTTATAATATAAAGTTAGGTGATTATTAGGTGATATGAAATGAATGGTGTAGATTAAAGTGTGAATTATTGTTGAATAATTGAATTGATTTGTTTATAATATAAAGTTAGGTGATTATTAGGTGATATGAAATGAATGGTGTAGATTAAAGTGTGAATTATTGTTGAATAATTAAATTGATTTGTTTATAATATAAAGTTAGGTGATTATTAGGTGATATGAAATGAATGGTGTAGATTAAAGATAATATAATATTTGAAATGGATGGTGTAGATTAAAAGGTGATCTTTAAATGAATGGTTTAGATTAAATGAATGATAAGATTTTTGGCTATAAATAGAAGCCTTAACTTAAGGATTTTTCATAAACTTCCTTACTTGTTCTTTCTTTCTCTCTCTAAATACTTCTTGTGAAAGTTCTCTCTAAGTGTGCTTAAGTCATCTTGAGTATTTGTGAAGATCTATAAGTATACGTGTACTGTTCAAGTTAATCAACCTCATTTAAATCAATATCCAGTCACGTGTTACGGTAAGGGATACCATCTTTTTCATCTTCCATTATTCAAACGTACTATGGTAAGGGATTATCATTATTTGATTCTCGATAATAATATTGTTTCTTCCTTACTCATAAGACGTGCCTTTTATTTCCATGTATTAAATTGTGGAAATAACCTTACGGAGCGGATTGCCGCCTGTTGGTGAATAACCTTTCGTATTCATTCATTATTAATCTCTGAGAATAACCTTACGGAGCGGATTGCCGCCTGTTTGGTGAATAACTCTTTGTACTCAAATTCTATTAAATTGTGGGAATAACCTTACGGAGCGGATTGCCGCCTGTTGGTGAATAACCCTTTGTATTAATTTCCTTCACCTTTTGTTAATCAAACCTGCTACGGTAAGGGATATTATTTTCTTTCATACTCCTAAATCGAAATTTATTATGGAACTATTGCTTCTATAATTCCTGAAAATATTATAAGTTCCATAATAGTTGAACTTCATTATTTCAACCGAACCTTCCTATTTACGTGAACCTTTCTATTGAATTGTAACCGTTATTCTGAACTGTGGATCTTGAATATTATTTTTAAATTTCACTCCACATCATGTTGACAATTTGGACATTATTTGAATCTGTACAAAGTAAACTTCCGATACTTATTGTTATCCTATTTCTTCTGTTCATCATTTATATCATTCTAATCATCCAAAAATCAAGCTGTTGTGAATATCTGTGGCCGGGGACACAGATGTGATATATTTGTTGAACAGATGATAGGTTAAAGGCGATATAATAGGTTAAAGGCGATACATCTGTTCGGTGTCTTTTATGGCACGTGGTGAATGTTCTCTTTGGCCCGTAGTGCAAAGATGAACTGTTGATTGGTATGATTATGACCAAAGGCTGAATCTGGTATAATCATGACCGTTGGTGCTATATTGAATATCTTTGGCCCGTAGTGCAAAGATGAACTGTTGATGTGCATGATTATGATCAGGAACTGTGAATTTATATTATCATGACTAATGGTATTTCAGATGATAAAAGTTGATGATGTTTTTCCTAAAAAGAGAACCGAGTGGACATTATAGTCTGCATTATTCTTCTAATAGATTACTCATTCCGCTATTATTATTGATCTGAACGTTGTTTAAGAATTTAACTGCAGTTTTTGATATAAACCTTGTAGTCTATTGTATTCTATCAAGAACTCAACTGTTGAAGACTAATGATAATTTATTCGTCATTATCTTAGTCATGATATTCTTTACTGGGCTATTTGAGCTCACCCTTTCTTTTGTTCCATTGTTTTTCAACAGGAGATGAAAACATAACAGGGTCTAGCCGGGGAATGGAGTGAGGGTCCGAGGAATAGCTATCATAGTCTTCACGTTTTGTAAAATAGTGTGACAATAATAGTGAAGACTTAGTTGTGTATTATTATACACTGTATTGTTGTACGTTGTGCTTTGTTGTA
This sequence comes from Hedera helix, assembly GCA_947179155.2. Taxonomy (NCBI): domain Eukaryota; kingdom Viridiplantae; phylum Streptophyta; class Magnoliopsida; order Apiales; family Araliaceae; genus Hedera; species Hedera helix. The sequence goes on from OX359278.1 coordinate 5,447,450, forward strand.
ATAATTTTGTTGTAGTATTTTGACGACTCAAGTTTGGGCTGTGTGGGCCCAGATTTGGGGGCGTCACACGACCCATCTAAAGTTTTAAAAAAAAATTGAACCTTAAGAAATTATTCTTTAAAGTTTAGTATTGAAATAATATTATTCAAAAAATATATATATGCAAACGCATGTCAAATGCCAAATTTAATATTCAAAAAAATAAAGACATGATGGCATATATTTGTTAATAGGAGGACATTTTAAGTTTTTTTGTTTGTCTAAATATTGATGTTAGAATATCTCGAACTATTTATCAACTTCTTTCTTATAACTTGTGTTACTTGCATTACTTTGAAAAGGAACCAATGAAGAATGAAGGGAACATTTCTACCAAAATCTCTATGTAATTGCCATATAAAAATTACAAATATATAAAAAATTTAATATTATTATAATAGTATAAAATGTATTGACCTATAGTAAGGATGAACAAAAAGCCCATAGGTCTGGTGCCTGGCTTGATTTGGCTTGAACAAAAAGCCCATAGGCTTGATGTATTTAAGCTGCATCAAATTGCAGTTTAAAAGTGAAGTTCGGCCTAGCTTGACCTATTTGAATTTAAATTTGAGTCTTGTCTAACTTGGTTAATGGTCAAAGTCTAACACATCCAGACCGAACTATACTAAGCAAGCTCGCCCATTTGTGCATGCCCAAATCCTAAAGAATGCACATACAAGATATATAATATAGCGTATGTATGACTCCAATGTGATAAGTAATTATTGGAAACTTATATTTTCACAGTAATTTTTGTTATTTTCGCATGTGAGCCCGATTTTTTACCTATAACGATGGTTTTAAAACCGTCGATATAGACCTATGATGACACTTTTCACATGTAAAGTGTCGCAATAGGTCTATAGTGACGGTTTTAATATATAAAGTGTAGTCATAGGTATATAGCGACGGTTTTAAAACCGTCGCTATAAGTGAAAAATGGAGCCCACGTGCGGAAATAACAGCTCCCGAAATTAAATTGTATTACTTGAAAAAGTTCAAAAAAATTCAAATTTCTTTAAACCATATAAATTTTCAGCACAACATCATTTGCTAATTAAATATGTGTACAGAATACTAATCTTTGGCTTACCAGTATCTGTATCTAATTTCCCTATATGTACCATCTTTCTCGTGCACACTAGCTGGTCTAGGTTTCTAGATCTCTTTTTGCTTTTTATTTTTTTTTTATTATTAATTATTGTATAAAAACTATTCAAAAATGAGTTTTGGTTGGAAGCTAAAAGTCACTACAGAAATAAGTATCAATTCAACTTGGATTCTCCTTTCCAAATATAATGATCGAAGGAATATATCCTACTATGAAAAGGATGGACAACACGTGGCCTGAATTCCAAACATGAAAAGGATTGTTAACACCCTTGATATATATCCAATTATAAATAGATAATCTCCTTGCTCTAGCTACAGTAAAAGAAAAAGACGACCATGGCATCAATGGACGAACAGCCGGAGATACAACAAAGTTCGGCTTCAGGCGACCACGAGTCTTGTTGCGAGAGTTGCATGGCATGCTGCTGTTTATCGTCCTTGTGTGTGGTGTGTTTGCCTTCTGCAGCGTTGGAGTGTGCTGCAAGTTTGATTAAGGCAGCGTTGGATTGTGCTGTAGGTTTAGTTTTGTGTCCTTGTAGGTGTATCACTGGATGTTGTGCTCTAGCTCTGGCATAAAAAAATCATAATTAAATTAGGAGTATTTGAATTTTCCCAAATCACTAGTTAATTAGCTTCTTATTGATTTAATTGGTTTTTAATAGGGATTAAGAATTTTGTTGGTTGTTGAGGAGAATATTAATTAATTTTTTTAGCCTTCCGAACGCATGAAGTGAGAAAAGAAAAGTTCGATGTGTTGCTTTTAATATTTTTGGTTCGGCCTTTTTCTTTCTTATTGAAATTAGTATAAGGATTTTCTAAATCTATAATAAATACAAATTTTAACTTCGAATTTTTTTCTTTACTATTCAAATTAATATAAGTTTATCCAAATTTGTAATCATTAAATACTACCCAAATTTGTCAAATTTGTAATACTATCCAAATTAATTTTATTAAGTATATTATATTGTAGATTTAATAGTATAACTTGTTAGTTCCCAGAGGCACACAAGTGATCTAGAAGGGGGGGGTTGAATAGATCTCTTAGAAACTTTTTACTTTAAGAGTTCATTACCAAATAATTTATTTGATCAAGATTTATTTGCACAGCGGAATATTAGTTTGAAAAACACCCCTTAAAGATTTGTAAAACTTCTCCGTTGAGTTTAAGATTATATTGAAGAAAGTCATTTGTTAAGAAAACTAATTCACAATCAAATGTATATGTGACGCCCCCAAATCTGGGCCCACACAGCCCAAACTTGAGTCGTCAAAAGACTACAACAAAATTATTACAACAAAGCACAACGTACTACAATACAGTGTATAATAATACACAACTAAGTCTTCACTATTATTGCCACACTATTTTACAAAACGTGAAGACTATGATAACTATTCCTCGGACCCTCACTCCATTCTCCGGCTAGACCCTGTTATGTTTTCATTTCCTGTTGAAAAACAATGGAACAAAAGAAAGGGTGAGCTCAAATAGCCCAGTAAGAAATATCATGACTAAGATAATGACGAATAAATTATCATTAGCCTTCAACAGTTGAGTTCTTGATAGAATACAATAGAATACAAGGTTTATATCAAAAACTGCAGTTAAATTCTTAAACAATGTTCAGATCAATAATAGCAGCGGAATGAGCAATCTATTAGAAGAATAATGCAGATTATAATGTCCACTCGCTTCTCTTTTTCGTAAAAACATCATCAACTTTTATCATCTGAAATACCATTAGTCATGATAATATAAATTCACAGTTCCTGATCATAATCATGCACATCAACAGTTCATCTTTGCACTACGGGCCAAAGATATTCAATATAGCACCAACGGTCATGATTATACCAGATTCAGCCTTTGGTCATAATCATACCAATCAACAGTTCATCTTTGCACTACAGGCCAAAGAGAACATTCACCACGTGCCATAAAAGACACCGAACAGATGTATCGCCTTTAACCTATTATATCGCCTTTAACCTATCATCTGTTCAACAAATATATCACATATGTGCCCTCGGCCACAGATGTTCACAACAGCTTGATTCTTGAAGATTAGTTCAAATGATAGTGAGACAATTGATGAACAGAAGAAATAGGATGAACAATAAATATCGAAAGTTTACTTTGTGCAGATTCAAATAATATCCAAATTGTCAACATGATGTGAAGTAAAATTTAAAAATGATATTCAAGATCCACAGTTCAGAATAACGGTTACAGTTCAATAGAAAGGTTCAGAAAATAGGAAGGTTCAGTTGAAATAATGAAGTTCAACTATTATGGAACATATAATATTTTCAGGAATTATAGAAGCAATAGTTCCATAATAAATTTCGATTTAGGAATATGAAAGAAAATAATATCCCTTACCGTAGCAGGTTTGATTAACAAAAGGTGAAGAAAATTAATACAAAGGGTTATTCACCAACAGGCGGCAATCCGCTCCGTAAGGTTATTCCCACAATTTAATAGAATTTGAGTACAAAGAGTTATTCACCAAACAGGCGGCAATCCGCTCCGTAAGGTTATTCTCAGAGATTAATAATGAATGAATACGAAAGGTTATTCACCAACAGGCGGCAATCCGCTCCGTAAGGTTATTCCCACAACTTAATACATGGAAATAAAAGGCACGTCTTATGAGTAAGGAAGAAACAATATTATTTTCGAGAATCAAATAATGATAATCCCTTACCATAGTACGTTTGAATAATGGAAGATGAAAAAGATGGTATCCCTTACCGTAGTAAGTTTTAATAATAGAAGATGAAAGAAGATGACATTCCTTACCACAGTAAATTTAAGAGTTTGAAATGAATGGTATTCCTTACCTTGATATTGTGAAACAAGTTTATAGCCGAACAAATCCTTCCTTGTTTGTAGCAGTAAGGAATCTGACTTTTGAGTCTTCTAGAGTTTTTAAAATCTCTTTATGCTTTTAAAATAATGTTACTCTCGGAAAGATAGACGGCATAGACTCAAGAATCACTCAATTCGGATTTAATATGAATGAGTTATGAATTTTCAAAACTAAGACTGAAAATAGTGACGAAAATCAGAATAGGTTACGGTTTTTAGTATTTTAAGACATGAAAATGATTTCAGATGACTTTTCTTCCTTCTTCAAAGTTGTAGAGGACGAAAAACTGAAGAGACAGGCTTTTAATTCATTAAATTCTGACAAATAATGAATTCACTACGATTTTTCGAAAGAGTTACTGTACATAAGAAAATTCCACTCGGGAATTCAAAGAAGAATGCAAAAGATTTCAAAACTAGGAATGACTTAAGAACACTTAGAGAGAACTTACACAAAAAAGTATTTAGAGAGAGAAAGAAAGAACAAGTAAGGAAGTTTATGAAAAATTATTAAGTTAAGGCTTCTATTTATAGCCAAAAATCTTATCATTCCTTTAATCTAAACCATTCATTTAAAGATCATCTTTTAATCTACACCATCCATTTCAAATATTATATTATCTTAATCTACACCATTCATTTCATATCACCTAATAATCACCTAACTTTATATTATAAACAAATCAATTCAATTATTCAACAATAATTCACACTTTAATCTACACCATTCATTTCATATTACCTAATAATCACCTAACTTTATATTATAAACAAATAACTTTATCAATTCAATTATTATGACTAATTGTTATAAATACAGTATAGTTAGCTCTTAGATATCAAGTCAATAAATTAATGAAATACAACTGTTTAAATAACATCATAATAGAGATAACAATAATGTAAAAGAAAGCATACGTTACTGTGTAATGACAATTATTGATTCAATAATGTGAATTACTGTGCATATGTTACTGTGACAATTATTAGGTTCAATAATTTTAAAAACAGTGCAGCAACAATTATTGACTCAATGATATAAAATACAGTGTAATGACAATTATTAAATCAATAATGCAAAATACTGTGTAACAACAATTATTGAATTGATAATATAAAATATTATGCAGTGACAATTATCGATGAAATGATGCGTAACAGTTACGGTGTCAATTATCAGACCAATTATATGAGACACTATGCAATACCGTGTGTTACTGTAGAGTACCGAGTGCTACAGAAAATACCAATAACTACCGTATGCTACTATTCTTTTATCACCGGTATTTTAACAGTTCCGTTGACTATTTTTATTTAAAAAGGTTATTTCTGTCGTTTTCTATATCCGACAAATATTCCGTTGTGGGGTCCACCAATAATTTGTTATTTCGGCGCCGTCGTACGACACGAATATTCCCCGACCAAACGAATATTCCCCGACAAAGCGAATATTGTCCGACAAAATAAAATTTGCAGATAACATCCTTAACTTTTAACTTGATCGATTTAACCACTTACTGTTTCAAAAAAATATATATGAAGAAAAATTAAATTTTGTATTTCATAAAATTCGGGGTCTTACAGTATATATATATATATATATATATATATATATATATATATATAAAAGACAGAATGTAAATGACTGAAAGTAAAATGACACCAGAGAGTTTTAAGTGGTTCGGAGACTGAATAACTCCTACTCCACTCTTCTACTACAACGAGTAGGAAATCCACTAAGGTTTAGTCCTCCGGACTAGGACACTCTTGCCCTCATCAAGTACAGCAGACTTGGCCCTTTTAGTCACATTAAGACTATGACACTCTTGCCCTCATCAAGACTAATAGCCTTGGGACCGTAGACTAAGTCCAGCAAACTTAGAATCTCTTGTACCCTTCGGTACTCAACAAGTCCAGCAGACTTGATTTCTTTAGATTTCCATGCCGAGACACTATGACTCTCATTACGTCCGGCAGACTTGAGTTGTTTGTTTGTTGAGTTGTGCTGCTAAGTAAAACATTTGCTCTTCTTTATCTTTAGGTACTTAGCAGCTGCTTGTGATCCACCCTTGAATGCTGCTGATGTTTGACGTTGATATTCTCCTTCTTTCTGTTATTCAGCAACTACTCATGATCACCAATTGTGTTGCTAGGTTTTTGCACTTCAGCTCCTTTGGTACTTGATAACTTCTCGAGATGAACTCCTGAAATGAATGTGATGCTTATTCTTTTTGGTACTCAGTTGTTCCTTCTTATCATAGACAGTTTATTGCTTCTCGAGATGGGCTTCTGAGATGACTGTGATGCTCCTTTCTTTTGGTACTCAGTTGCTACCATGTATATATCAAGTTGGCGTTTAAGTTTCTCTCTTCCATGTGCCTAGCAGCTCTGAACACTTCTCTTGTAATAGAGTTATTCATCTCTATGTCTCTCTCAATTCAGTGTTAGTGTTCTGATGGATCGTAGAGTCCTTTAGCATATTCATTTTCTGTTTCACTCTACGATCGGTTGTTGTCTTCTATCATCTCTCTTGTATATTTAACAACTGCAACAACCACCTTTCTGTTTTTCATTTTAGGCCTTTATATCTCTGAGCATATCTTACCGTTGAAAGAAATCCCGTTGGTTTCATTTGGCCTTGTGCAGATCCTCAATATCTTCAATGTTGACTTTCTTGCCGCTTGTGTCAGTGCTTTTCCCTTTTCTGACATGTTCTGATATATTAACCTGTAGCTCAGCTTTCTTTGAATTTATAGTCGTTGCACTCTCAGAGTTGTTCAACAAAGATTATTATATTCTTTGCTAGTTAATATTCTGATTCATCAATAATTATTTTCCTTGACTTTTAGAAACAGCTGTTCTGCTGCATTCAGAGATGTCCCATTAGTCTGACCTTATTCACCATTTTTCTGAGCAGTGGGTCCTGACTTATAGTCGTTTGGGCACAACGCCTATTATGACTCTGACATGCATCTGTATCTCAACAGCACTTAATCTTTCTTTAATCAGAGCGAGGGGTATTCTCTTTTCTCTTGCACCATATAGCAGTTCTGTTAGTCTACTTGTTCTGACTTGCTTAAAGAATTCGTTGAGTGATAGACTGTCCACTTTTGATTCTGCGAAAGCTTCATGAATGTTGCTTGAGGCATGTCAAGTGAAACGTTGAGTTAGAACGATCTTTTCTCTTACTCTGCGACCTTGCTGTTATGTTAGATCACAGAGTTTGTGCTGCAGTGCTTTGCTTTGATTTCGTTCTACGATCTTGTCAGTTTGATCAAATCGTAGAGTTTGTTGACTGCAGTGTTTCTTAGTGGAATCGTTGAGTTGTTGTCTTTGTTGGCACATTCTTTAACTCTACTCAACAATCGTTCCATGTGTAGAGCAATTTTCTGCATTGCCTTGTCATTCTGTTCCACTCTACGATTTCTTCTATATGTGCAAAATTCAGTTGTATGTGGTTGCTCTTCAAGTTTACTCTACGATCTTGCTAGAGCGTGTATATCGTAGAGTATATTTCTTCTTTGGTTCAACGTTATCTGCAAGCTAGCTTGACTGTCTGTTCGACGATCGTAGAGTTCAGCTCTACGATTAGTACTTGATCAGTTATTTGATTTTGCATGTATACTCTGTAGACTTCTTGCACGTCTGTCTCTCTTTGATGATCGTAGAGTCGTCCGGGCTGAGAGTCGTACCTTTCACTCTACGAACATGCCGAATCGTTGAGTCTTCTTTGCTTGGAATCGTAGAGTCCATTATACGATCATATAGACTGATCAACCTAACAGATTTGATCTTTTCTAACTAAGTCATTTCTTACATTATTATATCATTACATATTAAAATGACTTTTACAGACTCTGATATACAAATACAACAATGATTCATTCTTAAGCTGCTCTGCTTTCATCATACATCGTTTATGCAGAGTGACTTCTATTGGAAGATCAACCTAACATTTCTGATCTTCATAATCTAAGTCATTTGTACACATATATCTTTAAAAGGACTTTACAACATTTGAACTAGATAACTTTCATTTTCTTTAATAAACAGCAGATAATTTACAACAAGATCATATTGTGTTATACAAGTGTGTAAATCAAAGTATTGAAATAGATAATATATATCATACACACATGACAATGTAAGCATATAATTAGATTAACATATAATCACTTTGTCACATAATCACATAAGCACCTTCAGAACATTCACGCACAGAATCAATTAAGCACATAAGCACATTTAGAACATCTACGCACATAATCAAGTAAGCACATAATCACATTGACAATCAGCCATATAAGCATATTTACCACAATCCTTTTTGCACAACAGTTATCATCATCAAATCAAACAACCTTCAACATAACTAGCAAAAGAAAATTATATTGAATTTATATTACTAATTAAACATCATAATTAAATTAAAATTTATTAAAACTTGAGTTTCATAATTCTATTCTGACTAGAATTTCAAAGAAATATTGTCAATATATATAAACAATAATATAAAAATTCATTAATAACTTAAGTAACATTTAATAATAATTAAATAAATAAATAAACATTAATGACTATCTTCTCATAAATAAAATTAAAGTAATTATTTTATCATGATCATAACTAAATAAATTTACAGTACTCCATTCAAATGTTTAACTTAATAATTAATCGAATAAATTTACATATATAATTCAACAATTTATTATTTAAATAAATATTTAGTAATTTAATAATAACTATCTTCTTAAAATTCAAATTAAAATTTTATTTTATATTTAGTTTATTATCTTAATAATTAATATAATAAATTACTATCATGTCATCTGTGTTTTCACGAAGTTGGTGAATTTGTTTTATTTTATTCAAATTTTTTGGTTAGACAAATGGAGATACGCATTATTGTAATTGGATTAGGAAAGAGCAATCTAATGTGGGATTGATCTAGTGAAATGCACCGAATGATGATTTCAAAAGGAAAAATATATATATCCACTTAACATATGAAAAATGAGACTAGGTTGGAACACCGTCCCTTGCCAAGTACGAGGGTTATAATTATATTTTATTTATTAATTCTAATTTATATTACTATATATACTGTTAATATTAACTAAGTAATGTTAGTATAATATTATAAATGATAATCAAATAATAATAATAAATTAAGATCAAACTAAAAATAAATTTGTATCTGTAATTTTAAAACATGACTACTATTAGTTAAAAAAAATTTAATATATAAAATGACTTTTTGATATTATTTTAATTATTATTTATTAAAATAGTTAGACATGTAATCTTAATCATTAATAATATTCATTTCCGTTTTTAATGTTTAATAAAATACATAGGCTTATTAAGAGAAAAATATAAAAATAAAAAAGGAAGAAAAGAACTAAAACATGATTATAAATGAATATATAATATATTTCAAGTTTCTTATAAAGAGATGATTAGTTATAATTAAATGCATAAAAAGAGAGGAAACTATTAATTTACGTGTACATTGAGATCGAGTAGCTTATAAATTCAATTATATATATTATGAATGAGAGTACAAATCTTATTCTCACAAAGTACATGATAATTTTAAATCCTATCGTTAATTTTCAGTTTCGACAAACATTGCATTTATAAGTTCTTAGGTGTCCCTACTACATCCAAAAAAAAAAAAGTTAATATTTTTTAATTCGGAATGCAAAAAAGTCTTCAAATTTTGTGAACAAAATAATAAAATTGAATTTCAAAATCTCCTCTTTTAAATAAAATTTTTTTAGATTTTATCATTAAATAAAATAATAACAACCAATAGCATTAAAAGTTAAAAGCATATACAAAAAATGATAAATCTACATCATGCATACTAATTCAGCATTAAAAGCCATCTAATTTACATACATGTATCAATTAAGGCTGTATTTATTTGGGACTGAATGAAGCTATTCAGGTTGAATTGGTCAGTCATTCAGTATGTTTGTTTTAAATAAAGATGATCTGAATGGCTTAATCGATCAGTACTATGGGCTGAATGATTAAATCTATTTTTTTTGACTGAATGAATAAGTCTTAGCTGAATGAAGTAAAATAATAATAATAATAATATTAACTATTATATTAAGTAATATTAAATAATTTTACAACAACTTTGAATTTTTTTAGAGGGATAAAATAATAAAAATTTGTTATTCAGATATTTTAAATATGTCAATTATCAAACAATTTTTTTCATTCAGAATTCTGTTTCATTCAATTTTTTTAGTGGGGTAAAATAATAAAAATCTGTTATTTAGATATTTCAAATATATCAATTATCAAATAACTTTTTTTATTCAGAATTCTACTTTATTTAGCTCATTCAAATTATTTAAACATTTAAAATTATTTCATTCAATTTTATATAAACACCCCCTAAGTCTTTCTCATAATCCAAAGTTGTTCATCGTTCACTTTTTTATAAAACAAAATCCACCTTAAACATAAAACTATACATAGCGGCGAGAGTAAGGAAAAGAGAAGAGTAAAAGTAATTTACCTTTTGACGTGAATGAAGGTAAAATTGAAATTCCTCTTTTGATGTCTTCCGTAAAATAAAAGATTGTTAGTATTAGTTTTAAAATAACATATGAACAAATTGATTTGGATTTTGGAGGCTATGGATGTATAAAGGGAGGTAGGTGTAATGTCTAATTAATTAAGACTCTAATTTAATAAATTTAAAGAAAATATAAAAAAATCATAAATTGTAAAAATAACAATCCTACAATTGAATGATAATAATCATAAAAATAAATTATTAATAGAAGCAAAGATAACACAGCACTATTATATTATTTTAAATAATAATAAGTTATATATATTTAATGTATATGAGTCAACTCAGTTCATGATCAATTAAATTTTCTCAATTGACCCATACAAAATATCGTTATTTGTATTATTATAATAAGTAATAGATAGTGTTTGGTGAACAAATAATTTTTAATACGTATAAAAAGAATTATATGTGCATGCTTTATTGGTTATCTTCCATAACTGATGTGAATATTTTTGGTGTTATAAAAACTTAATCACCAAATAAACATGAATTTATATATCCAATTTTAAACCTTAAAATATATTTGCATTACACATACAATATATTTTTTTCCCAATGCTAAAGAATAGAAGGAAGATTATACGTACGAAGTACATGTCATTTTAAAGCCTATATGAAAATTTTGTTTGACTTCTTACATCAATGTACATCAAACATCTACTTATTTTTCTTTAAAATAGAATAAAATAAAATAAAAAATAATTGTCCAAACTCTAAAGAGTTCTAGTAACAAGAGTAATTATTCAGTGATTTTCAGACATCTGTCGTATGATATTTCACATCATTCATGTCCTGTCATTTCAGTACTTAAAATGAGTCATTTATTTTAAGTGTTGAAATGACAACACGTAAATGATATAAAGTATCACGTAACAGGTGTTCCATGAATATTTAATAATTTTTTCGATAACTGCCAAGTAAAAGTTAAGATTGGCGAAGTCCAGGGTTATTCAGCATTTACTCTTTTTTTTCTTTTTTTGTATAACTTAATTTGCTAGAAATATTTTATAGAGTCTTATTACTTATTACAAAAGTATCATGTGGAATAATAATTATGAAATATTTGATATAATTGTAATAATGTTATAACATATCACTTATCATTTTAAAATAGTTATCGCTAGTACTTGCACATACAACTGATAAAAAAAAAAATTAATACATTAATTCATAATATATATATATATAATTTCTTTTGCCTTGTACATTATTATTCTCATCTCTATGAATTTTATTGGGATAAAATTTTAATACTAAATTTTTTGAATAATGTTGAGTTCTTTTTTTAAGAAACAAATAATTTTAAAAAAGAATCAACTCAATATTAACCAAAATTTACCCAATTAACACAGTTGATATACAGAAATTTTACTATTATGAAGAAAGAAACTCTCCTTTAATGTTTTATTATTATTATTTTTTGGAGAATAAATTTTCTTATTCAACATTCCTCGCATCCAAACAAAGCCCTCGTGAACTAACAAACTGATAGGTCTTCAACTGCGAACTCGAACGGGACGAAGGCAGTTTAAGAATTATCCTTCGTATCTTGGCAAAAAGGCGCCGAACATGGCGAAAAGAACTTCAAAGTCTCGGAAATCACCAGCTGCACTTTTAGCTGCTTCTACTAATATCCATATGTCTGATGGGTAAAACCTCTTTCCAGCTTTTTTTTGTGCTTAATTTTACCTTCTTCCTCTCACATTTCTGCAATACCCTTTTCCCCATTAGAAGTGACTTTGATAATTTTTCCCAGTAAAATGGTGTTGAGAACAAGATCAACTCAGAAAATGAAGCAAACAGCCATAGAGCAGAGCAAACCCAAGTCAGCAAAGAAGCCCAAAACGGTGGCAAAGAAGGCGGCTGCCAAAATTGACTCCAATAAGCCCAAGAAACCACCCACTGCTTTTTTCTTCTACTTGTATGTATATACATATGTCTATCTATCTATATGCGTGTTTGTTTCAGTTTGATTATTTTAGTTAAAAAAAATTGGGTGCTGTTGAAAATTGAAATAGGTTTTGTATATTTGATAAATTTAAATGAGTAATTGGGTTTATCGTGTAGTTGGTTTTGTTGATTTTGATGAAAACTTGGATTTTTTTGGTACCTGGTAGTTGCTAATTCTGGTAATGTCAAGAAAGGATTTAGGCCCGTTAAACCAAACTTCGCTACTACTTCTGTAAGTCTGTTGAGTCGGGAATGCTGTTGAATTTTCTGTGTTGAGGCATATTTGTCCTGGTATGCTGCTAATTTTCTCAACTTAAAATTTGGTTTAACCTTTTTGTGCTATTTTAATAACTATCTCTGTCCCAATATTTGGCCTTATATGATCACTCTACTTCTCCTGGTAAAACTCTCTTCTCTCTGTCCTGGAGATGAGATGAAGAGATTCCCAATTTTAATAGCTCAAAGTTTTATATTAATATGAAATTAATTGATATAGATTAAAGCGCTAATAAGGGGGCAAACCCAAGTATACACTCAGCATACAATGTGTAGCGGAGTAAAAGGGACACATGTTCCCCAAATTAACCAAAACACCCTCCCTATCCAAAGAACCTGCCAAAAAAATACCCACACTAGGTTCTAGACCGAATCCCCCCTACATCATATAGCTGATGCATGCACCTTTAGACATCCTATCGGAGTTACTTCTGCTTATGCATTTTCTTTGAAGCACAATCATATATTCCCCTGTATTCTCTAAGCAATGCTTGGCAGTATAAAACTCAAAAGTATGAAATGTGTTGTTTCCTTGTACTTTCATTTCAAATTCAATTAGCATTTGCCAATCTATCGGGTGTGTATCATACTATCTACTGTCTCATTGTGGATTCATAAAAGTTGTAATACCCCAGTCCAACATTGAAATATTTGGGATGAGCTAAACTGGATCTAAGATCTTAACTCTACTACCTAAAGTAGTGAATTTTGGGCGGGCTTTTGGGATAATCCATGTTTTTGGGAAAATAAAGTGAGCCTTGATTTGGGCTCAAAGCGTTACAAATGATACAAAGCCGACACAGTACACCAACCGTGTGGAGGGATGTGGGGTAGATTGTAATACCATAGTCTCACATCAAAACATGTGGGATTAAGATTAAACCTTGATCCTAGCTCAGTTCCTGCTGTTACTATATCCTAAATCAACAATACTCAAGTGTGAGGAGTTATAGTTAATTCATATGTGGAGCATGAACATCATCATAATGATTATTATTTAAATTTTGGTGCTTTAATAGTATTTTAGGATGCAATTGAGCTATTATATGCTAAAGCTGCCATGAGGCACTGGTAGTTTCTTACTTTCTTTGATTTTGTTGCGTCATTTATTAAAGGTGAAGTTTATGCTTTACCAGGATCAAGATTTATTTTGCCGTGAATTTCATATTTTTATTTGAAATTGGATGTCTTGAATTTGAAATTGTTGTCATTTTCATAATACAGCACTATATATTATTGTGATTGTTTTTTTCCCTAACTACTATATATAATCCCCAAGGGAGGATTTTCGCAAGGATTTCCAAGAACAGAATCCAGAAGTCAAGTCAATGCGGCACGTATGTACTCTATGCACTTCATGTTTAGTCCATTCTTTGTTTTCTCTTTCTCAGATCTTTACCTTGGTCTTTATCCCAACTCTTTCCCCCCTCTTTATGAACAAAATTTTTGACATTCTTTCATGCTGCAGATTGGCAAGGCTTGTGGAGAGAAGTGGAAAACAATGACATACGAGGTTTGTCCAATTTAAAATTAAGTTCTCTGCACTATTCACCACAGTCATCATTTAGATTCACTTTCTATGCACCTTCTAGTTTAAGTTGTACTATTTGCTCTTTATCAATATAATCTAGGTGAGTAAATGTGGATAACTTTGGCATGTAATGCAAATGCATGACTAGCATGAGTAATCATGAATGTGCTCTTGAAAAATGCATCAAACACTAATATCTGTTAATAAGGAAGTGCTTTATCATTTCATTGCTTAACAGAAAAAAGTTAAGACCTACTTTGTTCTGAATAACATGTCCTTGAAAGTGAAGAAGTGTTCCTAAACCAAGGAAGCCTATGACAAATGACTTGGTAAATTTGTAACTCTTGAGTTGGTACAGCCAAGTTGGTTGACAAACCCCCCAACCAGTCTTTGGCATGGTTCGAGTAAAACTGGCTGCCAAAATACGGGAACCACTTCCCATTTCTCCCTCTTAGTGATTGACTATCAATATAGATATAATATTATGGACTCTTGAAAATACCCTTATTGCAAACCCAAACCAAGGAATCCATCGTCTGCCCATCAAGAAACATTTTCTTGAAGAGAGTGTGCCCTCGAATTATTTTTTTTTATTTTTTATGTAGGCTCGTGTTTAGTAAACTTGCTATATTTGTTTTTGCTTTTGGTTTGGTTACATCTGCCTTTTTTATGCATGGTGCTACATGTTTTAGGCATTTTGACTTTCTTAAAAGGACTTGAAAATGATGCAGAGAAACTGCTGTGCCATCTAACTTTTGCATCTGCTTGGTATAGGAAAAGGTTCATTACTATGATGTAGCTACAGAGAAACGTGCAGAGTTTGATAGAGCAATGGCAGACTATATCAAGAGGAAGGTATGCTTGTTTAGCATATTTCTTTTTACTTACTTCTGTGCCCATCCATGGGCAAATTAGTATGTAAATATCAATGATTCTCTTCTCAATGAATAAACCTATTGTAGGAAAGCGGGGAGGAAATAAAGTCTGAGGAGGACTCAGAGTATGATGAATGATACTGTTAATTGTACATGCTTTGAGCCAAAAAATAAACATTTTAGTAGAGTAAGGAACTTGGATCATCAGTTGTATATTAATTAATGGGACATGGCCAGTGCCTTAACCATGGAAACTTCATGTTTGTATAATTTGTTAGTATACAATGCTACTTGAGAAACATAATTCATTGGTGAGCTTGTTCTGTTTGAGGCAATGGTGTTTCTGTGCGCAGTCCTTGTTACCACTACTTTTACTACTCCCCTTGTTACCAAAAGAAAAAAAAGAAAGAAATGGTCGTGTTTGATTTTCTAAATTCTTAAATGTATTTACTTTAAGGCAATGCAATTGTAAATATTGTAAGGTTCGAAGACCACCACGGATCTATGATTTTCCTGTGTACATTTGTTAGGAAATTTTACACGCATTCCAATAAAATCCGAAATCATTACCAGCCATGTTTATCCTAAGACAGCGTAAACTAGTAGGATTACAGTCTCAAAGACTTCATTTCTGCTAACTTTGGCCTATCACTAGACACTTCTAACGAATTGGCAATGCTTCTGACCTCTGCAATCATCGCAACCACATCATTGAGCTTGTTAATTGCAGAACCCACTCCCTGTTTGTGCAGAAAACAAAGAATATCAGTCATTTATGAAACTATCAAATTTATAAAAGTTTAAACAGTTAAAATTTTCCGGGGAAAATAATTGACAGGAGAAGTAGGCGAAACATACCACGCCAGCAGCCCCTGCTGTGATGGCCATTGGTGCTGTAACTGCACTTAGGCCGGATGAACACATGACAGGGATCTTGACAGCCCGGGAAATGGAATATGCAGCTGCTAGGGTTGGCGTGGCCTAGGAAAACAAACAAGAAGAGACATACTTTAATATTGAAGTTCATATTATCAAAGAAAAGCAGTTTGCTGGTTGTAGACTAGAAGTTGTTTATAAGGTAATGTGTATACATGCATATATACATACATACACCGATGGCCACTTAGGTTGAGGGTTTAAATCTTGTTGATAGTAAAATAAATTATTGTAATAGATTAGGACATTCAAAATAAATATATACACACATTATATAATAGGGGAATGATCTTTGCCAACGTTGGCCGAGATCATTCCAACCTATCTTCTGGCGTACATGATTGAATGGTGGATATTAAATAACTTAACCGTCCACCCAAATGTTTATCATGGTGAATATTAAATAATTTAACCGTCCGGTGTAGAGATAGGGCAGATGACGGTGCAGAGACAGGGCGGATGACGGTGCAAATGGTCAAAACAGTTGTCCGCCCAACTGTTGCATCGTCTGACAAATAGTTGGATGAAAAAAGTTAAGTGACATGTTTAATTTTCACAATTCGGTCGCCACGTGTACACTAGGAGATGGGTTCGCCAGCCAAATGCATGTATGTTCACACATATATAATATAATATAATAATTTTAGGTACCTTCTCAATCAGTCCAAGAACACCAGCCTTTGATGGACTCGAGCATTTTCCTCCTTCGGTCTGGATAATGTCAACACCTTCTTGTTCCAACTGCTCCGCTAGCTTGACCTATTTGTTACGGAAAACTTGGTTTAAATTAAAAGAATTACTCGAGTATATATCTTTATACTCTTAAGCTAGAAGAATGCTGCCTCAAAACCTGATCAGGGAGGCTTAAAGTGTGAGGCACAGTGACAGACAGTGTCACAGAAGGAACAATTCTCTTAGTCTCCTCTGTTAGCTTTAGTATCTGCAAACAAAGTAAGAACGAGACAACCTAAAAAAAAAATTAAAAAAAAAGAAGAAATCATATACAAGCTCAAGTTGAACCATATAGGTAGACTGTCCCTCAAGAATACCTGCTCCGGAGAAAAAATTATGCCCATCTCATAGAAAGAATCATAATTCCCTATTTCCACCTACACAAAAATCATCTGGTTACTATAACTTTCATTTTTACCGATTTCATCAATTATTAATGAATAACGGAAAAGTCACACATTTGAATTTGAAACTGAGAGACTGAAATGTTAAAACAATTACAAGCAAGTGGTCTAACCATCAAAGCTCCTGCTTCAACAGCAGCTGGAAACGCTTTTGGATCCACGGAAGAAACACAAATCTGAGAGAGCGAAATTCTTATAATACATGTACAGAAATTCCCCTTTAAAGAACAAAGGTTGTTAAGAGCTTTATGATCTCTCTTGCATCAATTCATTGAAAGAGAACAAAGTTGATAGACAAAATAATTAACGATGCCTACAAAACGTTCTGTCTCTAAATGTATGAATTTGTTAAGAGAATAATGGAGCTTAAACTAAATAAGTAGTAGTACTATTTACCGGAAGAGTAGTCAAGCTTGTTGCAAGCTTCACCAAATCAGGGTCACAGGCAATATCCACATGAGTTGCTCCTCCCTGTATTAAAGCCAACCAGAAGCATTAATAACGGTTGGAGTAAAGATTTATAGTAAAAAATCTATGATGTGCAGATTGAATAAATTTATACTAGTTTATCCTAGTTAATTAAAAAAAAACCCTAATTTATCCTCATCTGTACTAAACAAATTTGTTATGCCAATTGAATTACTTGATATTTCCTCACTATATGATTTAAAGGATATAAAATGGGGGTTAAAAACCAACCTTATCTGCAGCAGTGACAACAGAAGCAACATTGTCTCTATCTAAATTCAGCAAGCCTGAAATGATCTGCCAAGAAATATTTAAAAAAAATTAAAAATCTGAATTTCAAAATTCATAAAATATATACTCCCCAATATTCCATTGTGGTTCATGCAGAAAACAGAGTGGGCGTATATTTATAGAGAATTGATATTTTCACGAGAAAAAATGATATTTTCACATGAGATGGGCCGTTGAAGTAGAGTCTTTTGGAAATATCAATTCCCTATAGAAATAGCAAAAGAAATCGGTAAAGCATTTAAAGCTCAACAAAGCAAAAACAAAACTTGGTGAAAAGATGGGTTTAAAGGAATCCAAGACTTGATTCCACTTAACTCTAATTTCCTCATAAAACCAAACATTAAGTAAGAGGGAAATGAAATGGAACTTAAGATTGATGAATAGTAGTCACCTTTAGAGCTCTTCTTTCATGGAAACCCTTCAAGACTGATTCTTTGGCTGTTGAAAGCAAAGCCCTTGTGGTTAAAGAAACCCCCACCCTTCTTCTTGTGTAATTAAAAGGTTTGGGAATTTGAAGTGAATTACCAGGCAGAATAAGGGGAGAGTTGCTATAATTGGGTTTCAGAAAAGTGTGAGAAGCTGGAGAAATGGGTGTTGTAGAGATTGAGGAACTCATCACCGATTGATTCTCTGTGTGTGTGTGTTGTCGGAGACTTGGAGGTTGAAGGGAAGAGATACGATGAAGACTTGGGCAGTTTTTAACACCTCTATTTTTATAACAAAAGGATTGGATAGGAATTAGGATAGCATAGGGATTTATTTAAGCTAGCTATGTGAGTAAATACCGCGGGCTCACATACAAAGAATAGAAGAAACACAAGTGTTGCTCTAATTTTAAGATTTAAATTTGATTCATAGAGCAATTATGTTTGTGACACATAATTTACAATGTCTCATTTACATATTTAGATATAATAATTTTCTTATAGAAATATACGAGTTCATATAATTATTTGTGACTTGAAAGGAGAAGTTATTATTTCAAATCCCCTTTCATTTGGATAAAAAGCTATTATTCTAATAAGCAATGCACATCTCACCATTATATTGGTCTACCCAAAAAGAAATTTTTAAAAATTACAATTAAAACGCTGAAAAATACGTCATCTAACAAAACATCATTAAAAATTACATCACACTCGAAAGAATCTTATTCTCCTCGAAAATAATAAGAACATTTAAGAAGGAGTGAAAATCTAATGACAAATAGTAACTATAATTAAGCTAATCAACACAACATGATGATGATCATGATAACAAAGCTTGATCAGGGGGACAACAAAGAGCCATAAGTATAACACACCAAAAAGGACACAACAGGCAATTCAGAGCTAAACCTATCAGTTCACAGGGAATACACAGCACACATAGGGAGGACACCGTGCAGCATGCTAGCCAAACCCCGCAGCAGCCGGTGAGCTCCTCCTTTGGCAGCCTCCCACCGTCCGTGGTGGTGGTGGTGGGGTGGCTTTCTTCTTCGCCTATTTTCAAGTTGCCTCATCTCCTCCATTCTTTAAACTCTCGTCCTAGATTTTTTTAATTAGAGAATTAATAAGAAGGAAATCAACATATATATATATATATATATATATATATATATATATATATGATACTATATCAATTTCAGAAAATCTTAAAGATGCAAATTTTTGTGCCTGTAAACTCTCATGTTATGTACGTACCGATATTATATCCTTTTCTTTCATCCGAATGATTTGAGCGTAATTAAAGCGGAGGGTGGCAATACGCAGTATCCAAAGTAGAACAAACGGCTTAAGCTCATGGTTAGTCTAACTCACTTATAAAATAAAAATAAAAATAAAGTTTTAAGCTTATATTTTTTAAGTTTAATAAATTTCGAGTCTTTTTGACACACTTCCAAACAAGTCGAATACCCACCGGTGACCCAACTTAACTCAAATCATTCTTTAATAGCAATTTAAAATTAATTTATTTTATTAACTTTATCCACTATAATTTTACCCTAAAATTAATAGTCAAATTCAACCCTTTTTGGAATTTAAAAATAAGTAAATAAAAAAAATTATTATTTCTAGTTCTATTCTCCTTGACTTCCATTCTCGCTATCTCTATCTTTTATCCCTTACTCAAATTAACTTTTTTTAATTTTTCAATTAAATATTTTTATCGAAAGACTACTTCTATCTTCTCTATATAGTTGAATTAGAATTTAGATGATACAGTCGCTTTAATTATATATTCATTCATTGTGAATCAAAAGAAAACATTATATTTTATAATTGATATATAATAGTTTGATTTTTGTAATTAGACTATTTGGGAATGTAATGTCGGGTCATTTGATATTATTTTGTCAAAAAAATAAAATAAATTATAAATAGTGTTTGAATTGTGTACAAGTAAACATATGCAACATAAAATAAAAAAAAAGGTCAAAAATAATTAATGAGTTAGTCAAAATTAATTATCTATTATCGATATCGTGTTAATCAGTTGAAATTGTTTGTTTATTTTGCTCTACGCATTTTTTTTCCAGATGATTATTACTCTTTATTTCATAAAATAAAAATCAATAAAATAAAATTTATTTTTTAAATTCAAAAAAACAAAACAAAATATTCAAAAATCTATGAGCCAACCCCAGCCCATTGTGTTCGGAGCCACGGGGCCACACATTTAGAACCCAATAAAAATTGGTGTTTTTTTGGCCCTATCCATTTTTGATGCAATCATCTCCCAACCCAATTGGGCCGGCCTAGCCCACTTGCCATGTCTAATTCAAAGATTTCAATAATGTTACACTTGCTTGATGAAATAGAGTTTTATTTTAATTTGTATTAATCTCCTACTACGACAGTAAATTTCACACTAATAATATATGTTTAGACAAGAATTAATGTTTTTATTTTAATGAGAAATCACATCTTCGGGTGATCCCAAATTGACTCCGGTTTTTATAGTAAGTTAAATAATAAATTAATACAATGCTGACACACAGGTCGGAGCCTGGGGTGTTCTCTCTATGTATCAGTACTATATTAGTCCATTATCCTCGTACTAACCTGATCTAAGCTATAACCGTTGTCACCATGTACAAAACTGCCTACAAACAAATCTTATAAATATGCATTACGAGAATTTTGCTTTTAAGACAACAGCTTAAATGCTATATTTTCTCTGTCCCAGTTAATTAATTACAGCCAAAAGAAGAAGAAAAATTACCACCCATATGAACCGGAGCACCATTCATTTCTACGGAGAGAGCCAACCAGCTATGACACGTTCAATACTTGTCAACATTTTTTCCTCATTTATTCTTCTCTGTCTTAAACTTCATTACCTCTCTAAAACAATGCATGCCTAAATCCCAATATTGTTGCAAGTCAAGAGGTAAAAGTCAAGGGTTGGTGGTGGCCCGGCGACCGGAGGAGGTAACAATTAATGGCAGCGGCGACGATGAGTAATACATTTGATGATGTGAACAGGACAATTATATGTTTTTCGGAAACAATTTACAGGACCAATGGTGTTTGGGAAGGCCCTAACCCCTTGTCTCCTATCCTCCCAATCTTCATCTTTCAGTTGCCTCTTTGTATATTCGTCACCCGCGTTGTCCTCCTCATAATGAAACCTTTCAACATGCCGCCCTTCGTCGGAGAACTCATCGTAAGTTGATCTCTTTCCCTCTCCTTTTAATTCTGTTTAGGGCTGATATATCCTCGAGCTAGCAAATGCATGCATGCATGTATGTTTCGTTTTCTCGAGAAACTAAACATTTTTTTCAAAGCACGTCAAAGTACAATATCTATAAATAATTTTGGATCAAGTTAATCAATTAAAAGCATACAATATCTATGAATAAGGATAATTAGAACAAAAAAGAAGTGAGTTTGTGCATAAGATTTTGGGAAAAAGAATCTCAACTTTTTTCCTTTTTTTCAAGAATTCCATTTCACATAAAGAGTCTCATTTGTAAGATTGGAGAACATTAAAGATGTTCTATTATTCATTTATTCTATATTTACCCCTAAAAATAATAAGTTATATTATAATAAATGCCCATCATTCTTTGCTAAACCATTATTCTTACAGGGTGGTATACTAATGGGACCAACTGTATTTGGAAAAATTGCGCCATCACTCTACCGATGGGTTTTTCCTGCCTATGGTTTCGCGGTGCTAGAGCCAATGGCACACTTTGCTCTGGTTTACTACGCATTCCTCATGGGATTAATGTTAGACATCCAAACCATACGCAGAACCGGAACCAAGGCCATGGGCATTACCATAACAGGAACCGTCATCCCTTGTTGTCTAGGGGCCAGCTTATTTTTCATGATCTTGAGCGACAAAACAAAGTTCTACGGCTGCATATTTTGGGGCTTTGCCCTTACTGTCTCGGGGTTCACGGCCCTCTCTCAGATTCTTGAAAAGCAAACTCTCATCCACACCGAGATCGGAAAATTAGCCATGGCATCAGCTCAAGTCAGTGAAATCATTTCATGGGGTCTTCTTGCTACAGGATTAGCGATAGCCAACAGTGCAACCTCCTTTATCTACGCCATTATCTTGGCTGTCTTGTTCGTGTTCATCTACATTCACGCCCTCCGTCCGGCTCTGTCGTGGATCATTCGTCAAACCCCGGAAGGGCAGGGCTACAGTGAGTTCTATCTTTGTTTTGCCCTAAGTGGGGTGGCGTTGAGCGGCGTTATCACTGATGCTATAGGTACACACCCCATGCTCGGGGCGTTTATGTTTGGACTAATTATACCAAGTGAGGTGCTTCAGTCTACCTTGGTTGAGAGGCTTGAGGACTTTGTAATGGGGATTTTTATGCCGGCCTTCTTTGCAGTTTGTGGGATTCGAACAAATTTAGATTCTTTGACCAGTAATGGTACTTCTTGGATAGTGGTGGCATTGCTCATAGTTCTTCTGAGCGGAACGAAGATTATCAGCACCACGCTTGCCTCTTTTTTCACTAACTTGACAATTAAAGAAGCGGCTACCATTGGACTACTGACAAGCACCAAGAGCGTCCTGGCCTTAATCATTCTTGAAGTTGCTCAGGAGCATGGGGTACTCTCTCGTTCTCTCTCAACCCAATCCCAATCAACCCATTCAACACCGTTCATTGCAAATTGTGCGGATCAGATTCAGAGGTTCATTAGACAGTCCATCAAATTACTTGACAGACGGTTTAGTGAACCTCTGATCACGACAGCCCAATCCTGTCTTTAACTGTGTAAATGGGTTCACTAAAAATTGCTCCATAGCCAACTATGGCAATGAATCGTTTTCACACACACAAATATATATATATATATATATATATATATGTCAGACACAAGATGAAAACTAATCGTTCATCGTATGCATTTTCCAGGTTTTAACCACCCAAGAGTATACAGTCATGGTGGTTTCTGTTTTAGTGATGACTATGGTTGTCCCGCCTGCCGCGATAATTTACCATCCCAATGATAATATTTTGCCCTACAAGCGGAAGACAATCCAGAAATCAAAAACAGAGGAAGAGCTCCGAGTACTTGCCTGTATCCATGGAATGAACAATGTTCCTTCCATCATCAACCTCCTTGAAGCCTCTAATGCCAGCCAACGATCCCCAGTAAGTGTCTACGCCCTTCACCTTGTAGAACTCATTGGCAGGGCCTCTGCCATGCTAGTAGTCCACACAACGCGTAAAGCCGGCTCCAGGAACCCTACCCATGTAGAAGCACAAACAGAGCAAATCATCAGTGCTTTTGACAACTATGAGCTCCGGTGTGATGGTGTCATGGTCCAGGCAATCACAGCGAGGTCGGCATTCTCCTCCATGGATGAAGATATTTGCAGTATTGCGAAAAGCAAGCGTGCGGCTGTCATTATCTTACCATTTCACAAACAACAAGCCCTAGATGGGGAAATGGAAGACATCAACCCTGCCATACGAAACGTAAACGAGAATGTCTTAGCAAACGCACCCTGTTCCGTGGGAGTACTCATTGACCGTCGAACGGCTGAAATCAGTGAGTTTCCTCGTCGTGTCGCTGCGTTATTCTTCGGCGGGCCTGATGACAGAGAGGCATTGGCATATGCATGGAGGATGTCTGAACATGAAAATGTGAGCCTAAAAGTTGTTCGGTTCGTTCCGGGGAAGGATGTTTTGCAGACGGATCCAATGGATTTCATTGGTGCAGCCCATGGGACTGTGAGTGTGCCAATCGATGCTGAGAAAGAGAAAATGCTTGACGATGATTTCTTGAACAAGTTCAAGATTGCTACAGTTAATGACAACTCGGTATTATATCAAGAATTGGTGCTAAATGACGAAGAAGAAACTATAAGGGCTATAAAAGCAATGGACAGCGATTATGATCTTTTCATTGTAGGTAAAGGACGAGGAGTGGTATCACCTCTTACAGCTGGGCTAGCTGACTGGTGCGACTGCCCTGAGCTCGGGCCTATTGGAGATCTTTTCGCAACTTCTGAATTTTCGTCTTCATTTTCAGTGCTAGTGATGCAGCAGTATGTTAGATCAGCAGCAAGTAGAGAGGGTTCGGAGATATCCGCGGAATCATTAGTGGGACAAGAATCAGGACAGCTGAACTGGAGGCAATCAAATGCAGAAAATGATGATGATGCATTTGGATCCTTTAGCCATAGAGACAGGGATCATAATCATTGAGAGATGATTATTATGGTTTTGCTACACCAACTTATTGAAACATACTTTCACCTTTTGGCTGCAACAATATGAGAGGGGTGGGTGTATGTGTGTGTGAATGAATATATATATATATATAATACACACACACAAACTGTATTTGTATTTTTCATACAGTGATAAACGGAGAGAAAATTTCATATAGAAAAAATTTTATGCCACGAGTTGAAGTAGACACATTCTACTAGCATGATATGATGATACTCTTCATATAAAAATTCAATAGAACATATAAAAGAAAAACTGCCATCTTTTCCAATGACAACTCTAACCCTCTCTACTCTCATCTCATTCTCCTTCACTAGAATATAGAAGTCATTATACCTTTTTGTTTGATCTTCTGTTTTATCATCAAAACTAGGGATAACTTATACTTAAAGACACGGTACAATTAATATAACAGTTGAGTACTATATTCAATATTTTTAAATTAAAAAATTTAAAACTGTTGTGGACTCTCAGTTTCATAATAGAACTGAGAGTCCAACCATTAATACAAAAAGATTGATATTTAATCCGGTCATAATTTCTTTTTGAGACAAACATTAGTGTGTTACTCATTCTCAACTTAAAATCAGTTCTTAGCAGGTTTGAACAATTAATTGATTGACGATAGCGGGTTAAAATTTATGTAATATAGTATTTTCGGGTATCCCACACACCTTTCCTTTATTGACAAAACGGAATGAGAAGTTTTGCAGCATTTATTTTCCTCTAGTATCTCTAACTATCGATCAACATGATCCATGAACAGTATTTCATGTGGAAAAATGGTAGTACTGCAAGCCATTTGGTGGAATTCAATAAGGGAAAAAAAAAGATGTAAAAATTAAAAAGAAAGACTTTTACATATATAAAGTATAAAATAAGCCCTCTAAATCTAAATAAAAAAGTATTGTCATAACACCAACTAAATCACATCATCATAACATTTTTTCCTCTATATTTTTTCTTGAAATTGGACAAAAAATTCTCATACCATGAGTCAGAGCCTACTACAATAATTGCTCTAGATATAGCCTGCAAAAACATCAAAGAGATGACACGTAATTGTCCGTACCTGAAGGCACGACGTAGATTAAAATTTCAAAAATACTCTATTACATAAAGACTATTTATAACCTAAAATAACATACAAATCAATTTGAATGAATTTGAACCGTCCTTGTGATTTCCCGCCCAAATCAATTTACATGTGGAAACATAACGACCGCAATACCCAAAAAATAGGAAAATGGCGTCAATGCTAAAAGGGTGACCCATGTTGTTTACGTGTAATTTTTTTATTATAATAATAATAATAATAATAATAATAATAATAGTAATATTATTATTATTACTATTATTATTACTATTATTATTATTATTACTACTACTACTACTACTACTACTATTGTTATAATTATTTTTATTATTATTATTTTTACTATTATTATTATTATCATTAGTAGTAGTAGTAGTAGTTAGTGGTGCACAAATGACCTGTGATGTGACGCCCCCAAATCTAGGCCTACATAGCCCAATTTGAGACGCCATAAAATACATAATCTTTAATACAAATAGTACATAGAACAGAAATGCAAAACTTAATAATACACAACTAAGTCTTCACTATTATTTTCACACTATATACAACATGTGAAGACTACAATAGCTATCACTCGGACCGTCACTCCATTCCCCTGCTAGACCCGGCTACTCTCTCTTTTTCTGAAAAACAATGGAACAAAAGAAAGGATGAGCTCAAATAACCCAGTAAGAAATATCATGACTAAGATAACGACAAATAAATTATCATTAGCCTTCAACAGATGAGTTCTTAATTGAATATAATAGACAATAAGCTTTGTATCAATAATAGCAGCGGAATGAGCAATCTATTAGAAGAATAATGCAGACTATAATGTCCACTCACTTCAATTTTTAGGGAAAACATCAACTTTTATCATCTTAAACACCGCTGGTCATGATAATATAAATTTCCAGTTCCTAATTATAATCATGTCAGTCAATAGTTCATCTTTGCATTACGAGCCAAAGATATTCAAATATAACCCAACGGTAATGATTATACCAGTTTTCAGCCTTTGGTCATAATCATACCAACAACAGTTCATCTTTGCCCCAGGCCAAAGAGAATATTCACCACGTGTACTAAAAGACACAATAATTATATCGCCTTTATCCTATCAACTGTGCCCCAGGCCACAGATATTCACAACAACATGATTCTTGATGATTAGAATAACAACTGTGATATAGATGATGAATCAGAAGAAACAGTATGATCAATAAATATCAAAGTTTATGATTTTTCTTTGTGCAGATTCAAATAATGTCCAAATTGCCAACATGATGTGGACTAAAATTCAAGAATGATATTTAAGATCCACAGTTCAGAATAACAGTTAAGGTTCAATAGAAAGATTTAGAAAAATAGGAAGGTTCAGTTGAAATGATATTAGATGAAGCGCAAACTATTAAAGAATATGTATTCATTTCAGGAAACTTTACCAACAAGAGACAACTAAGAAATGAATACGAAGAGTAATTCACCAAATATGCGGTAGTCCGCGTAGTCAGGTTATTCCCACAATTTAATAAGGAATGAATACGAAAGGTTATTCACCAAACATGCGGTAGTCCGCGTAGTCAGGTTATTCCCACAAATTAATAAGGAATGAATACGAAAGGTTATTCACCAACAGGCGGTAATCCGCGCCGTAAGGTTATTCCCACAATTTAATACATGAAAATAAATACGAAAGGTTATTCACCAACAGGCGGCAATCCGCGCCGTAAGGCTATTCCCATAATTTAATACATGGAAATAAATGGCACATCTTATAAGTAAGAAAGAAACGATATTATTTTCGAGAATCAAATAATGATAATCCCTTACCATAGTAAGTTTGAATAATGGAAGATGAAAAAGATGGTATCCCTTACCTTAACACGTGACTAGATATAAACTTGTACACTTACAGCTCGTTACAAATACTCAAGATGACTTTAGCACACTCAAGGAGAACTTATACAAAAAAATATTTGGAGAGTGAAAAAAAGAATAAGCAAGGAAGTTTTTTTTATGAAAAATCTTTAAGTTAAGGTCTCTATTTATAGCAAAAAATCTTATCATCACCAAGATTTCCTAATTTAATCCAAACCGTATATTTCAAGATAATGTTTAATCCATACCACTCATTTCATCTTTTAAGATTTCCTTAATCTAAACCATTCATTTAAAGATCATCTTTTAATCTATACCATTCAATTTACTTTATATATAAAACAACTAACTTTAATAAATCAATTAACTTTATATATAAAAACAAACAACTTTATATAATTTATCATAATAAAAACAAATAACTTTATCAATTCAATTATTCAACAATAATTCACAATTATTTATTACTATGGCTAATTGTTGTAAATGCAGTGTAGTTGGCTTTTCGAGTTAGATAAACAGGAAAATCAACTAATAATAGAATACAACAGTTTAATCAATATCATAAAAGAGATAACAATAATGCTGAAAATAAATAAGAAAATAACACGTTACTTTGTAATGACAATTATTGATTCAGTAATGTGAATTATTGTGCATATGCTACTGTGACAATTATCAGCTCAATAATATGAATTATTATGCATGTGACAATTATTGGTTCAATAAAGTCAATATAGTATAATAACCACTTTATCAGTTTAATAATATAAAACACTGTGCAATACCGTGTGCTACTGTGCAATACCGTGTGCTACTATGTAATACCGTATGTTACTATTCATTTACCACCGGATAGTTTAACAGTTCAAGATGATAATACCGTTGACTATATTTATTTAAAAAGGTTACGTATGTCGCTTTCTATATCCGACAATAAGTCGTTGTGGGGGTCCACCATTATTTTGTTATTTCGGTACCGTCGTACGAATCGAATATTCCCCGATAAAACGAATATTCTTCGACCAAACGAATATTGTTCGACATAATAAAATTTGCACATAACATCCTTAACTTTTAACCTTATCAATTTAATCACCTACTATTTCAGGAAAAATATATATGAAGAAAAATTAAATTTTGTATTTCATAAAATTCGGGGTCTTACATGTGACCTGCGGCCAGGCCTTGATCCGGCCTAGGCCCGGCCTGGTCAAAATCTGGCCTGGTCAAGGCCCGGTCCGGCCTAGCCCGCTTGAAGGTCTTAAACAGGCCACATTTTTTTGGCTCAGATCTGGCCTGGCCTGGACTGCTAAAAAGCCCGGCCTGACCTAAGGTCCGGCCTGAGGTCTGGCCTGGTCTGAGGCCTGACCTGGCCTGAGGCCCGACCTGATTCACCTAAAGCCCGGCTCAGCCTGTCAATTTTTTTTGATTCATGCATGTTTGTTTATATACGAATAAATAAATTCATAAAAATACATTGGATAATGTAATACATAAAAAAATTTCTTACCAAGCTAGCAATCTATACTTTTTGCAGAACTTTCATTACATCTTCATTTTAATAAATACTTATTAAAAACTAGAAAATCATTTGTAAAATAATAATAATAATAAAAAAGATAGCGTTCATAAAAAATAAACTTTTTTATTAATGATAATATAAAATAATACAATATCTTTAAAATTGTACATTATTTTAATTCATTATTGTAATTTATAAGTTGTAACTTGTAAGTTATAATACATTACTTTTAATTAATACATCAATTAAGTTTAAAATTTTAGTTGGTGTTTTTATAATATTTGAAATTATTAAAAAAAAATTGAATGGATCCGATAGGACCGGTCTGGCCTGGCCTGGCCTGACCCAAGGCCTGGCCTGGCCTGCAAGCTTCGACAGGCCCCATTTTCAAGTGCCAAGCCCGGTCTGGCCTGGCCTGCTGGCCGAAAGTCAAAGGCCCAACCCGACCTGATCAACGGCTAAGGTCTGGCAGGCCCAGGGCAGGGCGGCCTGTTGTGCATGACTAGTAGTAGTAGTAGTATTAGTAGTAGTAGTAGTAGTATTCTTATTATTATAAATATTATAATTATTATTATTATTATTATTAGTATTATTAGTATTACTATTACTATTACTATTACTATTATTATTATTACTACTACTACTATTATTGTTATTATTATTACTATTATTATAATTATTATTGTTATTATTATTATTACTATTATTATTATTGTTGTTGTTATTATTATTATTATTACTATTATTATATTAATTATTATTATTATTATTATTATTATAGTGTAGTGATAAATTTGATTTGGGCGAAAAATGTAAGTGGATAGATTTTTGAAAGAAAATATGTTAAATTAGGGGGAAAAATGAGAGATAGATTATTGACCGTTGAATATTGAAGCCCCAAATGATTTTAGACTGTTAGATGTTAAAATTTAAATTAATTTGAGACCGTTAGATATTAAAATTTTAAAATTTAAACCGCTCTATTTTATATTATAGATTTATATTTGATCAAAATTTTGATAAACCGCCATATCAGCTCATGCTTAGGGATGAATTGTTACCAAGCATTTCTCAAAATGAGAATCTATATATAAGAAAGTTTTGAATGAGTAATTCTGCTAGTTTGAATAATATTTAATTTACTACTCTCTCCCTTAGTAATGAGTCTTATTTACTTTTTTGACATTTCTTTGCACATACTAAAAAATTTGCCTACAACACACTAATAAATAAATAAATAAAATAAAATCAATACTCATTCTTTTTTCAATGTCATGGCACGGCAATTTCCTCCAAAACGGAAAAGTCTTTTCCTATTGCAGTCCAACAGTGTCCATTTAATCTGTAAGTTTTAAAAAATTTGCCAAAGGAGTGACAAAATTTGTGTGACCATCCACCGGGTACAGAGAAGTTAAGGGAAAAAGAGACCCAAAACAAATGTAACCAAGTCTCGGTAATATAAGAAACATATAGCTACCAAAGTGAAGCACTAATGTTACGAAAATAGTATTCACCACTAAACTTGGTCTAGGATTAGGCACATAGCTAACATAGATGCTGGTCATTCACCACATCACGATTCACCCTCACAACTGCCTATCACAACCGTCAAGATCTTGTTGATTGCACCATTACTAGATTTACTGCACTTCCGTTTGATTAAATATATGTCAAGATGCTGAATATATGCCGAGACAGCTTGAATGCAAAGAAAACTCAAGTTGGAGAACTATTGCACATGGAACACAAGCAAGACTTGCGCGTGTCAAAAGTATTTCAGTTTTTTCCATAACATATCCTACTTGTTGATCTCCTTGAGTGTATTCACAAAAGTATAACTCGAAAATGATACAAAAAGCTTCCGGAACCTGCAGAATGAACCCAACTTCAGTCAAGAAAACAGAGTGTTGTGAATCAAATAATATGAGACCTGTAGGTGTTCCACAGAAATAGACAAATATCTTGATCTTGTTGCTGACCCCGAATTTATAAGACGAGCAAAATAAATCAAGTTACAAGAAAATTCTAATGAGGTAGCCAAAAGAAGGGGTCAATTCTCCTTTTCTACTTTGTTTATCAAAGGTAAATGTGAAAGCGTAACGACACATACCAAACCCATTGGCTCATGTGTTGCGCCATTGCAACATAGCTTTTCCGGGGCTGCTCATTCAGCAAGCAATGCAGTCCATCTGAAAAACTCATGGCATAAAAGATGGACAACCAGATATCAATTGGTCCACTATACTTGCGCAATATGTTTGTACTGACCTGAGAATAGTAAGTACGAAATCCTTGTATAATTAAATATATGATATCAAATTAAAGAGTGTCTTTCAAGGATGAGCAAACTTAAATTTCTCCATCAGATTCTTCACCTATCATTTGGAAACTGAGTACAGAAATTCTCAACCAACTAACCAAGCCTAGAGCTTTATTTATACTGATTTAACAAGAAAACTTAAATCCTTGCTTGTCATTTTCTTGCGACACTTTTACTAGCAATTCAACACAAATGGTAGCATACTTTTAACATTTGGAAACCAATAGGGAGTCTTAACGTTCCGGTTACGTAATGAATGATGTGCATTGATAAAGTCCTATCTCCCTTTTTTCCATTTTGAATGTCGTGACTCAAAACCATGCTTCTGACATGGATTTTAAGACGCAGAGAACATAAATAACAGTAAAACACAGAGAATATAAATAACATGAGAACACAGTAAAACATAAAAAATATAAATAAATAAAAAAGAGAGAAAGAAAAGAAAGCATACGAGCTCCCAAGCTTCAATTTTTCTTTGTGAAGCATCATGCAAGAGCTTACTGCATACAAAGAAAAGAAACACCAAATAAGTGTCCATGCCTTAATAATCAACCAGCCCAGTCAACACATGATATAGGAATACAATACTTATAAGAATGCACACATACTGTCATACACAAAGTATAGTACATGGTGAGGAGCTTCATGAGGCATGGCTAGTAGTTAAGGTGGGGAAAGAGTAGAGGAGAAGTGTAGCTTGCAATAACATGTTTCACCTATTCTCATTTCTCGTGTAGCTGACCTACATTGTAAGCTTAAGATTTCTCTGTAGGTATTATTCATATACAACATATTTCCTGATGTGTCATCCCCATTTTGCGCCAAGTGTAAAATTTATTTTCTTTATACCATGTAATGCATAAGTGAAACAGTGTGATCAATCATCTTTCTGTAATGCTGCCTATGGATGGGTTAGCAAAGAGAATAATTCACTCTCTATCGCTTTAAATGCGAAAGAAAATTTACTTGAGGTATGTTTGGAACAATACGGAAAGCTCGAGTTTGAAAGGAAAAGGAAATGACAATTAAAAACTTATTGGCGTTTTATTAACCATACATTACACTACATTTTAACATTGTCTTTTACAAAAGATTTTTTTGGAAGTATAGATAATTAGAGTTATGTTCATTACGATAGTATTTTCCTTCTTTAGATTTAATTTTGTTTTCCTTTTTTGTTTCTTTTCCTCCGTGTTTTTCAATTTCCAAGCATATCCTTAAGGAAGAAAGTAAGGAAATGTTATACTGAATTGAATTATGTTCTTCTCTTCCTTACCTGATCATGTCTAAGAAAATATATACTCCCTCTATTTTAAAAAATAAAGAAAAAAATTTACATTTTCTTGTTGATTTTTTTCCTCGAATATCAAGGTTTGCACATATTTAGATATAATTTTTGTTGGACTATCCTTCTTCAGTATACTCTACAGACTAAAATTTATTGTTGAAAAATATTATGTCGAAGTGTGTCCTATGTAAGACTTAATTTTCTAAAACGAAAAAAAAAAGTAGGCAACAAAAGAAGTAGTCACTTTATTTAGTTCAGAGGGAGTATTAGATACACTGACATAACCGATTTGTATATCTGATATGTTTATTCAATGAATAAATAAATAACCCATATAACATAGAATCTTGTATTGATGAAAAGTATTCAGGTTACCTCCATTGACTTACCGCACACCTCGATTTACATCGCAATGATTACAATGACCAGAAACACCATATCTATCAAAAGTAATAATCTACACAGAAAAGGGATAAAAAGGGATTAGTGAAACATCAAAGGTGGTATACAAGATGCCACAATAGGCTGGTAAAGTTTTTACTAGAGGTTCTGGAAGTAAACATGAAAGGCCCAAAAATACACTACCACAGTCAAGCATCGAGGATCTCCATGGTAGGTCAATTGAACCCAAAAGAAGAAAGGGAAAAAAACTAAGAAGAAACAATAAGTAAATGATTGTAGAAACTAAATCATACCACATCTATTGCATGAGCATCAATTTCCTCTCCAACAATCTTAGCCAGTAAATCGCAGTCCCATACTTTGCCAAAACCATCCTAGTGATAACAATATGGACCATTTGCCTCAATTATACTGCATACAAGACAAAGATAAGTAGTTCTTTGAGAGAAACTTAAGAAAGTGACCTGAAAATCTGGATGGTCCAGGATTTTTATTTGTTGCAGTGGAACCTGCATGAATAGATTGGAAGTCACCAAACAAACACATCTATCCAAGTGAAATTCCTTTCTATGGTTAGCCCCTGGACCAAGTCAAGATGATAGTAGCACTAATCTTTCTTCTGATTTTCTGAAACCAGGGGCGGCTAATAAATCCATTATAACAATGGGAAAGACATGGAAAAAGAGAATCGTTTCAAGTTTTCGACTATACCAGACAGATAACAAAATCTTATAGTTATATCAAATCATGAATCACCTTAAGGATTGCAGAAGCCTGATAGAGCTCTTCTTTTCTGATATTCCCAATGCCATCTGCATTACCTGTACAAATATAATGGTATATGAATAAGGAATATTGGAAACCTTAGATTGATCAAAGCTACTGACTGACAGACTGAAACATGGAAAACTGCATCCTGCAAAAATGGCAACTAGTCTGTACACCTTGATTATCAATGTATTTGCCAAGAATCACCTAGCTCCTCTAATTTCGCAGTAATACATGACATCTTTTTTCCTTTTTGAATAGGTAATCTTTGGCCCCGGAGTGAATATTAAGGCAGCAACCATGAGGTTATTCCTTCAAAGGAAAAATAATAACATACAAACTCTCTTACCAGTTGAAGATATATAATCAAATAAGGGAGTGAATATGCTTGTATTGCATGTACATTTTACTACATGATCCAAGCTCCAAATATAGAAGAACAAAAATGTAAAGAAGTTTGAACATATAGGGTGGTTAAACATATTTTCTCCCACTATGCTCGACCTCAATTTACATATGCATCATTGTACTGATTTTTTTTACAATCAAGTCATTGTACTCTATTTTTTTTTATAAAAAGTGAAATATCTGTCAAAGACCATTAACCATTTAACAGAAAAATGACGTGGAAATATTAAATATCATTTTCATTATTGAACTGGAGGTCAATTTACAATTGTATCACTGAAAGTGAGCTCTGCCCCAATTTAATTAAGCTACATTTTGGATTTCCCAGAATGAGTGAGCTCTTTCTATCCTAACCATTCATCTCTTATTTGATGATTATAATATCTCTATCAGTGGTTGTAAAGAATACAGTCCCTCGGTCCCAATTTAAGTAAGCTACATTTTGGATTTCCCAGAATGAGTGAGCTCTTTCTATCATAACCATTCATCTCTTATTTAATGATTGTAACATCTCTGTCAGTGGTTGTAAAGAAAAAGTAAAGTAGCTATTACACCTGTCCCAAAATCATGAGCCAGTCAAACAAACTCACTCATAGTGGGATGGATGTAGTATTACTTAATGTTCAATTTTTTAAGTGATGCAAACTCAATTCTACAACAGCCAAAATTATTCATAAACATGGATACAGATCAGCAAGCATATTGCTATAACTGAAATCAGTAACAGCATATTACCAGTTGACATGCACAATATGTGAATATTATGCCCACTCGAAGTCAGGTAATTAATTGTTGGAGTAAAGAACCTGCAGAAGCAGAAACACACCATAAGGTTTTCAAACAATAACATCAACTCACATGCCTTAAGTTAATAAGCAAATTGTGAAACTGTAAGTTATATAAAACCTAGGACTACTTTGTTCATTTAGAAAAGTATAGCAAATGTAGTCGCATGGGTAGTTATATATTTTGGTACTATTTTCCTACTTCCCCAAGTTTGGTACAAGATAGCCTAGAGTATGCTAGTGGTCGATGTTAGCTAAGGACCTTATTTTAGTACACATATAAAAGAGAGTAAAAGCATGTAATGTGTGAACTAACTTCAATATGAATTAAAAATGGCTTATAGCCCATCATAGCTTTGTTCTCTATCTATCCTCTAAGTCTCCTCTAAATTCATTCCTAAAATCCAGCAATATTCTACTGAATTCATAACTTTTACAGCTTAGATTCATCTCAATTTGTGTCTTAGCCTACTGTTACACCTGTTCCCCATTTTTCTTCATAATTGCATCACTAATTCTGCTCACAAACACCAGTTTTCATCCCTGCATCAGCTCCAATCACTATTGTTCTTCGCCAAATCGATTAACTAACTCAGAAGTTAGTTGATTGAGCAGCTGGAGTTCGAATTAAATCAAGACAAAATAGGCTTTGTCCTGACAGATGCACAGCCCTAACAATAAAAACTTGAACCCCATCCTCTAGACATGAAAGACAGTGCCGGAAATTCGGCTAACTCCATATAACATTCAAGATTTCATCTTTAAACTACCTCTAACAGAATTTTAGTTTGAATATTTAAAAATAACCAAAATTTCTTACAGAAAAATAGAAAGAAAAAAATCAATTAAAACCACTTATTTAGCAAAAAAATAAATTAATTAAAACCACTTGAAATTCAACAAAATTTAAATTGCCTAAGCATACATGGATTCATCATCGGGATGGGCAATAACCAGCAGAACATTTCGCTTGCGAAGAGTTCCACCTGATATTAACAGAACAAGCATTTTATTTAATATAACAACATTGAACTATAAAACTAAATAGTGCAAGGGGTTACATTACATACCGGCATTAATTAAGAAATTAGACTTGGTAGGGGACCAGGATTCAACGAGAATTTTGCAGAGAGAAGCTATCCAGATTACAATCAGTGAAACAACGATCATAAGCCATGCCATCCAGCAGGATCCTATAATATTCAACAGAAAAATTAAAGTTGCAACAAGAAATTCATAATTGATTGAGAGGGCTGAAGCGATTTAAATGCTTACTTACCAGAGAGATTGATATGAGTTTTGTCCTTCAGGGAGATCTATTTTTTGGGTAGTCTTGATTTCTTGTTGTGATTAATTCCGACAATGATTGTGGACGGAGAGGGGTGTTCTTGTCACTGGATTGACAAAGTTGACATATAGGAGTGGGTTGAGTATAAGAGGGAGTGGAAATAGATGCCCAAAATAAACACGAGTATAAACGAAACATTTCCTTAATTTTTTCGGGAAATTTTATATTTAAATTTAGTAAAAAAATGAGAAATTCAATTTTCAATAATGTTTTTTTTAAAACCCTATTTTTTGAAAAATATAATATAATTTCATAATTAAGTACGAAGTGAAAATCAAATCTCAAACCTAAAATCATAGTAGTTCAGTCTTAACCATTAAAATTTAAATCTCATCGAGTAATTTTCAATACTAAAATATAAGGAGTATTGCATCGTTTAACTTTTGAAGACAACCAACTTTTGATTAACTACAAGTTTATCTCTTTAAATCCTTTATATTTTCTTCAATAAAATTCACAGATCAACATTAACTATCCAAGTGTGTAACCTCTAAAGATGATCCACCAAGAGGAATATAAATTGAAGAAGCAATTTATAGATTCAACAAGATCTTGAGTGACTAGCCATAATTTATTTTTTTTCTCTCTAACTCCTTAGATGTAGAGAATTTGTAAGTATTTTTTTAAATAATACTTTCAACAACTCAATCTATAATAACACCTCTCTTATTTATAGACTTGTCCAACTCTCCTAAACTCTTTAGGATTAGAGTTTTAATTTAATTCTCAATCTAATTAGGAACTAAATTAATTATTATAATAATACAATTTCTAAACCATTTAGGAATTTAATTAATAATAATAATAATATTATTTTCTAAACCATTTAGGAACTATATTATTTATACTAATAATAATAATAATGCTCTTTTTATTAATTTATAATTAGTATTTCGAAAATACTTAATTATAAATATTAAGTTATTTAATTTTATTATATCACCATAGTATAAATTAAACATATTTAATTTACTATTACTATTATGCCATCTACTTTTAAAATAAATATTTCTCTTTTATGGTGTGATTCTTTAGGTTCAATATTATACCGGTTATAGAATAAGTAAATTAGAACAATTCTAATATTATTTATTATGAATTAAACTCCTTTAATTCAAAACAAATAAATAAATTTATTCTACAATAAGAGTGAAGCGTCTTAGGATATAAAATGACTTTTCGAATAATATGAAATGCAACGTTTGATTACAAAGAACCTATTCCGTAAATAGTCTTCATACAATTCAAACATTCTACCATTTAATATCCCGATCAAATATAAGACATGAAATTACTGTCAAGGTTTATTTTATTTGATCATATGCATTTCAATTCTCAAATGTACAACTTTTATTAATGTAAATTAGAAACCCTTTTCTAATTTCCATTCCACATTGACTAAGAATTTTTGAGTTGTCATTTATCAAATTACATAGGACATTCTTTTCCTTTACTAGAAGTGGTAGATCTTTTGTTAATCATTCACCTATCTCCATGTACATTTTATTATACCCGAACATATTCTTTGATATACCCAAGAGTCTTAAGGAATATGAGAAAGTATAACTCAGTATACACAAGGTACTATAATGATCTCAAGTCCAAGGATCACATGTACTACTATTACTTTAGGAACTTCTATTGACAGGCAAGTAAAACTCCATTAGGTGTTTCTTTAAGTGAGTCACGTTCAGTGAACTTATTCTCCAATAAGCACCTACATACTTGCTTTAGTGTCTCAATACAAATTATTATGAGATCAATTATCTTCTTCAAAAGAACAATCATGGTATGTATTAATCTTTCTAAATCCGCTAACCCCACATTAGTGAACCTATAATTAAGAACATTTTAGTTTTGAGCTATTTAGAATTTAGATCTAATTAACATGATCAACATTATGATTCTAAAAGTATTGCTAAAAAACTGTGGATTTATCCAATAATTAATTCTAGTAATTAAACATGGATAATAAATGTCTTTAATTAAATTCTTTTATTAATAAATTAAATAAGATTACAAAATAAATGCTATCACATAAAATGTAATTGGCTTGAACGCATACTACTTTCATTTACCACATGAGATTTTACCATTTTTTCACTCAACCACATGTTGTCTACAAAGCTACATTTAAACATTTGTGTATTTTAAGTGAAGTGAAAAAGTTACATTTTCCATTCATTTTAACCGAGCGTGTTATACACTCTCTAAAAGTGCGTGAGCCTAAGAAAATACTGTCATATTGCTTTAAATAATGCCCAAAATGCCATTAGACTCGTGTTTTGTTATATAATATCAACTTCTCTCACTTTATTGATATATTTTATCAAATTAAAATCAATAAATTAACAATAATAATAATAATAATTCAAAATTCAAAATGACCAAATTTTTAAAAATTAAGTTTTTGTACATTAATTATTAATTTTGAAAATTAAAAATACCTTTATTATATAATAAAATTATTAAATCAATCATTACCACCCAAATAATGTATTTCCAAACTAACAAAATAAACTTTTCAAACCACCTAGGAATTTCCTAAATTAAAAATCTTCTTTCTTTACGAAACAAATTTCATACAAAGCAAAAGAAAGATAATCCCAAACAAAAATCTACATTGAATTGATCACCATAAAATTCTTAATAATTACTTCCCTTTCCAAACAAGCAAAACCAAGAAATTCCCAACTAAAAAAATCTATCAAAATCAACAGATCCAAGCTTTTGAAAAGAAGCCACATTCAATTCAACCACATAAAATCCAAGCCAATCAAGCGGATGAAGGGAAAACACCCTTAGCAGCTCCTTAGGCTTGATACCTCTACCTATCATCTCCTCCACTAAATCTCTACCTCTTTTGACCTCTCCACTCTTACATAACTCATCCACCACAACTGTCATGGAAAACACCCAAACCTCAATACCGGATTCGACCATCCTATAAAAGAAATCTAGACCAAACTCAAGTACTTGTTCACATATCGTAAGTGCAATAAAATGAATAGTGCAAGTCCTCTCATTAATTTCAATTCCCATTTTTCTCATGCAACTAAAAGTCTCTAGAGCCCCTTTGACTTTTCGATTATCTGAGTAAACCTTAAGCGTCAAATTGAATAATTTACCAACAATCTTTGAATCATTAAAGTGGGTCTCAAGATTATCAATACTATAAGTAATAACAGAAAAAGGGTTCCTCAAAATCTCATCTTTTAACAGTGAACCAAACAGAGATAAAGCAACAGAGAACCTTCTTGCCTTGATGAGCCTACAAATGAGGGATAAATAGGTTTCGAGATTAAGATTGCATGGGATCAAAGACCGGTTTTTGTGGAGGAAATCAAAGAAATCTTGGCATTTGATGGTTTTAACACGTGGGTCGGAGATAATAAGGTGGATTATTGTAGGATTAAGGTTACAGAGGAGTGTGGCAGCGTTTCATAGGAGGGTTTGGGATGCTGAGGAGGAGGTTGTTAAGGGATGTTCAACCGTTCGAACCGAGTCATTATCGAAAGTGTACAAAATTAACCGGTTAATTGGTTCCATAATAATTTTTACCAATAAATATCGATTAATATTATTAAATAATTAATAATAAATAAATAAATAAAAATATTAATAATAATTATAATTATAAAAAAAATAGAGAACCGATACGGTCCGGTTAATACCAATTCCTCAAAACTCCAGACTGGTACCGAACGAATTAGTACTGATATATCGGATCGGTCTTTTTTATACCGAATCGGTCAGTTTAGACTGATCCGGTATACCCAAAAAAAAAATAAAAAAATCACACACCCCTAATTGTTAGAATTGTAGATATAATTGTGGTTGAAAAAGATGAAATTGAAAAAAGAACATTAATAGAAAGGACTTTAATTTAAAGTTACTATCTTAATAGTATCTTTCTAAACAACATGTGGTTAAAAATGAGAAAATGATAAAACCTCATTTGGTGAAATTAACCTTATTATAACTATAATGAGTCCTTGTATAAGTCGAATTATAATTTATGTGTATATATAAGATATGTTTGAGAATGACTTCACTCTAATTTATTTTATTTTATTTTATTGTATTGACTTTTATATTGACCGTAATCTAATTTTGTCACATATTAGTAGACATTTATATTATTTTTCTGTTATAATTAACTTGAATATAGTCATATAGAGATTGTCTGAATGGAGATGTTTATTTTGGAATAAATTAATATTTATGTCAGATTTTATGTTTAATTGAATACTTTTAGAGATACTTTTGACAACAAAGTCTTAGTATACTTTTGTCCAAAACTACATAAAAAAATAAACTAAAATTTTGGTAATATTAAAAAAGGTTGTGTATATAAGTAAATATTTGTACATAATTATACTCTGTCAAGAAATTTTAAAAAAATACTAAGAAAATTTCTTCAATTCATTTCAAGGATTAAAATGGAAAAATTAGTATTTAAAATATGTCAAATTGATTAATTGTCGAACACATTTTACATCTAGGTTTTAAACAAAATATCTATTTTATTCAGATTATTCAAAACTTTCACACAATTTTCATTATCTATTTCGTTCATACCATTCAGAGATCCTAAATCATTCATATCATCCAACTATTTTAAATCATTCATATCATTCAAATATTCTAAATCATTCATATTATTCAATTATCCTAAAAATCATCAAATATCCTGAATCATTTAAAAAAATACTTTATTCATTTCAAAATTAAAGATACAATTTGACTTATAAGATCAAACGACAACATATTAAACTTTAAATTAATGTAAATTTATTTAATTTTAGTTAATAGAATTATTATAATTGTATAGTATATAATAAAAACTATTAATTACAAAATTTATTTTATTCTAAACCTTTATCAGTCATATTAATATTTAAGTTTAACATGTTGTTGTTTGAGCTCAAAAGTCAAATTATATCTTCAATTTAAAAACGGAGAAAATATTCACTTCTACAAAATAGTTGTTCCAAAACCTAAAAACAACTCCTGTCAATCGTATGTGTTGGACTAGAACTATCAACCAGGATTGAGTAAAAAAGTGGTAAAACCTAATAACAAAATCGAATCATATTTTTTTAATCAAATTATTTTAATTATTTGGATATATTCGGTTATAACAGTTTTGAGTTTTTTAAAAATAAAATATTATTTTTAACTAGACTTTGATAAATTTTGTCCCATGCATTATATACTTATGTATTATTAATTTAAAATTATTAAACTAATTTATGAATTATTATGGTTGTAGACTGTAATTAAATATTATTTAAAAACTCTAATATAAAATTTTAAATAATTTTTTTATTTTATAAAAATAAATTCATATTTTAATTATATATCAAATAATTAAATAATATAATATAGTTATTCGTTTATAATAATTCGATTCGATTGGATTGATTATAACTAAATACTTACCCTTACTGTCAACTCCTAAGCTGGTAGGTTTGGTCTAGATAAAAGTGTGACACTATTATATACTGCAACACTGGACCGGGTTGGGTTGGGTTGGGTTAAACAATCCAAGTTACGGAACCCATTTATACACCATCATGGATCCGAATTTTCTGTGGCCATCTTTTGCACTCACAACATTGTTGGTACAATTATTTTCAGTGGATCATTTTTGACTTTTCATACTAATAGTAGTAGTAGTACTTTTCAAGAGCATCCCCATTCCCCTGTGGGGTAATTTGTCTATAAATGCGCTTAAATAACCTCACTAAAAATGTCCAATATATATATATATATATATATAATTTTATTTTTTATAAACAACCGACAAGATTTAACTGGGTCAAGTCCACGATCCTGGGTTTTATATTGCACCTTTCAAATAGGTACATAT
Organism: Hedera helix; assembly: GCA_947179155.2. Classification (NCBI taxonomy): domain Eukaryota; kingdom Viridiplantae; phylum Streptophyta; class Magnoliopsida; order Apiales; family Araliaceae; genus Hedera; species Hedera helix. Next base: position 5,489,916 of record OX359278.1, read on the forward strand.
ATAAATAACCACAGCCATAAATACAGTATATATTTACAGTGAGAGAGAGTGTATCAATTGAATCAACAAGCAGATCTGCCATTGAAAGATACCTTCAAAAGTGGTATCATTTTCGATTCCGTACACTTCATAGTTCACACACAGCTGCCTAGTTTGTTTTTCTCTCACTTCTTTAGAGAGAAAGAGACAACGTATACACACACATGTGTGTGTATATATATTTATCCACATATAGGAAAGGCGCATGTTTTAGAGAAAGAATAATGTTGGAATTGAGAGATGGAAGTTGTTATCCAAAGTCCTTGGTGGGTGTCAATGTTTTTCTTGCTTGTGTTGATGGGGTTATTGCTGTTCTTGCATTCTACCAGGTCTGGTTCCCCCCTTATATATATATATATAATACATGGTTTTGGATGTAAATTTTTTTTTTGTGGGTTTTGAAGGGAGTAGCTCATCTCATTTTCTAGACTGACGATTTGATTAAATTTGTGTTATTTTGGAGTGGATAGAAGGGATAAATTTTATTTTCTTCAAATTTGTAATTTTGAGTTACTTTCTGTTCGATTGCAACGTAATTTGAAAGTTTAGCTAAAAATGTTCTTTGAGGCCTGTATTTGCTGTAGAATCTAGCCCTGCTGAGAAAAAGTCTGTATCTTTATTTGAATTGTAAATTATTTTGTATGTTATTTGAGTTATGAATATGCTTTAGAAACTGGTGATTATAAGGAAGTTTGAATCTTTATTTGAATAATAATTTGTTTAGAAGCTTATGCTATTGTTTTCTAGTGCTAGTCCAGGAAACAATATGGTTGCAACTCATCTTGCCCACTCTGTTGCCGTTTTATTTCAAATTAGTTGCTGCTTGTGATTTTATTGTGATAATTTTCAAGATGATTTTAATGCACATGTTGATGAAAGTTTATCACTTTCATTGAGGCATTTTACTATAAAATTGAACTGGGTGGAACTAATCCAAGATGAAGTGGTGTTATCTGAAAAAAAAGGCTGTAGTTAAAACAAGTATTGGATGTTAGAATTACTCAGAATAAGAAATGAAATTGGGGTAATTTTCCATTTTCCATTGATTATTTTATTACGTAAAAAGAATTTTTATAAGAAAGAAGGGCGAGTACAATAGCAGAGGACAAGGAGCCCTCAATTAAAAGAAAGCAAAACCAAGAGACAGAAAAAAGTAAAGTCCTCATTGAAAGGTAGCCCGCCATGAAGATCTGAAATTGCACCGCAGGGAACTCCCCTAAAGCAATTATCTATGTATATTGATTATGGTTTCTTTGATTCATTTTTCGTATGAACTGTTGAGACGTTTTCAGAAAATTTAAACATTTCAAATCCTTATATGGTTTTACTGTTTCTGAACCAACTAGTAGCGTAGTTGTTGAGATACCTTGGGGTGTGTAGCTGAAGGACTTTCCTGTCACCTAGCTACTTCAGGAATTGAATGGTTGCATAAAGCACATAGTTTGTGCTTATTGTCTTATTATATCTGGTGCTTAATTATGGTTACCAAATTGTCTGCCTCTTGAGATCAAGAAGTGTGATTTTGACACAAAATTATTATAATTTGTGAATTTATAATATTATTCTAATTTTGATTTCTTATGCCATTGTTGTACTAGTTGATGAGGATTCATTCAAGGAATTCACTAATCGGCTGGACTCGCCAGAAAGTAAGTGATGCTTTAATATAATCCTCCTTAACTGTTGATTTCATTGTTGTTTTACTTGGGAGAAGAATCTTGGAATGAATACATCAGTCCCATTATAAAACTCTATGGAAAATTTATTTTTTTACATCATCAAGTTCTTTGCTTGAGAATATAGTATTTGTCTCAAAGCTTTTACTTGTTTTATCTCTCTCTTGCTATCTTTTATCATATATGTGTGGGGGGTATGTGTGTGAGATTATAGTTACATATATATGGCATTTTGATATGGTTACAATATCATTGTATTTCTTGTTTAGTTTGAAAAGGAAATGTTAACTTTCTCTTTTCTTAAGATCAAAGGTGATAGCCTTCTGGCACTAAAACCGCTCCTTTTACCTTGAAAGGTTTGGGATTTTGAGTCTATCCTAGGGATGAAAATTGGTCTGGTTCTGGGTTCGTATGCCAGTGAACTGGTTAGAAACGGGCCGGTTGAGTAAAATTAAAGGACATTCATATCATGTTCTAGTCACTGAAATTATATGGAATTAAGGTTATTTACCCTCTGCAGAGATTCCCTTTTAAAATACAGGCAAAATAATTTTCTGTTTACTTATACTTAGATTAGATGCCAGCTAATATGTACTAATCTATAATTATCTGATTTGTTATATTTTTAAAATCAAGACACTCATTGAGGTTTGCCATGAAAGTCCAATTATGCAACTTCATAATTGGTATCTGAGTTGCAGTTTGCTGCCTTAATGATGACTGACACTTTCGACTTTGTATGCTATGTTCATTCAGATATTGCTCTATGTTTGAATAGAACACTGGTAAAGCATCATTATTGAGAAGCATTTAATGTTTAATTTGACCATGTGCAATCAATTTTCATTGTTTGAAATCATCTCTGACATTGAAAGAAAATCTTCAATGTTAGACCTGGACAAAATATAATTGAACTCTAAGTTTCTCATGTAAAAGAATGCTGCATTTTATATTTTCTTTTTGTGTTTATTAATTTCTAGATGTAATTTTATGCAATTTATATTCAGATTTCAAGTGTAGAAGACATGAGCTGCAGTATAGGGCATACATTTTTATAGGGTAGATTTGAAACTTAAGGTTTTCAATTTTCAAAATTTAATGTCTCTGAAGTGATAATTCCTCAACTTTTTACTAATAATATGAAGGACGTGTTCATCTTCTTTACTTAACTAGATACACACCCGCGCGTTGCGCGCGGGATTATTCATTTTATTGATTATAAATTTATATATATAATTAATAAATTAAAATATAATAAGAATATGGTATATTTATAAATTAAAATTTTATCAGACAAATATATACTAAAAGTAACTCGTATAATTTTGTTTTATTGTATACAATTACGTAGTCATTTAATTTTGTCAACAAATAATAGATATTCAGCAATACACTGAATTTTCCGACTCCATCAAAGCAATACATTTTAAATGACAACCGTGAAAATTTTAGATCTATGAAAGAAAATTAATCTTATTGTATAACCGAAAATTATAACAAGGAGATAATTGTTTGTGGTGTGATTTGTAATGAAAGTGTTAGTCTCTATTTATAGGATGAATAAAAAGTGTGTTTATATCAATCACCCATTAATTTGGGATAATATCAATTTGAAAAAAAAAAATTAGCTGTAATTATTTGTAATTATCTTTTAAAAAAATTTGAAAACCCAAGTATGGGAAAGATTTTTAATTTTTTTACGTGAGAATGGAATTATAATTTTTGTGAAAATTATCTGTAAATAAAGTTCAAAAGCCCAACTATTAGATAATAATATGGGATTCAAATTTTACGCGTGACATATTTATGGGATAATACCAAATTGAATTGCTGCAATTGTGGGATAATGTTACATTTTTTTGTGCTAGTTTGGAATTAAAAAAAATTAGTTGTAATTATCTTTTAAAAAAATTTGAAAACCTAAGTATGTAAAATAATTTTCTGCTTGAGAATGAGATTATAATTTTGTGTGAAAATTATCTGTAAATACAGTTCAAAAGCCCAACTATTTGATAATAATATGGGATTGAAATTTATCTACAATTATGAGATAATATTAAAAAAAATGGATTATTGGATAAATATAATAATAAATAAATTGTAATAAATGTTGGTAGGAAGTTGAGTTAATGTGAGCATTATACATGACAGGTTGTGGTTAAAGTGTAATGCGTCTTAATATATATAATATATAATAGATAATAGATATGAGATAATATTAAAAAAATTATTATGTGAGTGTTATCTGCAAGTATGAGATGATATTCAAAAAATAAATTATTGAATAAATATAATAATAAATCAATTGTAATAAATGCTGGTGGGAAATTGAATTAATATGAGCGTGACACATGACAAATTGTGGTTAAAGTGTACTGCGTTTTAATATATATAATAGATTTCTAAATGCTAGCTTTTGTTGTTCGCAGGCATAGGTAAATTATTTTTTTCTTGATACATGGGGCTTATAATATTGTTATTTTTTTATTTTATTTTAGATTTTGGGTGTTCCTATTTAGATCATACTAATTTGCTCTTGATACATTGAATGTGAAATTGCAGGTGTTTCATCTAATAATTGGGTCTTCCAATGTGGGTAGGAAGATTTTCAACTTGCTAAACTATTCTTATTTTGTGCCACTTTTATTGCTTTGAATCTACTCTTATTGTTCACTGAAATCTGTTGCACCTGGCAACATGTGCATTCTTAATGAGCTTTTTTCCTTTTACCCTCGAAGCGAAGAGGACATATGAATATACAAAACAGTAGCTAGGGCATAGATTTGCTGCAAACTGCAAAGTGTAAATTTTTGGGAAAAGGAAAATAACTGTAGGGCAATAAAGGATTTACCTATTGTGCTTGGAAGCTTAACAACTGCAAAAGTTTTTGTATTCAATTTCTTTAATAAATTCAAAATCAGCACCCTCCCCCCCCCCCCCACAAAAAAAAAAAGAGGAAATATGTTATGGACATGACTCACTTCCACCTGTTTAACTGCGTGCCAAGTGCCTATGTCTTAACTGAATGACGTGTACCTCAACTTACAAGGAGGTCCTTGTCCTATTTTTGTAATTTGTACTACTTTCTACCTTTTTTTTTTAATTTCCCGAAAGTAGTACTTCTCTCTTATTCAAATTCCTAAAATCACTTATAGTTTGGAGAATAGAAAGGTTTCTTAAGAAACATAATTTGAAAGAAGCATCATTTCTGGAAGTGAGCAATAAAGACATTTAAAATGCAACAAAAAAACCCTTGCCTTGGTACGTTAGAAGTGTATTATTTGTCCTTCCATATCTTCAAGTAGATCCTTATCAAATAAAAAAATAAATTCTCTATTTGGGTCCTTGCTCTCGTGATAGCAATCCTTGCTTTCTTGTACAATGCTGCTATTTTTTGGTAAGAAGTACAACTTTCTTAATTTGGATGATGTTTCTATGCTAGAATAGAATGAGCAGTGAGTTTAAACAAATTAGTCTCTGATACTCCAAGTGCAGACATACACTTACATCATGATTGTTCTCTGATATCCTGTTCTGGTGGTTGCTTGTGCTACTTCTCCGTTAAATTGCCCCCTGTTCTTGCTTTTTTTCTTCTTTGCTTTGAAGTAGCTCATTCAATTACTTTTTCAATGACAGGTTACTTTCTTTATTTTGTGTTAACTCTAGTGGCTGCTTGTAAAGTTTTGCTATGCTGGTCACAATCTTGTGGCTTCATCGTCATGGGTATGCCCCTTTCTCTGTAATTGATTGCAATATTCCCTGATAATCCTTCAATAGCTAGGAAGTTACATGGCGAAGATCTTGTTTTGCAGCTTTTCCAAAAATTCTGTTTCTTGCAGCATTTCTTCTGCTTCTGTCTTTCTGGTATGTTCTGTCTCTTTCATTAGAAACTTTGGAGGATTTATACTCTGACAATAAGCTGATAAATGTATAAGTGCACCAAGTGCGCAGATTGACACACAATCATGATTTGGGCCGTCGTAGCTGTATTTTAAGGGTAATCTAGTATTTGTAAGTTGATATTGTCATCTAGATTCTAGAACAGCTAACAAGTTATCTTACCTATTATTTTTCATAAATTGATGAACTTGCATATTCGAATTTAGGTTGAATCTTTTCTGAGATACAAAATATACGTCTTCTGTGGCTGCTTTTATAGGGTGGACCTTTGTCATCAGACAAATAATGATGACGATGAAGAAGAAGGATCTAGTGACTCTAGTCCTCGGGAAGCTTTGTTGGAAAAGATGAAAAAAATGAAATCCAGTGGCGATAGACGCAGAAGATGTTGCTACTTCCGACTTAATCATGTTGGGAGCCGCCAAAAAGTTGTAATCTCGGTACGGTGGGAGTACAAACTTACCTTTTGTAATCTAATTTATATTTCATTTCCTGTTATATTTTTATCTTGGTTAGAGATCCTACTCTGCAGATGTTGCACAAAGAAACTCTAAAAATGGTAACTCGTGACTTTTTACCAGGTTGTAGTGTTTGTTTTTGCTTTAATGATGGCATCAGCTGTGCTAATCTGGATTGGAATGGGAGAGAATCCTATTGATTCATTGATTGTGGCACGGGTATGACTTAATAGTGTTTCAGTTTTTAGTTTCTCTTTGACTTATGTTGTCAGCTTGTGCGCATTGATACTACTTTTTAATTGTACTTGTCAATAGGGGTGTTCATGTGGTTTAAACTGGACCGAACTGATACCGAATTTATACAAAACTTGGTACCGATATCGGTACTGGTATACCGAACCGGTAACCGGTTTGGTACCGGTTTTTAGCCGAAAATAATAATAATTATTAATATTATTTTTATTATTATTAGTACTATTTTTATTATTAATTATTTATTAATAATAATTTTAAAAAAATAAAAAATAGGATAACCGGTACGGTCCGGTATATACTGTACCATCAAAGTGCCGGACCGGTTACTATTTGTACCGAACCGTCCGGTTTAGTATACACAAAAAACCAGCCGGTTTAGTTACTACTTGTCTACATACAAATATGCCTTGTTTAATAGTGGGTTGAATGATGAAGGGAAAGAACGACAATTTTTTTACTTTTCAAAAAAATAAAAATAAAATAAAGAGCGATGATATTTCTTTTTCTGATAAGAAGTTGTTTTTTAATTATAGACATCTCAACCCCAATAGGTGCAAAGGTGTTTCTGGGAACTAATATCCTTTATAATTCAAATATCCTAAAAAATAGGCTTCTGGAAAGCATTGTAACTGGTTGGACATTTTTTTTTTGCTAAAAAGTTGTGCATTTTTATTTATAAGGAAGAAGTTTTATTAACAGAATATAGGGGATACAAGAGATTATAAGGCCGCCTTCACTGGACCTGTGAAAAACAAGACAAAGAGAGGACTTAAAACTGCAGCCTGATAATCTTTAGACAAGTCAGTCGCAGATGTTTCCTTAATTCAGCGCCCCCCCTCCCCAATAACAGAAGCCCACAAGAAAATCTTATCTCTGAGCAGATTAAAAGATACTAACTTGCTCAAAACAGTATAGCATTATGCTCATTACAAAGAAGTGTGAAGAAAACAGATTTGCGTGTTATATTGTTGGATCTCTATCTCTTCCAAACCCTCTTAAAGCGAATTACTAGAATCTTCCACTGAAGCAGGCACAGCCACTTCTCTAACTGGTTGTACGGTTGTACATTAGGAGTGCATAGTGCATACGATGCAGCATAGAATGATGAGATAACTTCAACTCATATTTGTCAAATATGTTGCCTCTTAATATCCTTCTGTTGGGTATTGGGGCTGGGGTGCTGTGCTGGTTAGGAAACGTTGGGACTTTTAGAACAGCTAGCTGAGTAGAAGCCATGACAAGAAGTTGATGCTCTCATATATTTAGTGTTAGTGATTTATCTCAAGATTTTATCATTTCCCCTCTATAAAATATTTACATTATGCCTGTAAAAACCTCGATGACCCATAATTGCCTCAAAACTTTATCCTTAAATATCTAAGACTAATAGAATAAAACAATATTCTTAGAAAAGGACTTCTAGTAAGATACAGTGACCATGATATACCTATGGTCAAATCTTCTAATTGGACCCATATTAAATTAGCAAACATATCTATTGCCTCCATGTAATTATGCTTCAAATTTGATAGAGCAAGGTCATCTTCAACATTAAAGTAATGTCTAATTAATGTATGGTTATAATCACACAATTTATTTATCAACAGGATTTTTTTTTTCTGAACAGGAATAACATGTTACTAACTTGCCTTTCCTATAATATTTTGAACATTCTATATAATTATGAAGTCTCTCTCATGTAATTTTTCTTCTCATTTTTTTAGTTAATTATTGGATATTAAAGTTGTGATGAAGGAAGAATTAACTATGATCACCATGCAGGTCTATGTAGATGTTTTTGCAATAGCAGTTCTTTTTCTTGGAGGAGCATTAGCATATTATGGTAAACACTTATCATTTCAAAGTTATTTTTTCCCTTTCAATCTCAGTAAATTAGCACTTTTATGTTGGAATCACTTTTAAAAAAACATGCTTCCTCACTTATTTAGATTTTGTTTGTACAAGGCTCATGACTTATCCAATAAATCACCTTTTTCAAGATGAACAGAACAAGATGCTTAGATTTAGGTTTTGAGGGTTTGGGAAGAAGCAAGGACACTGAAGTGTTGAAGAGAAGTGGTTTCTTCTCAGTTCTGAGGGAGATTTGGGATGCACGAAATACAAGCCTCTTTAGGTCACTTTGGGCCTCTACAATGGGTGCTTTTTGAGGCATCCTTGTTTCAGATTTATTTATAGATTGGAGGCTACAATTTTATAAGTGCTTTGTTTTTTGATTCCACTTGTTTCCTGTTAGGTGGACCTTTTGTACCCCTCCCCTTGATGAAATCTCAGAAAATCTTGCTATAAAAATCTCGAGCCACGATAATTATATTTGTTAACTTATTGGAAACAAAATAAAAAAATTTGCGTTATTAACCAGACAGAGTAGGGAGTGTTTGCAGAAGTGCTCATGGACCAATATGTTGACACTAGGGGAATCAGATATTTCGATTTTTGAAATATGTGAGAACTTCTTAGATAATTGTTAAGATTGCTTGGAGATGAAGGATGAAAATCTTACTTTGTGATAATTGTTATGACCAGCAGTTGATTGTCAGTTGATAATTGTTAACCGAAGATAGAATTTTTGCATGGCCCAGATGTTGAGGGTCATTATGTGAATGGACTTGCACTGGTTTTAAAAGAAACTGTCACTGGATATAGTTACACAGTTATTCATTTGTTAAATATTAGTTCATCAAATAAGTCTGATCTCTTTGAACGATTTGTTTTTATTTTTGTTCTTATTTACTGAAAACTGTCATTCAGGACTTGTATTATCCTTGAAAATGAGGAAAGTAAGATCAGAGAGGACTTCTTCTGAGATTTGGAAGGTATTTCGTAAAGTATCCTTCAATTGTTTTTTAACGTTATTAGTTATTACTAGTCAATGAAAAACTAGTATAGTTTGTGATATTTATATGCGTCTTCGTTTACAAGCACGATTTTGGATCTTTCGCTTTCTGCAGTGTAGTACAATTAATTTTGTAAGTACATGGTTTCACTTTAGATGTTTTTGGTCATCCTCTTTTATCGGATCCTGGGATAATGCTGTTGTAACTTTCAGTAATTTTACAGCCTCAGTATAAGTAGAGTCATCAAACTTTATAATGTAGTGTGTTATGTGCAGGTTGTGGGTTTGGCCATTGTTTCTGTACTATGTTTTGTGTCGAGCGCTTTTGTTGCACTTTTTACAGATATACCTGTATGTACCGATCGGGTCCTAAATTTTGTTGTTTTTATTTTCAGACTTCAATGGCAGTATTTATGTCTAAAACTACATTACTATTGTTATTGCAGTTGTTTTATCACTGGCATGTACGGAGCGTTAATGGTGTTTATACCTCTCTTCTGCTAATTTTATATTATTTTATAGGTATTTGATTCTACTTATCCCTTTCAAATTTTCGAATTTTGATAAAACAGCTGAAAATAGTGCAAGAGATAGCTACTTCCCATCATTGTTGATGAGCAGTTCTAAATGGTCATGTCATCGATAGTAAAATTTTAAGACTAATTTATTAAGTCTTATATTTGGAATCCGATCCTCTCTGTACAAGCCTTAAATTAAGCTTTGAAGAATCAAAACTAGTAAGACCTACAAATTCCACGTGGATATTCAACTGAAGCTACCGGTCCTAGAGACATTTGTTGGTGTGATTTGACACTCCCCTTAACAACCTATCTAGTTAACGGTCGCGTTCTCTACAATCATAAGCCCCATCGACTTATTCTTTAGCTAATGGAAAACTTAACCAATATTTATATATTACATAGATAATGTTGCCCAAGAATAAAATTTTGTGGTACATAATTGTTTGACACTTTGACTGGACAAGCTTTGCACCAAGGAAGGAATTTTATCCGTTTCTCCTATGGCTGAATAGCTTAATCTCTTGCAACTTGCTTGGAAGAAAATAGTTTGCTAGTAAATCACCACTCCATGTGGCATACTAGCTTAAGAATTCCTTCCCAGTGTAATTGGCCCGGCCAACAGAGAGGGGGGGGGGGGGGGGGGGGGGGGGGGGGGACGTGTTATCCAGTTTTATAATGTAATCAAACCTGAGTTGCTTCATTCTTCTTCTTATTGCGATGTATTAATGAGATAAGTGATGAATCTATAAAACTGCAAACCTTTTGATGATAAATTTGTTTTTCCAGGTTCCTCAGTACCCTCGGCATTTGTATTATGGGTAATGAGAGAATTGCCACCGGCATCTGTGGTGAATATACTAGAAGAACCAAGAATAATAGCTTTTATCAGCGATAACTCTAGAACAGTAAATCCTCAGCGTTGGACTGCTGCCACAAGCTTGCAGAATCAGGTTCCAATGCTTAAATATATAAATTTATGATTCAAATTCTTTTACCTTGTTCTGGAATTTCTAGTTGTTAACCTATCTTGATCTGGAATTTCTTACACGGGAACTATCATTAAATTGCTTGATTATGCTGAAACATGATGCACTTTATAAAGTTGCAATACTTTGTATTGCTATTAAAGTTAACAAACTGCAGAATGGTCCTGGATATACATCTATATATAAAAGAAATAGTACTAGAAGACCTGAATAGAGGTAAAAACCGTAAAAGTTTGTAGGACAGGAGATGCATAAAACTATATGAACCTTTCATCATCTTTAAATAAAATATCTGATCTTTATTAATGAAGTCACTAAACTATTTGTGATAAGTTTAGGTATCTTGGAAAACCTGTATACCCTCTGAAACATGTGCAGTACTTAGCATACCCTGTCATGCCTGCAAAAAAGCACAAAGGATGACTACATTCTTAACCCTGGGAAAAATGGAAAAGTCAAGAAATGGATTCGAGAGGTTTCATATCACCATGTGCTTGACACGTGTCTGCCACATGCTCTAGCTATAAATATCTGTTCATATCTCCACATTATCACTTCATTAATTACCCACCTTGAAAAACAAGTCTTTCATTCTGTTTGTGCAGTTATGTGAGCTCACAATATCTAATGTCTGCCTTCATCTTTTCATCTCACTCTCTTAGGTTGCTTTGGCTCTCTACTTAGACTCAGAAGTCTTTTAGAGGTCTGCCACGTAATTGTGTAACACATCTCCATCTCTATCCGCTATAAACAGGAAGAAATATTTTACAGAATTCGAAGAAATTATATTGTCAAGTAGTTGCATTATTAGCTAGTTTGACAAATTTCAAGGTCTTGTAGGCTCTTTGTCTTTTTCAGGATGAAAGTTTTATTGAACACGTTGAGCAGTATGTAGTTTCAACCATTTGGAATTTCATATGCAAAATGTTCTTTAATATTGTTTCAATAGTTCCCATTCTCTCTAACATAGTTCTTCATCTCCCACTGTTTTCTATTTTATTTCAATTTTGTAATTATACGTCTTAAGATGTAGTGGGATACGTTGATGAAAAAAACTGTGCTTGATTATATAATTGGTCTTCGGCAGTTCTTGTAAGTATCATAGATGATTTCTTATAGTAGTATAATTTGCAGGCTGCACAAACCTTTTCTTGAACCGTGCTTATATATAGGGCATATATGCATGCGTATAAGTATGTAAATATACATGTAATATTGCTTGTTCATGAAGCATGTCGATGTGTGAGGATATGGAAAGCTAAAATAGTGGATTCAATGGAGCTGTGTGGATTCTTCGGTCTCTTTCCTTGTACTCTTTCTTGTGTATATTATTGTTAATATTAGTATTTAATTTAGCTTCTAATTTATTATTATTTTTTTCTTTTTAACTTTTAAGGATTGTCATTCAGACTATTAACTGAGGCTTATAAAATGCAGGCAACAAGAGCAAGCCCTATATGATTGCATATTGTTTGACGGATCACGATGTGTTGCCAAAATCATGGAGTGATGGTCTGTAATTTTGGGGAAAAAAATTGGGGGAGAAGAGTGTTGATTTATGAGATGAAATCAAAGGCTGATGAAACCATCCTGAACAAGGCATTCGGAGTACAACCGCAAGACTGCCGTTGCTTTGATTTGACAATTTAGGCTCTTGTATATATATAGCAAAAAGAAAACCAAGAAACAAACATGATTTACCTTTATGCTGGTTAAATATTATGGTCTGCTCAGAATATTAACTGCTTTTTCAGTACTCAACCACACAAAAGTAGCTATTTTTTCATCTTCTTCTTTTTGTTAATTGCTAACATGTCCTCATTTGAGCCATATTCATGAAGCTATTACATGAAAAACCAAACCTGATGGATAAAAAAACAAAACTGATGATAATAACGGACGAAAGAAAAAATAAAAATAAAATTGCAGAGGAGTTTGGATCATTCAATTTCCAAATGTCACCGTGTTAGGATTGACCTCCCAAGACTTGTCAATTCCATACTAAGCATTTTGCTAATCAATCAGTGAGTGCATCAATTTTGGAGTTACAATAAAACTTGGTGAGTAGGCCAATCCAGGCAACAACTTACACAAGTATTTCCATTATATCAAATACAAGAACAAGAAAGAGTAACCATTTAATTAAAATGTGCATGTCATAACAATTTCCCAAGGATATTGGAACATCTATCGATAGCTACCGCTTCATTTAGAACCTTTAGGAGGATGTAACACACTGATGTTGAATGTCAAAAATATTATAAGCATTTTTTTAGAAAACACAAAAACGAAAAAAAGGCAAGACCCACTGAATGTCTCAGTTTTCTAATAATGAGCATAACTTCGTTACAAGATTATGCCTGTGACATGAAAACAGACACAACTGAACTGGAATTGATTTCATCCTTGCTTTATCTGCTCTTCCGGACTTCTTGAATTAGCAATTCCTTTCACTCTTTTCATCTCAATCTATTTGTTTGCTCCCACATTCTGGATTTCTGTTCCACCAGAAGAAAATCTCAAGGTACATAGAGACAATAAAATGTACAACTAAACCACATAAACCAGTGTTATATCAGGCGAGCCAGGAATTTCTCAAGCATATAATGGTGGTATCCAGATGGTTAGATCAAGTGGGAGAGATTACTTTGATATAACAACTACATTTGTTTTGACCAAACAGTTATAAATGACTTGAAAACTCTAATTCAAATCAAACAACATTTATTTGATCATTTTGGAGCACAGGTAAGAGTAGTGTAGCATGTGAACATAACTGAAAAAAGTATGCTCACTGTAAGTTGTCAACTTGTCATTCACACATTCACCAGGAATATAGGAAGCATACTATTACTTAAAGCTAATTAATGTAATATCTTCAATTACATTGCAAAGGGGAAGCTTGGTCGATTTGCACATCTACTACCATTCTTAATTAGGATTAGTTCAATGATTTTGCGACTAGCCCTTGGCTTTTCAGTGCAAATCTTCTCCATTTTATAATATTGAAGAACTGATATTCTTCAATAAAGAACGCAAGACAAAGTCCCAACTGCTTTACCATCTACAACTTGATTCAAAAACAGACCAAGTTTAGTAGAGGTGAAGGACCTAAATATTCCCTTGTGTAACTGGAGCATGATCCTCCTCAATTTAGAATCGAATCTGTAATATTCCTTTCCAAACCCTTGAATTTTTTTTGACATATATTAAGGTCTCAACATTAAAACGTTCACTTCGACCCCCAGGTCATCCCCAACTAATATCCTGTCTCCAACCCTTGATTACTATGGTTATGAGAAGGAAAAACAATTTATGGATCACACATCCTAATCACATTTCCTCTTCCCCAGCCCCCAAATAGTATACTATATGAACAGAGTCTTAAGACAATATCTGCACAGAATGGATAACAAAAGTCCAAAAGTAAAGAAACTGATCAAGTAGAAACATAACCCCATGAAGTTCCAAATGTGTACCTTGAAAGAGCATCACTCTACTCTCTTTGCCACTGATCCAAAAGCTTCGAAAGGCCATATCTACAAAATGAGTAGCTGAGTTTAGAAATCAAAGTTAGTTAAAATAATAAAGGTGTTTTCAGCAAGATATTGCAAAACATGAGGAAATATAAACAAAATAGTTGAATCTCTAAAACTACAGCTAGGTAAATGCAAAAACTTCAAACTTTAAAGTTACAATAAGTATAATGTCCGGTAATCATCCATGACTGTCGAGTGAAGTCCTACAGCCAAAACATTTTCAGACATGCATTCAACTTTATCATATTAATTGTTTTGGGTTAGGCTACAAAATTTTTGTTTTGATTGCCACAGTGTTTGTTTAAATAAATTCGATCAAATAATTAGCGTTTGTCATTGTAAAACTAATATCTTTACGGCCAAAATAAAGATATAATCTATTTAGCAGGAATCGATTACTTGCAAAACAAACTTTGCACTTTGGTATCACAAAGTAGGTCTCATCCTAGTAAGGTTAGGGATGGGAAAAGTGAAGAACCATATTCGAGTTAATTACTCAATGACTCTCCCCAGCAATTTAGTAGAGGCATTAACACAGAGACGACAAGATACAAATATGATCACAAGCTTAATCAGAAATATTAGGCATGGTACAAAAAGTGTACAATTTTTGCAATGAGTACAAAGGTCTTCAACTAATGTGGGTATGATTTGTTAAAGTTGTTTGTTTCCAAATTTCACATACATTAGTATATTAACATAATAACTGACTCGCAAAGATCCTAATGACAAGATTTCAATGAAGCCCAACAAATTGAAAGACAAACAAGCAACAAGGCAACACATGAAATAATGAAATTTTGAGAAAAATTCATTTCTTTTAACATTTAAGTCAAAAACACTCACTTTCCAAAAAATTCTGCCTTGTATAAGCCCATAAG
Source organism: Hedera helix (assembly GCA_947179155.2). Lineage (NCBI taxonomy): Eukaryota > Viridiplantae > Streptophyta > Magnoliopsida > Apiales > Araliaceae > Hedera > Hedera helix. Next base: position 5,505,025 of record OX359278.1, read on the forward strand.
GAACAGGGCCAAATTTCCTCGAATCATTGGAAACATATTTGTTATCTCCCTCAATCCAAACATGCCCCTTAGGAACCTACAAGAGTTAAATGAATTATGACTCTAAACAGAAACCCAAAAAATATAATAATTAAAAAAAAACTCAATGAAAATGGGTTAAACATGAAGCAAAAATCTTAGTTGGAAATGATCATACAACAACAGTCTCGAGTTTATCAGTCTTGGGATCCACAGTGTATGTAATACTATCACCTTCCATGCCTGTAAGTCGTTTGGTGACAACCTTTCTGGGATTTTCAGGTGAACGAACCAAAACGACGTCGCCTCGACTCAATTTCTCGAACCGGGTCGAGATTCTCTCTGCCAAGACAAGATCCCCGGTGATATCGAAGGTCGGGAGCATACTAGGACCATGAACCTGCAAAGCCCCAATTACTGATTTGTTTTCTTTTGAAGAAGAAGGATTAAATCACACACAAAAAAAATCAAAAAGAAATTCTGAAAGATTTGAGAAAATTACAAGAGCAGTAGTTAAAAGGTAGGTGGTTGTGACATGAAGGGCACAGAAAAATTTGCCCGCGAATAAGCCAGCGTCAAATGCTTCTTTCACTATGCTACTCCATGCCTTAGCATTCATCCTCCTCCTTTAAGACTTTTAGGCGACAGAGTATATCATAATTTTGCCGGTCCATATATATATATAGATATATACCGGCCCTGCATTAGAATACATCCCCATGGCATATTGAACATCTCTGCTAGACCTGACAAAAAGGTCCCCGCGGGCTGAGCCGAGTTGACTAAAAAAAAAATCAAATTTTGAGTCTAAAAATTATAGTCCAAAAAAAGTTGGGTCATTTTGACCCGGTCTGCGGGCTAATATTTTTTTCTTTAAATTTATATTATTTGACAAAAAAAAAAAAAAACTTAGAAAATGAATCAAATAGAGAATTATGAAAAATATAAAAAACAATGTGTTATAATTATAAATAATTAGTGTTAATATTTATTTCAAATATAAAAAATTAATCAGTTATGTATGTTTTTTCGTGGATTGAAAAAAAAAATCATAACACACATGAAAAAGATTTCATGTCTTACTTAATATTTTAAATTATAAGTTATAATAAAAAAAAATTTACACAAATGGCCCGCGGGTCGCGCCGGGCCGCACGGGCCAAACATTTTGTAGCTCGCAAAAAATTGGGCCGTTTTTGACCCGACCCGTCAAAAGCTGGGCCCGTTTGCCAGGTCTAATCTCTATACAAATACCAAACATAATTTTTTACATAAATTTTATTTTAATTATTAAAAAATAACATTTAATACAAATTTTTGTATCATATCTTAATTTTTAATAGTGAGATAAAATTTATATTTAATTATTTATGTAAGTAAATTTATTCTTATGTAATTTCAAAAAATGTAAATTAATATATTTAATTATCAATTAAAAAAAGGGTCCGCTTAATGTGTGCCCTAAGGGCACACACTAAGCGCGAAAAATAAGAGATGAGACCCGCTAAAAATTATTTCTTTATATAGTTGCACTGAATTCAATACATGGGGTCTACTAATATATTATTTTTTTATACATTGAATTCAGTGCGCCTACATAAATAAATAATATTATATATTATTTTTTGCGCTTACTGTGCGCCCTAATGGCACACATTAAGAAAATCCTTAAAAAAATGCTCAATAACATTCGTTGGGTATCAGTCGGTTGACATTTTAGCTTCTAAAAAAACATCTCTAAACTTTTTTTAGAAAATACAGTCATACGAATTAAAAAGAGAATAATATAAAACACATCCAAAAAAATGATGTGTAACATGAATTTTAATTTAAAAATATATTTTTAATAGTAATGATGATATTGTGTTTGAATGTTACGTTAGATATGTGAGTTTGTATACTTGTACATTAAAAAGCATGCAAAATTATAATATTTTAATATTATTTAAGTTGTATAGCACGGTTTTAATATAACTATGTAAAAAATAAATATTCGACTGTCCAAATTTATTTATTATTTTTAAAAATTGTATACAGAACTAAATCATTTCAAAATTTATATCTTATCTGATCTTTACATGTTTTTTTTTTTTTTTGCATATATAAAGTTGGAATTTTATAAAACCTAAAAATAATCCTATAACATTATAAAGTTTAGATACGTTAAAATTAGTATTAACTTGTCTGTCTACCGATAGAGTGAAAAACCAAAACAATTAGAGTGAAAAAGAACGATAGACAAATAATTAACATAAAAATTGTCGTAATTTATATATTTAGTCTAACAATTATAAAAATTTTATTAGTTATATCTAACAACTACATACCAACCTAAATTTAAAATTCGAATCATTTAACTTAAAGTTGTAGGTAATAATATCGGTCTAATTTTAAAGATATTTATCTTTTTTTATCAAGTTTGAAAATAAAAAATCTCACCATATTTTATATGGGGAAATATTTTAGTTATTGAGGGAAAACTAAAATAGTAAAGCATTCACTATAGTTTTAAGTTTAAGTCATGCATGTCAATTGCCAAACTAAAAAGTGGTTAGTGTGACTAAAATGGAGCATATGCATATAGTTCAAAATTCAACCCATTTCTATATGCCGCTTCTAAAATAAAAGGTTTATTGTTGAACTTGGAGAAAATACATATAGTTCAAATCATTATATATAACACATATGTGACAAATTAGGATAAATCTACTTGTATTAACTATGCTCAAATTAACGGTACATATTGTTCTTTCTTTATATTTTAGAATAATTCTATATGTACTAATTAACTATACACAAATTAAAGGGTGTATATGGTTCTTTCTATATATATACAAAACGTGTATAGGTTCATTTTAATTAGTCAGCTATATATTTTAAACATATCTCAAATCTAGAAAAGCTGTTTAGCTTGAAATTATTTGTTTTTAAGTAAAACTAGATTATTTACTAAGGATATACTAATTATTCCAAGTCATTTTTTTATTTGTATCTGTCTCGACCGAGTTATTAACAACTATTACAATTTTGTAAATAGATTTTTTAGCAGAAAATATCACCTCAACTCTAGTATTTTTGTAAATCGATTTGTTTATTAATGAAAATTATTTCTTATTCTTATTATAGTATTTTATCAAAAAAATAAGTTTTATTATTTTTATATAAATAAAAAGCATAGAACTTAAGAACCTTATAATGAATAACTAAGACATAATAATAGTTAAAAATAAATTTATAAAATTAATTCAAATTTATCGATAAATCTAAGTCATACATAGTGAAAACTAGGCACACAGGCTCTAGCTATTATATTCAAAATAAATATGAAAAAGTATGTCTAAATTTTTTATACATATATAACCATGTATATATGAATTATATTAGAGCTCTAAAAATATTAGGATTTAGGAATTATTAATCCTTCCCAAAATGAAATAGGAAAAAGCAGTCTCACCATGCACGTGTCATGCATATATATATATATATATATATATATATATATATATATTCAAAGACAAGATAAAAGATTTTTATTTTGTGCCACGAATGATTATGTCTCATAAAATAATATAAAATTTGAATTAATTAGCAAATCTAACTTTTCTTGAAGTCATTATTTATAAAAAAAACATTATTACGAAAATTATTTTAAAAATTATACTCCGTCACTATACTTTTCTTTTGGATGCATTGAGGGAGTATTTGTATCTAATTTTTACTTTTCCAATATTTTTTAATATTTGCTACTTTTATAATTAAATATTGTAAGTTTTGTTTATGCTAATAATGAGTTTAATAATTAAGTCCTTTACGGAGGAAGAGGGAGGAGTGAGAAAAGATAAAGATTGTTTTTACCAAGTCAACTATTGTAAGAGTTTTATCAACAACTTACCAACCTAAATTTAAAAAATCAAATCCCTTCCCAAGCCAAACAAAATCAAATAATTTAAGGTAAGATAATGTAAATGGCGAACTTATTGTTCTTCATTTCCATCACACTTGTGCTCTTTGTCATTTCAAATGGTTCAAGAAATAATATCCCTTCAAATCCCTTCACTTCCACTCCAAAGACAAGTGGTAATTTTAGCGGCCATATATGTGATCGATCAAGATATTCCAATATTGGAATAGACATTAAAACATTGATATTTTGCAATAAATCCCTTCCATACAATGTTCGGGTGAAGGACTTGGTAGATCAAATGACACTAGAAGAAAAGGTGCAACAACTCGGGGATAAGAACTTGGGGGTGCCTAGGCTAGGTTTGCCAGTGCACGAGTGGTGGTCGGAGGCATTGCATGGAGTTTCCGACGTTGGACAACACGCTACTTTTTTCGACGACATTGTTCCCGGTGCAACAAGCTTTCCAACGCCTATTTCCACTGCCGCATCTTTTAACGAGTCCCTATGGAAAATTACTGGCCAGGTAACACTTAATTTTCATTGTCATGGTTTCAAAAACTAATTAAATTTGATCTGTTTATACAGGAGAACTCCTTATATTGGGATTTTTATTGCCTATATTTTTACATCATCCACTGTTTTTACATTATTCATTGTTATTTTAAACCTCTTGACATAGCCCACATGATAAGCTTACGTAATCCTTATATTATTGAATGGATTCTCTTAATCAAGTATTCTCTTTTTTATTAGGACTGCAATTTTGAAATGTATGTTGAAAATTTAAATACCATGTTTAATTTGAAGGCAAAATTTGATGTGATATGTAAAACTAATTTTGTAAATTTTGCAGGCTGTCTCAACAGAAGCAAGAGCTATGTATAACTTGGGGCATGCTGGACTAACATTTTGGAGCCCAAATATTAATGTAGTAAGGGATCCTAGATGGGGAAGGGCCCTTGAAACACCAGGTGAAGACCCTTTTGTTGTGGGAACTTATGCTTCTAACTATGTTAGAGGCTTACAAGATGTTGAAGGAAAAGAAGACGCCGAAGATAAAAATTCTAGGCCTCTCAAAGTTGGTGCATGTTGCAAGTACTATGCAGCATATGATGTTGATCATTGGCTTGGAGTTGATCGATTAGAGTTTGATGCTAGGGTACTACTTAATTTCTTGGACATATTTATTGAAATTTATCATTCTCTATTAAAATTCAACTATTTTAGATACATTTATTTATTTTATTACTTATATATAATATTCTTTTTATGTTGCTATTTGAAGGTACATGAGCAAGATATAGTGGAGACTTTCCTTCGACCTTTTGAAATGTGTGTGAAAGATGACGATGTTGTAAGTGTTATGTGCTCTTACAACAAAGTTAATGGATTTCCTATTTGCGCTGATCCACAACTTTTAAAAGATACTATTAGAGGCGAATGGAATCTTCACGGATATTTATTATATAAAATTAACTACTTTTAGGTAATTATAAAAATTAACTACTTTTAGGTAATCATAAATTTTGAATTCATAAAATTTATAGTTGTTGTTATAGGGATAACTAATGGGCTCATTTATATATTTAGGTACATAGTTTCGGACTGCGATTCAATTGGAGTTATGGTAAATAATCAACATTGGCTCAATGACGAACCTGAGGACGCTGTTTCACAAACATTAAGAGCAGGTTTGGATTTGGATTGTGGAGACACATATCCCAAGTTTGTTGGTAATGCTGTAGTTCAAGGAAAAGTTAAGGAGAAGGAGGTAGATAAGGCACACAAATATCTTTATAATGTGCTTATGAGACTTGGATTATTTGATGGATCCCCCTTATATGAATCTCTTGGCAAGAAACATATATGTTCAAATGAACACATTGAATTGGCAACTCAAGCCGCTAGAGAAGGAATTGTTCTATTGAAGAACGATAATGAAACTTTGCCTTTGAATACTAGAAAAATTAAAGTCCTTGCAGTGGTTGGTCCGCACGCTAATGCCACAACAGCAATGATTGGAAATTATGCAGGTACATTGAAATTTTAAAAAAAATGTACGTTATTTTAAACAATGTCAATATTTTATTCTTTATATAATTTATTGACATTGTGTTTTTTAAATTTATTATAGGTATCCCATGTCAATATACTTCCCCCATGAAAGGCTTCTCAAAATATGGAAAAGTTGATTATGCAATGGGTTGTGCTGATGTTTCATGCAAGAATGATAGCTTCATATTTCAAGCTATGGAAGCTGCGAAAAATGCAGATGCTACAATTATTAATGTAGGTTTGGATTTGTCCATTGAGGCTGAGAGTAAGGATAGAGTGGATTTACTCCTTCCTGGTTACCAAACACACCTGGTTCAACAAGTTTCCATGGTTTCTAATGGTCCAGTTATTGTTGTTGTAATGTCTGCCGGAGGGGTAGATATTTCCTTTGCCAAAAAAGACTCAAATATTAAAGCAATTTTATGGGCTGGATATCCGGGCGAAGAAGGGGGTCGTGCTATTGCAGATGTTGTTTTTGGAAAATATAATCCAGATACGTACTAATTATCAATTTTTTTGATTAGTTCCCTTGATTTCTTTCATAAATTTGAAATATTTTAACTTGCAATTATGTACATGTTTAACATGAGGGAGATTACCTCTTACATGGTATGAAAATAGTTATACGGATATGTTACCTATGACATCAATGCAACTAAGGCCAGACGATACCTTAATTAGGGTATCCAGGTAGAACATATAAATTCTTTAACGGTTCAACGGTGTACTCATTTGGATATGGACTCAGTTACACAACATTCAACTATAGCTTAAAATCTTTAGATAGATCCCTCAATATCAAACTAGACAAGTTTCAACATTGTTGAAATATGAACTACACTGATTGCGCTTATAAACCGTCATGTCCTTTTGTCTTGATCGACGACTTAAAATGTGATGATCAATTTGAATTTGAGATCCAAGTTGACAACACAGGGACTAGAGAGGGCAATGAAGTTGTATTGGTTTATGAGATACCGCCAAAAGCTATCAAAGGGGCTCCGTTCAAGCAATTAATTGCATTTAAAAGAATTTCAGTGCCAGCAGAAGGAAGTCAATCAGTAAAATTTGTTTTAAATGTTTGCAAGAGTTTGCAACTTATTGATTACAACGCGTATCAACTCTCGCCCTCCGGTTAACACACTATTATGTTAGGAGACGGTGTAACATCATTCCCCATTCGAGTTAATTTTGAACATTAAAATTATAGAATGCGGATGTTGTTAGTTGAGTAGTGTTTTGGAGCAATAGCTTTAGAATAATAGCTAGCAAGTAGATAGGAATTTTGGTTTTTTCTATCTAATTGTTTAAAGTATCTTCTTCTTTTTTTTTGTTTTTTTTCGTCAATACATTTATAAATATTCAATTTTTTTTGACGAAAACATTTATAAATATTCAAATTTATAATTAATTTTTAATAATAAAATCAAAATAGATGGGGGACAAAATGAATTTATTGAAAAGTTTATTAATTTACCAACATGGCATGAGTTCAACTCGAAAAATTCAACAAAAAATTGGTTAGGCAATAACTACTTTTGGAAATGCTTTAGTAGCCATCTCTAGTACTAGTCATCTCATTCGCTTAATGCATCGTGTTTCTCGTTTATTTCTTTTAATCATCTAACAAATCAAGTCACCCAAGAAAATTAGAAATCTTGTGCATTTTAATCATTCAAAAATGAGATTTTTTTGTTTTAATTTTATCATGTATATTATAGCGCACTTTAAAATAAAATTTAATAGAAAATAATACTAACGACTGAATTACATATTAAATTTTAAAGTTGAATTTTATGAATTCATTTATTCAAAATTTGTTTATTTATAATTTACAAATGCATAATATGTATTAATAATAAATTAAAAAACAAACAAATTCGTTTATAGATTAAAGGTAATAATTATAAAGATTATCACACGTCTAATGATGAAAAAAGTGCAAAGTTTACACAAGGTTGTTGATACTATTTTCTTGTAGACTTTTATATATATGTTGTTGTTGTGTTGTTATCAATGAAAATAAACAAATGCAAAATATAATCCAGTTTTCTAGAGGAGTGATTCCAGGGGATAGGTCGATCGGTCCAATTTTTTTTTAAATTCTTAAAATATTTATATTATTTATTTTGATAATTTTTTTTTATAAAATTTAATAATTTAGGTATAATTTAAATACATATATATAATAATATTATATAAATTGTACAACACTATTATTAATTACACTCAAATTATTAAATTATGTAAAAAAATTATCAAAAAAATTATTTTAAAAATAAAAAAATAAAAAAAATAAAAATAAAAATTAAACCGGTCGGCCAAGAGTTAACCTTTCTAGAGAGTTAAAGGGTAGATACCCAATTGTCAAACCTCGTGAGGCCCACTTCAAGTCACGCGTGCTCCTCCATCCAACGGCCAGACTTTCTTCCCGCATTACCCGTAAAGTACTCATCCAACTGTTCTAATTACCGGGTTTGACTCCCTCTTGTCTATACACTGGCACAATACCCACATCAACACTCACCACCATTTACATTACTAGTACATATAGTCGCATCTCTTCTCTCCATCAAGATATAGCTAATAATCGAAAAAGGTCCTATCTTCAAGCTTTGATCATTCTCAGAAACTTCAATTTTGGTAATAATTTCATTTCTAATTGGACTGATTTGCTTCTTTAATTAATCTGTTTGTAGTACTTTCTTTTATATGCTCAGATTTCAGCTCATTTACTTTACTCTCTAGATTTCATTTAATGTTTTTGCTTAATTGTTTATGTTATGTATGGTAAATATAATTCCTATTATCCAATTGCTTAGGCTATGAAAAAGGTTCATTCTTGGTTAGTTATTGTTGATATGATTGGTTTGTTATGTTTTTGTGTTCTTGATGTGATCTTTCATGAAAAGTTGTTTATCTTTTTGAGAGTTAATTGTTTTGGGTTTTGACCCTTATTTGTGAATTTTGGGTTTTCTGAGATTTTGTTATGAATACCATAAATATGTTGTTTTCATAGTTTTTTTATGTGAGTTTCTGATTATTGGTATTTCAGCAGAGGGATTGGGTTTATTTGAACTGATAATTTTGCAGTGGAGGAGTAATCAGCATGCCGTGGATGTCAACGTGTGTGAATTGTTGCGGGAAGTGTGTTCGTTTGGTGGTGTTCTTTCGTGTTATACTGTAATTTGATTTCTTTAGGTGAGATATTTCCCTTGCATTGTGGTTTGATTGCTGTATTCATTCTTGTATGTCATTTTAATGTACCTTGGAATTTATGTTTTGGGGTAATATAAGAACATTTCAGTTTTCCTTTGTTAATTCAGTGTTTACTTTTACTCAATGATAAACAGGGAAACAATGGGAAGGAATGAATGTTAGGAAAATATAAATGTTTTCTAAATTGAAAGGATTAGAGTTTAACTTTTTGGTTCTTGGGTTTTCATTTCTGCTTCAGGAATTTACAACAATATATTTTCTTTTTGGGAGTGGGCATTGATAAGATTGTACTTTAGTATATCTCTGTTATTTCAGCTGTCCAAAAAAAATTTAAAGTGCAAATTATCGTTTCTTGCTTTTTCATCTAGAGGTTTATACCCTCCTCATTTGCAAGGTCAATCTGTGATTTGACATATAATTCTTCTAATTTATTGGTTTAGAGTGAGAATGTACATAGCGATTACACTGAGGATATATCGAGCAGTGAAAGAAGCTGGGAAGATTAAAATGAGTGTTGGGATTGTTGCTTACTATCAACGGACGCAAATTTGTCAGGTAACAGTGCTTATGTTCTATCTTCTAAATCCCAAAGGATGGGAGGAATGGCAGAGGCCTAGGTCACTGGTTCCGATCCCCATAGTTGGGGCCCAAAGTTACCTATCAAAAAAATGTTCTATCTTACTTCAATTCACTGTGCATGATCAAGATTTTATTCTCACCAATACTTATTCTTATGCTTTACAGGCTGAATATTTTCGTCAGTTGCTAAAACCTGTTACGTAGTGTAGTAGAGTCTAAGCCTTGGGACATTGGAACAGACTGCCCTCTGCTTGTGAGTTTGCAAAAGGCGGCAGTAAAAAGTGATGAACTGTTGATTGCTATAACAGCTAAGTTGGAATAGACAGATCTTTTGTACTGTAATGGAAAGTGTACATGTAATCTTTCCATAGTCTTAGGAAGTTTATCTAGTTGAAAATTAAGTTTTTGCAATTTCAAAGCCGAAGATATATATTTTAGTGAACGTTTAGTCAGCCGAGCTAGTGATGCAAAGTGAACAAGAAGTTTTCTCACAAAAGCCAACGCTTAGCCTTGCCCATCAACTGGGTGGTGGTTACATGCATAATGCTCCTATTGCACCTCTCCTTGGTGGAATAGTTCTCCCTGCTGTTCAAAAGCAGTTGTTGCCATTCCATGGTATCAACCTTCAACCCTCTGAGGCCTGCCCGAGGAATTTCATTATATGTGACCAGACTAATAAACAAACCCAGATCATGTTCCACCCAGCAATCAACCCCAAATTCTGTTATCCTGGTCAGAATTTCAGTTTCCCTTCCTTTCAAGGTAGTGCCAAGAGGAATGATGTGAATGATGAGAGAGAAGTTTCTTATTTCAAAGAAAACTCTGATGATATTGATGCATTGTTGAGCTTTGAAGAAGAAGAGGAAGAATGTGACGAAGAAGAGGTCAGCACAGCACGGACTCATGGAAACTGTGGAAGTGATTCTCCCGTCTCATGTTCTAGTCATGGTTCAAGATCCAGAAAGAGCACGTTGCCTTCACTTTCACAGAAGTCAACTAGTAGTGGGAGCAATCGAAGTGGAAGAAAGCGTCACAAAATGAGTAAGATGGTGAAGGCGGTGAAAAGAATTGTACCTGGGGGCAACCGAATGAATACCGTCACTGTTCTTGACGAGGCTGTGAGGTACCTCAAATCCCTTAAGGTAGAGGTGCAGAAACTTGGAGTTGGAAATTTGAAGAGAGCTAATCTGACTTCCAGCAGGGGTACCTAATATTGAACTCGTGGATTCTCCCCGTCTTCTGCACTAATTTATCGTTTTTCCTTCAGGATACTCTCTTACTATACTTCGGCTATGGACAGTTGGGAATGTATGTTGCTCAGCGCTTCTGGTAGTGGTGGATATCAAAATCCTGCTTCTGTTACCATGCTGTTCAAAGGCATATGTGTTGGATATCTTGTACTCCATGTGGATAGAAGGGTAAGACTTCATGTATAGCATCCATAATTCCAGACTCTTGTAGTTGCTAGCACTCATTGTAATTTTCTCTTCTAGTTTTCTTTTGATCATTACAATGAATTATGTAATAGCAGGTTACCTTTATTTAAAACCTGTGTTTACGGTTATCATTTAGTTGCACGATACACTCATCACTAGTTATGTTGCACTTTATTGTCACTTGTCAAAAGCACTTTAAATTTGCTATTAGCTAAATACATTAGGATGAAACAAGAGAGTAATGTTTTATCTATGTAGCTATAGACTATAATCTTTACGTGAGCATGCCTTGCCCTTCCCGTCTCTTATATTCTGGGATATCTGAGACATACGAATTATAATCGCGCACGAATGATTCTTTCACATTCCCATCTTAACCCTTGCTTGATATTAATGCACTGAACTATTTATCTACACTGCTGTTTCTGTGCCCAAGTTGGTTCTCTTGATAGTTCTCACCCTCGGCTTAACTCAATGATAGTAGGGAATTTTCTTCTTCTTTCTTGTGGTAACCGATGGTTTTTCTTTAAACGCACTGCTGTGTTTTCCAAGTCTTCTTTAAGGATAATGTTATGCTTTCAAGTATATCCTTAATATTAACTAAGGTGCAATCCTCGCACAATAATTTGCAAAAATTGTCGTTGGCTCACATATAGGTGTGGTTACAAGAGCAGACGATAGACCAACTGTTTCTTTATTTTATTTCGAGGCAACAAGAATTTTATGGGAGTTAACTGCATATCTGATCTCAAAGTATGTACATTTTTACAATTTGTATCTCGAAGTACAAAAGTAATGTTAAGTAAAACGCATCCTCGTGTTATTTCAAGCAAGAAAAGCTGCCACCACGAGAGTTCTGGTAGAGGGTGTATAAATATGATGTAACCATATTTTTATAAATTTTATCGTATAAAAATCATATGATTTGACTATATTTTTATAAATTTTATTGTATAAAAATCATTTAAAACGAGATTAATTAGGCTAACGGAGCACAAGTTCTTTAAAAAGAAAGCAAAAGCAATCCCAACAAAGCAAGTTTTCTTTGGAAAACGATCCCATAAACCAAAAAGTCATATCGAAGCAATTAAAACTGCCAAACTTGCCAAACCCATATGCCTGACTGGGAAAATAAGAGCATGACCACTAAAATACAAAACCTGCCTAACACTAATATACCACAAATCTGCCAAAAAAAGTTGACAACCAAACACAAATTCCATCAAACCAATAACCACCACATACACACAGCCATAATAAAAACCAGTTACATTCTATTGCACAAAAACCCAAATTTCAGTTGGACTGATTACATATATATTTAATGCATTTGAAGTCTTGGAAATACCTAATACATTATAAGTCTTCATTATACTTAATAAGGCCAGAAGCGCTGTTCATTCAAAGTACTAGTCTAAGACAAAAGTTGCGACTCTTTATTTCTTATTGTTGCATCCCTCATTAACAGTTGAGCTATTTCCATGGAGGATTGAATTCACATTTTTTAGTGTTACAAACTTTTTTCCACCCTTAACTAGAATTGGTGTCCCTTTGAAAGTGTCCTGAGTTTATGGTACACCGGCCAGCATCCAGTTGCTGTCGGGTATGTCAACACTTGGTGGAGAGCCTCTAATATTGACAACAGTCACTCTAGTATGTTATGAAATTAGTAAAAAATAAAATCAGATAATGTGTATCTATTGAGAAATAAAATAAGAATTCAAACCTAATTTTGTACTCGAGTTTGCGTCCGGGCCAAGGTCCATTGCTTGATCAACTTGAAAATTTAAGAAATCCCACGAATGTGTTATGTGAAGTTGTAAAATTGGATCAAGAAACACTGTCAAGACTCCTAGTTCTTGACCAATTAAATGTGCTTCCTCCAATGATAAATGAGCCGCAAAATTTGAGTAACCATTTTCATAGCTGTGGACAATGAGATTTTCGTTCCTAGAGGGATAAAAAAAATACTCCCTCCGTCCTAGGATAAATTGTCATATTTCTATTCAATATGTATATTTATAGAGCATCACTAGTCATGTACAGAAACTATGCAATTAAATAAAAATTTAAATACGGATAATTTTTTCATTTTATCTTTTTTCTTAATATCAGCAAAAAGTCAACTAAGATTTTTAAGGGAGTAAAACATTAACATGTCAATATTGACAATAGAAAAAATTCGTCAAACAAAACTCATGATGATAATTAAGCTTAACTTAGCTTTTGAATGTGTTCAAAAGTTTGTCCCTCAGGTTAGCATTTGACGAAGAAATAGTCAGTGCTCCTATTTCAATCTCATTGGCTTGCAATTGCTTCGACACAAGAAGTAAAGAATGGTAGAAGAACATATTAATGCTTGTGATCATCATATTTAAACAAGAGATGCTAATTGATGTCTTGTAATCTAATTATCGATTTCTTGAAGTGGAATTATTGTAATATAAAATAGCATTATTTTGAGTTCATGTATCCAAGGAAGGCACAGTTATACAGGTTGAAGGTGCTAAAGGCTGCTAATTTTCAAGGAACTCAAATTGGCTGAAAACTGATGAAAGAGGAAGCTAGTTCAATTTTTTGTTTAATATGCAGGGTGTCAGCAAAGAGTATGCTATCTGAATTAATGAAAATGAGACAACTACACATGAAACAGATGCAACACATTACATTTAGAATTATGTGATAATTCCTAATAGCACCATAAACAGTTCCGTAAAGGTTTCACAGAGAGAGAGAGAGAGAGAGAGAGAGAGAGAGAGAGCTAATTTGGTGGGGGTCATTCTGAAAAAACACATCTACAGAGGGAAACTCAGCTCCAAAGTCCTAACCCATTACTTTTTTTTCTGAAAGCAAAGCAGCTTTGGCCAAAAGCAAATGTGCCAATCTCAAGGGCTCTTTTCTCTCATCCTCAATTCAGAAAATGCTTAATCCTAGCATAAACCCCATTATCACAATTACTTATGAACTCTAATCCAACACCTTATTGTTCATCCCTGCAATCAAATAAACCCAAAAGCTGCATTAGCAATTTGAAAACATCAACCCCATTGGTTTTGAGTTCAATAAATGTCATAGGGTATTGTATAGTGCTTGATTGAGTTGGGTCTTCATGGGTTGATGGAAATTAAGAAAATTAGACAGGAATTCTTGAATGGTTGAGCATCTTGAGGTACCGGTGATAGGTTTGTCAAAATTAAGGTAAATAGGAGAGCTGAAAGGTTCTGTTGATGTAGAATTGCTTTCTGGTGGTGGGGAGAGAGTGAGGATTTATTGGACTTGGGGAAAAAGCCATCCAATATGCCTTCTAGCAATTTTCCCCAAATCTTTAACTAAATAAACTACCAGGTACCAACCATACTACACTTTGTTTACTCCTAATATGACATTTTACCTTTCTTTATCAAGATTTGCTTACAACATACATCAACACAATTCCTAATTTCTTATTGATGATTTTTTCTATGTATTAAGACTAACATGTTACCATATGATGTTGATTTCTGTTGAGCTACACAAACTGTGAACCAATATTACTACAAATGATGTTGATTTTCTTGAGCAACTTATATGAAGAAGAAGAAAAATGCAGACTATGTAGTAAAGAAACTATAAGCTATAATAACTCGGACAAATTAGTAGTAGCACAAAATTCACACTTTCTTCATTAGATAAGACCAATTTACATCACACAAAAGTTCACCCTTTCTTCATTAGATAAAGACCAATTTACATCACACAAGCCCACGCTACTCAAACTTCAAATGATAAAAGGAATTCAGAACTCGCCTCTCTTACTTCCCAGGGACAAAATTAGTGGCATAGGCCCAGGCATTGTTGTTTACTGGGTCTGCAAGGTGATCAGCTAAGTTCTCCAATGGACCCTTTCCAGTCACAATGGCCTGAACAAAGAATCCAAACATGGAGAACATGGCAAGTCTTCCATTCTTGAGTTCCTTTACCTTAAGCTCAGCAAAAGCTTCTGGATCATCAGCAAGACCCAATGGGTCAAAGCTTCCGCCTGGGTAAAGTGGGTCAACAACCTCACCAAGCGGCCCACCTGCAATACGGTAGCCCTCAACGGCACCCATCAAGATCACTTGGGTAGCCCAGATGGCCAAGATGCTTTGGGCATGGACCAAGCTTGGGTTGCCCAAGTAATCAAGCCCACCTTCACTAAAAATTTGGGCTCCAGCCTTGAACCACACAGCTTCACCGAACTTAACACCGTTACGGGCCAAGAGCTCAGGGAAAACGCATCCAAGGGCTCCAAGCATGGCCCATCTGGAGTGAATCACCTCAAGTTCACGGTTCTTGGCGAAGGTCTCAGGATCAGCAGAAAGCCCAGCAGTATCCCAACCATAGTCACCGGGAAATTCACCAGTGAGATAAGATGGGGCTTCACCGGAGAATGGTCCTAAATACTTAACTCTGTCTGGGCCGTACCATGGGCTGCCGGATGAGACGAACTTGCCTGTTTTCCTCATGGAAACTCTTCCATTTCCAAAAAGCTCCGATGAAGAAGGAGCAATTTGTACTGCCTTTCCAGCAAAAGACGGGGAAGAGAGTGTCATTGTTGAAGCAGCCATTTTACTGAGAAGGAAGAAGAAAAGCTTTGTCGACGTTTGAAGTATTAGTGAATGAAGAAGTTGGCGATCTAATTGGTAGTTTATATGGGCTGAGAGTTAGCCTCCTACTTATCTTGTGAGATCCATCTCTCTCTTTTGATTGGGTGTCAATATTTTGTATCTGTTTCTCTCTTTACTCCACCACCAGTTTTTAGATTTTGCTAATAATTGGGCTGGTCCCACTCGTGGAATTGGTGGATTAGGTTCATCCCAACAGAATATTTTTGGCCATAGCCTCCTCTACACTCATTGTTGATTCTCAATTTCAAATAATTTTTGTACATAAAGAAATTCATTAGCTCACTAAAACTCTTATAATAAATATTATAGGTGGGTATTTTTGACAACAAATTCATAGTAGCAGAACACCTCATTTAATTCCCATCAACATTAGTTCAATTTTATTCTTTTACCAGTGCGATGGATAGCAACACCAAGCTCCTCTAGTTCTTTAAGTTGCATGCTTGTTTGAATATCCATACTAAGTGAATGTTAAAGTTTGGTTACTATAAATATCACCATCCAATTTTATATGAAGCCTTTAGATCTGCACCATCACTGAACTAAAGCAGGTATTTTTTTTCCTTCTATTTTTCAGCCTTAATAATGATAATGATAAAATAAAAGAAGAAGAAAATTCAATTTCTCTTATAAAAATACATCAACCACTAGAATTTATTGAAGTTCATCTCACCAGCTATTGAAGATATATTATTGTCAGACTCGAGAATTTGCCACCACTATTTGAAGTGGTCCAAAACCTCTGACAAAAATGATAGTGAAATTTCCAAAACTTCACAAGCTATAACATATCCATATTCATATACTCGTTCAAATGCTACTAAAGTTGAAGTTCAATAAATGGGTTGGTCCCCTCTGTGAAACTGGTGGATTAGACTCATCTCAAAAAAATATTTTTGGCTATAGCTATTGGTGACTCTCATCCCCTTAGGGCCCCCGTCTTACTTGCCCAAATATGCATGAATTCATGCCTACCATCAGTTATTGAGATGCCTTGGACTAGGGATTCATGACCATATGCATCCCCCAACTGCAATGAAAAAGTTTTTGAAAGATTGTACCTTTGAAATGAATTTGCTCTAATTATAAACCCAACTTTCTGAATAAGTAAGAGAGAAGCTGTGAACTGAAGTGAGCTGAGTATAATTCTTATTATGGATATTAATTTGGGCACTTAAGCTTTAAGAATGTACCTCTGATATTAATTTAGATCACCTTTTGAAGAGAAAAACAAAACAAAAAAGATTACAAAAAAGTGGGGTTGTACTGATGTGTATGTATGTATGTATACATATAGTTGAAACAGTAAGATTCTTTATAATAATGAGGGAGTTTTTTCACAAAACAACTAGCATATTTTAGTATTGTATATATGTGTTTTCTGCATTCTACATAACACCATTTCATGTGAAGACTCAAAGTTTTACAGCTTTATCTTTACAACATTGTTCAACTTGTTGATTTCCCATATTAATTTGTAATGAAAGGAAAATTACTATTAGCAACAGTATAAGGCTGCTACTGTTTTTAGTTCATTGCTGAAGTCCATTTCACCAGCTTTGAAAGATACTTGAAGGTCACGGACAATGATTTGCCACCATAAACATAAGTGGTCCTAAATGTGACAGATTTAAAATATGATATCCTAGCTCCATGAAGATATAACACTATCCAATTCCATACGTGGCAACCGTGGATTGGTCGATACAAACAACTTGTTACATCCATGAGATATTTATCACACATTGCCAATTGGATATGAAATCAAGTCCTCATAAACCAATGAAAATAGAGTTTAGGATCTCCAGAGATAAGGACCCTTGAATATCCAAGTCATATTTATACTCCTTGTTGCTAGTCATTGAATTCAAGCCACAAGCATCTTTCAGCAACTTTAATTAAGAACTAATACTACTCTATTTTGCAATACTTCTTAGTTCATTTCTGCAATGGCTGCTTCAACAATGACACTCTCTTCCCCGTCTTTTGCTGGAAAGGCAGTACAAATTGCTCCATCTTCATCGAAGCTTTTCGGAAATGGAAGAGTTTCCATGAGGAAAACAGGCAAGGCTGTCTCATCCGGCAGCCCATGGTATGGCCCAGACAGAGTTAAGTATTTGGGACCATTCTCCGGTGAAGCCCCATCTTATCTCACCGGTGAATTTCCCGGTGACTATGGTTGGGACACTGCTGGACTTTCTGCTGATCCTGAAACCTTCGCCAAGAACCGCGAACTTGAGGTGATTCACTCCAGATGGGCCATGCTTGGAGCCCTTGGATGCGTTTTTCCCGAGCTCTTGGCCCGTAACGGTGTTAAGTTCGGTGAAGCTGTGTGGTTCAAGGCTGGAGCCCAAATCTTTAGCGAAGGTGGGCTTGACTACTTGGGCAACCCAGGCTTGGTCCATGCCCAAAGCATCTTGGCCATATGGGCTACCCAAGTTATCTTGATGGGCGCCGTGGAAGGTTACCGTATTGCCGGTGGGCCGCTTGGGGAGGTTGTTGACCCACTTTACCCCGGTGGTAGCTTTGACCCATTAGGCCTTGCTGATGATCCAGAAGCATTTGCTGAGCTTAAGGTGAAGGAGCTCAAGAATGGCAGACTTGCCATGTTCTCTATGTTTGGGTTTTTTGTTCAAGCTATTGTAACTGGGAAAGGTCCATTGGAGAACCTTGCTGACCACCTTGCCGATCCAGTCAACAACAATGCATGGGCTTATGCAACCAACTTTGTCCCTGGAAAGTGAAATTGCTAAATGATGGCAACGTAAATTGTTTGTGAATTAATGGATGATATCATGTGATCTCAATGCATTATCTTGGTTTTAATTTGGGCCTCAATCTTTTTCTTTTTCTTATATTTTCTGGTATCCAATACCCGGATTCACAAACTTTTACTTTTATCCGTCTATGTTAGCTGATTTTGGTAATTTGTTTAATTAGGTATATAATTGTTGCTTGGTCATATTTTTAGTTTGAGAATATCATATAATCTTTACATGTATGGTACAACTGTGAATCTTGCATCAATTGTTCGAAGTTTTATCAAAATCACTTCGAACATGTAACAGTGATATACGTCAGCTGCAAGACACCAATTACATATATACACAAAAAAATTGATGCAAGGTTGTGACCCAAGTGGAACCTCAAATCAGCTTCAACCTCAATTAGACCCAGATTTCAAGATAATTTGCCTGCTAGAAAGATTTCCTTCAAATTTGAATCACGTGAAAGATCAAGCGGTTCAACATCAGTTCCCAAGAAAGCCATTCTTATCAGTTCAGACACACGGAGTGAGAAACCAGCTTTGACCAGAGGAGTGAGAGAATCAGAGCAGCATATGAATCGCAGGCAGAAAATTGAGGACTAAAACAATCTCAAGAACGATTTCCCATCCTTACCCTGGACACAGACTTCTCATAGAGTTCCTCGTATTGTAATGCTGATGAGTCCCAACTGAAGTCTATGGTCATGTTCTTCTGTACAAGTTGTTGCCAACTGTCACTATTGTTCTTGTAGTAGTTAAATGCACGGTCCAAAGCGCTGTTGAATCCCTGCAAAATTTCATAACAGTTACCAGCATCAAAATGATGAAAGATGAGTACTTTTTTCTGTTCATTTTCAGTGGAGGACAAGAGATAGGGGGGGGGGGGGGGGGGGGGGGGGGGGTTCTGTCAAACAATGAATGCGCGCAGGCACTTTCAAATTTTTTCTATTGCAGGTCTGATCCAGCCGAATTCATGGCAAGACTAATGCAAAGCAGACAGACACAAATGCCGAAGAATAATTAAGAAGTTATATTTTAAGTTGACAGCGGTGTTAGTGTACCACAAAATTACCTTTTCATCAGGTGTCAAAAATGTATATCCATTTCTGAACTGAACTGGTATTGTTTCATCATCAACGTCGAAAACACTACACGGAAAAACAAATTAGACAATATATTTTCGAAACGGATTACCTCAAATCAAGGAGTGTTTAATATGAAAGTCAAGACAGTACTCACCTGTCATTTAGACCTCCTGTTTTTCTTGCTAAGGGAACCGAACCATATTTCATTGCTATCATCTGCAAATAAGTAATAACTCTCATAAAAAATAAGTAAAGATAAATTATATAATATTTTGGTCAAAATGTTAGCTGCTCAAGAGTTATTGGTGAGGAAATTTTGCATGAGCATTACCTGTGTAAGGCCACATGGCTCAAAGATGGATGGGATGATGAACATGTCTGATGCTGCATAAATTGAATGAGATAGAGCTTCATCATACTTTAATATCAACCGCACATGTTCATGACTTAGAAAATGGTTTGCAATATCATCAAATTCTCTCTAGCAAAAAGAAAATCAAACAGACTTGTTAGTAGAGAAGAAAATTAAAACTGAACATCTTGATAATAGAAAGAACAGCAGAAATATACTTGAATATGAGGCACTGGGCTTGAACCAAGAAGTACAAACTGTCCACCCAGCTCCATTGTCCGATATATTGCGTGCCTTATAAGATGCACACCCTTTTGGGGAACCAGTCTTGTAATACAACCAACCTACTCAGTAATAGATTAATCAATTCAACTGAAAAACTTACGCTCATACATATAATATAATCCGTTCATATTATTTACAGCACCCAATAAGGAAAAAATGAAAGCCAGCAAGTTTGTCCTCCATGTTAACAAATTCAATAAATTTTTTATTATAGTTCAAATTCATCAACAAGTATGTTGAAAATTCTGAACTATATCCTCTGTTACTAGCTCAAGAGGAGAACAAAACTCTGAGAAACAAGTTAACAACTTCGCTGCACCAATCCTCCATGTAACAAATTTATGGGGGGAAAAGAACAGAGAAAGAAAAGTAAAGGTAAGAAAAATCCATCTCAAAAAAATTAAGGATTTCACCATCACAATGTCCATATGCTACTCCTTCCAAGATCAGCCAATATTCAAATTAGCAGAAAACAGTATAAATATACACAGTGAAGACATGAACACAATCTGGTATTTCCAGTGTACAGTTTCTAATAAAAAGCAGATTCGTACAATATAAATCTTCCAACTCAACAGTCTCAACAAAGTAACAATCACTCCACGGTTACCAAGCCTCTTTGGTACATTGGTTAAATTTACTTCTGGAAAACCAAGAGGTCTTGGGATCCAACATTAGCAAAGTTAAGGTTGTTAAATTCTGCTCAACATAGCAAAAAAAAAAAAAAATCACTCCATGGTTGATGCATTCCAAATTCAACAACCTAAATTGAGTAAAAATCATTCTATCATGATATATTACAGACAGCATTGCATGTTTTATGTTTTTCATGTCTAGAATTATTTCGTAAGTTCAGTGATTCAGTTTATGTAAGAATATGAACATAGATCTCCAAATGAAATATTAATATAGATCTCCAAATGCACAAGTTCACTTCAGGATCAGATGGATCACAATTTATATGATATGCGACAGAGAAATCAAAGGCCGTAGACAAAAAAGAATTACTTCTATTATTTTAAAGTAGAATAAATTGCATAAAATATGGAAAGTTGAGGAATTGTTTTTTCTTTTTCAGCAATTCACAAGATAAATAACTAATAGATAAACATTACCAATGGCCGCCTGACATCAGCAGAAGAAAGCCTAAGATTTCTTCTTAAAGCTTCTTTATTTTCTGCTTTACCCTGAAGATCATTGGCACTGTACTGGACTTTGAGATAAGTATCAGTTGCCGGGTTCCATGCATCAGTATCAATTCCATTCAGAATTCCAACAAACTTTTTAGAGTGTGAATTAAGGGTTGCATGCAGGTCCTTTCCTCCCTGTTCAATGTACAGTATACAAGGCCCTCATGAGGAATCAAGGAATTTCACATAAATTAAAGCAGTATTAAACAAAGCAAACAACTCATGAAAATCTGGAAGAAAGTCAGAATAGATATTGTTTCCAAAGGTTTAATAGTGAATCTGGACAGTTTATGGTCTCTGATCTCATCCTATATTAAAGTGACGCTTAGTTGATCGCCTGATCTAGTCAACAAGATTTAGTGGACTTTTGGATAGGATCCTAGGAGTCTAGGAACTATACTTGGTAGTGTTTCTCAGGGAGTCTAAGTGCAAGTAATGAGCCTAAAACATAACACAGAAACACATACATACATACATCTGGGATGTTTCCCCAGTCCGGCCTTTTATGACTCAGACCTGTCCCTAAACATATTACAGCAATTCACATGGCATCAGAGGGTTCGTTCCCTGTAACCAAAAAAGTATGGCATCATAGGGCAAGTCACTATAGTACATCCATACCTCTGCAGTCCGCACTTCTTGTGCATAGGTTGGTGATACTGTTGTTACAATGTTAGAGAACACGATGGCACCCTGAAAGAGACAGGAACATGTTAACATGCACTACCTTAATGAGATAAAACCACTCCAAGTTGGTTATAGCTGAATAAAAGTCCTACCTTTACGGGATTGACCCTGTCATGAGCTGAGTGGTCCTGCATCCTATCTGGCCTGTTTAAGTGGTTAACATCAAGACCACAAGATGCTAATTCTGAAGCAGGTGCAGTCCCTTGATACTCGAAATTGTGACATGTAAAACAGAGTCTAGCTGAATTCAGACCTTTCGGTGCATATAGATCCCAGTAGAGTGGTGCCTTATAGAACGAGAGAAAACATTCAGTCAGAAAGTAAAACTAAAAATTCAGGAGCTATAGAAAGAAAAAGTAAAAACTTAGGTCTAATCATTCATACGACGAAAGCTGTCTGCCAATCATGGCAATGAATAATGTCAGGTTTCTTGTCAGCTTGAAACAGTAACTCAAGTGCTACCCTGCTAAAGTATGAAAAACGCTTGAAGTCATCATGTTCGCCATACAACTGTCCTCTCCAGAAGAAATTACCAGGATGATGAGGTTCAATAAAATAGACAGGAAGGCCTGCAAAGTAATAGTTAAATTAAATGAGATACTATTTGCTATACTAAGAGTAACTGAAATGCTCTTAACCTTCAACAGTGCCAACCCAGACTTTATTTTTGAACAACTGGCCATCAAAGTATGACTCTAAAACCACATCTAAGACCTGTATAGGATAGGACACTGCATCAGAAACAAAAGCAGAAAAGCTAAATGAATCAAGGTTCTTTCAAGGTATGATGATCTGGATCTAAGCAATGAACTTACCCTCAAGTCACGAATATGTTCATATTGCATGCAATCATATTTGGGAATAATAATTTCCACAAGGTGTCCTCTCTTCTGTAGTGCTTTGCTAAGACCCGTCAAGACATCCCCCAGACCTCCAACCTTCAGTACAAACATGAAATAACTTCCGATTGATTATAAAAAGAATCACTTTATCTATCTCGGCTAATACAAAACGTTCACAGCAAAAATGATACACAATTTTCTATATTAATTTTTGGACAATAAAATATTACAAGAATAAAATAGAACCTTTTCTGATAAGATAATATATTTGTCATGATGGAATGACAATGTCTTATAGAGAAGACTGATAGTTAGATGGTTTACTATATACTCCCTCCATTCCAAATTACAAGATCATTATTGACTTCCTTAAAGTCATTTTCAAACTCAAAATTGGCATGAATTGATTTAGTTTAAGTCAATACAATTATGAATATCATAAACAATCTAAAAAGTACTACTAGTTATAAGATTTATTTTTTTCAAAACTCAAATGAATCATGTTAATTTTAAATTTGAAACCGTCTCAAATTGACTTTTAAAAAGTCAATATTAATCTTATAATTTGGATTAGACAGAGTATGTCCTTGCAAATACAATTGCAAAGATAACTCGATGTGAACATTGTAAAGGAACATCTCGATCGTCATACATGATAAATGAGCATGACAGATTAACACATTAAAGAGCATTTTTATAAACCAATGGTAAACAGTTATACATGCATAAAGGAGAGTTATTTTGGAACCTACAGGCAACAGTAAACCATTTAGTTTTTGTGTTTCAGAGGATCAACTGAAGTAAAGACGGAAAATCCCAAAGAGATTATAAAGAGATTATCATGTCTACAGTACTATGTTTCATAAAAGCTTTCATTCAATCTCCTCAAAACATTTTCTTTATTTTATAGCCATTTTTTTTAGCTTTTGTGGATCAAGCAACTAAGAGACCAATATCGAGACAGAGGACAAAAAAATTCGATGACCTCTGAACATAATGAAAGATTCTAGTGGCTGATGAAGCCGAAAAGAAAAGACATCCTAACATGGAAAAAGTTTCGCTAAGGGGACTACGTAACCAGAATCGAGTACTACACTGCTAAGTGTAATTTGAAGATTCTGGTGTAACAAATTTCCCATCTGCATAACCGAATCTATACCATGAGAGAGATCTTTAATCTAACTAATAAATCTACAAATAGCTTCTACTCCACCTTATTTCATTTTGTCAGAGGGTTAAGATAGGAAAGAATTGTTGTCAAGAGTAAAGTGGATAAATTAGAAAGTTCTCAACCATACAACATATATAAAAGTGACATATTAGCATTTTGGTAAGCCATTGTACAATATACCAAAATCAAGGGAACTCCACTCGTATATGTACATATAATTATATAAATAAATCAGGGGGAAAAAAGGTAGTATTATGGAGCTTAAATTCACCTTAGCAACTGGTGCCATCTCAGCTGCAATATGTATAACATGCAATCCAGAACTAAACATCAACCACAAGCAGAAGTCAAACAAGTATTAGAATGTATAAAATGACTTCACTATAAGATAATATATACCGTGTTGGCGATGATATTAGTCTAAGAAATGTAGCTATAGTTTCACGTTCACTCTTCTCCTTGCATTCCATGTATGCATCACGAATACACCCATCCCGCTTCCATGCCATCTCTCTCAATAGGTTTGCATCATCAATCTCAATTTTCTTCTCAAGAAACCAAGAATCAATCATAAGTATCAAATGACTCCAAAACTCCCAAGGCATGTCATCTGCAGGGTCATCTAGTGCTCTACTCTTGCTTTCTTCTCTTAAGATATTAAGTGTATCCTGAAATTCCTTCACAGATTCTTGATATAACTGAACATAAGATTGTATCTCCTCATCAGACCTTTGAAGACGCCCATCCAGATGTTTTATCTTCTGTTGCATTAGTTCATTGTACTGTTGCAATTTTTCTGATGATAATTTATAGACATTTGCCTCTTCAAGAGATTCTTCCATCCGTTCAACCTTCTTCCGAAGCTCTTGGTTTTCCTGTAACACTAAAATAGATTGATCGGCCTGTTTGGTTGCCTTGTCCAACAATGTTTGTAGATGTTCTACCTTTTCCCAAAGACTCTTGCATTCGGATTTCAAAGTAGAAAGCTTTGAAACATCTTCCTGTGAAACATCAAACTTACGCTCCAGCTCTTTCACAGAAGATTCAAAAAAGGAGTGTTCTTTCTCCATCTTTAGAACTCGTTCACCAGTTCCTTCGACGTAAGCAAGCTCTGCTTTCAGGGCTTGCAAATCATCCTTCAAGGAAATATTTTCGTTCCTCAACAGATTAAGTTCCTCACTAAGAGATTGAACACTATTATTATGAGAAAAAGGAACTATATCATAAACATCATGGACGTTCCCTAGAGTGCCACCCCTACTAGAAAGTTCTTTACGCAGCTTTTCCAACTGATCTTCGAAGAGTTCCACATGTATCTTTTCTTGTGAAGCAACCCTGATCAGTGCATCAGTTTCTGCTAATCTCATTTCCATGGAGTTAATTTCACTTTGCAAAGCCTTCTTCTCACCAAGAATCTTTTCAAGATCCTCAAGTGCACAAATTCGAGCTTGGTTGAGAAGATTTACATCTATCATATGATTAGAAAAGTAAATTACAGTTAAACAAATTATGTAAAGATTATTCTCAAACAAAGTCACCGGTGAATTTAACACTTAAGGGGGAGATATCCTACTTTTCTCTGCATGCCTTATCATCGCTATCAAATCCTGAGGATGAACGTCTGAAATCTGCTCTCTGCCATCTGCATCGATGGACTGTTGAACAGATACTGACTTGATTACATTCTAATAATTTTCTTTCTCCTCTTTCTTCCAATTTAGTGGAAGGAAATATGGAAGAATTTATAGCGTAAAATACTGTAAATTATCAACTAAATACAGATTCTACAGAATGGACCAATTTTCTTTATGTGGAATATATTAGGAAGGAAATGACACTTATCTGAACTTTTATGGGTTTTCTTGAAAAACATAATAACAGACAAACACGCGTCATTCAGCAACCAAACATAACAATGAAGATTCCTTTAGGGGCTATACATTCATTGAAGTACACAACAACAATAAAAAAAATATTTCAAATGCTACCATATACTAGGCAAAGTGATACGGTGGAAAACATGGCATCATCCAGTTTTAGATGCTTTTCAATTAAAATGCTCATATGCTTGGTGTTCAGTCCTCATTCTTTCATCTTCTTTAGGACATACACACTTTCTTTCCAAGTTTGTGGGCTTCCACAATGGGTGTTTTTTTTTTAGGGGGTGGGGACTTCTATTTCAGACATTTACGGAGGAACTTGCAGGCAGCCCTGCTTAAACGGCTTTGTTTTTTCTCATTGTTTCTATTTTAGACGATTTATCTGTCTCTTTTTCTTTTATCCTCTTTCTCTATTCTAATAAATTCCTTTTTTCATCTAAAAAATAATCATTGCATCAAATGAGACATGAACTATCATACTACCTCTATCCAGACAGTTAGAAGTTCCTTAAAGTTAATTAGTGGGCCTGGTATTTATCATAAAAAGAATGACAAATGATATGTATCACTTTAATGTAAAAATACGCAATCCAAAATATTTTTAAAATTTTTGTACATTTTTTGAGACATCTGTGAATATATACATAAAAACAGCATAAATTTAAACTTTTAATTATTGTTCAGCATCATAAAACTATCTTTGGGGACTCATTTTTTTATAATAAATTAATAAAGATGTTAAGTCTGTGCACACTCAATATATACCAAATTGTGCATAGAAGCAGGAAAGGCATCTAAGCTCCTATAACCTCTCCCATGTACAAAAAAAAACCTCTCCACAACTTTAAACCAACAAAATAAGTACACAACACTCCCAAAGTGAACTCTGAAAGAAAATCAGCAAACGGAAGTATAGATTCTACTTACTGAAATATAGAAGCTGGAAAAGCCTCCTTCTATCAGAAATAAAGAAGGTCTCAAAAAGGCAGTGAATCTGCATACTAGACCTTTCAGATTTCAAGGAACTGTAATGTATCAAATTTCACCTTCTCCTACAAGATTTTCCTTTCCTCTCCCCTTGTCATGCTCCAAACAAGTAGCAACTGACTTTGGCATCACCCAAACCACTCTAAAAAAGCAGAAACACCAAACATGAAAGATCTCTAACCATCCTACTAATGTAATTCACTTATTCCTCCGCCTTCTTAAAGATGCAGCGCCAACTAACCAAAATCTTTCCCCACCTCCTCAAATAATCTTTGGTAAAATGGACCCAAATGAAGTTGTTTGAGAGAAAAAAATATACTTTTTGAGGATCGACCATCTTGTTTGATATTTTTGCTACCAAACTTTGAATCAAAATCTGCATAATATCAAGGATCAGCCTAAAGGCACTATATGGCGTCCTCCAGGATTAGGGACAGTGAGTATCTTTGTGGACATTCTAAATAATGAAGGACTAATTCTTGCCCATCAACATCAAAACAAAGTACATCACATACTTAATGTCGTCCTACAAAGACAAACACCACAAGAAGATCCTCTCAACTTACATTACAACAGAAGTAGAGACACTGGTCTTTGCTGGTCATTTGTTACATTACATAATAGAGGCAAGTAAATTTTCCTTCATTACACTTGCGTCATAAACATCTGAATCACTGGTGAAAGGTGATTAATGGCCTTGAAAAGAAATCCACCTTATTGGGCTTCTGAAATTGCAATAAATTATTCTATTATTTGTATATAAAAATTATTATTTTAGTTCCTGTAAATGGCAGTTTCATGTATCATGGTACTATCTTTTGTGGAGTGGTTCATTTGATCCAAACATATAAGAGCTGATCGCCCAAACAACAAAAATGAAACATGAATGCATATGCTAAACTCATTGTGAAACAGTAATAACTGGAGCATACCGCAGATCGAGTCTCCTTCAGAAAATTTAGTTTGTTCGAATTGATGTCATTTAAATGCTCAACTGCTACAATTGTTCCAATATTATCACTAGATACAGTCTCTGAGTTCATGATTGAGATGCTGTCTGTGTTGGAGTTTTCTGAATCACTCTCATCAGCAACAGTTGGCTCAAAATTTGCATTCCTTGGAGGCTTTCTAGGAAATATTTTTTTACCCTGTTGTCTCTTTTGTTGCGAACTGCACAAAATTCATATGTAATGTGGATTAAAGTTAGTCCTCCATAAAGAACGATCCCCAATCAATTATTATAGGAATATGTTGATAAGAAATAAGCTTTTGGGTTCAACTCTTCCTGGTTGCATTTTATTTACGTAGTTAGTGCATCTGCACTTTATTTGATGCACACAAATTTGTGCATTATAATGTACCGTCATCTGTCTCTCCGTTCAGCACATGAGGGGAATGTTTGCAACAGAATAAGGCTCAAATTATTTCCACGAAAATATTTTTCGGAAAACAATTTAAAGGAAATTTACTAGTGCTGATTTCTGGAAAATAACTTACTTCCTGACCATTTTTTAATAGTGCCAAACAACCAAAATAGTGAAAAGGATAGTTTTTTCCTCTTTAAATTTGTCCCTAGAATCAATCTAAGCTTAGTTGAAAGAAAAATTTCAGTGTTGAATCAAATTCAATAACTCAAAATATCAATATCCAAATGGATGCAGAAGAACAGAACGCAACAATTTTTCGTCAACATTCAAATTCTAGAGCTAAAACCCAAATTCTCAAAACCCTAAACCCAATTTACTTGTTAAAATAACCTATACCCAACTAACAGCAAGTGAATTCCAAAATGAAGCAGAAAATCCCCAACATAAACTAAGAAATGCAAGTGACACCATGATTATTTCTTTATAACTAGAATAACTAACAAAATGCAAATTCTATTGAGATTGATGAAAACAAAATTACCCTGACTTGGGCTGACGCATCTCGCAGGAAGGAAGCAAACGAAGAGAACGTAAAGGATGTAAAGGATAAAATTGAACATTGAAATGCTTATACTCCATTCCTCTCATCCATCCGTTGCTCATAAAGCTCGTGAATAGCTCCGTCGCCATTGGAGCTCCCCTACTCTCTCACCCTCACTCCCTCGCTGTGTGTTGTGTGTGTTTCTTGTAGAGAAACAGCTTCCGTTATTGGCTTGCAACCTGCAACTACTGCTAGACTCGTACCATAAAGATTGAGTGGTATTAAATAAAAGTACCACTTAGTTCTCTCAGACAGGCTTCGAATGTTTTAGTGAGGGGGTTTTGTAAAATACGGGCGAGTGATTGTAGAGTTAATTAATTTTGACACGTGGCGTGATCTCTTAGCAGCTGGGTTTTAATGGGACGGCGATGGGATGTGGAGCAGCGTAATCACGGCGCCGAAACTGAAGAAAGCGAAGCCAGTCCAAGTGAAGTCATTCTCGAATCTCGAAACTTAAGATGGTGGGAATTCGATCAGGACTTTTAAGGATTTATAAATATTTTTAAAGATTTTAAAATTTTGATTCTATTTAATTAAGATATTTAAAGAGTTTATAAAAGTTTAATGATATTCAATTAAAACTTTTGTAATATTTTTAAAAGTTGGTATTGAATTGAGACTTTTATAAAATTTATAAAAATATTTTAACATTCAAAAAGTCATAGATTTTTTAGATTTCTATTAAATGGTGGAGTTTGACAAACTTTAGAATAAGAGATGCTCATATCTAAAGTCTGACTTATGTCCAAAGACTTCCAAATATATGAAAAATAGAGAAGATGAACAGACGTGAGAAGTGAGAAGTGAAAAAAAGGGACGCTCCAACCTTTCACATGCATAAAAGACTTCACTCCTAATCAAGTGCATGTATTATCGAGAGGTTTTGGCTCTCTTGGAGGTTTTGCCTCCTTAAATCTCACCTACATATTTTTACTCTTATTTTTTTATAAAATTATCTATCGTAACATAAAAAGAGATCATATAATTAATCTAGATTTTTTATACTAAATTGTCTAGTTTATTGTTTAATCTTTTTTATTGGGCGAGTAAGACATTTCATAAGTTTTTCTAAGTGATCAAATCATAATCATATTTAAAATTTCTACATAATCAATCAAAATTTACCGATTTACCATAACTTATTAAAATATATATTTGAAACATGTAATTGACTCAAAATCTACCCGAATTGTGTTGAATAGAAAGTGAACACATAATTTATCTATAAATTTTATACTTAATGCAAATGAATTATCAGTTAGTTTATTGTTCAATCCTTTTTATGAAACGTTCAAGATATTTTATAAAAATTGTTTATGAGTGATAATATTAAAATACTATCTAGAGTTTTTACATAATCAATCAAAATGTATCAATTTATCATAAATTACTAAACTAAATGCTTATATAACAATGAATCATGTCAAAAATTACGCAGTTAACAATTAACCACAATAATATTAACTAACGAGATTATAATTTATTTGAAGTATTCAACAGATGTGTTCTTTTTTCTCTTTGGTGTAGCAATAATAATATTTATTTTGATTAATGATGATTAAAATAATGAATAAATTAATTATAGTAAACATAATTAAATTAATGTCGTTATTGATATACTAAATTAACCATTTATAATTCAAATAATTAGAGTTTAAAAATACTTTATTTTTTAAATAAAATTGAAAAAACAAATAAAAATATAAGGATGTATAACATCTAATATTTGGCACCCTCATAATTGAAAATGTATTTTGACTTATTTACATATATTTAGGTATATACAAAATTTAAATACAGGTATAGTGTAATATGATTTTTTTCTAACAATTAGTTTAGAATAATTAACAAGAGGGAGAGATTGTACACATAGGCTAATTAACAATTAATATAAGATGCAAGATATATTAGAAGTATACAAAAGTCTACAAAAGTCTTAGTAAAAAGTCTATAAAAGTCTGTCACTTATTTTATGGAGTCTTTAAAAATTATCAAAAATTATTTTAAAAAAGTCTTTAGAAATATTTAAAAGTCATCAAAATTCACGACTTCTACAAAAGTCTGTCACTTAAAAAAAAAATTAAAAATATTTAAAAGTCTTAATTGAATACACTCCCCAGTTTTAAAAGTATTACATGTTCTTCAATCGGCTAGAGATAATTTAGAATCAATAGTTTATTATTTAATAAATAGATCTTTTTGTTTTAATATTTTATTTAAGAGAGAGTTATTTGTATTTATTAAATATATTTTTATTTAATTGGATCAAATAAATAATAAAGATATTTTTAAGAAGAAGATGACTTTTTTTGAATAAAATAAAAACTGAATTCATCAAACAACAGAAAGATTTCTCATTCTTTAATTAAAAAAATATATGGTCATGAAAGTATCTCCTTATGAATGTTTGATGTGTTTAAAAGTATAAATATTCTTTAAAAATTTGTTCATTTAGAAATAACTTATTACAAATATAGAGTAAACTATCCATTCTATATTTATTCATTACCAATATAGAAGATATTTGCGTATATTTGTCCAACAAAACATCTCCTCACTTAAAAAATTAACCTATAATATTATGACATGTTTTTTTCTAGATACTCCACCATACTTGTTAACTTATCTACACTTTTGAATTTTACAAATATAAGATTCATGTAAAATATTATAACGTTTTTTTTTAATTTTTTAAACGTCTACTTCCATCCTTATTATTACTTTGATTCTAATTAGGGGGTCATATAGCAGAGATGCTAAATCTTGTATCGGTACTGCAAGCAGACAGATTCAATCCAAGATAATATATTGATGCTACCACTGATAATGAGTCTCCAGAAAGCACGTGTGTTTGTGGACTATTCGATTGATGAGGTGATGTTCTATCTTATTGCTTAAAGGTGAAACATTTCTTGTTCTGTGAACATAAAAATAAGATTTTATCACAATGACAACTAAGAAATAATTAAGTTAGATGTTGCATCTATTTTCGTGATAATTATAGGAGGTTTTCTCCTGAATATTGCACTATCTCAAAATGGTTATCTGTGTTGTAGACAGGTGCTAAGGCAAGAGAAAATGCTCAGTTTATGAAGATATATCGAAGCTGTGAAGTAGGTCAATCGTATGTGACCTCCATTGGGACTACCTGCTTTATTGCTGATGATGAAAATCAAGCCCCAAGTGGTACTATCATAAAATTGTACCTTTTTTTTTTGAATCACCGCATTTTATGTTTTTTATTTTCACCATGTTGGTATACAAGTGTTGAATTCATTGAATATATTTATTGAACATATTATATACAATGGCCCTGGGATTTGTATACCTTCTCTATGCGTAATTGTTTTCTTTTTTAAGGTCTGAAATTTAGCCGAAACTACAATTTTTTTTGGGTAATATTGATATTTTAATAGGGTACTAAAGTTCAGTGTGTAACTTTTAAACATTACCTATAAGTGCTGGGAATTAGATGGTCATCTATTTTCTATGTGGAGAGTATAGCGCGAGTGAAGAGGCTATCTCTAAGTGGCTTACTTCTCTACAAGTTATGCATGGCTGATCAGTTATTCGTGCAATGGCCACGACTACAAAGAAAGAATCCTCGAGCTCATTATATGGGTTGTCTTATGTAATAGATCGATTTCCGCAGGTATGTTATAATTTCCACAATCTTTGAAGTTTTTGTTGTCTGGTTTGCATCTTGTGCCTAATCACCCAAACGCAAGTTTTTGAGCCAAAGTGTGGCTATCAATGGTAGAAATACCACAGATGACTACAAAACAGTAAAAAGATAACACTTAAACAACAAGGTTTTTATAAAAAACATTGTGGTGTTTTTTTTCACAACATTTTTTCAAAAAACGTTATAGATAGATATGCAAAAACGTTATGTATTTATAAGGGGTAATATTTGGTTTTAAAGTTATAATGTTTTCTTAAGGAAAACATTATCTATTTAAAAAATACGGAACTTGAAAAAACCGCACAAAAGTGAAAACTTGAAATTAAAACACAGGGCATATATAGTTTCTGATTATTAAATGAACAAATTTCATAATAATTAAAGAAAAACTTGTCCGATCCAAATTAAAGAAATCATTTACCTCACTCATCCTCACAAGTGAAGCAGCTCTCTCTCGTCCCCGATCAAACTCATCTACCTCACTCATCCTTAACTTAGCTCTCTCCCCTTCTCGCTCAATCTAGACTCGAAATCATGAAACTATGGGCAAGGGAATGCTAGTTGTTGCCTCAACCCCAAATTTTTCGCTCAGGTATGAAAATAAAAGTTAGGATTTTAATTTTTCCATGATCCATTTTAATCATCTTGTAATCTTTTTTTTTTTCTTCCCCAGCCACTAATTTTGGCCATATATATCTACTACATACGTACGTGGCTGTCGTCTCACTTTCAGTATCGACTAAGGTAACCAATTTGCTTCTTCATCATTCTTATTTTTTTTCTTTTTCTATTTCATCCTTTAAAGTTGTGATGGTTTTGACGGGGTTTTGCACAAAGTTAATTGTGTTTTTGGATATTGTCTACAAAGTGTTTGTTTAAATGTCTAAGAGTGATGAGCTATCTTCCTATTCGCTGAGTTGTTGAATTATTTCTTATGTTGCCTTGATTCAATTTTTACTCCAATAAGCAGTTATCTTTTTTAGGTTTTAAGGGGTTACAATTTTTTGCTGAATGTATTTATCTTGTATTGTACTAATAATGATACTCAGCTTTTTATATTTTGTCCTGTTTAAAATGGAATTTTTCGTCTTTACTTGATTTCATTTTATTTTCTTATTTATGTGCAAGTAAACTAGAGTAAAGCAATGATATACACACCCAATATCCACACTATACCTCACAATAATTCTACTTTAAGTTGTAAAATAGGAGTAATAAACTTAATTATTAAGTTCAATTCAAGTATTTCTCATAAGGATATTGATATATATAACTTGTAATGTTTGTGAAAAGTCATCAGCATAATGTTTTGACATTTTATACAACTAGGCATGTTAATACTTAGAATGCTGGATTATTTTTTATGGTAAGTTAGTAACCGCATAAAGATGACTGTTTATATTATGACTACTTTTTTCACAAAAAGTGAGTTAAGGCATTTCTTATTCATGATTATCAAGTTTAGCCAATTGATTATTAACTGAGTGCTTATTTAGTGTTTTATATTTAGTGTTGGACTTTACATGACATGTTTTATTTTTTTAAGATGGATAAGTCATAGATGTGTGCTGATAGAAGGTCACGATAGTATGAACTAGGTGTTGATGAATTCTTGAGGTTTGCGGTAGAGAACGCGAGAAATATGAATCTTATTCATTGCCCTTGCGTAAAATGTGGAAACATTTTAAAATTCGGTGTTGAAATTATAAAGGATCACTTGTATTTTAATGGTGTTGATACTAGTTATCAAACTTGGATATGGCATGAAGAACTTAATATGTTAAATGCAGATGCAAATGAACTTTTTGTAGGCACTACTGAACAAGGCTTTGTCTCTGAAACAGTAGTTATAGAAGATAATGCTTTTGGGGATTTCTCAAATAATCCGTGTGAGTTTCTTAATGTGATTGGGGTTGGAGATGAGCCCATGTACCGTGGTTGTAAATTTAGTAAGTTAGCTGCACTTGTTAGACTCTAAATTTGAAAGCGAAGCATGGGTTGAGTGATGTTGGTTTCACAGAGCACTTGATTTTTCTGACTGAATTTCTTTCAGAAGGTAACCAATTACCTTGCTCCTTGTACGAGGCAAAGAAGACTTTACATGCCTTAGGAATGGATTATGAGAAAATACATTTTCTTGTGTTTGTATCTAGAAACATGGAAAATGCTTAAAGTTCGATAAGACAAGTAATGAATCGCATAACGTGCGCCCTATGCCAAGCTCATTAAAGGTGTTGTGTGGATATGCAAAAAATATTCTCCAGTTGAAGGGAGACACCATAAAAATTATGATGGAGGAGGAAGTTTTTGGGTTTGCTCGAACAACCCATATTTTGTAGGAAGACATTTTACAAGTTTGTGCCATGTCAGAAATATCAGACACTTGCATAGTGATGTACATGAGGTATAATTAAATAAATCCTATTTGGTACTGTGAAAGAAAACTAATTTAACAATGCTCAATTATTAGGTACTTATATGATGTGTTGAAGAAAACAAATATGTTAAGGATGATTACTTTTGTGAACCCTGCTCGAGTTGGTGCTAAAGGTTGTGGAAGTTTTTCTCAAAAAACACGTTACATAGCATATCAGTTTTCAAGAGCACATCCTGACACAGTTTTCCTGATACCTTACAACTCCAGGTTAGTACTTATTATATTTAGTTCGATCTGGAATGGTAAAGTTCTTTACATTTTTTTTTATTAAAACTCTTGATTATAAAAAACTTTTTGGTTTGACTATACAAATATGTTTGGGGCTGATTTTTGTATATGTGTCATTGGGTGTTGACCATTGTCAATTTGGACAGTAACAATTTGTACTTCATGGATTCCCTCAAGTACCGTAGAATTGATGAGGAGTGGAAACAAGTTGTGAACATGTATGTTATTCCAAATTACTTTATTTTTAATGTAGTTCAATTGGAAAGTTTTATAATAAATTTTTTTCTAATAAATCGTGTCTCTGGTTTTATGTGCATGATGTTATATGTGTCACCCTCTTGCACATGAAGTGTCATTAAAGCTCACAATGAGCAAAGCAATAATCAAATACGAAAATCACCACAATGAAGAATCTTGGTGGTATGTTAGATTATATATATATATATATATATATAATTAGCATAAG
The DNA here is from genome assembly GCA_947179155.2 of Hedera helix. Classification (NCBI taxonomy): domain Eukaryota; kingdom Viridiplantae; phylum Streptophyta; class Magnoliopsida; order Apiales; family Araliaceae; genus Hedera; species Hedera helix. The sequence continues at coordinate 5,540,912 of OX359278.1, forward strand.
ATGTTTATTTATGGACATTTGTTATTTTTGTTGATTTATCATGACATAATTACTAATTGTGTTTAGGGAACTCCTGTACAACCAACATATAAGGAGTGCAGGTATTTTGTGATGCACTTTATGAAGGAGATAGTTGAGGATGATAGTTTGGATTTTGTAGCTAAGGTTAGTTATTTTTTTAAGCTTTATTTTTTGCATAATTTATTTTTAAATCTTTATTGGTCAAATAGAAAGTTTTCTATAAACTTCACTTAATAGCCAAATTACATTTGTATTATTTTTTGCGGGAAAACAAATTTAGTGATGTAGTTGAATCTGATGCCCATGAGATTATCTGTTTGGTGTTATATACCTGTTTTAGCTTGGCTGATTCCTTTGCTACTGTTATGGTTGTCTTAGTTATTTTTGTTTTGTTAGTTTATTAACAGCTTGTTCTGCTATGTTGGATATCTACTGTTGCTTTATCTGTTTTGTCTCCTTTAATTGTTCATACCATGATGATGGTTGAATCGACTTGGAGATGCAGTTTTATGATAGTGGTTTGCAGTTTTGGGTCGATTGTGGTTTTGTTTATGGGTCTGTTGTGGTTTGTTAACATTTCAATTTGTACTAAACTTGACCAATTAGTCTATAGTAGGAGACTAAACTTTTTGTTATTTTATTTCAGTGGGATAAGGCAAATGGATTAACGTACACACAAGAATAAATTGACGAAGTATGGGGTAAGTGGACAGCTTATGTAAGCAGCTACATGTAAGCCTCGAGTTAACGGTCGATGTACAAGTTTAGATGAATGTATTTTGGGAGTTAACGGTGGATGTACAGGTATAGATGAATGTATTTTGGGAGAAGACTTTTTTGCACATGATTAGGTAGTAGTGCACCACAATTAATTTGGTATATTTTGTGGATAATTGGTATATTTTGTGGATATAGTAATTTGAAACTGTAAACGTATGGTATTATTGTGTAATGTATCAACAAAAATATGTTACAACATTTTTAAGTTAAATTACAATATTTTCAAAACGTTGTTTAAATGTATTACAATAGATGGCATCTTATAAATGTTGTATAAATTAGTCTAAAGGTTGTGTGATGTATCAAACTACAACATTTTAAATCAGAAAACGTTGTGAAATTATACAATCTACAACATTTTCAAGCATCTTAATAATTATTTAAAATAAATTTACAACGTTTTTTAGTTAAAAAACGTTGTGTTACGTGATAAACTATAACGTTTTTAAAACGTTGTATAAATGTGTCAAATAAATGACACCTTTAACCTCGACGTTTCTGGAAAAAAAATTACAACGTTTTTTAAGTGTTATATATTTACTATTTTGTACTAGTTATTCTGCAGGGTTCATTTTTTGTGAAGGGATGATTAACCACTGCTACGAAGTTATTAAATGTACTTTCCTTGATAAATTTAGTAATGAATGAAGGTTGAGATTTCATATTAAAAACCCCCAGTAGTTGGCGTAGTGATTCAAACGACATCTCGGGATGAGACGTAAACATCTTGGAATTGAATCCCACTTGCAACAATTATTAAAGGCATAAAATGCTAATGGGGTCACAGATATTAGAAGGGCTGGTCCGGATTGGAGAGATTAATCCGACTAAAATTGGAAAACTTCACATTATCAAAAAAGAAGAAGAAGGGATTTCATATTAAATTATATCCGAGGCATTTAACGAAGATAATAACTAGACATTAGTTACCAAAAACATATTAAAAATACCACTTCTATCTTTTTTCGTTAGTCAAGCTCTAAAGTGTCTACACAATATTACTAAATCTAGCTTGTCAATTTCATTGTTGACAGGGTCTAAAGATGTTGCTCATGTGCACACTCCAGTGTGTTATGATATCTGCTGCATGGGTTCTGAGTTTCATAACTGTACAATAAGCGTGAGGATGGACTTTTTAAAGACTACTCAACAAATGACAAGGTTTGCAAGTGGAACCACACTGCCGGCCTATCAGGAGCAGCGACCACCCTGATTTTTGGTTGTCCTTTTGGTTTGTGAGTGCTCGATTAGTTTTTATCAATTGTATAGGTAGTTAAATAGTGGTATTTAAGTGTGCTACTTAGATGTATACTATTTCTGTTGTACTGTTTCTTTTTAGTGAACTGACATTCTTATGATTATCAGAAAATAAAAAAATCGAACGGCTTAGAAAAAGCGACGAACGAAGTTGTTTTTAGGTGTAAGCGGATCCCTCCTCTATATGTTTGTGCGTGTGTGTGTCCGATCAACACCTCAAGCCTTACCTTATTAGCCTTCCTGTGTTCTTGTAACTCAATTTCCCTGTTCTGCAGATGGCTCAATTTTTTTTTGTCATGACTCATTCTCTTGATACACAAAGTGCACATCTAGATTGCCTAATCTTTGCATATCATCAAGATACTAATACATTGTACTTCATTAATTGATATTATTACAAATTCACAATTGTAAGCCTACGTTTGAATGCTGAACTATCAGAGATGGAACCGAAAAACGAAAAGAGCAGAAATCTTTAAACAAATATAGTACTCTTGCGCCAAATTGAAGTCCGCAAATCAAAAGAGCTGCAGAGGTTTTAATTCTCCTACTGACCTCTTTGAACAAAAGAAATTTCGGACACATTATCAACATTTCAGCTTTGAACTTCAAATCATCAACATAATGCTGATAGGTATAAGATACAAATCCCCAAATGGCTACCAACATGGAAACCACCTTCATTCCATTCATCTTGTCATTGAAAACGATAACAGCTAGAACCGGAATAATTGGCAAGCTCACAGTACTAATGGCATTGGCAAAGAGAGATGAAAACCTTGAAAATCAGCCCCACAAGGCCAACAGAAAAACTTGCTATGCCAAAACACTAATACATTGACCTCTAGATAGGACACAGAAGATGAAAGAAACGAAAGGCTTATTAATGGCTCAGTCTCAGTGGTAGCACTAATACATTGATTATTAAGCGATAATGCGAGAAGCAGCACAAACTCAATTTGTTTGTATTTTGAGTGATGAAAGCTGCCACTTTGTGTTGAATGTAAGAGACTATGATAAACAAACAAATGACAATTTGATTCTATATTCAATGGATTTAATATGTGCCTGCCAATAAATGCTTCTTCATCGAATGGACTTGAAAGCTCAACTTCCACTTACTTCCTACTAACAACTAGTCAATGAAACAACAATTCCTCTGCATTTTTATTCAACTTTTATGGAACCTTTGGTCCACAATTACTAAACTCAAACTTTTAAAAAGATGTTCTTGTTATCTAATTATATTTAGCCATTTCATGCTGTTTACACACATACAAATGCAATTTCACATACATGGACTCTTATTTTAGGACAGAGGAAGTATAATACTCTTAAATATCTAGCACTTGCAAGAGATTCCAAGCTTGTTTCTGTCTTTTGGTGCATCCCCTGTGTTTAGTTGACTCATAAGCCATCTTTTCTAGAATCTTGAATGTAATCAGAGAGCATGTTTAGCAATGCTATTTAAAAACTCCCACCAGCATCACATGATTGAATTATGTCATTAGGCATGCTAAACTTTGAGTAACTAATTGATGTTACAATCCTACTAGAAACACATGAGGTTTAGAGTTTTAATTTCACTGTCATCCCCTGACATTAATAAACTTCTCTACATATTGAAGTTCTTGTACTTCTCAACATTCTGCTTTTGCATGAACTACACTAGACTGCAAGCTCTATTCATCCGCTTTAACACTTTTCTATGAGAGGAACTTCAGAAACTTGATGAACATTTTTTTCACCTTGATCCTTGGCCTTCAAATCATCTAGATAATGCTGATAGATATACAAAACGAAACGCCAAATGGCCAACACCATTGAAACCACCTTAACTCCATTCATCTTGTCATAAAAAATGAACACAGATAGAACAGGAACAATCGGCAAACCCAAACTACTAATAACATTGGAGAACAAAGTGACCTGAAAAATCAACCCAATTGCACCAATAGCAAAACCTTGCCAAGACACTGAAATCCACACCAATGTCATCACATATGATAAACTTCCTAATTTATACTCTTTAATTTCTCTGTTTAAACTCTTCCACTCCCCACTAGCGAAAAGTCCTATGACAATGACACAAGTTGCAACTGCAGACTGATATATTATATATCCAGCACTACGCAAAAAGTTTCCCTTTTTAGAAACTTCTGGAAGGCAAGCTGCGTTAGTGAGAGCATTAGCGCGTAACCAGCTGATGCACCAACAGTGCATAGAAACCCGATAGCGTATTTTCCTTTAGGGTTACTGGAGTCTGAAGCGTCTGGTGCAAATACTAGGAGTATGGAGGAAATAGTGAGGAGGACTAGTGAGTTTATTATGAATGGAGTTAGCTTTTGTGAAGGAAATAGGAAAAGAATGCATTGAAGCCTAATTGACTTGCTCATAGTAGAGTGTAAGTTGAAGCAGGAAGGTATTTAAGTCCAATTGAGTACAACAAGCTGTCTGCTGCTAGGAATATGCCAAGGGAAAGGTAAAGTGCAAAAAGGACTAATAGAGAAGGCTGTTTTTTATCTGTATTTTCAGCGTTTGGAGTGTTTTGCGTTGGCGAGAATAAGAGGAAAGGTACAAGGATTGGAAAGCCTACAATTAGAACAAGTGTTGCCATCCATTTGCTGTTTCCGCCTTTGTCATAGTAGTCTCCCCAAGAGCGTGGTGACTGACTGGCCGGAGAGTACGAAGATTGAAAATATGACCATTTGGAACCACCATCTGTATTGTTTAAGCAAGGAGGCTTGGGGTTTGTGGTTAATTTTTGCATTTTCTGGTGAATTTGCTGGTTTTGCTTCCTGAACTGGTAAAATAGCATATGGGTAATAGTCAGTATTGTAACAACTCCAGCAAACAAAGAGAACCAATTCTATTAACAAAATTTCCTCATGATTTGCATAGCCCTAAACAAAGATCATCCTTCACTTGCTATCTTCTGAGAAATGAAACTTGTAAAAAGGACCCTTTCGTTAGAACAGTAAAGATAGGGGCACCAGAAGTAAAAACCGAAAAAGCACACAAATACAACTTTTACGTGAACTTAGTTTCGTTTCAACAGATGTAACATTTTCCTATACAATTATATATGAAAAGGTTGCATGAATGCTATTTTTCCGGGATTTCTTCTCGTGCCAGTAGATTTACCCTTGTTAGGATCATATCATGAGCTCCATCATCATCTTCTGCTTCATTTTTATTTTATTTTTCTAATTCTTTAAAAGTAAAAGATTCTTTATTTTTCTTTCCCTTTGTCCTATCATCTTCAATAAATAAAAACAACTTTTCACTTACCCATGATGTTTGCCTGCTGTTCTTGAACTTTCCCCCATGCCAAAAGATGTAGAATGTTTTCAGCTCAAAAAGAGATCAACTTCTTGCATAACATAAAACAACAAATTCTGGCAGCTTGTTCAGTAACACCAACCAGTACACTTTAAGCCTCTAAAGCCGTCACTTTAATTGGCTGGCATTTTAAAAATAACTCAAGATTGATCATTAATTATACAGACGGGCATCACAATGAGATGGTTGCCTACTTGGATTTTCTTTCTCCGTCTTACTTGTATCAATTTTTTTTAATTTTTTTTACTTGTATCATTTAATAGGCAGAAAGATTATCTTGCCCTTACTTGATACATGATCATAGGCATGACAAGGATAGTAGTTAGCAGAAACCAATGTCATGATGGCCTATACAAGGTCTTTTATTCTCCTGTAATTGAATTTGGATATCTAGCTAGATGAAATTTTTTGTATTCTAGCACAATAGTCAAATACAAAAATGATACAAGCAGCATAATATTCAACTAAAAAAATCATAGATTAAAAAAAAAAATCAGGGGAAGCAAGGATAGAGAGGAAGACAAAGAGAAACAATTATTGTTGTCAAAACTTCGGACAAAGTAGTTAATTTAGGTGACTGATTTTACCATAGCAAAAGTCTATATATCCAGAGTAACAGGTGTCGCTTAAAGTTATAAGTTTCACTAATAAAAATATAATTATATAAAGTGTTGTTGAATATATATTTATTCTGATAACATCATTTTTACTTGAGAGTATCATTAGAAAATTGATATTTCCACGAGCTAATCAAATATCAAATTAACATGTAGAAATATCAATTCCCATATGAAATTGATATTTCCACAAGTTAATTTGATATTTTCGCAAAATTAAATATCAAATTAAATTGTGAAAATATCAATTCCCTATCATTATTATTGTACAATATCAACAACCTTGAAATTAAGTTAAAATCTAACAATATAATTTTCCGCGTTGACATTATCTACACCTTAAATTTAGCTTCTTGGTGTGTTATCCTCCGAATTAAGAATCTCACCCTCTCTGTGTCAACACATCAATATGTAAAATATCAAATTATTTAAATAAGTTATGATATTACTTTAATTATAAAAAGGTTTATTGTTTATAAAACTTTTGTTTCCAACTTTAGATATTGTTCATGAAGGTAAAAATATATCAAGGCTTGTAACACAGCATCAATGAAACAACGAAAGGCTTGCAAATTACACGGTTTTTTTTTTTTTAATAACGAATAAATTTGTAATGCTAGACAACAAGTAGTCTACATCACAATGCCTACACTTTTCTAATCAATGATTGAACAATGGGAGATATATTTGGAACAAGAAAAGAAAAAAGAATATGCTGGGAAGCAAACCAATTTTACACCCAAAAAAAAAAGAAGTCCATTTACTCTGACAATCTTCTTCTTCTCTCTGCCAAAATTCACATGGCAAACTGCACATGTATTTGCAAACACTGCCATGACGAGTATTTTCCTCAATTCTCAGGAAATGCTTGGCTTCTGGGGTCGTGTTTGAAAGAAACAACTTCAAAGCTGAATTATTCCACTCCGTCTGTACCATTTGTACGTGCAAAAGATTTGGCAGGGTTGTTAGAATTTGTGTAAAGTATATGTTAAGAATATAGAAATTTTGTTTATAAAACTCGATGTAATCTATTGACGAAATTGGATATCTATAAAAGTGTAAAGCTAGGGATCTCAAATAAATAATTTAAGTCTCATTTGCCAAAACAATTTGTTCCAGAAAAAGAGTACCATTTTTTAACGGTAGTATTAATTTATTAGATGGCCAATCACAAATTTGAGACCCTAGCATTACTAGTCTATAATTTATAGATATCGAAAACATGCAAGGTTGAATTGTGGAATAACTTGCATAGATTGGGGACATGCCTTGACCCAGAACTCTTATGCAGTAACTCACTAAGAGGAGAAAAGGACTTACAGGTTTAGTGAGGAATCTGCACGAGAATAAATGCGATGAAATACAAACACACAGAAATTGCAGCTCCAGCAAGAAAATTATTCAGCAGCTGCCGATTGTCTCTTGTGGGTATAAAGAGTGACTTAAGAGTATTGGTCAGTTCAAAAAGGCGATATGATATCTGCACAAGCAAGCAAAATAACACCATGCAAAAGCTCAAGTTTAGGTTACCACTTTCTGGTCTCTCTATATACGGAGGGGGTCAAAAAATTTGCTCACCAAGACATAAATGGCAGTTGAAAGCATGAAGTTGAGCATGGGGTAATCTGGTATGAGACAGAGAAGCCATTTAGGTTGTCCATTTGGCATATTTGATCTGCACAAAGATGTTTAGAAACAAGACTTGCTCTATTAGCTTCAAAAGTAAAAACTACCATGTTTTTAAACACTAATTAGATGAGAAAAGATTTCTTTCCTCTTCACACAAATTCTGAAAATATAAGTTTTGGTAAAAACAAGAACCTCGTAAAAGCTGAGAAAATTGAAGTCTAGTATGGAAGTAATTAAAAATATTAAATATTAAAGAAACTTTATATAATGGCAAGAGTGCAAGACTGCATATTTATCTATAAAATAATAAAACAAAGGTTATATGCAGTCATTTAATTAAACAAGTAACTTGTGTGATTGGGGAAAAATCCAATCAAAAACGAGCAAAAGTTACTAATAAATAAAAGAAAAAGGAATAGAGAGAAAAATCGAGAAAGTTAAAATAGAAAAAGTATTACCCATCCAGTATTTAGTAATTCTGGTTGCATAAACTGCAAGCTAATTAACAAGAAGTAAAATGGGAAACAATGAATTTTACACACCTCAGCCAGATATGGAACTGAGAGATATAAGTCTCCAAAGTGATCTTTCCAAGCCAACTATTAGCACATCAAAAGCAATTGTCCAAATTAGAAAGAGTAGAAAATGTTCAAAGTTCACCATTTTATGAACCATGTAAAGGATAGGTTCAAGGTTGAATGGTTTAATGAAGAAAGTAGTATAGAACTTACGCAAAGAGAGTTAATGAAAAATTCCGAATCTCCTGGGTGAAATTTCTCAAGCAAATGTACACACTGGAATGAACAGAGGTAGAGGCGAGAGTAAGGATACTGCAAACTAGTATACAAAATTTACAATGCTCAACATGATAAACCATTAACACTCCTAGAGATGGTTTTCAAATTAAAAATCAGAAAAGGTACACACCTTATTGGAATCCATGATGTATAGGGGTGGAATTTGTTGTATGTAACCTTATCCAGCTTGTAAATATATTCATACCAAAGATACCCGACCTAAACAAATGATTAGTTTAAGAATCAGCCCATACAATTGGAAAGAAGGAGAAAGATGCTTTCACATGATACAGCAAATGCAACTTACAGATATGGCAACTACAAGTATACATGTTTTGATCGAACGTCTCCGCTTGTTTTCAGACTCCTCCAGTTTCTCCATCCACTTCTCAACCTAATATAATTAATTATTTATTGCTTTAGCAGTTTGCACACCCAGAAAGCAACTTCTTCAAATTAAAAAATAATTTATTTTTAAAAGAACTCCAGATATTACATTGGGGTGACAATATGCGTATATCATGCCGATGATCCATATATAGCGATCAAGCCCAGACCTGAAATGCCACTCATGCAAACGAGGGAGATCTGGTTTTGCTGGATCAGTGTACCCTGTATATGAAAAGTGGTACTAATGCTTAAGCCATTCAAAGAAATTTGAAACTATCTCTTCTTCAGCTTATGATTTACTTGACATATAAATGTATACATTTATAAACTCGTTTTATGGCAGGGAAAAATCTCAACAAAGAAAAAGAAACCAGCAGAAAGTTTTATAAGCTTGAAGCCCAAAATTGATACTGAATGGACTCTAAATTAGCTTTGCAAATATATGTTTGGAACGAAAGAATACAGTAAAATGAACAAGTAGAGATAAAGGCTAGATTTGTTACTAACCTAGAAGGAATGCCAAAGGATGCCAAAGAAGATAAAAAACTCCAGGAACTTCCCAAACCAATATAACAAGAAGAAAGCAGGCACAGATTTTCATAACCATGACTGATCTAATCTCATTATAATTGCTGCAAATACCAAGGGCCCCATACACCAAAAGAGTAAAAAGCGTGTGCATTGGGCAGATGTAGTACAGCATATAATCATTGTTAAGAACAATACAAGCAAATGCCACACAAAAATTGAGCCTCCACATCATCTGCACAGAAGAATATAAGTTTAGAGACATCCATACCAGGATGTAAATAATACTCGCAGAACATCATTTTTCTAGAGTAATACGATCAAACAGAACAATAATGTCACCTGAGCAAACCGCGCAACGCTAAAATCCTTTCGGATGTAATAATAGGAGAAGTTTCCAAAACCAGTCATCCAGACATATGCAGCAATAAATATACGTATTGCATTGTACATCTCCGTTGCAGCAAAGTAATGATACATCAAAAAGAGGACCTGTTTAAAATGCAGCAATAGTTAAAATAAACTCTTAAAAATTGTATAAATCTACGCGCACTATGTATATTGGTGTTACAAAGATAGAAGTCACAGAAGCAGTCTCTAATATTCAAGTGAAATGTGAAAATATCCAAATAGAAATGTTAAAAGGATGCACTTTTTTATTCCAACTTTCAATTTAGTCAAAAAGACACAACCATATGTATACATATACATAGTGAAACAATTAAAGATACGAAGACGGTAATTCTGGAAAAGTAAAGACCAAAAAGCGAGGAACCACTATGAAAAGTTTTGGTCAACTTAAGAGCAAATGCTACCACAACTCGAAAGAATGAAGGGAGTAAATTTTTCTTTAAGTAAGCTAAAGAACTAAGAGATTACATTTTGCATATACTGGGAAAAAAATAAAAGCTTGCCTGCATCCATCCTTTCCACTCTTCTGTCTGATGCCGATTCAGGTAAAGTAAAGCTTTCCCAGAAAAAGATGACTTGTCGTTATGTTTTTTGAGAGAAGTTATTGCTGAAACTATGATAAGAAGAATGAACAGGAAGAGGAAAAGATCGCGACTGTAGCTCTGTTCAAGGAAAATCAAATTAAATATTCATCAGACTTAAACAATAAAGGGTACAGCCTATTGTTTCATCAATATGCATTTATAACGCAGAACTTCCCAGAGTCTGATAAACCTAAAGAATCATATTTCTAATAGAAACATCAAAATCCAAAACTCAAGAGAATTAAAAGATGCAGATATTTTCACATAAATCATGAACTTTATTCTATAGTAATACCACACCAAACCTAAAAGCTCAATGTAGTATTGCCTATCTCTCCAAAAGGAGAGCAGGTTCAAGCCCCTGAAAGACAATAATCAAACATGAGAAGCAAAAAGTTATCTAGATTGATTTGAGATGGCATAAACTAATATTGCTAGTCCATCAGTAACCTATTTTCTTGCCCCAAACGAAGTTCATTAATTCAGACTTGGACAAAGAAGCTACATCTTGTATAAAATTCCAACTTGAATTACTACTGCCCTTTTGATGCAGCAGTGATTGATAATAGACTATCAGAAATTAGTTTTCAGCATATATTTAATATTGTGAAGTATAAAAGTAAAGGGTACATAAAAAGACATTGATCGGACAAATTTACGCAGAACAATAAATTCTTTAAAGGAGCATGCTTGTGAAGAAGTATTTGCATCGAAAGTTCATGCATTTCATCAGAAATCACAATGATGAGTATATAAATGAAAATGATATAGAAGATTTTCTTCCAAACAGATGCTCCATGAATATTGAATTCAGCAGATTTATACAATCGTACACATGTCAGAAAATTAGTCAATTGTAGTAGTTCTTAATAAAGTCATAGTAAGGACAGAATCACCTTGGCAGAGTCTGCAAATATATCTTTACGGTCACATATGTAGAAATAGAAAAGAATTCCCCCAAATTCAGACCTACAAGATATTACAATGATAACTATAAGAAAGAATGATCAATTATATTTATATGCAACCATCATCAACAGAATGATATGACCTACATTGATCTCAAAGTTGCTCGATGTTCTAGCAAAAAGGAGTCATCCATTGTTAGAAACCTGAAATTTACACAGTTGCAGAAGGTAAGAAATGCTAGGATGAAGATAATGAGGGAAAAAATGCTCCATCAAAATGCTACATAATCAATTGCAAATGCACCTAATTAAGTTTGATTTAATTGATGAAGTAGACTGCTTTGCAGGTGCCGACTTTGTGAGTCCTCCTTCCAGTAAAACAGCCCGATCATCTTCCTTGATCGTTTCATTTCCCAAATCAACCAGATTGGTGTCTGAATGACTGCTGCCCAGAACAGTCAAATAGTCAGCTTGAGAAGATATTAGCACTGAAAGATCATTTCAGTCCTTATTACACTAGTAAAATAAATCAAAATAAATATGTCAACTGTTTATGTATGAAGCAAACAGTTAGATAAATTAGCATGATCAAAATGCTTCTGGAAAATATATGGTAAACTTAACTAATAACTACTAAACCAACTTAAATACTCTATTCCCAATTCCATACTTGCACAAGTGTTTCAATCCTAGCAAATCTGAAAAGAAGAAATATGTTTGATGTACGATGGTTCTGTATGTGTTAATACTCGAGTCTTCAATCTTACAAATCCAATTAATATTCCACTCAGCATTACAAATTTAATTGGCAAGAATCCAGTATTTTAATACAAGTGTATTGTATTAACTTACAGATATCTCATGGTATCATAGGGTAGGTAGAATCTACAATCCAAAATTTGGACAAGATATAAGTGAAAGTCAGATGGCGAGTCCAATGCAATTAAAGTTTACTTTCTTGTCTTCTTTCTGGCTCCTTTTAACATCCCTCTGTAACTTAAAAGTTAAGGTCTCTTGATTTACTGACATGACTTATTTTATTTATATATATGCAAGTTCAATGACTGAACTTCTACTATGCCTTTTTAGTAGTGTAACCTCATATAATATACCTTTGAGAGGAATGTTCCCACTCTAGGAACTGCAATTCACAAGTACTAAATAACCCTTGTGCGATTGGACACATTATTAATATGGCCATATACATTGAATAGCCTGAGAAAAGTATCATTTGACCAGGAACTCATACTTTTTATCTATTAATAAATTATGGCATGGGAGAATGTACAAAGATTTTCTAGTAAATAACTTACATGTTTCAGAAAGAAACTTACACTTTAGATAGAGATGAAGACCTCCTGTACTCCAACCACTCAGAATATATCCATGCGATAAAAATTGGGATAATTCCCAGCAAGAATGACACCTGAACCATGATAGTAAAGGTTTCATTAAACAAAGTCGTGTAAAAATACTAAATAGTAAACAACAAAGATCACTAAAATAGAGCTATTAAGCAACTTAATATTAACAAAATAATGATAACCAAATATGCAATAAACTGAGTGCAGCTCTAAACATATTGAAGCTGAAGTTAATGAACATATGCACCAACCATAAACACATGTTTCTCTTACACAGTAGTCCAAAATAAACAAATTTCATTTCTTTCTACTTTGTTTGCAAAGACAATTCCCAACTTACAAACTAAAATAATAAAACTGAATTCATCAATGATACTACTACTATTTTTTTATTTTTTTTTGCAGTTCAGAAACATAAATTATCAGTCCAAGCACCCATTCATCTTCATCTGGAAATTCCTGGATGGAACAGAATTGATCATTCACCTAATTAAACTTCCAGCACATTAACTTTTGTGGAAACTTCACTATTAGGTTACAAGTTTTGACTCATGCAGATCAAAGCCAGTCAGTTATTCAATCACACAGATAACTCACTGTCTTGGATTTCGACATATAAACAGATATCACTAAAATTCAATCAGTGCACTCCTACAAACAAACATAAACTTATATTTTGAATTTGAATCACTAGTACAGTTTCAGTTAGATAATTTAACAGAACGCACGCACTCACGCACGCGCTCGCACACGCACACGTTAGCACACTCACACGCACACATACACATACACATACACATATATACATACATACATACATACATATATATATATATATATATATATATATATATATATATATATTCAGAAACGCACATATTGCAAAAATATGGAATGCAACAATTATGAAGCATGTCAAGCAAATTCCTTCAACATCTTTTGAAATCAATAGCGTGAATATATATAATGAACTTCTCAAATGTATAAAATTTCACAAAATCAAACCAATGTAGTTGTACTTTAGCAGTTACAATCAAATACAAAGATCAATAACCAAATAATCGATTAAATCCAAAACAATTACCTAGTTTACTTAACAAGCTAATAATCATCCGCAATTCATAGAACTGCTACTATCAACTCTTAAGTGATGACAGTAAATTTACAGAACAGCACTGTACCTGTCCAGGTGTAACAGGGCCAGGAACCACCATTTCTGTCGCGATTCAAAACTGCGAATTTCAAGAACTTATAAATTAATTCAGGAAACAGTTTCTCAAATTGAGAAATGGAAATTTTAGTGATGAATCGAGAGAGTACCTGTATGAGAAAATGCGCGAGCTGTATGTATATACGATTACATATATATGAAATGAAGAAATTGAAAACCTAACAAACAGGCAGTCGGTCGGTCGAGAATGGAGAGATCTGAACCAACGAGCTGTCAATTTGACGTCGATCGTTTGCTTCAAGACTTGACAATACTCCTACTTCGGAAGAGATGTCCCTCTCTCATTCCACTTTCTCTCTCTATATGTATACGCATAATTGTATATATGTATGTATCATATATGTGTGTCTGAACTTTTATCAAACCAACCGTTAACGGTGGTTGGGGTTTGGTTTTTGTTGCTCTATTGCTTTCGAGGGAGGGGGCGTGTTTGGCAATCATCCTTTTTTATTAACAGGAAATAGTCCATGGATTTTGAAAATGATTAATTTTGTCCAGATAATAAGAGAAATGAAAATACCAACTCCGTCTTATAAAGGGAATCCCATTTTTATTTATTTTATTTTATTTGGAACAAAGAGAGTATAAGCATTTAGCTTTTCTTTTTTTTAAAAAAAAATTCATTTACAAAATTTGACTAAAATTCTTTATATTTTAGAAAGTATATAACTACTTACGTTTAAATATTTTATATGATAGTATTATTATTTTCGTATTATATAGGGTGGGACCTTTAGTACATCTAATTTGAAAGAAAAATATTTAATAATTTTATATAGTCAACTCTAATCTTGTGATTAAAAAATCGTACCATTCAATTCATGATATTCATGATGTTAGGGGATTAAATATTGACAAAGTCAAGATTAGAATATGTGCGCGTGTTTAAATTCTGTCAGGATTATAAAAAAAAATACCAAATATATAATGGAAAGAGAATATCTGGTGGGGAAGAAAATGAAACTCCCAAATTTACAAAAAGGAATAATACTAATTGATGCTTAACTATGGAGGAGGAGGAACACTTAAATTTTTATGTTTGTCCATATTGATTGTCTTTATTTTTCATTACCTCTGTAAAAGTGGAAATAGTGTAGCACCATGGCAGAACAACTTTCAAACTTTTTGCTTCTTGACACACTACTAGCAAACAAAATAGCCACCTAATTTTTTTTGGTGGTCGATGAAAATTAAGATTTGATATTTTATGTTAAGTGCATGTGAGGAGTTCTCAATATTTCGCAATTTTTTTGAGATGTTTCCTAGGTTTATTTTAAAATGTTCTCTCTGTTTCAAAATTATATATATAATTTAATTTTTAAAATTAAACGATGTATTAAATTTTAAAATTAATATGATTCATAAATTTTTTAAATAAAATAAAAATTATAATTAATAATTTTTTTTATATATTATATAATTATAATAATTGTATTAATTGTAATTAAATAAATTCATATTTATTTAAAATTTAATATGTTCACTAAAGAAAGTTCCACCTAAATTTGCTTTTTGTCAAAAAAATCGGCTGAAGAAAGTCCCACCTAAATTGAAGCAAACATTCTTCTTTTGGGCACGTACTTTTCCGTACAAATAGTAAAATGCCACTCCTAGGAGGCCCTATTCCATCTATGTACACTTGCTTAATGGCACAATAACAAATATTTAGTGTCTCGGGTGCTTTAAATTATTTGCCACTCCTTTTATTTTAAAATATAAAATTAATATTAAGTCAATTTAAAATATTTTGAATTTAAAATTAATATAAATTATTTTAATTTTTAAGCAATAGAATTATAAAAATTTTAAACTATGTATATACTGTATAGTAATACTAATTAATAATTTATTATTTTTAAAATTAAATAAATTACTTCAATTTTGAATTTGAGAATATATTCAACTGAATTTTGAAAGTTAAAGCTAATCCTATATTTAGAAGGAAGGGAATATTTTGTAGGAAAAAAAAAATAATCCTCAATAAAAATAATTCAGTGTCACGTTTCTTGATCAATTCATTGTCATATTTTCAGCAATTAGGTTCCAGTTCTTCAACAGACCTAGCTTCCAATGGCATCTAGAACAAAGCTTAATTTGAGTACTGTCCAAATGATGAATCCGGATATTAATTAGTGATATATTTGAATCGAAGGAATAAAATAAATTAAACTGGAATGATTTATTAAATATTCGATTTCTAACTAGAATGATGCAATCCTTACACTATAAGGAAAAAAAATATTATCCAATCGTGACAAGTAATTGTGTTTGAAATACTTCAAGAATAAGTTTACTTACACAAACAATTAAATACAAACACTAAATATAAATTCTATCTCATCGTTATAAAATAGAACTTAACACGAAAATCCGTGTCAGACCTTATTTTTTAATGGATAACATGGAGTTTATGTAAAAATTTGTATTTAATATTTGTGAGTAGAGTTGTGTCCATACTTCAATGGTAAACGTGTATATATTCTTTCGCATATATTATGATTAACTTTGTAAAATTTCTTTTAAAATATGTATGTTTGAATTAATTAAATATTGGTAAATTGTTATTTTGAAGTATATATATTTTATTGATTTTGGTTGATAATAATATGATTTTGTTGGTTGCTTTATACGTCTATCGCTAAAAATATTTTTGAAAGATTAAAAGTCATTTCCGACCGAAATTGTGTTGGAAATGCGTTTCCTAATTTCGACCCTTTTATATGTTGTTGTCGGTGCATTTGATTATCAGGGGTGGATGCACTAATTAGAGTGGGCAATAGCCCACCAAATTCAATAGCCCACCATAATTTGGTTAGGAAAAAACTTGATACTGTTATTCTTATACAAAGGAGAAAGGGAGATGCATTATTTGATCAAATAAAATTATTAAGCAATTTCTGTTTTGCCTGGTTAAGTACGATTATTTTACCCTTGTACTACAATTTAGTGCTATTAATATTAGTATTTGGACACACGTGTGTGTTGTTGCCCGTGAAAAAAAATATATAAAACACAAAAAATAAGTGTATTTATAAAATTTTACTGAAAAAATTATCGATTAAATTCCACTTATCTTATCCTGTCACGAATGAATTACATAATCTAGAATCTCGATCTCAATTAAATACTAATTAAGAAACGTCAGTGATAATAATACAAGTCTCATAATAAGAGAAATGAAAGTAAAACAATAATAAAAAAAAAAGTTTTATAAGAAGGAAAAAAAATAAATTCACGCAACTGTGATAATCAAATCCGAAACCTAATATATAAATCCAGGACTTCAACTTAAACAATCAGACCTCGTTGGTCTTGAATGTTATGCTTGAAAATCATTAACCCATAGAAAAAAAAATTAGGAGATGGTATTTTTCGCACATGCACATTGACTAAAAGTTCTGGCTCCACCAAGGACATGCAAGGGTTATGATTAACGTGAGTAATAATATGGCTTCAATAATTAGAAATAGTGTTTGTCTTGTTCGGAAAGTGTCTGATGAAGAAGTACTCTGTATCTTAAAAACAATGAAGAAGAATAAATATTTTGGGTCAGATAGTTTTAATGTCAACTTTTTTTTTAGCATTTGGGACATTGTTGGGAGAGATTTCACTTTAGCTATCAAATCCTTCTTTCAACAAGGTTGTCTTCTTAGAGGTACTAACTCTACTGCAATTGCTCTTATTCCTAAAGTCCCAAATCTTACTTCTATGAATGATTATAGACCTATATCTTATTGCAATACCACCTACAAGTGCATTGCTAAGATTATTGCTGCAAGGTTTAAGGTGACTCTCCCTACTATTATATCTCCTTGTCAAGCTGCTTTTATACCCGAAAGGAGAATTGGGGACAATATTCTTCTTGCGCAGGAGCTCTTCAGAAATTGTCACAGAACTTTAGCTCCATCCAGATGTGCTATGAAGATTGATCTTAGAAAGGCCTTTGATTATGTTTCTTGGGTATTTATCCTCAAAGCTTTAGAGTTTTTCAAATTTCCTCCACAATTTATTTTCTAGATCAGATCTTGCATTACTACTTCAAATTTTTCAATCAAAGTTAATTGTGACCTTTGTGGTTATTTTAAAGGGGCAAAAGGCTTGAAACGAGGGGATCCTTTATCACCCCACTTATTTGTTATTGCTATGGAAGTCTTATCAGTTATCATATCTAAAGATATAAAGAATCCTAATTTTCAACATTTGGAGAACTAAGAAGTTAAACTTGACCCATCTCATTTTTGCTGATGACCTCATCCTTTTCAGCCATGGAGACAAGAACTCTATCATGATCTTGCATCAATGTTTACAAAAAATTTCTTCCATTTCTGGTCTTCAAGTTAACAGTTCTAAAAGTATGGTTTTTATGTCCAATGTTTCTGATGACCTTTCTGTGGATATTCTCTCCTGTTTGGAGTTCCAGTTGGGAATTTTTCCTGCCAAATTCTTGGGAGTCCCACTTATCACAACAAAGCTTAGCCTTGCAGATTGTCACCCTCTCTTAGAGAAAATCAAAGATAGAATTTGCTCCTAGACCAATAGATTTCTTTCGTATGCTAGGTGTCTTCAATTAATTAAGTCTGTTGTTTTTGCTATCCAATCGTATTGGTCTGCTTTCTTTATTTTACCTGCTGTTATTTTAAAAGATATTCAAAGTACCTTAAGCAGATTTCTTTGGAGGGGGCCTTATTTACAGAAATATGGAGCAAAAGTAGCGTGGAGTAAAATTGTCTTGCCTACATCTGAAGGGGGTTTAGCCATCAGGCAACTTGATGATTGGAATCGTACATTAATGCTATTGCATATGTGGAATATTATAAATCCTCTATCAAAATCCTTTTGGGCCTCCTAGATCAAAGCCTTTCTTCTTAAGGATAAATCTTTCTGGACTATCTCTATTCCAAATGATTGTTCTTGGGCTTGGAGAAAAGTTTTGGAACTTAGACCTATGGCCTTGCAACATGTTAAATATCAAATTGGGAATGCGGCTCTCACAAATCTCTGGTTTGACCCTTGGATGAACAACATGCCTCTAACCACCTCTCTGAATTCTTCTATTATTCTTCAATCTAGTCTGGGTTCGACGACAGCTAAGGTTAGTAGTATTATATGCAATGGCACTTGGAGTTTAGCAAGATCAAATCGTTTTGCAATGATTGATTTTCGTCAATCTTTTGACTATTATGCGCATTGTAACCCGGATGTGGAAGACATTGTTTATTGGGATGGGTATAAAGATAAGGAAGTTAAAGCCGTATTGCTTTGGAATTCCATTAGACATAGAGGTAATCATATTGCTTGGGGTAAACTGGTTTGGCACAAAATTCTCCCTCCCAGATATTCCTTTCTTTTGCGGCTCATTTTTCATAGGGGTCTTAAAACTAAGGATAGGCTGTCCAATTATGGCTTGATGGTTCACCCAATTTGTAATCTATGCAATGCCCACTTGGAGATTGCTAATCATTTGTTCTTCCAATGCCAATACTCCTTCTAGATTTTGCACACAGTAATGAGATTTTGTGGTTGAAGAGGGCTAAGTCGTGACTGGTCTTGCATCACTAATTTTCTCATTTCTAGATCAAGTTACAAGCCTCAATATAGCATTCTTCACCTCGGTTTCACAACATTGGTCTATCATATTTGGCATGAGCATAACACAAGGATTCATGATAATACTGCTCTCCCAGCTAGGACCATTGTTCATAATATTTTGCATGCGATTAAATGTAATAGCACACAAATTCTATATTCCAAAAAGTTAAAGATAAATTTAGAATGTTAGTCCTGTAATGCTTGTATAGTCTTGACTTTATTGGGTCTGTTATCTGAAGTCTATACTATACTCCCTTGGCCTCCCTTGCTTGTATATCTTTTGTTTCTTTTAATATAATTTTAACTTAGCAAAAAAAAGAAAGTGTTTGTCTGCGCTGTGCATGGATGAAGTGATAGGACACAAAAGTAATTAAGGCCTGTTGTAATTTGGATAAACCTTAGCATGGATGTTGCTATATATATATATATATATATATATAAAGTTCAATGGAGTGGAATAGTGCTACTGTTGTACTAGTTATGCGATTTTTGGACAAGTATGTGTGGCCCAAATTTCCTACCATGTTCAGTATCAAGCTTCTCTCATTTGTTCAAGTCTTCACAAGCTATGTTTATCACTATATATGCATAATGCATTGATAGAATTGGTCTTGTTTCTTTAAGTTAGGCATGCGCTCGTACGTATGAGAGTAATATATTTATTTATTTTTATTATTTCTAGCTACGTTAAGGAATTAACTGGACGTTTTGATTGCTCATCTTCGAGCTTGAAAGTGTCAATGCAAGCAAACCTCTATAAACATTAGGAGGTTAGAGCATGCAATAATCACCCTGCAACGCCTAAAGGATATAAATGTCTGCTCAAAATCACGTACTTGTCATATGAAGTGAGGGGTCACGATGAATATACGAAGTCTCATAATAAACCCTCAAGATATAACAAGATATAAACCTAGCTAGTGGGCTACTTCTACTTCTACTTCTACTTCTACTTAACTCATGAGGAGTCATGGACAGTCGATTTTCATGAATTAAATGTTTAAACAAATAGAAAGATGCACTGGCTTTAACTATTCTGTAGATATAATGATTGGTTGTGATGTTAAAACATTGGCAATTTGAAAAAATGACTGTATATACTGAAGATCAGTGTCTCACATGTCAATCACTTACTGGAAATCCAGGCATATATGAACATCATATCAATTCAAAGTAATAAATGCCCTTTTTAGTTGTTCCTGGCTTACTAAGTACATGCATTTCAAGTTTCAACATAATATAAGACTCAATATACTGCATGCATATCATTTGGCAACATGTTTACAAATCAACTTATACTACAATTATTTCAACATAAGCACATTACAAATTCGATTAATTTGGGGTAATCTCATGCATGATTTTCCATGTAACATGCATGAATAATAATCATCTAATATTCTCTAGGCAACATATATATTTTTTGAGCTATATATGCTCAGACATTTGTATATAGTAATCTCATAAAAACATTATGTTATGCTTGATTAACAGACGGTCAATCTTAAGTGATCAATTCCCAATATACATATGTATTATATATCTACATATATATGTTAATGTATTTGAACCCAAGGGTTGATCAGTGTAGAATGCTTTAATTTTTATTTATATGAAACAATATGAATAAAGAAACAACAATATATAAAGATACAGTTCTAATAATTTGAACAAGGTTCTGGAATTAGCTCAAGAGAGAATAATAGTTTCATAATTATAACCAAACATAAATTAAGATCCATAATACTACTAAATACATGACCAAGAGAGAGATACATATATTATACCTGCTATATATATATATATAGAAAAAACCCTTGGTCAGAGTTAGAGTTTGTTGGAGCTTTAATTAATTATGGCTCTTGGTTAAAACCCATGGAGGGAACAATGTCTTGTAAAAGGCCATAGTCAGAAAGTTGGAGCTGCTGAAATGGAGTGAGATTATTATTATTATTCTGCTGCTGCTGCTGATGGTGATAAATAGAAGAGCTTGTAATTCCACTGCCATAGTTGTAAGTGGGATGATTGTTAATCATGGCTGGAGGCATTTGAACTAAAAATTCTTGATGAGGAAAGCTCGGTCCACCCGCCTGTGCCTGATTTAGCATAGGATGAAGAAACATTCCGGCAACATTTCCCCTAAGAGTTGCCGGTAAGTGATGGTTATGTGTTCCTTCATATGTTGTAATCACAGTTGAGGGATCTTGAAACGACCTCTCAACGTGCTTCTTCACCGTGCACTTTTGTGTAGTGCATCGGTAGTAGCTTCTGCAATGACAAATTAATCGAATTAAGCTGTTGATTAACTAATTTATTTATTTATTTTAGAAAATTTAATAATCTTCAAATATTAATGAAGAATTAAACAAGATAGAATGTAGGAAAAGTTATAATTGATGGATATTAGTGTAAGTTAATCAACGCAGCATTATTTTCCATCTAATGTCCAAAGACTTGCCCAAGAATTAAGTCATGTGTGTGAGGGTGAATTTTGTGTATTCTACTCACTACTCAAAAACCCTAATATAGTGTGAACACAAGCCCTAGTTTCTCTTTTTGAAGTCTTTTCAAAGGTTAGACGAACAAAGTTTTGGATTTAAACTCAATTTATGCAAAAGGATTCCCCTGTTACTAATCAAACTAAGAAAGTTAGAATATTTGATCATCCTAAGAAAATGTTAAAAACTTTTAGCATAACCAAGATCCAAATATGATCCAAATCAAAGTGACCAGAGGGTTTCAGGTAAAAAGCACAAAAAATTAAACAAAAACCTTGGATAAGGGCTATTCTTGACAGCCTTCTGTCCATATTTTCTCCATCTATATCCATCTTCAAGATGATCAACCTCACTCTTTGTCATGAAAGCAAATCTTGGCTCCTTTTCCTTTCTCTCTTCCTTCTTCTTCCCCTTGCTCCTATAAATTCAAACCAGTTTCACTTAATTATCAAATAACAAAAAAATTACCAAAAAAAAAAAACTATTTATATAAATATTGATGAACTTACACTTTCTTTGAACTCTCTCCTCCATCTTCTCCGGTCCCTTTCGGTTGCTTGCCTTTCTTGCTAATGTTGTTGCCTTCATCATCACCGGCCTCAGTGGAGGACGAAATAACCGAAGAGTTTGGTGTAACCGGGGTTTCTCCGGTCTCCATTTTTGGCTTTTGATCATCTTTTGGAGTAGAAAAGGGTTCTGAAGAAGAAGGTAACAAGCCAAAAGCAGTGGCAAGAGTGTCATAATCAGTAGATCCATGTAAACATTCGGTGAAGGTCGTCATGAATGAAGAAGGATCATGGAATGGATCATGGTAGTAGAGATCTCTTGCAGGTTGTTGAGACATATGGAGAAGAGGAAGGAGAAAAGGAAGAGAGAAAAAGTTTGACGAGCTTTGATTAAGGAGTCTTTATTTAAGCTTTGACAAGGAAATTTGGTTAAGGTACCTCTTTTTTTCCTTTTGTTTATTTGGGAGAGAAAGAGATAGAAGGTAGGTTATGTAGAGCTTTGAATGACAACTTGTAGCCCCACTTTATACAGAAGGTTTGACAAAAGATAAGTCTTACATTGTTTGTATTATTGGTGACCACAATTTTTCATTTTTTTATACATTCATTTCCCTCTTAAATTTGAGTATATTTTTCACGCATAATTGCTTGTTATTGCAATTTCATATATATCCCTATTCATAAAGCCAATAAGCTAGGAGATCAATTATTTATTGCTTGATTGAAGAAAAGGAATACAATTATATATGTCATGTGTCACATTAACTATAATTTTATTTATTGACTACGTACATATTTCAATTAAATCTTTTAAATTGTGAGCACATAAATTCTGTATTGCCTCTCTAATAACAATAATTATAAAAGATGTAGATATTTAATATCATCCATAGAAAAATAATTATTGGCTATGTTGCACATTTTCTTTTATCAATATATTACAAATAAGATTTGAGTTCACATGCATATATATAGTTTCAGCTATAAATACCTTAGATGTCAACTCCATAACCTACCCTACTAAGTTCTATGCAACTTCCATCAACAATTTCTGATACGAATTTTTTCTTTTGTTCCAAAAGTAATTAATAAGTGGGAGAAAGCTTTTGGTCAACCATTTAAAATTGTTTGGATTATAATTAGCTAATTAGTCCAATAAACTTTCTAAGTAATCATGTAAAGAAAAACTGGAGATCAATTTTTAAATTTTTTTTCTTACTATTTTATATAAATGAGTGAATATTTACACGTGATATTATTCAATTCTTTTTTTCATCATGGTTATGTAAGATTCTATCCTCAGCCTAAATGTCATTATTTGCTATTTTATTGTGATGAATTTTGACCTCGATATTTTTCTTTTATAATCTCAACCCTTGGATTGAAGGTAAAATTAAATAAAAAATAAAAAATAATAAAAAACCTAAGTAACTAGCTAGTTTATTCTTCGTTTTAAATACTTGAATGGCAGGAGAATAAAAAGGAATAAAGTTAAGCCGTAAATATATGGGATTGGAATGTCAGTGTTGATGGAGGTGATAAGTCAGCGATGACTATTATTCGTATTTTGGTTAGTAGGAATCCCGTCGGCAGTCCTCTTTACATGAGAGAAAAGTCTTACACCTGTGGTGGCTCCGCTCCTACACGTGTCCCAACTTGCCACCGGCTTTTGACCATAGCCGATAATTTGACTTGGCACGTGGGAGGTGCCCTGTGATATCATGTAGCTGTTTCACTTGGTTGCTGTCCTGCTGATGGTGAGCCTTCGTCATTTTCTGGTCACGTGAACCTCATGTGAGTGGTTTGGAAATGTAATAGTTACATTTAGTATTAAGCTAATGGAGCTAGATCGACTCTTATCTTATTCATTGGAAGCACACTTTTATATTTAAGACGAATTCCTGTCGTGGTGCCAAGTATTATTAATTCTATCTTATAAAATAGTTATGAAGAATCGTTGACGTAAGTGATAGCTTTGTGTCACACATTTTTTTCTTCTTTTATTCTTATAATTTTAATTATATTATTATTTTATTTTTCTATAGTAATTATTTTTATATTTTTATTTAATTTTCTAAATTTTATAAAATTTTTATTTTATCCTACATAATTTACACACAACGTATTTATCATCGGGTGTTAGTTCATATAAAGATAACTTTAAAAATTAAATTTAAGTTTTGTGCTATGTTATGGTGTTGAATTGTCACCTTACTCGTTTGAATATGAAACCAAAATTTTATTTTAGTATATGATAATATTCCATATTTCCACTTCATACATTAGTAATTAATTGAGAATAGGTTTTGGGGATTGATATTTTTATAGGATTTTTTGATATTTTTATATGTAAAGTGTCGCTATAAACCTATAGTAACGATCAAAACCGTTGTTATAGTCCTATAACGACACTTTACATATAAAAATATCAAAAAACTATGTGAAAATATCAGTTTCCTAGGTTTTATATAGAATGCCTTTAAAAAAATTTTCTATAAAAATATGTTTCAAGAAATTAAGTAACTAGATAATATCAAAAGACCGTAATTTTTAGATATAAGAATCATTTAATTAACTGAATTAGATGTATTCCTGATATCTAAACTTTTTTATTTTCCACTAAAATATTTACTTAATTTTTGTTTCGTTCCAAATTATAAGATTAATATTAACTTTTTAAAAAATTAATTTCAAACATTTTAAAACACAAAATTGATATTATTCATTTGAGTTTTGAAAATAATAAATCTTATAACTAATAATTTTTTAAAAATAATTTATGATATTCATATTTGTATTAATATAAAATACATGAATTTATGTCAATTTTATAATTCAGAACGGATGAAGTACATTATTATTGATTTATATAAATTATATGGTTTTAGTGACAATGTGTATATGATCATGTATAGACTACAGTTTTAATTAGTTTGAGAAAGTTAAAAGGGGGTTTAAGATTGTGGTCGCGTCTGTTTATAATTTTATTAAGTGTTTACATATCTCTAAATGACAAACTTTTTGGATTCAACACGTGGTTTGAAGATTGAAATTAGCAATTAATAATTAAGATATTTATATACTGGTATAATTAATACTTCTTTCGCTCTGTAAAAATTAATTTAATTTGAATTTTGAGATTAAATTGATCAATTTTAGAATTAAAATTTATCTAATTTTCTTTAAAATATAAGTAAAGAAATCATAATCATAAGAAATTATATTTAATTTACTACAATATTCAATTTTTAGAAGTTCAAAAATATAAATAAATTTGCTTATATTATTTATCAATTCTAAAATCAATTAATTTGACGGGAAAAAAAATTAAATTAAATCAGTGTTTGCGGGACGTTGAGAATAACTATTTTCTTTTCTTTGTGGGAATAATGACATCCTATATAAATTCTCAATCTAATTATATTGGTATATATATATACAACGCAGTTCATATACTTAAGCTCATGATCGTAATTTGGAGTACTATTGTTTTGAATTCTTGCCGTGCAATTGTTTGACCATGTGACATATGCATGTTGATCATAAGTTAGGCAGATTTTCCATTTCTACGTAGAAAAAATGGAGATAGTAGACATTAATTTTGACCTTTATATATATATATATATAATATTTTTGGACATAATATTCGATCTGTTATGTTTACTACCCTTGCATTTCACAAAAAGATCGAGTCACACATTAATTAAAATAATTTGTTAAGAAAAATGAGTCTAATCTATTTTGATAATAGTATAAAAATTTCACGTCTTTAAATTTATCATAACAATTTTATTATGATATAATTTCGATTAAATTAAATAATTAACAAAGTTAAGTTTAGGAGATAAAATAATGCAATAATATATCTTTAAAATTTGTAAATATTGCTGATAAAACTCTTTTTTACATAATAATATTAATTTCTTATTGATTTGGCTGCCCTAAAAATAAAATAGCAATTTAAATTTGTTTCAAGTTAGCTAGGAGTTGAATTTTTTTTGAGGAAAATTACCCCACAAGAAGCTCATTAATCAAAAGATATCAGCTACGTTCTCCACCCTCTTCTACAAAAAAAAAAAAAAAAAAAAAAAAAAAAAAAAGTTCGAAGAAAGCCAGTTCCATATAATTAAATTTGATATCCATCAGTATATGTGTCTGAGAGAGATTGAGTTGGGGCAGTAGAGAAACAAGAGAGAAAGTGATGGGGCGGAAGAGTTCAATTGGGATTAGTCTTTTGAATCGGTATAATTTTAAATTGGTGTAATTTTTAAATAAAAAAAGTTACGAGACTTACAATATATCATATTGAAGTTAGTGACGAACTCTAAAAAATCCATTGGCTTGGGCCATGACTTATACTGTTTTAAGTCTAAAAAACTTGTTTAAAGCAGTCTAGTTGTCAGCCAAAATTTGATCAATTTTTTTTTTTTTAAATTTTGTCTTAATTAATTGAGATTATTATCTTTACTTTTCTTTATGAGTTTTTTATCTTCCTTTTAAATTCAAGGGTTTTCATTTCGTTTTTGTTGATGTGTTAATTTTCAAATTACGTTTATATTAAAATGTTATAATTTAATCATATTCTACTGTGTCAAAAAGAGAGAGAGAGATGAAAAAATCAACTATTACTTGTAAGATTTGGTCAATCCCACAAAGCTATAACAAAAAACAAGGGTTAATTATATTAAACTACTAATATATAGCAGCTTGAGTTGTATGCTGCTTTGTTTCTCTCGTTCTTTAATTCTTTCCCTTTTACCAGGTTAGGGTCTCAAAGACTATTATGATTTATGAGCTTCTTGTTTGTTTTCTTTTCATACGTTGTTAGAGTTAATGGAAAGAAAGGTTATATGCTCAAGTATTTTAAACGTGGGATATATCGACGTCGGCAAATGATAGACATATGGTAAATATGATCATGCATGCATACATACATACATACTGTATTATTATTAATCAGTGCACTTGAACAACATACATACTGTATTATTATTATTATTAGCCATATAATTTGCCAATCAAGTGCGCGCGTGCCTTGTTTCCAAATTATATACTCCCACATTTCCATTATATAAGTCGTTGTAGAAGTTTTTTTTTTTTTATAATTTATGTTTTACCCTTAAAAATAAAGTAATTGAGAAAAAAGAGAATGAGTACTTAATTAATGCATGGATAATAATAAAATTTCAAACCAACATTAATTATTTAATATTAATATTAATAAAAAAATTTAATATATGTGATTATGTATTAAACAATTTATATAATAAAAAGGATTGAGTAATTTTTTTTTTTTTTTTTTTTGAAAAGATAATTAGCTAACTGGTTGGAAGGTCCCATAATTATGAATAGACAGTCACCAAATTTTAGCTAACTTACCAAACAATTCGTGACATGATATCTATAGATATTCCCACCAAAAGTAATTAATAGAAAAAACTTTTAAAGAAAAAAGAAAGAAAATTGCATACTTCACACACAAGCAAGAGCTACTTTACGTATTAACTATTGTAAAAAATTGTAGTGCGCAAAATTATTCCCGTCCGTGATAAGTACATAAAATTGATATTTTTATATGTATTTTAAATATTTTTATATATATATATTTTTTCATATTAATATAAAGTGAGTTTCACGTTTATGTGAGAGAAAATTATTTAAAAATATAAAAAACGGATATGAAAATAATGCTCCCCTAAGTATACTATATAACACTTTAAAACATTTACCAACAATGAAAAAAATTTCTTAACTATATCTCCTTCCAATTCTTATAAAACCAAAAGAATTAAATATATGTACTTTTTTTTTTAATCTTTTATACCGTTTTGCTTTTCCATATATGCCTACAAAGAGGTTAATTAGATGAACAATGTACACGTATGTGTGTCGGTGTGTGTTTGAGAGAGAGAGAGAGAGAGAGAGAGAGAGAGAAGGTGGAGACAAATATATGTCATGTAGAAGTAGACGTGTAGAAGTCCAAGATCTGTTGATATGTTGTATGTGAGGCAGACGCATAAAATGCGTCGTTTGTGCCGTGTGATGATTTTATGAATGTGTAGTATGAAGGATTTGATTTTTTTGAAGAAACAATCCAACGATTGAGAAGTTTTATTACCTCAAACCATCGTATACAACTAGAAGAAAGATAGTACAATGAAAACATGAATGATTACACCAACTCTGTAAGGCCATGGACAACATGATTCCCAGATCTTCAAACATGACTAAAAGAAATTCTTCAAATTCACTGCTAGCTCAACATACGTCAATCCCCAATAATATGGGCTAAATACACCTATTGTTATATCAAGTTTTATCCTAGTCATAATTTAGTTCCTAAATTAATTGAATTCACACTTATATATGTTACATCAACTACTGAATTGCATACAATCTACCGTCAAATTTATTTTTTCGGTTGAAATTAATACGAATTGTACATTTGCTGATCACTGTGATGCCGGAATACGCATTAACCATATTAAAATATAGCTTGACAGTATATTTGAAACATGAGATAAAATAAATTCATATCAATTTTGAGTTTAAAAATATTTTAAATTATTTTTTAAAAAATAATATTAATTTTATAATTTAAAACGAAAAAAACACAAAATAAATCTGTCTAACCATCCTCAACCTATTTTATTTTCAATTAATTTTAGCAAATTTTAATATATCTAGAAGTTAGAAAGTCAAAGACCCCGATCATCATTTGTCATCAACTCCACTTGGAATGTTCCAACTTAGTCAACAATTTTATTTTTAACTAGCCATTGGCTTCTCAAAATAAATAAAATTAATGATATTAGGGCAAAGCAAAAAAAACAAAAAAAAAATCAAATTATTGAACCAAATTAAAAAAAAATAATCAAATTATTTCAAATTTATTTAACTCAATTTAATTATAATCGTTTAAAAATTCAATATTTGTGTTCGATTTCAATTCTTAAAATTATGTTCTTTGAATACTTAAATAATTGAATTAAATATTAAAATAAGAGGAAGGAGCAGAAGAATAGTGGGCTGCATGAGATTGTTGACCTTAGTTGTGTCCATTATAGGTGACATAATAATATTATATAAAGTATGGTCTTATATAACAATGGATACAATTTTTTATAATAAACTTTACCGGAAGTCCTAATCAAAATATACAAAAGAGGTCATGGGCAGGTTTTTTGTTAGGTGCGTACACTTATAAAAGAATCTCTTGGACGTTGACCCCTTTTAAAATTGAAACTCACCAGCCCCCACCATGCATCAAAATCGAGAATGAAAAAATAATTAAATTAAAACTCACGCACAAGCAATTGCAGACTACAAATCCAACCCATGCAAAGCTCAAAAGTACATTTCTTCCAAGTTCACAATGAATGTAATAAATATATATATTTGTTCCCCACCCATAATGAGAGTGTAATCCGGTGGGTGAGATTATTTTATATTTTTGAGACAAATAAATAGTATTTTTTTTTTTAAATATTTATAGAATACGTCGAGATTCGATATATGAGAGAGAGAATATATTATTTATTTATTTGGAAAACATGAATTAATTTTTTCATCAATAGGGTATTCATAATTTTTATGAAGAGTGATTACTTTTATAATTAAAAATTATTGATAACAAAAATAATTAATATAATTCATTAAATATAAATTTCATTAATAATCTATAAAATCAGTACAAAATAATTTTTTGAAGTTCAATTTTTTTTTTTTATATAATCGTCTCATTTTTAATAGTATTATATACTTTTTTTTTTCAATGTAAATTATCATTTATCGACTCTTAAGTACAATTATTAGGCTCTTCTTCCCATTTGTTTTCTAGGGTAGCCACATTGTTCCGTAGTATCCTTACTAATTGAAGCTTTTACAAATTTAAGTGTGGTCAAATGACCACCCTTGCACCCTCTGGATCCGCCCTTGAGTGTCATCTTAATCGTGACACATTTTATGATAAACAGGAAAGTTACTAGTTTATAATTTTGTTCTATAATCTCCTCATTTAATTTAAAAGGGTAACACCAATAATATTAAATAAACTTTAATTTTAATCACTTTTCATTATGATTAAATGTCAAATAAATGTTACTTTTTAAGTAAATTGTTATAAGAAGAATATTTCGATTTTCCAAGAGTATAAAACAAAATGAGACTCTAATTAATCATGATACAGAATATATAGGGATGACTTATGTATTTGGTTGCGTAAAGATTAGTGAGTCAAGGACTCATTCAAGGGTTTGAATTCGCTTAATCTATATTTGGATTGAGCGAATAGAATAAAATAAAGAATATAATTAATAAAAAATAGTATATTTGATAATTATTTTAGAGGATAAATTATTTCAATAGAATGAAAATTCATTTTAATCATTTAATTTTTATTTCATGTGAAGTAGAATAAAATTCATTCCAATAAAATAGATATACGTGATAATTTTATTATCATATTACACCACACACCCCTACCAACAACTAAATATATACTTAAAATACGTTAAAATTATTTTATTATTTTATTATTTTATTTTTTCAATTCATACGTAGTATTAATGTCGAAAGTAGATCATTACGCAGAAAAACTGCCTGATCTAGTGGTGATAATGTTTTTGGACCTGCAATTAGTTGTGAGATTGAGGGTGAGAATTCTATTGAGCCCGAGACTTGTTCAATGCTTCACTTTATGAATGGAAAAGTATAGCAAGAAAGATTTCAGACAAGTCTTGGATAAGTTAGATGCTAAACTTTTAGACTTTGAACAGAAGTTTCCACGTAAACACACACACATACACATAATGTGTATATACACACACTCACACATATACATATTATATTATATTATATACACACACATACTTCCTCCGTCCTCTGTATAAAGGATGTCTTAAAATATAATTTTTTTTATTCTCAAAAGAATGATAATAAATATATAAAGTAAATAGTAAATATATTATTTAATAAATTTCACTAGTATATAAAATAGAAAAGACTTATCACATAATATAACTTTCCGAGACCATTAAATTAAGATAAATTTTTTAAAAAAATACTCTCTTTTTTATTTTACTTTTCTTATTTTGTGTGCAAATAGTACTTTAAACATCTTTGAGGATGGAGAAGTGATTCGATAATGAATTGCAAATTATTAGTCAACAAATCACTTAATTATCATTAAGAGCCCTACCATGCATGAGATTTTTCTGCTCATCCGTGCTCAGACCTATATAAAATATAAATAATATATATATATATATATATATGTGTGTGTGTGTGTGTGTGTGTGTGTGTGTGTGTGTGTGTTTACTAATGAGAATGACCACCATTACTGTTACATTTGGATTATATGATGGCATCAAGTGGATTAGAACAATATGTGAACAAAAGTTAATTAATATTGATCACCGATCAGATGAAATTTAACTCTAAACCGGAATAGCTTGGCAAAATTTCCAAGATACCCTTGGTCTAACAACAAATGTGATTTACAAATTACACCAAAACATTATACCTCCTCTTCCTCACAAATATTACCACAATTATACTGATTTTTCACTACTCATTACAAGCATTTATACAGCTGTATAAAAAAGTCACATTCAGGCTTAAATAATATTTCCTCCGTTTTAAATTATAAGACTATTAGTTATTTTTTAAAAGTTAATTTTAAATATTATCAAATTCGTAATTGATATGATTTTATTTAATTTTAAAAATAATAAATTTTATAATTAATAGTACTTTTTAAGTCGTTTATGATATTCATATTTATATTAACATAAACTTAAATAAATTCATATAAATTTTGAGTACGGAAATATTTTAAATTAGTTTTTAAAAAATTAATATTAATTTTATTTTCAATTAATTTTAGCAATTTTTTATTTATCCATAAGTCCAAAGTCAAAGGCCCCAATCATCATTTGTCATCAACTCCACTTGGAATGTTCCAAATTAGTCAACAATTTTATTTTTAACTAGCCATTGGCTCCTTAAAATAAGTAAATTAATTTATAAACTATAACTAAAATACTAATTTAGGGAAAATAATAAAACATCTATATTTCATCTCTTTTCAGTCCCTTCATTTTCAGGCTAAATTCGGCTTCAGATGTGAATGGTCTTTCGCTTGATTAGATTCTCTAAATTTAAATATATTTGACCAATTCTAACAACTGAATTAGCATTCTGTTTGCGGCATATTTTTTTATTTAATTTAATTTTTATAATTCATAATGGAATCCTATTAACACTATGCCCCCCCCCCCCCCCCCCCCTCCCACGGTCCCACGGTCCCACCATTTGAGAACCAAGTCACCAGTAATTTTCCACCAGATCATTATTATATGCTTAATTCAACCATCAACTATCTTGATTTTATTTACTAGTATTTATTTTTTTTAAAAATTTAATTGGACCTTTTGACACGGTGGGACCTACCTTAGAAATCATCTTCACTGCTAAAATACCCACCCTTTTACTCACTCTCCTCTTTGCTGCTCATCAGTCAAGATCACTCAAGACCATTTACTTCATCAAGATTTTAGAGAGAGAAATAGTTAATAAATTCTTGAAATTTATGGATACTCAAGTCTAATCCTTCATTTACTTGAATTTTATTTGATCAAAACGACTGTTGAATTTACGTATACGGAAGTATCTATATATTTATTCTAAATTCTTATTCTTTACAAATTTACTACACGTAAAATTACTAGTTGATGCAATAAACTTCTTGATTTATTTATTTTTACTTCCTAAATTGACAAGCTGGCTGTTACAGGATTTTGTAAACCAGTAATTTTCTAATGAGCCTGAAGAAATTTTTTACTTGCAAGACTATAGGGAAGATTCAAAAGGGAAATAACGTGCAAAGACTACTTTTTGAATTGAAATTAACAAATTACTGTTTTTGCTAAAATAATAAACTATGCACTTTGATAAATTAAGAGAAGTGAGACTTGACTTGGTTTGTTATAGTTCTAGGCTTCTGCCCCATTTATTGTCAATCCATCATGACTTATTTGAATTCTCTATTTTTTTTTATATATAATATTTGGATGATATATAAATTAATGTTATTCAAGAGCATGCTACCACTAGACTTCGATCAACTAGATTATGACCAGTTCAATCCTTACAGACAAATTAATTTTTTCTACAAGTTTAATTCAATGGATTTCAACTCATCCATCCATATATATATAATTACAATCCTAAACTAATAAAGGAAATGTCCCCATTTTCCAATTTCACTATTAATTGCAGGCCTCTTATGAATAAATAGTTTTGTTCCGTACAACAAATCTAGTTATTTAAATAATCATCCACGTTTATAATATTTGTCGCGTACATTTTCTATTTCCCAACCTCAAGTATTTGACAAATGAAATAATAGAGATCCCAAGAATTGCCTAATTCTAATTGCATGTAATCTTAATCATTAAAAAATAAAACATAATATTAAAATTAGTGTCATGCTCTATTTTTTAATAATTTCAAACCATACTGAACCTTTTAAATGTCAAATTTGTCTAAAAATGTGTGTGTACGGTACAAATGTATCTAGCCCCCACCCACCCACCCACCCACCCACCCACCTATATATATGTATAGAATGTATTTGTATAACATGGGTATATATAGTTTCAACGACAGCAGAAAAATCAACAACGCCTACTAACAATTGACCAAAATACTAACATGAACAATGCTTTAGCACACAATTTCGGAAAGAGTAATGTTAGGAATCCCAAATAAAACCTCAGATTGAATTCTCAATACACGTGTTATTATTACATTAACACTTCAATATTCAAAATGTCGAGGAACCATGATGGGATGCACAATTTTAGATGCCCTTTGCATTACATGTTTCGAAAGTGCATCATTCTTTTGTACCCAGTCTTGGCTTCAAAACCTCAAATTAAGTGGAGGGAGTGGGCATAAATTACATGCACATATTTTTGGGATTTTAATTTGCACTTGTTGCTCATTACATGTTTTCAAAATTTACACTTATTTTAGTTTAGGACGAAAGTATAATATTATTATAACACGACACATTGTCTTCAAGTAGAAATGTAAAAACAAACTAATAAAAACTACAAATTATTAGTAGTCATGCAGCAACTAAACAGCAAGGCAAATAATGGAACACACCAATACAGCATTTTTCACCTTATCACAAAGCTTCATTCGAAGACGAGCAGCATAATGAAATATCCAAAACCAGTAAATTATACTCTAGTAGGGACTTTGACTTATCATAAGGCCTAACCCCGAGGGAACAGAATTACTAATCACAAAAACAATATGAATGTCAACTTAAAATTGCAAGTAAATTGCTCCCAGTTGTTCAATCATTTGATAGCCCAAGTCATTATTTGATATATGATCACCATGCAGTTTTAGCTGGACATTCCACGTAAGAAATTTGTTTAAAAAACAAGTTCTTGGTATTCCTTGATATTAAGGTGTCAATGCGGTCGAAGAAGGCCACAGGGTGGCCCCCTTTTACTAAAGATCCTCTCGTTTTGCCCAACTCGAATTAACAAAAAGCCCTTTTACTAAAGATCCTCTCGTTTTGCCCAACTCGAATTCACAAAAAGGTGCGTGCCGCACTCATGAAGGATGAAGGAAGACTAATCGGGAAGAACTGAATTGGCCGGAGAAAGTGATATGGAAGAAAAAAGACAAAGTTGTTTCAAGTCTTACATTTGAAATATAATAATATAAGTTCCACGAAAGAAAAACGTTTCAAGCAACTTCTCTAAAGGAAAGAAACACTGGATGGAACCTATTTCAATACTCGGACAGGACAAATTTTGAGCACAAATACCCCTCTTATAGTCTTAATAAAAAACAATTGGGAAAACCACCAATATCCGCAGCAGGCAACAGCTGCACCTAGAGGAGAGAACAGAGTAGAAAGATCAAGTGGGGCAGGAAATAATCTCGCAATTCTTGTCAAGCAGGAAAGCCAATTTATTGTATGGATATTCATTGAATTCCCACTGAGTTTTAGGTTCAACAAGAATAGTGAGACTCGAGTAATGACATATAACAAGCCTAAATATTCATTCATGCATTTAACAGACTTTTTTTTACATTCTATTGATAACAAAGGAGAAATTTCTGTGCCAAAGAAGAATAACAAAAACACGAAAACTAAAATGAGTAAATACAGCCACGTCTCGACATATATGTCTTGCATGCAGATTAATCCCATATATAGAACATAAACCAACAAGATCAAATCAGGGCGGTGGACCGACCAGAACAGATGCACTAACCGTTTGGTACACATTTCATTCATATTCTGAACTGTTGTCTGATTCACACTTTCGTACAGAGGAAAGTGTAACCCTATGGATGATGCAGGCCAAGTGTTCCATGATCGACTCAAGGCAACTGAGTTCATACAGGCAACCCTATGGATGATGCAGGCCAAGTGTTCCATGATCGAGTCAAGGCAACTGAGTTCATACAGGCAACCTTCATAACAAATTTGAACCTCAAATTGCGATATTTCCTAATTGCTACTCTGCTTAATCTAGGATAATAGGTTTATCATGGCCTAGGTATATGATGCCATGCCGCTAGTTCTTTGTTCCATTAGGGGGAACTGATATAGATTTCTCAATGATGGCTTTCCATAAGATCAGTAAGAGTAATCTTTCCACAGTTGCCAGCATCTAGCCGCTCGAAATTTTTGCAGATTTGCGAGATGTCTTTCTCAGAAACTTTTCCCATCTCCTTGAGCTTGTATATAACGTATTCTGATTTACTGCACATATCACATGAATAGCATTAGAAATCAGTAGCTGGGCCCCAAAAGTTACACAATGCTGCATGATATGATAACAGGTAGTATAATACTAACAACGACACAAACTCAATTGAAATTCATCTATAACACTCCCTCCAATACTCTCACCATTCTAAAATATAAGATCAAAATAAATTTTTGTTTGCTCCAATTTATATGATTAATGGCTTTTGGAAGTATAAATATACAATTGAATGCCTTATTTCCAAAGATGATATTCCTATCTCATTAATTTTTACATTTTTACTAAATTGATTTTATATATTGGAGCACTGGGAGTATTTCAATATAACAAACAAGTGCAGTTAAGAACTCATGATACCCCATTGGAATAGCAACTCAAACAGACAATCTATCTAATCAACAATAAAATCTATAATTTGGTCTTGAGCCATTATTGTGTGTCCACAAGTGTCATCTTGCCTAACTTCTGTGCTGATACAAAGCTTATATGTGACAGCAATGAACAATTAGAGTATCTGTTGTACAACAAGAGATAAACATGCAGCTAATGGCAATCCATTTAGGTCCGATTGGCACGCTTAGGAGCACTAAAATTTGGACTGTCCGAGAAAAAAAAATTGGTGTGGTCTTCCTTCCTATTTTATTAATATGAGAGCAAACAGCCATTAAAATTGTAATAACTCTATATACTGTATTTTTTTTCTCCCTTTCTGTTCACATTGTCCATACCCAACTAATGTAGCCTAGACTTGGTAATAATTCGATTATTGGGCACCCCTGATTTCTCTAATATCTAATATAGATATACACACACAACTAATGACATATCTTGCATCCTACACCATAGTTGTCACAGCGCCAGGACACCTAGGTGTAAGGCACCCGCCATGGCGTCCGTATGACGACAAGTCATTAATAATGTGCAATTTATATATTATTTATTTTACTTCAAAAGTATATTAGACAATAAAATTTTATCCGCATTAAAACTTAAAATAATAACTAACACTATGGAATACAATTAAAAACACAATTATATGAATACTTAACAATCAAAATTCAAAAATAAAACACTTGAAATTGAAAAATAGTATAACAAGTTAACAAACGGTACGTAAAAAATAAAGAATCAACCAAGTCAACATCCATCACATATTACAAGTCTAATAAGTAATAAAATTACACCAGTCTATGGGTTATGATGAGTAAATGACTTAATCACTTAACATGGATCAGCTACCAATGCTTGAACCTTGGCGGCTTAGCGTCTAAGGCATCGTCTTGTCCTTCTCTAGCACCAGGATGCCTAGCTGTCGTCTAGGTGACGTCATGACAACTATGTCCTACACTTAACTACTTGGATTAAGGTCCTCACAATGCAAGGTGCTCAAAGGAGTCCATTGGATCAAGGCCTAACCTTCACTATTGTTTACATAGGGAGGGTGCTCTTGGACTCTGATCCCAATTACAAGGTTGAAGACTTAAGCCTTTCGCCGCATCAAATTGGTTCAACGGACATAGAAATACGTTTTTTTTTTTTTAAGGGTTGTCTTAAAAAGAATGGCATAAGAGGTGAACCCATATACGAGAAACAAAAGCAACAGGCTGAACTGTCAAAAAACCCACCATAGAAAAAATTATACAGTCACCAAACGCTAAGAGACAAAAATTATCCCAACACAAATTCCTTGATAAATTTAATAAAAGAAACACAGGACATCTTCCATTCAACCAAAAGAAGAGCAAACAGAGCATAACGAATCTAACTTTACAAACTGTTTCTTCTACCCCTCAAAACAGGTCTTATCTCTCTCCCTCCAAATTGACCACATAACGCAACGAGGCACCATTTCTCACCTCCTCCTCCACTAATTCCACGCTCTAAACCTGCTCCAACTACTCATCACTTCTGCAAAAGTCTGCAACATAAACCTCGTAAGTTCAAAAATGGACAACACACAATGTCCATAGTTGATGCACAAAGGAGTAATGAATAAGCAACTGACCAATACTTTCCCCTGCCTCTTTGCAAAAGCAACACCCCTACTAAAATTTGCCCTCTTTTGTTAATTATCATTAGTGAGAGCACCCTGAGCTGCACTCACAGGAAAAACGCAGTCTGGTCAAAGTTTTTCAAATTGTCTTCCACGAAAACCATTTATCCAATCAACTGACAGACCATAAGCCCCAATTTTACTTGTTTCAATACTAGTATGTGTGTGCAAGTAGTTTTGGACCTTTTGGAAATAATTTCCATAAGAGTTCTGACACTTAATATCTAACAATTAGCTGATACAAAGTTTCATTCTTCCCAATTAAATAGTTCTTATAGTTATATAATTTTTTTAGGTTAATAAATAAGGTAACTACATATTTTTTTGGATAGAATTTGAAAATTTATTAATAGAAGAAAGAAAATACAAGCAGAGGTGAACAGGGAGTCCACTCCCCATACCATATACCAAGTGGAAATACAAATTTTGAGAAACAAAAAACTTTCAAGAATGTGCCTCTCTCCAACGTAGAGGTGCCCCTAAACATAAAGGCACCCATAGCAGAAACCCATAGAAAAGCAAGACAAATGGTCCCATCTCATAGAAAAGTGATAGATATATAACTTCCTTTAAGAACCCAAACATTACACTCATTCCAAATTCCCCAAAAAAATGGAAAATGTTGCACACGTCAAATATTCAAAAGGAAAAAGAAGATAAATGCGCACTTCAAATATCCAGGAGAAAAAAGAAGATGAAACATGGGAATTCACACGCTTCAATCATCTCAAAGTTACAATAGTAGCTTCAATCTCCCTCATATGTACCCAAATTTTTTTATAACTAAACATCGTTAGCTTAGCACTCTTATAACCTAGATGATACATCACCCGATGACTATCTCTTGGGAAAAAGAGAATTGAAACAACTTGAAAGTTGAAAGCATGTGATTTGACTAAATCATAAATTTCAAGCAAAAACTCGAATAGGATAGGCCTTTTCATATCACTTTTTCATAACAAGCCAATAAGCCATTAACCTGTTTGCTATGTTCGAAAACAATTTAGCCTTTTTAGTTCAATGTGACTTTCCACAAACTTTTGTAAATCTTTTCTACAAACTAATACCCCTCTATCGCACCAATAATTTCATTTCTTGGTTTCGACTTGCACGCGAATTAAGGGCGTTAACTTTTGATGTAACATTTTCTACCTTATAAAGCAATTTCCATCAATACTCTCAAGATAACATAAAAATAAAAACTTATACTACGGTAGGTCCAGTCAAAAGCTTTTCCCAAACCTAAACTTGTCTTTTTGCTGCAATATTTCCTTCGATTTTGATAAATTGACTACTATTTTGGACAAAAATAAAAACCAATTGTGATATACTTGGCCGGATGTGGAAGACAGGAAGAATTGTTAATACACATTAAAAAGTTTCAGTAGTGAAACATCCATAAATCTCACGCTTAAATTTGCTTAATAAAACTCACTTATTAGGTGGATGGCCTCACCTCATTAACAGAAACAACATCTAACTTACGTGCACATACATTTATCATTTTCATGCTTATATTGTGCTTAGAAGATGACAACCAAAATTTCACATCCAGTTACAATGAACACAAGGTTCATACCTCACGAAACCGTTGTTGTCAATGTCGGCAGCAAGAAACTGAGCAACTGTCAAATCCTGACCAAGCACCCATTTTGCCATTCTCCTATGACGCTTATCCACTCTAGCCTCAGCCAAGTAAAGAAAGGCTCGAGCAACAGCAAGTGTAGACACAAGCAACCAAATTGATGCAAAAACTCGACCAGCAATGGAAGAAAATGCCCTGTCACCATACCCAACTGTAGTAACTGACATAACCGAAAGATAGAATGAATCCAACCAACCAAGGTTCTCAACAAAATGCATAACAGTCACCCCAACTCCAATACAAAGCACTACAACCCCCAAAGCTAGTGCTACCTTCATTCGAATCCTCATTCTCCCCTTCTTAAAATCGATTATATATGATCTACCGTCATGATGTCTCCCAAGTTTAATAGTTCTCAAAAGATAGTTCTCTTGTAAATCAAGAACATAACTAACCATCCCACTCAGCAAAATATCAATAAATCCAAAACCAACCAAAACAAACATGATCGAAAACAGTTTTGTAGCAGTGCTATCAGGAGTAATATCACCATACCCAATTGTACACATTGTCACAATGCAAAAATACAAAGCATCAACAACCGGGTGTGTTTCAATTGCCTTAAAATGATCTTTATTTGACCAATATATAATCACCCCAAGACTCAAATACAGAATCAACAAAACAACAGCCTGGCGAACAATAGCAGAAGAAGAACCAAATTGGGGCGGTTTCGGCACAGATGGGTGCTCAACATCATTGATTGCAGCCATGGCCGGGGCGGTTTTGGACCGGTGAAGGTTGCTTTTATGCCACGGGTAATTGGGATCAATCAACCAATTTTGAGTTTGCGGGTCGGAAAAGGATATGGATTCTGCACAGGAAGATGGGGCCGGTCTAGGGGAGTTGAGGGTTAGAGTTAAGGCATCAACAAGGCTTGAAGAAGATGAGTCTTTGGGGGAAGATCCAAAAATGAGTCGGTCTTTGAGTTCTGATGGAGTGAGAGGGAGAGGGGGGAGAGGAGAAAGAGGAGGGAGAGAGATTGCATCATCTTCAGGTACAGTGTAGAGTGGCGGCGGTGGTGAAGGTTGTGGCCTTCTTGGGCTGATATATGGAAGAAGTGGTTCTTTCTCCATCTGGGTATCGCCGGAAAACAGCTTTGAATCAACCTGAATACCAGAAACCAGGAGGTTTTGCTGTCATAATACGTTTTCCGAATGTGGGTCTCCTCTGTCTCTGTGTATTGGGCAAAGATTGAAACTTTTTTCACTGATGAAACTAATTTGCCAACAAAATCGTACCCAATGATGAAGTTTCTGAATATATAAAAGAACTAATTTTTTGTTGATAAAATCCCGAATCAACAACTAACCGATTAGAAAAAGACATTCAACTATTAAGTACATCAAAAACATGATAGAAAAAACGGTTGAAGAAGGGAATTTGAGAATTAAAATTCAAACCTTTTTGAAGCCCTTTTGATTTGGTATCTTATTACGGGACTTTGCTGATACTAATACAGTAGTAATCCTATTGAAGAAATTTTACAGCTTAAGTAGTCGCTACCGTCATAGGCTGTATAGTCAGGATGATGATGAGAGTGCTGCGCCACGTGGCAGATTGAGTAGGATAACAGTGTATTTATGAATTCGTGGTGATGAGGTGTGACACCTCCCCAATAAGAATTGATATTTTTATAAATAAATTTAATATTTTTATAAATAAATTTTATTTAATTTAATAAAAATGTTAAATTAATTCGTAAAAATATTAATTTTATATTTTTATAAATTAATTTAATATTTTTATGTATAAGTCTCATTTAATTTGTTAAAAATATTAAATTAATTTATAAAATTATCAATTCTTAACTTTAAACCCTAATATATAAAATCGGAGGAAGCCTTTTTCGGTAATCAAATTTTTAAAAATTTTTTACCTCTTAAAAATGTCATTTAATTTTTAAGATAATTATTATTTTGTCATTTTTGTATTATTTTTTTATCTTTTTATTTAATTTTATAAAATTTTATTTTATTTCAAATAATTTATAGATATAACGTGTTTATCACTAGTGCTAATAATAATAAAAAAAAAGTCCATTTTCCTTTCAGAAAAGGTTGGCAATCATTGAAAATGTAATAATTAAGGAATCTACTTGAGAACTAAAATATGATTTAAAGATTTTGGTTATAGATTTAATGTGAAGGAGGAATGGGGGTGTATTTAATTAAGATTTTTAAATATTTTTAATTTTTTTTTTAAATAATAGACTTGTAGAATTTGTAAATTTTAATGACTTTTAAAGATTTTTAAAGACTTTTTAAAAATAATTTTTAAAGACACCATAAAATAAGTGATAGACTTTTATATATTTTTTATCAAGATTTTTGTAGACTTTTGTAAACTTTTAATATATCTTTTAGCGTATATTAATTGTTAATTAGTCCATGTGTACAACTTCTCCCTTTTATTAATTATTCTAAACAAATTGTTAGAAAAAATTCATATTACGCTATACCTATATTTAAAATTTGTATATACTTAAATATATATAAATAAGTCTAAGTATATTTTCAATTATGAGGGTTTCAACTATTAGATGTTATACATCTTTACATTTTTTTATTTGTTTTTTCAATTTTATTTTAAAAATAAAGTAATTTTAAAGTCTAATTATTTGAATTATGAATGGTTAATTTAGTGTATCAATAATGACGTTAATTTAGTTATGTTTACTACAATTAATTTATTTGTTATTTTAATTATCATTAATCAAAATAAATATTATTCTTGTTACACAAAAGAGTAAAAAGAACACATCTAATGAATACTTCAAATAAATTATAATATCGTTAGTTAGTATTATTGTGGTTAATTATTAACCGCGTAATTCTTGACATGATTCATTGTTATATAAGCATTTGGTTTAGTGATTTTATGATAAATTGATATATTTTGATTTATTATATAAAAACTCTAGATAATTTCATTCCATTAGGTATTTCTTTTGAGCTAAGCATACTTGGGCATCGAATAGTGGGTTGATCTCCATGTGCAAATATTGTGCTCTCGTTTTCTTTTTTAATAACAG
This sequence comes from Hedera helix, assembly GCA_947179155.2. Taxonomy (NCBI): domain Eukaryota; kingdom Viridiplantae; phylum Streptophyta; class Magnoliopsida; order Apiales; family Araliaceae; genus Hedera; species Hedera helix. The sequence goes on from OX359278.1 coordinate 5,583,904, forward strand.
ATGGCAGCATTTATATCTTTTCTCAAGGAAATACAAGGATCTTTTGTATATATTATTATTATTATTACTATTACTTTTTATATATTTCTTTTTGATTGGGGGTTGATACATTTTGATTGATTATATAAAAATTCTAAATAGTATTTTAATTATATATATATATATATATATATATATATATATATATATATATATTCTTTTTTTTTCCCTCACTTCTCAAGTCTGTTCATCTTATCTCTTTTTCACATATTTGGAAGTTTTTGAAAGTTTTTGGACATGAGGCCAGACTTTGGATATGAGTATATCTTATTCTAAAGTCTGTCAAATTCTATTATTTGATAAAAATCTATAACTTTTTGAATGCTAAAATACGTTTATAGACTTTGTAAAAATCTCAATTCAATACAACTTAACTTTTAAAGACATTATAAAAGTTATAACTAAATATCACTAAACTTTTATAAACTCTTTAAATATTTTGATTGAATGCAACCAAACTTTTAAAGTTTTTTAAAGTTTTTTAAATTTTTTATAAATATTTAAAATTGTTAATTGAATACACCCTAAGTAGTGAAATATATGATTTTAATTAGGATTATGAATTGGCTTTATGGCTGATCAAGTTTAACCTATTTAAATATTGACGAGTTTAGGCTTGTGTTTAATCCGTTCGAACTTATAATATGTTATTCAAGTTCAAACTTATAACATCTTATTCAAGTACACCCCATATATATGTGATTAAGAGTTTCGAGTCTATTTTCGAACAAGTTTAAACAAAAAGATCCAAATTAATAAAATAAAAATGAAATAAGAAACTAATACAGCTCATTTTTAAAATGACATTAGCTCATTTTGACAAACTATTAATAAAAATATTAAAATCTTTGCAATTTCTAAGATCAAATATCATTAAAAATAAAAAAAATTAAACTTAAAACATACAACTAATCACGGTAAAATACATCTCCAAATTATTTAGATTAGTTAAAATGACAAATATTTAAAAAACGAATAATTTTAAAGAAAACATGCCACTTAAATTTTAGTTAAAGAATATATATATACACATAAATTAAAAGTGTAAAAATGTAATAATTAATATAAATAGTCTATATATTTATATATTTTAAATACTATAATTTGGTCGAGCCTATGATAGACAGAACGGACTATTGACCAAGCTAGACCCGAGTTTCCTTTATGGCTTTATTTTTTGTCCAAACTTAGCTGAATTTCGGACATTTGCTAATGAATAAACTCATAAACTTGAATTTGTAATTTTTCACAATAAAAAGAAAAAATTCTACCACTATCACCTTTTAACACATAAAATGTCAAGTCTACAAGTTTCAAAACACTTGATTAGTGAGCTTGGCACTTAATCATTCCATACTCTTGATTAGCGATAGTGAGCTTGGCACTAAATGTTATATTGTAATAATTACTTAGACGAAAGAATCATTGTACTATTAAAAATGTCTCATGAGTCATGATAACAGATTAATGATAAAAATTAAAATAAACAAAGTAAAATTAGATACGATTTTGAAGAGGGACCATTTAAAGGCCGCGGAATTTCATTATGCCCCTTCATAGCCATGATTTTTAAGTAATTTAACTTAATCATAGAAAATTTAGTGATGAGAGCATGAGTGTTTTGGCAGGGAAATGTAAACCATATCATTTGAATAAATTGTCCCCCCACAAAAAATTCCACTTGCAGATATTATTTGGTTAAAAATATATATATATATATATATATGCCAATTTGACTGGCTGGCTGGCATAGAAGACACAAATGATTACAATTGCATATTTCTCGACTTTGTCATTTTCTTTCTTTCCATTCTTGATGGAAGAATCAGTGTGTAAGACCATGTCGTCATTAATTATTTCCTTAGCTGACATGAAAAATGAGATTTGATCCGGAAAATACAGAACCAAGCACATTAATGTCGCATTTGAATCGAAAGAATAAAATGAGTGAATTAATAAAATAGAATAAAAAAATAATAAAATAATTCATTCTATTCTGACTAGAATGAGTCATTCCATATTTTTCCTCAAAGAATAAAATTCATAAATTTGAAAAGAATAAAAATGATCTATTCCATTACAATAGAATAACCAAACTTAATTTTTTTTTATTCCTAAAAGATAAATTATTTCATTCCCATATTTATTCTTTCAATTTAAATATAGTATAAATTGTAACCACCCGGGTCAAATCCCGAATCCGAATCAAATCACAGCAGAATAATGAGTTGTCATAATAATATCTTCTTGGGTCATCTTAGCCCACCCAATGAGCTGTCACAATAATATCTTCTTGGGTCATCTTAGCCCACCCAATGAGCTGTCACAATAATATCTTCTTGGGTCATCTTAGCCAGCCCACCCAATGAGCTGTCACAATAATATCTTCTTGGGTCATCTTAGCCCACCACATGCTCACCCAAAAGGTCATGACTGAAGGTATTAATGATAGCAACTTGGGTCCTTATAAACACATCCAAATATCCCACATTAACTGATGTGGGACTGGGGAGTTTGTACACAAGGCCCAGAAACTTTGTCTCTCTAGCCATTGTGGGATAATACCAGCCATATTTATTCTTTCAATTTAAATATAGTATAAATTGTAACGACCCGGGTCAAATCCCGAGTACTTAGCCCACCACAGGCTCACCCAAAAGGTCATGACTGAAAGTATTAATGATAGCAACAAACACATCCAAATATTCCACATTAACTGATGTGGGACTGGGGTGTTATAAACTCCCACACCTTCGTGTCCCCACCTCCGGCAACCCGATCGGATGACCCGACCCGAGCTTTCGAGAGTCGGTTCTGATACCATATGTAACGACCCGGGTCATATCCCGATTCCGAATCAAATCACAGCAGAATAAGGCCCAATGAGCTGTCACTTGAGTCATCTTAGCCCACCACAGGTTCAACCAAAAAGTCATGACTGAAGGTATTAATGATAGCAACTTGGGTCCTTATAAATATATCCAAATATCCCACATTAACTAATATGGGACTGGGGTACGGTGTTACATAAATGCTTGAAGAGGACATGAAAAAGAACCACTTAGCTATATATTATCCAATAAAGGATAACAAGATTAATTATTTTTTTTAAAAGAAAAAGAAGATTGTTTAGATCAACATCCAAATCTCTCTAAAGGAATCCCCTACCAAAAGAAAATAAAACAGATGTCCATAAACGAAAACATGACATATCCATAAGGTTTGTACGAGGCCACAATAAGATTGCATTACATTTATATTGAATAAAGAAAATAAAAAGCTTAAATATATTACTTTTGTTCCAAATTATATGATCATTATTGACTTTTGAAAGTCAGCTTAAAATATTTTCAAACTCAAAATTAATATAATTTATCAAAAATTATGAAATAATAAATTTTATAATAAGAAATATTTTTTACATCATTTTCAAATTTCATCCTTTTAATGAATAACAATAAAGGAATTCTAGTTAATTTTGAGTTTGACATGGGTATTAATTTGTTCCAGCAATGACATGATTGGTTCATTTATTTAAGGTTAGATTACATTAAAGGACCAGAAAATGAAGTTCTCATAATTTTTTTAGGCAATTGATATTAAGAGACAATAAAGATGGGTACATGACAATTCTTTATTTTTGACAATTTTATCCTTTCCTGCTTTTCTCCTTGATCTCGATCTCCAGTTTGATCGAATCCTTCTGCATCTCTTTCTTATATACATATGTATTTGCATAAGCATCAATATATGCCCATTCACCGCCACCGCAGTTCACATAAAACACTAATTTCTTTTAATCCCAAACACTTGCATTTTAGAAATTTGCAGACCAATGAAATTAATTTTGAAAAAGATAAAAGATTATGTTTTTAGAAGTGGTGGTGGATTGCTTTGGGGAAAGATATAAATGGGTTTTGATGACATAGATGAGATCACTTAAATTTTTTTTAGAAAAAGAAAGGGAGAACTATGATTATACAACTGTTTCAATTGACAAGACTGTAAATCGGGGAAAATTATTCTATGGTCCAGGAGTACGATGAACAGTATGTTCCTCCTCTTACATAGTTTTGGGTTCTGCGTGGGGCCCCTTGTGTTGGAGTCCACATGTATGTAAGAGAAGGAGTATACTGTTCATCATGTTCTTACATAAGAGGGTTTATCGATAAAGAACCGAATCGGAATCGAAAAAATCGAACCGGTACCGATTCAAAATTACTCGAAAATCAAGAACCGGTACCGATACCGAATTATCGGTTTCGGTACTAGTTCGGTACAAAGTCGGTTTGATTTTCGGTAATGCCGCATACTAATATATATAATTATAATTAATATTAATATAGTATTATAATATATATTAATTTATTATTATATATAAAAATCGGTTCTTTTGGTATACCGGTTTGTACCAAAATTCAAAAATCTATGTACTGCTACTGGTACCGAAAAGTATAAAAAAATCGAAAAACTGATATCGAAAAAAATCGGTACCGACTGATTCAGTAAAAAATCGAAAAAATCAAAATTTTTGAACACCCCTACTGACCGATCTCAATTTAATTAAGTTCGATTCAAGCTCATTTCAAACTTGTTAACTAGTTGAGTTTAGACAAGTCCTTTAGTCTGTTTAGATAAACGAGTCGAACTTGAACAATGTGGTGTTCGACTCGAGCCCTGTGGTGTTCGACTCGAGTCCAACTCGTTTATGCTTTAATCAAGTCTAGCTAGAACCCGACTGGTTTAATAATTATTTAATTAAAATTTATTCTATTTATATAAAACATATAAGATAATTATATATATTGCGAATATTTACGTCAAATTTTTGATAGTCAATTACGCGTATAAATATTAGTGGTAATGTAATAAGTGAGACATTTTTATAATTTTATCAAATTTCATGTATTAATGTATTTCACAATTATAATTTGACACAAATTTGTCTCGCAAAGCATAGCATGACTCAAACATATAATACAAAAATAATTATAATATACCAAGGTGGTTTTTGCTTTTTAGTGTCGTTAATCCAGTCTTTAGCCACAGTAAACAACAACCGCTATATCCCTCTAAAAATGTATTGAGTTTACTTTGATTGTCTCTATAGCTACGGCTAGTGACCGTGTTAGCCCTCTAATGAAGTATATTTGATTTTATTTCACAGCCTACAGTGACTGACCGTTGCTATATCCCTCTTTTACTCTTTCTTTCTTTATTTCTTTTTTTTTTTTTTGGTAATTTGAGCAAAATTTTAAAATGCTTGTTTTTGGCAAGAATTGATCGCAATATCTCATACACTCAAAGCCTTATGAGTAATTATTTTACTATTGAGTCATGAGGAACTTGGTAGCCTAAATGAACGATTATCTATAAATGAAAAATATTGTAGCTAAAAACTAAGAAAGCATTATTTTGCTCATATGATATTTATTACGCAATGTGAATCCTGTAAATATATTTATTTATGATAAGTACCCTATTAAAATAGAAGAAATATTGACGTGTTTGCTATCTAATTTTTTTAAGGTAATAGATTATCTACAAAAGTCGACCTTGTCCGAGAAACACGACGATATGAATTTTCAGGGGACATCAATTATTCATATAGGCGATTTCAAAGCCGTAAGTAGTATTTCAGATCCAGTAGAAGATAAAGATGGAATGGAAGAGGTTGATCATGAAGATTTTGACCATTTCCACCATGCATTTCCTTAATTTCTGGATTAGATAATGAGATTGAAAAAATATCTGCAAAATTGGAAGGATATAAGAATATGCTTATCTTCAAATTTGGAAGGACCTAAGGAGAGACGTTTACAACAAACCAATTTCACTCTGTAGTGGGACAAAAAATCTACATTTTGATTTAAAATATAATTTTGCTTTGTAATTTGTTTGGTTCATTTCTGTAGTAATGCTTTATATACCGACAGCATAAAAATAGAAACCTAATAAAAGCTGAAGATACAATTTCTATTAATCAAAAAATTAATGAGCTCCCTTACAAATTCCCAACCTTACACCATGAAGTATCCGACCGTAGATCCACTAACGCATTACAAACTAATCAAGCTGACATTCCAAAATCTGGATACCATGAGGGGGAAAAAACAGAAAAAAATAATAATAATCATATTGTCGGCATATATATATATATATATATATATATATATATTATATATATATACCGGGCCTGAAGAAACTGGTATTGTTGAGGCTTTTACGAGACTGCAAAATAGCAACACAAAACGATAATATTGATAAGATTCTATTTCTCTTTCTTCTTATTTGGAAAATTTCATGTTGTATCTCCAGAAATCAATTCATCATGCCTGTAATTTAATTCTTGTCCATTCCCCACTGATAAACTCTGTGCTTCACTCTGTCGCTAAAGCTCAATAATACTTTTGCAGAAGCTCGATATGACCATAGCTATATATAGGTTTTGCGACGCAACCAAAAGCTAAGGTCTCCACTCCTCGACAAGATATATAAATGACGTGCATTCTGGAGGGATTAAAAAAGAAGAAGAAGAATATTTCCGATGGAATATTCTGTCATAATAATACTAGTCCTCCAAAATAAAAATAAAAAACTCTTTATAGAGACAAACAGCTTGTGCCCTAATCAAAGTTAATTGAAATTGATAATCTTCAACAGTCTTTTTTCTATTTAAAAACAGGAACATTATCATTTACTTGCTCACTAAGATAGATAAAATATTATTTTTTTACAAAACAAAATAAAAAGTCATTAGTTAAATAAAATAAACATATAAACTAATGAAAATGAGGATTGTTGACGCCTGATTCTGTCGGGCAGTCCTGCTGGCCGTCCGGTAAGAATACCTGCACAAAAGTCCGAACGGCTTGGGCCGTTGGTGGACTACTTCGGTGTGAGTATTAGTGAAGGTATCGGAATAGTCAACAATGGAGGTCTGAGTATCTAGTATTACAAAATAGTGCGTTACCCTTCTCTCCATTATCAACTGGGTATTTATACTATGTACCTGAATAACGGTCACCTGTGTAACGGTTCTGTCCATTATGCTAGATAGTTATGATATATGTCCGTTTCATCCTTCACCCATGTGCTGTAAGCCCACTAGGAAGGTTACCAGGCTGACGGTATATTGGGCCTAGCCCAATGTGAGTTCCTGGATCAGGCCTGGTTAAATATTCATCCTAACATTGCCCCCCACTCCTCCAGTGTATGAATGTGCTGGGGGAGTAGAACGAAACCTTCCGAAGAGAAAAAACCCCATCGGGAGCCTGAAGGCATCAGACCAATGGGAATTGTCATTCGGGAACCAGGAGGTATCAGACCAAAGAGAAAAGCTCCATCGGGAGCCCGGAGGCATCGAACCGATGGAAAATGTCATTCGGGAACCCGGAGGTATCAAACCGAAGAGAAACTCCATCGGGAGCCTGGAGGCATCAAACCGATGGAAAAAGCTCCATCGGGAGCCCGGAGGCATCAGACCGATGGGAAATGTCATTCGGGAACCCGGAGGTATCAAACCGAAGAGGAACTCCATCGGGAGTCCGGAGACATCAGACCGATGGGAAAGCTTTTTTGGATAAGACCTTGGGCCTTTATAATCTGGGTTTCAAGTTTTGGATAAGGCCCTGGGCCTTTATAATCTGGGCTTCAAGTTTTGGAACCTATGTACCAATCAAGCCCAAAGTTTTGCTTTTTCAACCCAACAAATCTGGCCCAATAGTTTGCACGACCGTTTCGTATAACAATTTATTTTTGAATTTCGAAATCTGCGTCCATTTAGCTACCGAAGCGTGCGCGGGAAGGAGCATTTATTACGCTGCAGTAAATACTGCGCGTGCGCCCCATCTGTCAGATCGTTTCCATCTGAACCGTTGCCACGCTTGAATCAAGATAAAAGGGGTCATTTCCAACAAATCGTCTTTTTATTAGAAGCAACTTATCACGAGAGAAAGGACGTTTGAGAGAGAATAATTTCATTCCCAGATCAGATTCCATCGTTCATGCTTCGTTGTTTTTCAATCGATCTCCTTTCTGAAATCAAGTAAGTTTTTTACCTTCTTTTCCTCAATATCTCATAATGGCTAGGAGCACTCAAGATACAAGGGCACAAGCTTCGTCTTCCCGGGTTGAAAACGAAGTTACTGTCGCCGATCCGGGAATCCCAGAGGGTCAACCTTGGAAACCTGTAGTCATTGCCCGCATGAGGGATGTAGAGGAGCATAATAGGAATAAGTACTTCAACATCAAATATAGAATAGCCAACATCCCTTCTTCTATCCGGAACCAATTTTTTGATTTAGCCCAAACAGAATTCTACATCCCCAATACATATGAAATCAAGAGACCCGGGGCTGGGGAGAGGATGTACTACCAGCTCGAGGGGGGATGGATTCCAATCCATAGGCAGTCACTGATCTATGGGGTCCGATTCCCTCTTCGCCCCTTCGTATTGGAGTTACTACATACGACGGAGCTCAGTTTGAACCAACTATCCCCCAATTCCTTTATTCATATAAATAGTTTCATTGCCTTCTGTTTCTCCGAATCGACCCTCCCAGCCATAGATTTCTTTTTTCAATTTTTTTCCATTACCAATAATAAAGAAAAAGGTTTTTTCACGGTGATGAAGAACCCTGGAAGGGATACCCTGATGGAGACCCCCTCGAGTAATAAAGGATGGCACGTGGATTGGTTTTTCATTAAGAGACCGGACACTGAGATGGTCGGACCTTGGTCAGACCCGAACAAAGACCAGCTAAATCCGAAGAGAATCTCTCGGGCAAGGTTAGAAGAGTTCGAGGTATTATATTCCAAGAGACCATCCGTGAAGTGGGACCGAGGTCTCCTTAATGACCAAGACTGGTTATATTCCTTCGGTTGTAAGTTCTCTGCCATGCTTGCTCCTTTATTTTGAACATTTTTTGATATACTCATTCTTTTGTTCTGATTGCCTTGCAGTGGCTAACCAAGGAAAGCATCCCGATAATGAAGCCATAATAGAGGCAGCTGGAGTCCCGAGGGTCAAGATGAGTGTCGCCGATAAGCTGAAGGCGAGCCGAAGCTTGAGGGCTGCAAAGCCCAAGGACTCTAACCAGGCTGCTGCCAATCCCGAGATGGGAACGGGATCTCCTCAGTTGGATGATACTATCAAGCCCATCGAAGGAGAGAAGTCTGCTGCCGAAGACTCTGGGGCTAACAGACCAAGAGTGAAGAGGAGGAGACTGGTCCTGAAATTCGTGCTAAAGGCACCAGCGAAACAGGTTCCGACCCCTCAAGGGGGCCCGAACAATCCTCCTACTGAGCAGATTGTCATCAGACAGCTGGAGGAACCCATTGCCCCCCCTCCTCAAGACAAAGGAAAGAGACCCGCTGAAGGTCAAGAGCCCTTAAATACGCAAAGTGGTCTGATGGATCCCCCAATGCCGACCGGGGGTTCTAGACCCGAGGAGGGGATCAACATGTCTGCCTTGGGTACCTCTATGATCCCATTTGCTGAAACTGGTACCGAGGGGGTTGATCTGAAGACACTGATGGAGATGCTGTTCTCCTGCCATGCAAAGGTAAGGATCTGCCTGCAAAATTTTCTTATTTGAATTGGTTAATTTTCTGACCCATTCATCGTTCAACCGTTTCTTTTCAGGGAAATGCAATTCTCCTTAGGGTTTCTGATGAGCAGAAGGTTCTGGAGAGAAGAGCCGATGAAAGCAGCAAAGGGCATGCTGAGGCTCTGAAGAACCACCAGAAGACCAAAGACCAGCTTAAGATCATGCATGACTCCTTCCAGATCATGAAACAGGAGTATGAATCGGCCCGGGAGGCTCGTCTTGAGAAAGACAAGGATATCGATCGCCTGAAGGCCCGGGTGATCGATCTGGAGAAGGCGAATGTCCATGCTATGGATTTGGTGCAGGCCAAAGAGCTCAAGAAGATCCAGCTGGAGAATAACAAGAACGAGCTCGAGGCCCAAATCCAAAGTTAGAAGATTCTCTTGACCCAATCGAAAAATATCATCCAACTTCAGACTGATCAGATGAAGAATCTCAAGGATAATGTTGAACTGATCGTTGAAGGTTGGGCTGTTAAAGAAGCCGATTGGCTAAGATGACCGATTGCCTCTACCTCCCCGAGTGTCCTGATTCCCGAGCTCAAAAAGAAGGTGATAGATGAATATAAGGCCTCAGATCAATTTTAGGCCGATATCTTATCATCTGTTGTAAATGAATTCAGCGATGGGTTCGAATACGCTCGGGAGCTTGCCAAGGAGAAGGGTCATGATCCCGATCAACTGGGAATTGTATTTCCCGAGGACTGATTTGTAAAGATTTTGCTGTTTTTTTTTTTTTTTTTTTTTACATCTTGTAAACCTTTCAACATTTATGAATTAAATGATTATGACTTATCTTTTCTCATGAGTTTTATTCTATCATCTGTATGTACAACTGTTCACTTATACTGCTTCGCCCCCACTAGCCTGATCGAATGTAGATCCGATGAGGCTAGCAGATTAATTTTAAAATGTGTATCAAAACAGTAATACAAAGACCAGATGATAAAAAATATTCTCATTAATATCGAAAAGATAACATGTGATCGGCTAAAAAGGTAGCCTCAAAATTTGACTATGTACAAAATTCTATCGGCTTCAATGATAGCCCCAAAATTTAACTAAGTACAAATTGTAAATTACTGATAATACCTACGAAGCCGAACAACATGCCAAGTATTTGGAACATTTTTTCCATCCATGCCCTGAAGCTTGTAAGTTCCGGCCTTCAACACTTCGATTACTAAGTATGGTCCTTCCCATGTTGGCATCAGTTTGCCAGTTTCCCGAGGAGTGGATGCCTCGGCTTGCCGAAGAACTAGATCGCCCACATTGAATGACCGTCTTTTGACATTTTTGTTGAAGTGCCGAGCAGTTCGTTGTTGATAAGCAGTCAATCTGAGGACTACTGAATCACGTTCCTCTTCCAATAAGTCGAGGTTTAACCGAAGACCTTCGCTATTGAGGATTTAATCAAAGTTTAAGACTCTCGGAGAAGGTACTCCGATCTCAATAGGTATTAGGGCTTCGGAACTATAGGCCATCTTAAAAGGCGTCTCCCCAGTAGTAGTTTGAGGAGTTGTTCGGTAGGCCCAAAGAACATGCAAAAGCTCCTCGGGCCAGGCACCCTTCGCCTATTCCAATCTTCTTTTAATGCCATGAAGAAGTGTCCTGTTTGTAACTTCTACTTGACCATTTGCTTGTGGATGGGCTACTGAAGTTCGACGATGCTGGATATTAAGTTCTGATAAGAACCCTTCGAAAGTTTTACCAATAAACTGAAGCCCGTTGTCAGAAACTAAGATCATCGGGATGCCGAACCGGTAGACTACTTGTTCTTTGAAGAATTGGAGACATGTATGCTCGGTGATCTTGGCAAGTGGTTTGGCTTCTACCCACTTGGTGAAATAATCGATGGCGACGATCACAAATTTCACTTGTCCCTTACCCTGTGGAAGAGGGCCTAATATGTCTATTCCCCATACAGAAAAGGGGATCGGAGAGAGTATCGGAGATAACTCCTCGAGAGGTTGGTGTGGTACAGATGCAAATATCTGACACTTATGACATTTTTTGACGAAGTCTTTGGCATCTTCAAGCACTGTCGGCCAAAAATATCCTTGTCGCAAAATTTTATGGGCCAGTGCCTTTGCTCCCACATGGTCACCGCAGATACCTTCATGAACTTCCCGAAGAGCATAATCAGATTCCCTAGGGTCGAGACATCGGAGCAGTGGGGAAGAATAAGATCTTCGGTATAGGTGGTCATTATGGATACAATACTTGGTGGATTTGTACTTTATTCTTCGGGCCTGAGACTTATCTTCGGGCAATTCACCAGTCAAAAGAAATTTGAAGATGGGGGTCATCCACGAATCCCCCTGTTCAATATCCATTACTGTCTGAACGAGGGTGCTCAGATGTTGAAGATTTTCTAAGTATACTGCTCCATCTAACTCCCCTTGATCGGTGGTCGCCAATTTGGAAAGAGCATCGGCCATGGTGTTTTCCGATTTGACCACGCCTAATATCTGATATTTCGGGAAAAATGTCAACAACGACCGAACTAGATGGAGATAGGCTTGCAAATGAACTTCCCGTGCTTCATATTCTCCCAGCACTTGTTTCACAACCAGTTAGGAATCACTGTAAATTGTTAAGCTTTTTACTTCCAGACTTCGGGCCAATTTCAATCCTGCCACTAATGCTTCGTATTCGGCTATGTTATTAGTGGCCATGAACCCGAACCGGATAGATTGTTGTACTTTGAAACCTTCCGGAGAAGTGAGGATTACCCCTGCACCGCTTCTTATCCCGGTAGAGGATTCATTGACGTATAAAATCCATGCAGTCTCCTCGGGGGTTATTGTCACTTCCTCGGACTCAGATTCTTTCTCTTTGGTATCCTTGGGGAATGAACATTCGATGATAAAATCGATGAGAGCCTGAGCTTTTATAGCCGTCCGAGGACGGAACTCAATATTAAACTGACTTAGCTCGATAGCCCATGCTGCCAACCTTCCTAAGGACTTCGGTCTGTAAAGGACTTTCCGTAATGGCTGGTCAGTGAGGACGATAATAGTCCGCCCCTGGAAGTAATGCCTCAGTTTCTGAGTGGAGATAACCAGTGCGTAAGCCAACTTCTCTAAATTTGGGTACCTGGTTTCAGCATCCCGAAGAGCATGGCTTACGTAGTAGACTGGCTTTTGCCCTTGTGAATCCTCTCTGATCAATGCTGACCCGACTGCCAAGGATGTGGCAGATAAGTATATTTGTAGATCCTCCTCGGGCAGTGCTTTGCTCAAAATCGGAGGTGAAGAGATATATCTCTTAATTTATATACTCTCTTTTAAAGAATTTGGTAATGCTTCCCCCTTCTCTCTCTCTCTCTCTCTCTCTCTCAAATTTTATACTCCCTAAACATTTTATACACTCTTTTTAAAGAAAAATAAAGGGGGTTACTAAGATCAGTGGTGGATCTGTTCAGTGACAGCATAGACACTGCCTATGATGGATTTTTTATTTATTTATTTATTTTTTATATTTATAGGGGCAGCCTGGTAGGGGGCAGTTATGTAAATTTATAAATTCAAGGGGGAAGATTAATAAAAGAGTTAAACTTGGAGGGATTAAAAAAAAAGTCAACAAAAATAATCTTTTTTCTAAAAGAGAGTAATAGACTCGATACTACTCTTACAAAAACAAATAATGTTATGGTAACTAAACAGATATACAAAATAATACTCTCAATTCCATATTATTTAATTATTATTAATTTTTTAAACTCAACTTAAAAGATTTTTAAATTCAGAATTGACATATTTTTTTTTAATATTAGTCAATACAATGAGGATTATTATAAACTATTTAAAAAATATTACTCATTATAAGATTTATTATTTCATGATTAAATTTATTATTTTTTTAATTTTTAATCAATCATCTTAATTTTGAATTTAAAAATGTGTCAAATTATTTTTTGAAAGTTAATATTGATCATATAATTTAAAATGAATAAAGTACATTGTATGATAATTCGTTGATACTTTATAATACAGTGATGGACCAACAACGCCCCTAACTAACAATAATTTTATTTTGTATCCATTTTTTTAGTCACCAAAACATTATTAACACAAAATAGGTGCCTAATCAAATCCAGCCAACTCTAATTTTTCGATTATATATATATATAGGAGCTAATCTACAACTCGCATTAGTTAGGGACACTATTTCAGTAAACTCGTCTCTCATCGTTCATTGCAGGATCTAATAGCTAAGAGGGGTCTGACTGCTAATTCTAATAGCGGCTATTTTTTTTTTTTGGCCTGACCGTTAGTCCTGGTCGTGGTCAGGCAGACTACGTCGTTTTTGGTTTTGGTCTGGCCGCATTAGTTAGCGATAAATATTATTAAAATCACTCTCCGAAATCAAATGGGCGATAAATGATTGAGGTGATTGTTTAGTTCCTTACATTGAAAATGATGTATTTGAAAGTATTAATAATGAAGTTATCTTAGAACATTTTCAAGCTATGCGAAATAGGAGGATAGTATTGTAATTTATAAACATTATGATTAATTAATATTATGATTAGTTCAACTTTTTCTTTATTTAATTTTAACAAAAAAATTAGTTAAAATTCGTCCCTGCTGGTTTGTAATCCTGGATCCGCCCAACTAAGATCAAAGACCCAATTAAGAAACGTTTGATTTGGCTGGGAATTTGTGCATCACCTTGTTGACATATAGTAGTATGTTGATATCTATTAAGATTTTGTAATATATGGTAACTTTTATTCTTGTTCCTAAAGCTAATAAAAAGAAACAGAGCCACCCCTGTTTCTGATTTATTTTTATTTTTATTTTTACAACAAATGAATTATATTATATCACAGAAAGTCTCTACAAAACCATTGCAAACACCCCAAAGAAATACTTAGCCAGGAACCAACTAAACAAACTTCCATAACCGAATAACTAGGACAAAAACTGGTCAGATTTGTAATGATGCTCATAGGAAGAATTAGATGAAGCATCGAAGAAAGAAGTCGCACCCAGAAGAGAGAAACAGGCATATTTCTATTTCAATTTGGAACGTTTAAAAAATGGGCCGAAACTTAACTGGTTTGGGCCTGTTTGAATTTTTAAAGATTTGAGTCCAAATTTTATCCAATTTAAATATTATTTTTTTATTATCGATCTCAATGGAAAGAGTCCAATTCTTAATTGTTGGACTTTGTATTTATTAGTGTAAATAGGGTGCTCATATTAAGCCTTATTTCCATAGCCCATGAGACTTAACGCACAAGTGAAAACTCCTAAATTCGATAGGTTTGAGTCGCTGTCTATTAGGAGTTATGTTAAATAAAGCGAATGAACAATAGATGGATATATACAATATTTTATTATACTAAATATTTGTCACCTCTATTATTAACACATCTTGAAACTCATCCTTAATTTCACACCGGACGTATCCAGGCGGCCCAAGCCGTCAAGCACATTCCGATTGTTTTTTCTGTGTAGGTTGACGTCTAAGCCGATGGTTGAACGTGCAAACAAATTTGAGCGTTAACATTAACCATTTGGTACGTAATTTAATTAAGATTGTATCTTGGCTAAATATAGTTCACAAACAAACTATGCCACCTGCTTTTGTATATCATTTGTTAGCAGAAAATGATAGCATAGAGCAAAATTATGTTGACAACTAGCTAGTGCAAAGGAAGCTTTTGAGAAATCTGTATTTACCAAGACAAATGCAGGTACTGTTTTGCTTCCAATTTCCGTATGATACTTTGGGTTACAATGAATTACTATCCTTTTGAAGCCTTGGTATATGTAGGTTGTACTTTTACTTGAATTGTATCAAATTATTAGCATTACCACTACTGATGCATTCTTGCATGAGAATTGAAGTTCTGATGAACATCACAATGAATAACCATATAAATAATGCCACTAGTTGACATAAAAGAGGAGCAAAACTGTACGTAAACATTTAGTCGTGTTCAACCAGCTCCAAGTAATTGGAGTGGTGCTTAAATGAGTTGAGCACCATGATGTTTTTGTTTGAACTAGTCAGCAGCTTGGTGGAGAAGTATGCCTATATTTCGGGCTTCTTGGTTAACTCTGTTTAATAAGTCCTATTCTACAGGACCAGTAGTTGCTTTGAATTATTCTTCTAGTAGTGATCCACATTTATAGGGTCATTAGTTGTGGTTGTTATTCTTTGATTTTCTGTTTGGTTGTATGGCTATAAAAGCCAATGTTCTGCTTTGAGTTTAATGTGAAGTTTTCTTTCATCAGCTTGTGTTTGTGTTTGCATTTAGTTTAGATATCTAACAATTTGGTATAAGAGCTATTACATTAGGTCTGATAAGAGAGAAGGATGAGTGAAGAGAAAAGTGGTCTGACGAAGATTCCACACTTCGATGGTTGTCACTATGACCATTGGAGTGAATTGATGGAAAACTTACTCAGGGTAAAAGGGTTATGGAGCTTGGTGGAGAACGGCTTCGAGGAGCCAGGAGTAGGAACTGTGATAACCGATGCACAACAAGCGCAACTCGATGATGCGAGGATCAAAGACTACAAAGTCAAGCATTACCTATACCAAGCCATTGACAGGGTCACTTTTGAACAGATACTAGACAGACGCACTTCGAAAATTGTCTGGGACTCTTTGAAGAGGAAGTTCGGTGGCAATGAACGAGTGAAGAAGTCCCTTCTCAACACTTTAAGAAGAGACTTTGAAGTACTAGAAATGAAGAAGGGGGAGACAATCACCGAATACTTCGCAATAGTCATGGCTGTAGCTAATCAGATGAGAACCAATGGAGAAGACATGCCAGACTCAAAGGTGGTCGAGAAGATTTTGAAGACGTTGACGGAGAGGTTCACCTATGTGGTGGTATCTATTGAAGAGTCAAAAGACATCGACACAATGACCATTGATGAGTTGCAGAGCTCACTAGTAGTCCATGAGCAGAAGTTCAAGAGGGTGGATAGAGAAGAAGATCAAGCTTTGCGAGCTTCAATTGGTAATGAGAGGTTTGGAAACAAAGGAAGGGGCCGTGGTTCGTTTTGCGAACGAGGAAGAGGCAGAGGTAGGCAGTCCTTCAACAAGGAACTTATGCAATGCTACAAGTGCCACAAGTTGGAGCACTTCCAATAAGAGTGTCCTAGCTGGGATAACAAGGCCAACTATGTGGAGTTAGACGAGAAAGAAGAGTTACTTTTAATGGCACATGTGGAGCTGTATGATTCAAAGAGAGAAGATGTGTGGTTCTTGGATTCGGGATGTTCGAATCATATGTGTGGGGGAAAAAATGGTTCTCACACTTGGATGAATGCTTTCAGCAGACTGTCAAGCTCGGGAATGACATAAGAATGACTGTTACCGACAAGGGAAATGTACGGTTGGAAATTGGAGGACTGATACAAGTAATTACAGAGGTGTACTACATACCAGAACTCAAGACTAACCTACTTAGTATGGGACAACTTCAAGAGAAAGGGCTGGCCATTTTGATTCAGGGAGGAGAATGCAAGTTGTATCATCCACGTCGGGGGTTGATCATGCAGACGAGGATGACTGCAAACCGAATGTTTGTACTTCTAGCTTCTGTCTTACCTAGGAAAAATTTAGTATCTCTTACTCCTATTTGTTTTCAAGCTGCTACAGAAGACGTGTCCCATTTATGGCACTGTAGGTTTGGCCACTTGAATTACAAAAGTTTGCGGACAATGTAATATAGGAAGATGGTAATTGGCTTACCTACACTCAAAACTTCTAACAAGGTGTGCACTCACTGTCTGATAGGAAAGCAGCACCAAGGAAAAATGCCAAAGAAGAGTTCGTGGAGAGCAACTAGGAAGTTGCAGTTGGTACATGCTGACATATGCGGACCAATCACTCCGATGTCAGTCAGTGGGAAGAGGTATTTGCTTAGTTTTATTGATGATTTCAGCCGAAAGATTTGGGTTTATTATTTGTGTGAAAAATCAGAAGCATTTGGGGTGTTTAAAAAGTTTATGCAATGTCGACGCCGGGATTTTCGTCGTTTCGTTTTTTAATAATTAAAGCCCTTTCCAATTTTAGCCTTTTGAATTAAATGCGACTTTTGAAAAGGGTCGGCTTAGTGTCGACGGGGCTTTGAAGTGTCGATTTTTTATGAGCCAATTGACCAGAGTCGCCAGTTGGTATATGTGAAATGGATGTACCAACTCATCCGAATTTAGCTTTCGTAATCGCTGGCTCATATGTGACTCCGATTTAATTGGTCCGCAAACCGAGATTCATAGAGTTCGGGGGCTTGCTTAAGCGAGGGGAAGGTGTTAGGCACCCCCCGACTTCCGTGAAACACGGTTACCGCAATCTCGATGTTTTTCCTATCCTTTTAAAATCCTAAAAATGTGTGTGTGTGTGTGTGTGTGTGCGCGTGCGCGCGCGCGTGTGCCTAAATGAATGTCGTTTGGAATGCTTTACTTTGAAAATGCTTCAGAATCTCGTTAACCCTATGCACGAAGGATTTTACTTAATCGAAAAATTCATTTTTTATTGCTTTTTTGTTTCGATAATAAAATCGATGATATTTTGTAAAACATATTTTCAAACCCCTCGTCAAATAGGAATAGAGCTCATCCGACACTTACAATTTTATTTAGCCTACGAACGATCTAATATCCTAATTCGCTTGATTTTATGAAAAGCTTTATCATTTATTCCAAAATCATTTTCTCGCGCTAAAAGGAAAATCAAGCATTTAAAATAGCGTTGAGGCTATTCACGGGCATGTGAGCCATCTAAATAACCCCAAACGCCCACAATCGCACGTTTCATTATTACGGGGCCTTAAACCCGATTTTTCGATCCGACATCGCTTTAAGGCCCGAAAATTTTACATATTTACAATACAAATGCATCGCCATTGCTACATACGTAAAAACTAGAAAATAAACTAAAGGATATTATCGGGAGGTTAGGAGGAGATTCCATCCGCAATAAATCCTCTCTAACCATCCCTAATCCATAGATCCCAAAACAAATATCGACTACATTGGATCTAACTTCCACATACACTAAATCAAACTATTTAAATAGCAATGCACCAAATATTTTCGGATCCACAGAAGATCCACCCAACAAAAGCACAAATAAACAAATATTTACCGATTAAACTACCAAAACAAGATAAAATATTACATCTAATAGATCTATAAAACAAGCACCAATACAAAGAGAGATCGAATTTTTTGCCTTGACATTGATGGAAAATAACACACTAGCACTCAAATCTAATGTAGGATAACATATGTGGTGTAGAGATTGGATAGAACAAGATGAATCCTCACATTTTTTGCCTAACCCGAAGGCTTTCTCTCTCTATTTCCGCCATTTTTTCTCTCTCTAAAACCTTCAAAACTCTTCTCTTCCTTTCTCTCGGACGAAAATGGCGATGTATAGCTGATCTCCAGGCAGCCGCAGATTCATCTGCGGCTGCCTGCTGTGGCCTTCTGAGCCGCCGCCTCGGCTGCCGTGTGCCGCCCTCGAGCCACGCGAAGCCCCAAAAGTCGTTGGCCGCAGATGCATCTGCGGCTGTCTGGCTTCCTTTTCTCGATTTCCGTGCCACGCGGTCTTAAATCGCCAATTTTTGCTGTATTGTTTTGGAAGGCTGTATTTTTGCAATCCGGAAATCCCGGGGAAACGTGCCATATTGTTCTAGGAGGCTAGTTCGGCGGGCTGCGACTTGATATAGAATTTGATAATTGTGCCTGGCTTCCAGGGGGCGCTGCCCCCTTTCCACCCCCGCCAGCTCACCGGCGAGCTGGGCAGCCGCTCGCTCACCGGGGAGCGAGACCCCCGAACATCGTAAGCGGAGTGGCCATTAGTCGTCTTTTGTGGTCAGCTCAGGCTTTTCTGGATCAACTGTTCGCCTTGCCTCAAGTGACCGGATGCTCGTTGTCCGTTGTGGCGGTTTTGACCATAAATCGCTGGGGTGGCTTTGTGCTGGGGTCCACCTTTCTTTCCGCATGTCGGGTCAAATGACGATTTTGCCCTCCTGCCAGGGTTAGTAGAGAAAGTGCAAAATTTGGGTGTCTACATGCAATATGTTGAAAAGGAGTGTGGTGAGTCTATAACATGTTTACGTACAGATAGGGGAGGGGAGTTTACTTCTCTTGAATTAAATGATTTTTGTATGGAGAATGGCATTAGAAGGCAGTTGATGGCTGCTTATACTCCCCAACAAAATGGGGTAGATGAACGGAGGAATAAAACTTTAATGAATTATGTTCGTAGCATGTTGTCTGAGAAGAAAGTGCCCAAGGAGTTTTGGCCCGAAGCAGTTCAGTGGTGTGTGCGTGTGATGAATAGAAGCACAACAGTAGCAGTTAAAGACAAAACTCCAGAAGAAACATGGAGCAATGTCAAGCCAACAGTGGATTATCTTCGTGTATTTGGGTGTGTGGCTCATGTACATATTCCTGACCAAAGAAGAATCAAGTTGAGTGACAAGAGCTTCAGTTGTGTGTTGTTTGGGGTATGCAGTGAGTCCAAGGCTTATAGACTTTATGATCCTGTTTCTAAGCGTATTGTGGTGAACGTGGATGTTGTATTTGAGGAAGACAAGTGTTGGGACTGGGAAACAGGCCTAGAAGAAATGAACAAGGTGCTAGAATGGGGAGATAGTGAAGAAGAATGGGGAGATAGTGAAGAAGAATACAGTGAAAGTGAAAGTAAAGATGATGATCATGAAGAAGTAGCAACTGTAAATGAAGAAGAGGAAGCAACAACAGTAGAAGAAACAACGCAAACAAACCAGAACACACGTGCTGAAGATCAAGGGAGGACTAGAAGAACTCCAAGAGCTTCGGTCTGGTTAGGAGATTACGTTAGTGGAGCTGGTTTGGAGTTCTCAGATGAAGAAGCAGAAGTTAGTAATCTTGTGTTCTTTACTGCCTTGGATCCCATTAATTACGAAGAAGCTGTGAAGAATGAGAAATGGCAAGAAGCTATGAATCTTGAGATCCAAGCAATTGAGAAAAACGAAACTTGGGAATTGGTGGAGCTGTCGGCTGGTGCTAAAAGAATCGGTGTAAAATGGGTTTTTAAAAAAAAGCTCAACAAGTTTGGTAAAGTAGACAAGCACAAAGCACGTCTTGTGGCGAAAGGGTATGCTCAAAAACAGGAAATTGATTACAATGAGGTGTTTGCGCCGGTTGCGAGATGGGACACAATCAGATTGGTAATAGCTCTCGCAGCACATAAAGGTTGGAATCTTTTTCCAGCTAGATGTTAAGAGTGTTTTCCTCCACGGAGAGTTGCTTGAGGAGGTGTTTGTTGATCAACCACCGGGTTTTGTAAAGAAAGGAGAGGAGCACAAAGTGTATCAGTTGAAGAAGGCCTTGTATGGCCTTAAGCAGGCTCCAAGGGCGTGGTACAGTCGCATTGAGTCCTACTTCGTGAAGGAAGGTTTTGTAAGGTGTCCTTCTGAACATACACTATTTATTAAGTTTGATTTAAAGGGTAGAATTCTTGTGGTTAGCCTTTATGTAGATAATCTTATATTTACGGGGAATGATGTGGGGTTGTTTGAAGAATTTAAGAGGTCCATGATGCATGAATTTGAAATGACTGATCTTGGGAGGATGAGATATTTCCTTAGGGTGGAGGTATTGCAGAACGAAGAGGGCATATACATTAGTCAAAAAAAATATGCCCATGAAGTGCTTGAGAGGTTTGGCATGTTGGAATGCAATTCTGTCAAAAATCCCATTGTGCCAGGGTTAAAACTTGTGAAGGATGAGAAGGGAGTCAGAGTTAACTCTACTACTTACAAACAAATGGTTGGTAGCCTTCGTTATTTAACAGTAACAAGGTCTGACTTGATGTTTGTTGTAGGTCTAGTTAGTAGATATATGGAAAATCCCACTGAGCTTCACTTCCATGCTGTTAAGAGGGTGCTTCGGTATGTAAAGGGGACTTTAGAGCTGGGAATATTGTATAAAAGAGGTGGAGCTGGAAATTTGATTGGCTACACAGACAGTGACTACGCAGGGGATCTTAATGACAGGAAGAGTACTTCAGGATATGCATTCATGTTTGGAGAAGGAGCTGTGGCTTGGTCATCGAAGAAACAACCAGTGGTGACTTTATCCACCACTGAAGCTGAATTTGTGGCAGCAGCTTCATGTGCATGTCAAGGAGTCTGGATGAGGAGGATTCTTGATGCTCTTAATCATTCTCAAAGGGAGAGCACAACGGTGTACTGTGACAATGTCTCCACCATCAAACTCTCAAAAAATGCTGTGCTACATGGAAGGAGCAAACATATTCATGTAAGGTATCATTTTCTTCGTGAGCTAACTCAAGATGGAATTATTGAGCTTGTTCATTGTGCAACTGAGAATCAGACAGCTGATATCATGACCAAGGCTCTGAAGTTCGAGGCATTTGAGAAGCTTAGAAAACAGCTTGGAGTATGTGAAGTAACGAAGATAAACTGTCTGCAGACTACAGAACAGTTTAAGGGAGGAAATGTTTAAACTAGTCAGCAGCTTGGTGGAGAAGTATGCCTATATTTCGGGCTTCTTGGTTAACTCTGTTTAATAAGTCTTATTCTATAGGACCAGTAGTTGCTTTGAATTATTCTTCTAGTAGTGATCCACATTTATAGGGTCATTAGTTGTGGTTGTTATTCTTTGATTTTCTGTTTGGTTGTATGGCTATAAAAGCCAATGTTCTGCTTTGAGTTTAGTGTGAAGTTTTCTTTCATCAGCTTGTGTTTGTGTTTTGCATTTAGTTTAGATATCTAACAGTTTTATCAAGCCTGTTTAAATGGATGTTACTAAAATAAGACCATAACTTGCAGGATATATTTAATCCAAACCAAACTAGTTACAAAATGGTTGCAACAGCTGAAACTAGATAAAAAAAAATTATGTAAAAGACAAATTAAACTCATATTTTAGATGTAAATTAACTTCTTTTTCTATATAGAAAAGTTACAGATGGTAGATTGTAGAACATATGCACAGATGATAGATTAAATTGTAGCCTGGCAAAGATTAATCGCCTTATTTTAAAGCTTTTTTTTTTTTGGCTCAATGTATATTTGAGGCATATTTGAAATTCAAAATTTAAAACGTCTGCTATTAACTCTTTCACTTATTTAGAGAAAAATAATATATATTGCAAATATTTATATCGATTTTTTAATTGTCAGTTATATGAAGAAGTATTATTGATAACCCTTTTAGAGAAATGTATAATAAGTGAGATTATGATCTTATAATTTTATTCAATCTTATATATTGAAATATTTTACAAAATTGTAATAGTATACAAACTATTCAAACATATTAATTGTAATTTTAATATGATTTGAACTAAAGAAAATTGACAATCTTCAAGATGGGACACCCTTTAGGGGAAGGAGGAACTATAAAACAGACCCTTGAACTAAATGCAACTTGCTAGAGTACTAGTGTTGATAACCTAAAACCATTTGTTCAAATAAGCTCAGAAAGCACTTGGAACAATCTCCGAAAGCATTTGGCCACCGGTGTGTAATATTAATTAATCCGAATGAGTTTTTTTTGTGTGGGTAATTTCACTTAAAAATATTTTTGGAACACATAAATTTTGAAGCACGTGATGGCTAGTGTGATGGAAAAAAAATTAAAAAAATAAATAAAATTGGAGACAATATAAACGATATATACCTTTGAAAGACTTAATTGGTCGTATTGATAAAATAAATGAAATAAAAAAATAAAACTTTAAATATCTTTAAAAATACATAAAATTTTAAGCATGTGATTAGTAAATATGTTATGAAAAAGAAAAGTTGAAGCAAATATAAAGAATATATCCACTTAACTGCCTACGTACTTAATTAGATGTATATATAAAATTGTTGGAAGACAACAATTAACCACATAAAAGATTTAATTGACAGAAAATAAACTTTGAAGAATACTTTGACGTACACTGAGTAGTAAGTTGGAGAGAAAAAAGTATTGTCATTTAACTTATGAAATTTTATAATTTTTTTGCTGAATTTATTATAACAAATGTTATATTTTAACTCTAGCACTTTGCTTATAAGTAAGCTCAAGCGCAACATTTATTATAATCAATACAATAAAAAAATATAATTTTTTTTATAAAAATATATAATGTGACAACTTTACTCTAACAGAATTTTAAAAATTACAATCGTAGAAAAAGTTACACATTCATAAATGAATGCGTATTCAAATAGTACTCAAGCATATATAAACACAGAGATACATTTAGGACATGACCTAATATATTATGCGGTTGGATGGAGTATAAAGATAATACTCTTCATTTTAAATTATAAAATTAATATTAATTTTTAAAAAAATAATTTTAAATATTTTTTTAATTGCGAGGTGGAGAGAATCGAAGATTGTGATGGTGGACCAGAAATTTCAGTTGCTCTAAATCCTAATCGACATATCATGTCGTCTTCGTCTAGTTTTCTACTCTCAATCTACTTTTTTATTTTAAATCTTTGTCCTTTTTCTCCAGATCAACGGTTGCTTTGTTTATGGTGGGTGATCGGCTATTTGTTTGTGGTGGGGGATGTTGGGTGTGATGGGTGGTGGTGATGATTGCGGTGGTGGGCTGTGGTCAGGGCAAAGCCACAGCATGCGGGGTCAATTGACCCCACTGAATTTTTTGTTTATTTAATAATATATGACAAAATTTGAAAATTTTAAATGTTATATACAAATTAAACCTACTGAAATTATGTAAATTTTTTAATATACGGGGTCAAATTAAAATTTTATAACTTTCTCATTTAAATTTTAATCTTATATCATTCTTATTTCCTATATATATATTCATATAATCTTCTTAAACTAATTAATAATATATTTTATAATATTTTTTGAAGAATTAATTATTTATAAATAATTCGTCTTTAAAAAAATCTATTAGGAATCAATAGAATGTATATACACATGCATATAAATATATATAGAGTTTATAATTATTATATTATCATTGTTATCAAATATATGTTTTGTATATGCAAGTTAAAAGTATAAAATTATTCAAAAATTTTGGCAATCTTCGCTAAATTATTTATAACCGTCTAATAATTTTGATTTCACTAAAAAACTTTCCTGACTTCGCCACTGGCTGTGGTAGTGGTCATTGTGATTATGGTGATGGACTGATGGGGTGGTGCCGCGGTTGGGTGGATTACTATTGACGGTGGTGGGTTGTCTAATTAAGATTTTTTTTTTTCTTCTTATAACAATGATAAAGACAAATCTGCCTTTAAGAAAACGAGTAGGGTTGAATTTTTGGCGAATTTAAGTAAAAATTGAGAAAAGTAATAGATTTGACACCAATTTGTCACTTAAGAGACTCAATTAACGGAAAATGAATTTTAAGGATAATTTTGATATGAGAATTGATAAATTCACAACAAAAAATAATATTTTCACAACAACTCTCCCACATAAACAATAATATAGATCTCACGCCCATGTGAGAGGGGTTGTTGTGAAAATATTATTTTTTTTATTGTGGATTTAACTATTTCTTTTTGATATTGGTGGTAACTTGGAGGAAAAAAAATGTCAGTAAGCCAAATTAATACTACGTGGATCATATATGTATATGAATAAAATGATATATATGCATAAAAATATATGGTGGATCATACATGTATGTAAATAAAATGATATACATGTATAAAAATATATGGTGTATGAACGATATCTCCCACGCATATTGAGAGACGCCTGTTAACATAAAGATCTTGTCAAATTAACCTTTGTCTTTACAGTATTATGTTTTAAGAGGATATAGTGATATGGTGTATAATAGATATCTCACCTGATAGTTGGTGCTTTCACATTAATGTTAATCAAAAGATGACACATGTTTATAGGTATGTGTTTTCTTATTCCATTATATAACATGTAAGATTGCAACAAAATATGCATAACTTGAATAACGTAAAAAGATAATTTGAATATTCCTTGAGTGTACTAATATTTGAGTTATTATTAGTGTAACCATTTGAATATTCCTTGAGTGTACTAATATTTGAGTTATTATTAGTGTAATTGTAAGTTAAAAGAAATACCATGCCTCTAAAGAAAGAAAGTTGCCGAACTTGCTTTGGTCCGGCAGCTTTTCTCAAGTCTTTAACTTTCTACTAGATATAAAAACAGAACTAGAAAAAGAAAAAAAAAATCAAAATAAGTAGATTAATGTGCAACACCTTGGAAAGCAAAAAGGGTTGTCCCTACTACTATTATTGTACGGACATGTATATATATAGTTCGTTGATAGGATTGTACTAGAGAAAAAGAACGAGGAGATATAAATATAGAATCAAAAAATGTTTTGGAAGTGTATTGTTGTACGTTTATGTAGCCCCATGCAAAGCAAAAACAAAAGCACAAAGCTACGTCTTCCCCTCCACGCCAAATACATATATTTTGCAGTTGTCTCAGCAAGACACGTAGCTAATTTTGACTAAAATACAGAATTGTACCTTATACTTGTGTTTATGTGATATTTTTATAGACAATTTTTTTTCTTAAATTATAATTATAATTAGTTTTAAAATACACATTTCAAGGTATAATTGGTAGCAAACTCACCCGAAAAGAAGTGAATTTTTTTTGTACTGTTACGTACCTATATATTAATTAAGTCACTCTATATATATATATAACAGAGTAGAGAATAGTGGATCAAGATAGATAGAGATGCCTAGTACTCAAAACAAACAGCGAGAGGAGTCCATTCATCATTTCAGCCACAAACATGAATTGTTTTTTTATTCTTCTAAGAGCTACGGCACATGTGTCGTGTGTAATTCAGGCATCTCGACCAATGAAGAGTATTTGACTTGCGAGAGATGTAAATCATTCAGCATGCACAAATCGTGCGCGGAATTACCTCGAGAACTGAAACACCCCTTCCATCAGCAACACTCCCTCACCTTGCTTGATGAACCACCCTGGAGGAGGAGGAAGGATGAGAACTATTGTTATTGCTATGCTTGCGGGCGGGAATTGTGCACCGGCTTCGTGTACGAGTGTTCCGAGTGCAAATTTTACATAGACAGCAAATGTGCGATGCTATTTCCAACCACAAGATTACCTGCCAAACACCAAAAACTCCGCCACCCACATCCCCTAATTGTTTGCGAAAGAAAAATAGTTGAACGCCTTATATTTGATTTACAATATTGTGGTGGTTGTTCTCAATCATTTGATGACTTCCGCAAAGGGGAAATCGATTATTCCACCCTCATCTATGTTTGCCTTGAATGCCATTTATTACTCCACGAATCATGTGCTGATCTCCCGCAACACCTAACTCATCATCCCCTTCACCCAGATTGCACTCTCACCTTTCGTAGTATCAATTTTGCCGATTGTGATTTTTGTCAAAGTCAGTCTCGTTTATATTTCCAGTGTTCGGATTGTTCGATAAAAATGGACATCCGTTGTGCTTTGTTGACCCCTTGCACTGCCACAAACTACAAATCCGTTGGTGAGCAGAAAGACTACGGCCACCCCCATCCCTTGATTCATTGCAACATTCATGTAAATTATGGTTTGAGAAATTGCGGTGGGTGTTACCAACGCTTGGAAGAGTCTGCCTATTATTGCACTAGTTGTAAACTATGGTTGGACGAATCGTGTGCTCATTTACCCCATCAAATCCAACATGCCTTTCACCCGCATCACCCACTCTCCCTCTCCGATTCAACTGATCGTTTTCGGGGTAAATGGTTTCGTTGCAACTCATGTGACTATGCAAGTGAGAGATTCGCCTACCTATGTCATCCTTGTAAGTTCTACCTAGACTTGCGATGTATTTCGCCACCTTTGTATCCCATGATTTATATGCCTGAACTACACCAACACCCCCTTGCATACAGAACACCCTATATCCGATGCACGCAGTGTGATTTTGAAATACACACCCATCGTTTCCCGCTATTACCACCTACCGTAAAAGCCCTGTGGCACCGACATCCCCTTACACTCACTCGCAGAGGCAGTCCTTCAATATTCGACCCTGAGACTTTCTACTGCGACGTCTGCGAGGATGCACAATCTCCGGATGATCCATCTTATAACTGTGCAGAATGTGACTTGGCCTCTCATGTTCATTGTGTTATATCGGAGGTATTATTCTTTTCTCATACTTTATTATATATTATGTTTCAAGCTTCTGATTATCTTCTTCATTAATCTCACCCGGCCTATAATAATTTTGAGACCCAAAACAAATATGAATTGGTTACTGCACGTCTGAATTTTAGGTAATGAAATATTGGCAAGAAAAATCGACCTCGGTTAAGGAATTACTTGGAGATACAAAGCTTCTTGTATTTGATGAGCCAACAGCAATTGATAGTATTTCCGTTGCGGATATGAACGATGAAGATTTTAACAGTTTCCTCCTTTCTGGAGTACGGAAGGAGATTGAAACAGTAAAAGTAGAATTAGAAGAACATGAGGAGGAATGTGCAAAATTATCTGCAAAACTGGAAGAGAAGGAAGAGAAATGTAAAGAAGTATCTTGTAAATTACGAGAACTGGAGGAGAAACTTGATCTACTTATTACCAAAAGACGTGCTCCTCTACGATTGAAACGGTGGTTAAGAGATCGACAAAAGCTGAAATAACTATTTTTTTTAGTAAAAGCTAATTGTCGATTATGTACAATTTGTGAAGGGAGTTTTTCAAATTAATTTGTACTGGCTAGTTTAATATATCGTTAGATGGCAATACCAAAATGTTATTTCCCTTTGTAATCTAGCCAACACATGCCCACATTCTTTGTTTATCAAGTCGTATGTTTTGCTGGCTAAAGCACAGAGGAATTTTCAGAAATATATTAAGGATACAAACGGAATACAATCAAATGTGGATCAACATTAAGTGCACGATGCTATATATCCCAAACTAATATAAGTTCACCCTGACAAAATTTCCTGTTACTGACAAGTGAAAGAAGCGAAGGCAATAGCCCATAAAGAAAAACTTATGAGTAAGCTTTTATATTCCATGTCCAAGAAAATTTTGAATTTATTGGCATTTTGTTAAATTGAAGCAATATTTTAAAATTTTAAGTTGTCAATCCCAGTAGTTCTCACTTGTTCAGCAATGAAGTTTTTAAGGTATTTAATACACTATAAATAGGAATAGGAATAACACTACAATACATGACTATAATCAAACTTGACAAACAGGCTGAGTTACAGTTGAGCCGGGCCAAATTTAGGCCGGGCTAAAATGACCCAAATTTTTTTGAGCTCAAAACAGAAGGCTCGTAACTCAAGTTGGGCTAGCCCGCGGATTTTTTTTTTCCACACTACAACTCCAAATTTTTATGGATTCAAAACCTATGAAAAGATAACGTTACCGTAAGGATAAACAATAATTCACACATTTTGGTAGGGTTGCTAAACATAAGCATTCTTCTCATTAATTATGTAACAGTTATGCTTATCCAAAATTTATATTCAAAGTAAAGGATTCTATAACTTTACTAAGCTTAACCGTATGTGTTTATCCCTAGGCATAACAATAACAATTCAACATAAAATCACCATTTAGTGTTTAAGTTATTAAACAATATGATACATTCACATTCTCATCCATATTAAAAATTGATTTAAAATTAGGTCATAATAAATAGTACTTAATTTAGACCGTGATAAGAGAAGTGGTTAAAGGATTTTTTTGGGTAGGCCAGGTCACTTGTCACTTGTTGGCCGGGTCAAAATTCGGCCAAACTAAGATAGCCCAAATTTTCATGGTCTATAAAAATAAAGTCCAACGCCCAATTTTTAGTGGGCAAGCCAAGTCAATCCGCACTAATTTTGCCAAGTCTAACTACAATGAAGTATGAACCTTTCACATATAGAGGATAAAATAAAGAACACCATCAAATCATAGAAATTAAAGACAATGATACTTTATCTATCAACAAGTTTTGATAGCTCGTGCAAGGTATGAGGTAATTTATATTTATTTTTTTCATAAATATTTAATATTTTTTTATTAATGTACATTTATTATTTTTTATTGACATAATACATATAGAATATTGAAGATAATTTGGATAGCATCATAGTTACATTTGTATAACATATTAAAAAAAATAGAGATTACAAAAAAACAAAAGAGTATATTAAGAAAACACTTAGATAGTGTTTAATAAAACTGAATAATAAGAGTTTATTAAAATTGAGATTTTGTGTAAAATAGAGACTCTTTTTAAATTAGAGTTTAAATGTAAAAAGTTGTTTTATAACTAATCTATATAGTATGTGTGAATAAAACAATTTTTTTTACTCTTAGATTAGTTTATACAAACTTAGGGTGAGAGCAGTAATATAATAAATCTTAATAATTAATTTAAATAAAATCATTAACAATGTATAACTAGTAAAATATTTCGAATCTAATAATACATAATAACAAGTATGACAGTTTTACATAATTACTATAAAATATGGCGACGGTGATGGTGGTTGGTGGTCATAGGTGGTGGTGGTTGGTGGTGGGCATCGATGGGTGGTGCTGAGTGATGTAGTGAGAAGTGAAGTAAAGAATTAAAAAAGTGAAATTAGTGTATCGAGAAGTAAAAGAGTAATGAGAAGTCTTTTTTTCTAAAAAATGTTGCCTCAATCTTTTCTTTTTTAGAAAGGCAAAAAGAGGGTGCACAATTTTTTATCAAACAGCTTAGCTTTTGTGCAAAAAGGAAGCAGGGCCAAAAATAGGCTGTCAAATAGCTCCTTAATTAGTAATCTAAATTTACAAAAGAACATATTAATTAGTAATCTAGCTACTTACAAACATAACAAAATTTATACAAAAATAAATCAGTAATATCTATGTAAATTGAAGTGTTTTCCTTTGTATGTATAACCTTTTTTCTTTTTGTGATTATCCTTCATATATTCATTAACAGTAAATATTAAGTTATGCTATATATAAATATTAACATTATACAGATCTCACCATGAAAATGAGAGGCGTACTAAATTATTAAGGTTTTTGTACAAATATTAGCACCTTACTATGTTGAACATATATTATCCTTGATCAGATGCATGGGTACAAAGAAGAGAAAAGAGAAGGAAAAAAAATTATGTCTTCTAATTAGGATTTTAAAATAAAATATATAGAATGATTAAGTATTAGATTGGCGCATATAAATGAAAAAGAAAGGAATGAAATTTGAGATATTCTATATAACTGAATTGGATCGTTTTCATTCTTTTTTCCTTTATCACGTGACACAATCTCGGTTTGAATAACATATGAACAAAAAAAAAAAGGTCATCGTCATATTATCTACATATTGGGCCCGAAGAAACTGGTATCGTTTAATGTTTTTGGGAGAAAGCAAAGTTAGCAACAGATCATGATAATGTCTGTTTTTCTTCTTGTTTTGATAATTTGACATTGTATTCCTCCCAAAAATCAATTCTTCATGCCTGTATTCAATTCTTGTTCATTACTCCAGGAACCCTAATATACAACCAGTATATATTCTAAAATTACTTTTGTTGATAACCTAATGGACAACCAATATTAATGTTTCACAATTTATTAATGTTTGTGTAAAAACTTTCTAGTGTTAAAAAGACCCCTGGAATTAAAGAATTATTTAGTGGGTAAGTAGATTAATTTCAACAAAATTCGCATATCTGAGAGACTTGTGCTCAACATATTGCATCTACAAAATCATCCAACAGGAATGATAACTTGAAGCCTGAGGAAGTTTGTGTAAGTTGTTGCTTAATTTTTAGTGTTGTTGCTGTAAGGAAATACCACGCGTTTTTTAAAAGTAAAGGCTATATGTTTCAGAAGTGACTTGAATACACTTTAAGCTTTTAAATTTTTTACTTTTTACAACTTAAATTTTAAAATTTGGGTTATAAATTAAGCCTTTTGATCCTTGGTGTATAATAATTGATCCGAATAAGAGTATTTTGGATAACTTTACTTATAAATATATATGAAAAGACATAAATTTTTAAGCACGTGATGGGTAGTGTGTGATGCAGACAAAAAAAAATATTAGAGCCAATATAACATATATATACCCTTAAAAGATTTAATTGTCCACATTAATTATATATATTGTTTTTTTTATAAAAAAAAACCCTTAAATATGTATAAAACACATAAAATTGAAGGCACATAATTAGTATGTGCTGGAAAATAAAAAATAAAAAAAGTTGAAGTCAATATAAACAATACATACACTTAAAAGACTTAATTACCATTTTATTTTGAGTCACATGACCTAAAAAATGACAAATTCGGTGACCAAAAAAGTTTAATTTATTAAAATATAGAGACATTAAGATTTAACTATTAAGGTTTAAGTTATAAAAAACAACATTTTTTATCTATTCATGTTGCGCCAATATAACTTACATCTGATCAATGGACACAATTACCCGACTATAAAGATAATGAAGCTTCAGTAGGTGTATATATTTGGAGTTGTTATTCTTGTAAATAATTTAAAAGAAAATACCATGCTTTATGAGACAGTTAAGTAAGGGAGAGGTGGTTCAAATTTTGGAGAAAGAATACAAATTAAGTAAAAATAAGAAGATACCATGCATGCATTTTGGAGAGAGTACACCATAAGATAGATATTTGCGAGCGATATTTAAATAAAATCAATGATTTAAAGTGTTTACAAAATGATTGAGTAGACCGGTATGATTAATCCTCAATGGTTCTTTATTAAAAGAAAGATACTACTAGCTTGGCTTTTGCTTGATGGCAAAGTTATTCCCACAACATGAGGATGATCTGTCGGGGGTTTTCCTTGGATTCACTTATCTAAAATTGTTCCAACCCCTGTGTGATTGTATAAATATATCATTAATTTTAAAACGGATAGATGAATAGAGACTAATTAAAGTTAACTTATAACTACCTAGCAACTGATCTACTTTTTTGATATTTATATATAAAATTGTTGGACGGACACTAATTAACCTCTTTAAAAATTTAATTGATGAAAAATAAATTTTAATAACGACTTTGACACTTGCTGATAAGTTGGAGGGAAAGAAGTACTTTCATTCAGTTTATGAAGTTTTATTTTTTTTTTTGCTTAATTTGTTATAGCAAATGTTACATTTTTACTTTAACTCTCCGTTTCTAAGCCAACATAAATGCAATATTTATTACAATCAATGCAATAAAAAGTTATAATAATTTATGATGATATGTAATGTGACAAGTTCACTCTAACCGAATTTCAAAAATTAGAAAAAGTACAATTATAAAAAAAAGTCACACATTTATAGATGAATATATGTATTCAAATGTCACTGGGGCATATATAAGCACAAAGATATATATTTAGGACATAATATATTATGCGGTTGAATGGAGTATAAGATAATATTTATTTTTTTTAAATTATAAAATTAATAATATTTTATAAAAAATAATTTAAAATGTATTTAAATTTAAAATTAACATGAATTTATTTTGTTTATATTATTACTATTACGTATATTACAAATTATCCAAAAAATAGTATTAGATATAATATTTATTGTTTTTAAACCTTAAATAAATTATGTTTATTTTAAATTTAAAAATATCTTAAATTAATTTTTTAATAATCAATATTAATCTTATAATTTAAAATAAAATGAGTATAAAATAAGCAAAGATAAGATAGATACCATGCATGCATTTTGGAGAGAGAACACGATAAGATATTAATGTTCTTAATTAGTAAATACAACTACATAACGCTTGTTGTATTAAGTGCAACTTAAACTCTATAATTACAAAGTACAGTTAAGTACAAGTACTAATAACGACTTTTATTAGATGTATAAAAAATTTGGATTTGTTAACAAGAAGGAATCTTGCTGACACTCTTGTTGACATAAAAATACTGTCAAATTAACCTTGTGTCTTTGTAATATTATTACGTCTATATATAAGAGGATATATATAGTAACATGGTGTATAACAAATATCTCACATGATATTCAAACACATGGAGTTGAAGCTCTCACATTGTTAATTGAAACATGGCACGCGTTAGGTTTTCTTGATAAATTTATGTGAATTGTACTTCCGTTGTGGCCTCAGTCTTAACTTTTTTGATTTGTCATATTTGCATTTATTTGTCATATCTTCTTTTGCTAATCAAACAAAATGTATAATACCTCAAGTAGTGTAGAGAAGATTCAAAAGCAAATATCTGTACTTATTATTTGATTTTCAAAAATCAATAATAATCTTATAATTTAAAACAAAATGAATATTTCTTTCACTATTATTGACTTCTTGAAAGTCAACTTAAGATTTTTAAATGTCAAAGTTAATATTGAATAATTATATTTCAGAACGGAGATAGTATATCTGTTAAGAGATTGTATAGTGATTAGTGAGAATCATATGAAGATTTAGCATATTTTATAAGTGCCGATAACGTCTTAGTCTGATAGTTAAAACTGAGTTATTGTAATTTTTAAAAAAAATTATTCCATACTCTTGGGACAAGTGAACAGTATGATTCTCTCTCTCACATACCTTTAGAGCCCTCCTGTAGTGAGTCCCATATGTATATAAGAGAGAGGAGTATACTAATTACTTATTTCAAGAACATAAATAATTTTTTGATTTTTAAGTCATAAGTTTGATTCTTACTTAAGTTTATGTGAAATACATTTTCTCTTTAAAGTAAAAAATAAAAAGGCCCTCATTTGCAAATTAAAATAATAAGGGCCATAAACGTTTAAATAATACCATGCGTTTAAAGAAAGTAAAGTGGCCGAGCTTAGCTTTGTTCCACAGGTTCGCTGTAAGCCTTTAATTAAAATAATAAGGGCCATAAACGTTTAAATAATACCATGCGTTTAAAGAAAGTAATTATTCCACAGGTTCGCTGGAAGCCTTTAATTTGCTATTAGATGTAAAAACTGAACTAGAAAAAAAATAAATCAAAATAGGTAAATTAATTAATGCACAGAAATATCTTGGAAAGCAAAAAGGGTTGTCCCTACCTACTATTATTGTATCGACATATATATAAAGTTCATTGATGGGATTGTACTAGAGAAAAAGAACAAGAATAAAAAAAAAAAAAAAATCAAAAATGTTTTAAAAGTGTTTAGGGAATGATCAAGTGTGACTTATTTATTTGATTACGAATATATACCGGCTGTACATGCATGTATGTACCTCTGAAAAGCAAAAACAAAAACAGAGCCAAATAATTATGTTATACGTAGGTGTCTGTCTCAGCAAGGTACACAATTAATTAAGATTAAAATATAAAATTGTACCTGCGTTCATGTGATGTTTTTTTTTTGTTTTAAAATTTGACTAATTAACAAATATTGTCCTTAAATTATAGCTAAATTTATTCTAAATACACGGTAGTGAAATCACCCAAAAAGAAGTAATTTTTTTGTCTGCACACGTTAAGTCACTCTCTCTATATATATTTACATGCAACAACATGGTAGATAATAGTAAATCAAGATAGATAGAGATGCCTAATACTCCAAAAAAACAGGGAGAGGAGTCCATCCATCATTTCAGCCACAAACATGAATTGTTCTTTTATCGTATTACTTATCGTAATACTCTATATTATAGTACTATATATTACTTAACGATATGTGAGGCGTGCAGTTCAAATTTCTCGACCGATGAAGAGTATTTGTCTTGCGAGAGATGTAAATTCCACATGCACAAATCGTGTGCAGAATTACCCCGAGAACTGAAACATCCCTTCCATCAGCAACACTCGCTCACTTTGCTTGATGAACCACCACCGAGTAAAAGTACATATGAGTGGGAGAGTAATTGTTATTGCTGTGCTTGCGGGGAAGAGTGCCTTAGCTGCTTCGTGTACGAGTGTTCCGAGTGTGAATTTTACATACACAGTAAATGTGCGATGCTATTTCCAACCACAAGATTACCTGCCAAACACCAAAAACTCCGCCACCCACATCCCCTAATTGCTTGCGAAAGAAAAATAGTTGATAGCCACATAGTTGATTTTCAATGTGGTGGCTGCTTTCAATCATTTGATAAGGGGGAAATCGATTACTCCACCCTCATCTATGTTTGCCTTGAATGCAATGTATTACTCCACAAATCATGTGCTGATCTCCCGCAAAACATTACGCAGCATCCCCTTCACCCAGATCACATTCTCACCTTTCGTTTGAGTTTGAATTACGGCAAGAAATGTGATTTCTGTCAACAAGATTGTTCTCGTTTATATTTCCAGTGTTCGGATTGTTCGATAAAAATGGACATCCCTTGTGCTTTGTTGACCCCTTGCACTACCACAAACTACAAACCCGTTGGTGAGCAGAAAGACAACGGCCACCCCCATCCCTTGATTCATTGCAACATTCCTGCAGATCATTATGGTTTGAGAGATTGTGACGGATGCAAGCAACCGTTAGAAAAGTCTGCCTATTATTGCACTAGTTGTAAACTATGGTTGGACGAATCGTGTGCTCATTTGCCCCATCAAATCCATCACCCCTTTCACCCGCATCACCCACTCACCCTCTCCGATTCAACTGATCGTTTTCGGGGTAAAGGGTTTCGTTGCAACTCATGTCGGTATACAGGTAAGGGATTCGTCTACCTATGTCATCCTTGTAAGTTCCGCCTAGACTTGAAATGTATTTCGCCACCTTTGTATCCCATGATTTATATGCTTGAAGTTCACCAACACCCTCTTGCTCTTTTGGATATCGAGTCCGAATATTTTAGTTGTCCTTTGTGTGAGCGTTATGAAGACAGATCAAAACCCCATATGCCTAGCTTACGATGCATACAGTGCAAAAATTTTGAAATCCACGCCCATTGTTTCCCGCTATTACCACCTACCGTAAAAGCCCTATGGCACCGACATCCCCTTACACTCACTCGTAGAGGCAATCCTTTAAAATTGGACAGGGAGACTTTGTACTGCGATATCTGCGAGGATGAACGATCTCCGGATGATCCATCTTATAACTGTGCAGAATGTGACTTGGCCTCTCATGTTCATTGTGTTATATCGGAGGTATTATTCTATTCTCATACTATATTATGTTTCAAGCTTTTGATTATCTTCTTCATTAACCCCTCACGGCCTTTAATAATTTTGACACCCAAAACAAATATGAATTGGTTACTGCATGTCTAAATTTTAGGTAATGAATTATTGGCAAGAAAAATCGACCTCGGTTGTGGAATTGCTTGGAGATACAAAGCTTCTTGTATTTGATGAGCCAATAGCAATTGATGGTATTTCCGTTGCGGATATGAATGATGAAGAGTTTGACAGTTTCCTTTCTGGACTCGATCAGGAGATTGAAACAGTTGAAGTAGAATTAAAAGAGCAGGAGGAGGAACGTGCAAAATTATCTGCAAAACTGAAAGAGAAGAAAGAGAAATGTAAAGAAGTATCTTGTAAATTACGAGAACTGGAGGGGAAACTTGATCTACTTATTACCAAAAGAAGTATTCGTCTAGAATTTGAACTGTGATCAAGAATTCGACAAAAGCTGAAATAACTATTTTTTTTTAGTAAAAGCTATCTGTCGATTATGTACAATTTGTGAATGGTGCTTTTAAAATTAATTTGTACTAGCTAGTTTGATTTCAAGCGTCAATAGAAACATTAGTTTTACATTTACAAGAGTCTTGGTATTGGTTTATAGGTGGAAACAATACAATTCTTAACTAGCTAGTTTGATTTCAAGCATCAATAGAAACATTAGTTTTATATTTACAAGAGTCTTGATGTTAACGCCAAATTTTGTACCGCTCGTTTAAATCACAAAACGACGAGTAAAATTAAACGTTAAACACAAATAATTCAAAAGACAGTAATGCAAGAACACGTTAATTAACGTGGAAACCTAATTGGGAAAAAACCACGGGGAAAGAGAAGAATTCACTAATATGATAATGGTGTTTATAAATTTCTCTGAGAATAATTGAGAGCTTATTTGCTGGAAAATACTGGTTCTGCGAGTATAGAATAGTAATGGTAGAAATAAGAATATCTTTTCAACGTCTCCATGTAGCGCCCTATATATACAAGTGTGCAGTCATCCAAAAGTGATTAGAATTAAGAGTCCCTTCCCGCGTGAAAATACAGCTCAGTAATTAATAAATCCAACTCTAATTAGGATTCTTTGCACCATCCAAATAAGGAAGTAGAATTCTCTAAAAATAAGGAATCTAATATTCCCATATCCTAATCCGCATAAGAATCCATAAACCAAATTAAATGCCCAACCCAACGAATCACTGTGGGTCAGTCCAAACTCGGGCCCAAATGATCTG
This sequence comes from Hedera helix, assembly GCA_947179155.2. Classification (NCBI taxonomy): domain Eukaryota; kingdom Viridiplantae; phylum Streptophyta; class Magnoliopsida; order Apiales; family Araliaceae; genus Hedera; species Hedera helix. The sequence goes on from OX359278.1 coordinate 5,621,887, forward strand.
ATCCCAACATTGCCCACCACTCTCCTACTTTTAAGAAACTTAAATAGGAGAGTAATTCAAATAATCATCTTCCCTCGTAACCGGCCATTCCCAAACAACACTTATCACCCACGACTGACACACGATCAACATTACTCCACTATTTTCCCAAAACTTGTCGCCTGTTGAACTTCGCGCGTCCCATCTTTATTAATAAAACCCCCCAAAAGTCTCCTTTCTGACACACTACTTTATTTCTTCAATCTCCCAACTCTTTCGTCTTCTCTGTTCCAGAAAAATCTCCAAAATTACTCCTCTCTTCAAAATCCATGGCATCCCAAGGTCAAGCTTCCTCTTCCCAAGCACCAAACAATCAACCACTTTCATTCGATAAAGATAGGGAAAATGCAGTCCGTCAGCTATACAAGGAAGCTCCGGTGGCAAACACCCCCTCCTCCATAACCCCCGCTCAACTCAACTCCATCCGCCGTGAGTACCAAATCCCCCTCCAATATGAGCTTCGAGTCCCTAGTTCTCACGAAAAAATGTACTGGCAGCTCGAAGGAGCCTGGATAGGAGTCCCTACCTGGACCCTAAAACACGGAGTCCAATTCCCTCTTCATCCCTTCATCACCGAACTCCTAGGATTTATGGGAATCGGGTTTTCCCAATTAGTCCCAAACTCATACATTCACCTACTCTGCTTTATCGCCCATTGCAAAGACCAAAACGTCGCCCCAACCCTGGATCTATTTTTGAGTTACTTCAAACTGATCAATTCAAAAGACAAGGGTTTCAAAGTTTTAACCCAATACTCTAATCGGAGAGTCTGGATGGCAACCCCCTCAAGCAACAAAGAATGACACTCATCCTGGTTCTTCCTCCGAGGAACCGACACCATACTCCTTTAACCATAGGGGGAACCGAGCAAATCGTCTTTAGGCTTCAATCTGTGACGCCCCCAAATCTGGGCCCACACAGCCCATACTTGAGTCGTCAAAAGACTACAACAAAATTATTACAACAAAGCACAACGTACAACAATACAGTGTATAATAATACACAACTAAGTCTTCACTATTATTGCCACACTATTTTACAAAACGTGAAAACTATGATAACTATTCCTCGGACCCTCACTCCATTCCCCGGCTAGACCCTGTTATGTTTTCATCTCCTGTTGAAAAACAATGGAACAAAAGAAAGGGTGAGCTCAAATAGCCCAGTAAAGAATATCATGACTAAGATAATGACGAATAAATTATCATTAGTCTTCAACAGTTGAGTTCTTGATAGAATACAATAGACTACAAGGTTTATATCAAAAACTGCAGTTAAATTCTTAAACAACGTTCAGATCAATAATAGCAGCGGAATGAGTAATCTATTAGAAGAATAATGCAGACTATAATGTCCACTCGGTTCTCTTTTTAGGAAAAACATCATCAACTTTTATCATCTGAAATATCATTAGTCAAGATAATACAAATTCACAGTTCCTGATCATAATCATGCAGATCAACAGTTCATCTTTGCACTACGGGCCAAAGACATTCAATATAACACCAACGGTCATGATTATACCAGATTCAGCCTTTGGTCATAATCATACCAAACAACAATTCATCTTTGCACTACGGGCCAAAGAGAACATTCACCACGTGCCATAAAAGACACCGAACAGATGTATCGCCTTTAACCTATTATATCGCCTTTAACCTATCATCTGTTCAACAAATATATCACATCTGTGCCCCCGGCCACAGATATTCACAACAGCTTGATTTTTGGATGATTAGAATGATATAAATGATGAACAGAAGAAATAGGATAACAATAAGTATCGGAAGTTTACTTTGTACAGATTCAAATAATGTCCAAATTGTCAACATGATGTGGAGTGAAATTTAAAAATGATATTCAAGATCCACAGTTCAGAATAACGGTTACAATTCAATAGAAAGGTTCACGTAAATAGGAAGGTTCAGTTGAAATAATGAAGTTCAACTATTATGGAACATATAATATTTTCAGGAATTATAGAAGCAATAGTTCCATAATAAATTTCGATTTAGGAGTATGAAAGAAAATAATATCCCTTACCGTAGCAGGTTTGATTAACAAAAGGTGAAGGAAATTAATACAAAGGGTTATTCACCAACAGGCGGCAATCCGCTCCGTAAGGTTATTCCCACAATTTAATAGAATTTGAGTACAAAGAGTTATTCACCAAACAGGCAGCAATCCGCTCCGTAAGGTTATTCCCACAATTTAATAGAATTTGAGTACAAAGAGTTATTCACCAAACAGGCGGCAATCCGCTCCGTAAGGTTATTCTCAGAGATTAATAATGAATGAATACGAAAGGTTATTCACCAACAGGCGGCAATCCGCTCCGTAAGGTTATTCCCACAACTTAATACATGGAAATAAAAGGCACGTCTTATGAGTAAGGAAGAAACAATATTATTATCGAGAATCAAATAATGATAATCCCTTACCATAGTATGTTTGAATAATGGAAGATGAAAAAGATGGTATCCCTTACCTCAACACGTGACTGGATATTGATTTAAATGAGGTTGATTAACTTGAACAGTACACGTATACTTATAGATCTTCACAAATACTCAAGATGACGTAAGCACACTTAGAGAGAACTTTCACAAGAAGTATTTAGAGAGAGAAAGAAAGAACAAGTAAGGAAGTTTATGAAAAATCCTTAAGTTAAGGCTTCTATTTATAGCCAAAAATCTTATCATTCATTTAATCTAAACCATTCATTTAAAGATCATCTTTTAATCTACACCATCCATTTCAAATATTATATTATCTTTAATCAACACCATTCATTTCATATCACCTAATAATCACCTAACTTTATATTATAAACAAATCAATTTAATTATTCAACAATAATTCACACTTTAATCTACACCATTCATTTCATATCACCTAATAATCACCTAACTTTATATTATAAACAAATCAATTCAATTATTCAACAATAATTCACACTTTAATCTACACCATTCATTTCATATCACCTAATAATCACCTAACTTTATATTATAAACAAATAACTTTATCAATTCAATTATTATGACTAATTGTTACAAATACAGTATAGTTAGCTCTTAGATATCAAGTCAATAAATTAATGAAATACAACTGTTTAAATAACATCATAATAGAGATAACAATAATGTAAAATAAAGCATACGTTACTGTGTAATGACAATTATTGATTCAATAATGTGAATTACTGTGCATATGTTACTGTGACAATTATTAGGTTCAATAATTTTAAAAACAGTGCAACAACAATTATTGACTCAATGATATAAAATACAGTGTAATGACAATTATTAAATCAATAATGCAAAATACTGTGTAACAACAATTATTGAATTGATAATATAAAATATTATGCAGTGACAATTATCGATGAAATGATGCGTAACAGTTACGGTGTCAATTATCAGACCAATAATATGAGACACTATGCAATACCGTGTGTTACTGTAGAGTACCGTGTGCTACAGAAAATACCATAAACTACCGTATGCTACTATTCTTTTATCACCGGTATTTTAACAGTTCCGTTGACTGTTTTTATTTAAAAAGGTTACTTCTGTCGTTTTCTATATCCGACAAATATTCCGTTGTGGGGTCCACCAATAATTTATTATTTCGGCGCCGTCGTACGGCACGAATATTCCCCGACCAAACGAATATTCCCCGACAAAGCGAATATTGTCCGACAAAATAAAATTTGCACATAACATCCTTAACTTTCAATTTTGTTAATTTAACCACTTACTGTTTCAAAAAAAAATATATATGAAGAAAAATTAAATTTTGTATTTCATAAAATTCGGGGTCTTACAACCTCCCCTCCTTATGAAATTTCGTCCCCGAAATTGACGTACCTGACATATCGAAGAGGTAAGGATACTTAGATTTCATCTCAGATTCTAGCTCCCAGGTCATTTCCTCAGTATCTTGGTTCCTCCATAAAACCTTAACTTGAGGTATAACCTTTGAGCGTAGGATCTGCTCCTTCTTATCCAGGATCTTAACAGGTACCTCCTCGTATGTTAAATCCTCTGCTATAACGTCTGGTTCTAACTCAATGACGTGGTTTGGGTCCTTCACATATTTACGTAACATAGATATGTGAAAAACGTTATGGATGCGAGACATACTTGGTGGTAGGGCTAGTCTGTAGGCTACGGTTCCTATTCGATCGAGGATTTCAAATGGGCCAATAAATCGAGGGTTGAGCTTCCCTCTCTTTCCGAATCTCGTAACCCCTTTCCATGGAGAAACACGTAAGAATACATGATCTCCGACGTTGAAACTTTCGTCTCTCAGATGAAGATCAGCATAACTCTTTTGTCGTTCTTGTGCGGTCTGTATTCGTTGTCGGATCATTTGGATCTTTTCGGTCGTCAAGCGTACCAACTCGGGTCCCAACAATTTTGCTTCTCCTACCTCATTCCAACATATTGGAGAGCGACACTTCCTTCCATACAATGCCTCGAATGGAGCCATGCCTATGCTTGCTTGGTAACTGTTGTTGTAAGAAAATTCCACCAACGGCAAGTACTTATCCCAACTTCCTTTGAAGTCTAATACACAAAGTCTCAAAAGATCTTCGAGGGTCTGGATCGTCCTTTCCGATTGTCCGTCCGTTTGAGGATGGTATGCAGAACTAAAACGTAGTTCAGTGCCCATAGCTTTTTGTAGACTGATCCAAAAGCGTGAAGTGAATCTAGGATCTCGATCAGAAACTATGGAAACTGGCATGCCATGCAATCTCACGATCTCATTTATGTACATACCGGCAAGACGTTCAAGTGAAAAGTTTTCTCGTATAGGCAATAAATGAGCAGATTTGGTCAATCTATCTACGATCACCCAAATTGCATCTAAGCCTTGAGAAACTTTTGGAAGACCCGTCACGAAGTCCATATTGATGTGTTCCCACTTCCATTCGGGAACTTCAAGTGATTGTAATGGACCTTTAGGAACTTGATGTTCTGCCTTGACACGTTGACAAGTTAGGCACCTTGAGATAAACTCCGCAATCTCTCTTTTCATATTGTTCCACCAAAATGTATGTCGAAGATCTCGATACATCTTGGTACCTCCTGGGTGGATTGCAAACGGCGTGTTGTGTGCCTCCATCATGATTTTATGCTTTAATTCAGGATCGTTAGGAACACAGAGTCGAGAGTTGACTCGAAGTATTCCTTTCTCGTCGATTCTTGCTTCGGGAATGGCACCTTCTTGTACTTTCTTTATCATGTTTATCAGTTCCGGATCGGTAGCTTGAGCAGCTTTAATTTTATCGATTAAAGTTGGTTCTACTCGCACGTGAGCAATCTTCGAGTGGGTCCCTGGTGTCTTTAGCTCTATCTCCATCTTTTGCAAGTCGTACAAAATACACTTTTGTGTTGTCAGCAGTGCACTTGTACTTGCATAAGATTTTCTGCTCAAAGCGTCAGCTACAACGTTCGCCTTTCCCGGGTGATACTGGATTGTGTGGTCATAATCCTTTAACAGCTCAAGCCAACGTCGTTGTCGCATGTTGAGTTCCTTCTGGGTGAAGAAATACTTGAGACTTTTATGATCCGTATAGATATCCATTTTTTCTCCGTACAAGTAGTGTCTCCAGATCTTCAACGCGAAAACGACTGCTGCCAACTCTAGATCATGAGTAGGATAATTTTTCTCATAATCTTTGAGTTGTCGATAGGCGTAGGCTATAACCTTTCCATGTTGCATAAGGACACAGCCTAGACCTTTGCCAGAAGCATTGCTGTAGATAACAAATTCTCCTGATCCTGATGGTATGGTCAGAACAGGAGCTGAAACAAGTCTCCTCTTGAGTTCTTGAAAACTCTTCTCGCATTCCTCGCTCGATATAAGTTTTGTACTAGAATGAATGATACCGATATCTAGTAATTAAACTTTCAACTCTTGGTGTTCTATGGGAGCCATTTGGTGTGGGACTTTAAAAATGGGCTTAGTGTCGGGTTCAAGATCGATACAGAATTCAATTTCACGGTTTGGGGTAAGCCAGAAAGTTCCTCAGAAAAAACGTCAGGAAACTCATTAACAATGGGAATATCATTCAAGTTTGACGTGTTTTTGTTCAAATCAGTGACATGAGCTAAAAAGGCTTGACATCCGTTTTTCAATAAACGAATGGCTTTATGGCTAGAAATAACAGTTATAGATTTCAATGGTTTAGTTGCTTGAATTTGCATGACAGGTTGATTAGGAATATGAAAACTAATAATCTTATGAAAACAATCAATTTTAGCATGATGGGTAGTCAACCAATCAATTCCTAAAATCACATCAAATTCACGCATCTCCAAAGAAATAAGGTCAACAGGTAATGTGAGGTTGTTGATTTGAATTAGGCAAGATTTATAGATAGTAAATGTAATAGGTATTTCTCCCAATGAGGTTTCAACTGATAAAACAAGATTTAAGTTTTCAATAGTCAAATTTAAACGTTGAGTACATATAGGTGAGATAAAAGAGTGGATAGAGTCAGTATCTAATATGGCATAGACTTCACGAAAATTTATGAATAGCTTACCGGTTATCACCTCATTCGGTTTCTTGACTGTTATCGTCAAATCGAATCCCGAATACTTCATTCGGATCTTCACGTATTTCAACCATGGGAATACCACTGAATAATTTTCTAGCAAACTGTTTCTCGGGTTCATCAACTTCATCAGTAGTAAGGTACCAATGATTTCCATTAAAATAGTATTTTCGATAGACTGCAGTTTCCACGATAATGACTAACTTAACCTGAATTCCTCTAAATTGTAACGCCCAAAAGTATAGAAACATCATTTTTAAATAATCTTGAAAATCATAGCTGGAACACCATAAATCCCAAAGACTAATATGAAAAGTCCATATATTCTGATCCTTTGTTATAGAGCATAACCATGTGATATCACTCTCCCAATTAGTGAGTAAATTAAAGGCAATAATTTCCGCAAGTTCGTTACTTCCTTTAATTGCTTCTAAGAATGGATCTGGAACGACTGTAGCAGAGCTTTCACCTTCATCCTTACTGGATAGAACACGCATAATTTTTGCCTTAGGCAAATGATTCAACTCTGAGTTTGTAAGAAGATTATTCGTCGCCTCTAGTTTTGCAGCTACATTTGTTTCGGTAATTTCATAATTAACCTCCTGATTTCCAGATGCCATAATTAACTGTGGTCACAAAATAAATGTTAGTTCAAATAAACTGACTCATCTCTTCATGTTCCTACATTCAAGTCGATTCATTAGATAAAAAATAAATCTAATTTAGGTAGGACACACTAGTGATTGATTCTATTCGTCTCTCCCCTCCTAGTTCTACCCCAGATCGCCATTAAAGACCATATCCCTAAGCTCTGATGCCAACTGTGACGCCCCAAATCTGGGCCCACACAGCCCATACTTGAGTCGTCAAAAGACTACAACAAAATTATTACAACAAAGCACAACGTACAACAATACAGTGTATAATAATACACAACTAAGTCTTCACTATTATTGCCACACTATTTTACAAAACGTGAAAACTATGATAACTATTCCTCGGACCCTCACTCCATTCCCCGGCTAGACCCTGTTATGTTTTCATCTCCTGTTGAAAAACAATGGAACAAAAGAAAGGGTGAGCTCAAATAGCCCAGTAAAGAATATCATGACTAAGATAATGACGAATAAATTATCATTAGTCTTCAACAGTTGAGTTCTTGATAGAATACAATAGACTACAAGGTTTATATCAAAAACTGCAGTTAAATTCTTAAACAACGTTCAGATCAATAATAGCAGCGGAATGAGTAATCTATTAGAAGAATAATGCAGACTATAATGTCCACTCGGTTCTCTTTTTAGGAAAAACATCATCAACTTTTATCATCTGAAATATCATTAGTCAAGATAATACAAATTCACAGTTCCTGATCATAATCATGCAGATCAACAGTTCATCTTTGCACTACGGGCCAAAGACATTCAATATAACACCAACGGTCATGATTATACCAGATTCAGCCTTTGGTCATAATCATACCAAACAACAATTCATCTTTGCACTACGGGCCAAAGAGAACATTCACCACGTGCCATAAAAGACACCGAACAGATGTATCGCCTTTAACCTATTATATCGCCTTTAACCTATCATCTGTTCAACAAATATATCACATTTGTGCCCCCGGCCACAGATATTCACAACAGCTTGATTTTTGGATGATTAGAATGATATAAATGATGAACAGAAGAAATAGGATAACAATAAGTATCGGAAGTTTACTTTGTACAGATTCAAATAATGTCCAAATTGTCAACATGATGTGGAGTGAAATTTAAAAATGATATTCAAGATCCACAGTTCAGAATAACGGTTACAATTCAATAGAAAGGTTCACGTAAATAGGAAGGTTCAGTTGAAATAATGAAGTTCAACTATTATGGAACATATAATATTTTCAGGAATTATAGAAGCAATAGTTCCATAATAAATTTCGATTTAGGAGTATGAAAGAAAATAATATCCCTTACCGTAGCAGGTTTGATTAACAAAAGGTGAAGGAAATTAATACAAAGGGTTATTCACCAACAGGCGGCAATCCGCTCCGTAAGGTTATTCCCACAATTTAATAGAATTTGAGTACAAAGAGTTATTCACCAAACAGGCAGCAATCCGCTCCGTAAGGTTATTCCCACAATTTAATAGAATTTGAGTACAAAGAGTTATTCACCAAACAGGCGACAATCCGCTCCGTAAGGTTATTCTCAGAGATTAATAATGAATGAATACGAAAGGTTATTCACCAACAGGCGGCAATCCGCTCCGTAAGGTTATTCCCACAACTTAATACATGGAAATAAAAGGCACGTCTTATGAGTAAGGAAGAAACAATATTATTATCGAGAATCAAATAATGATAATCCCTTACCATAGTATGTTTGAATAATGGAAGATGAAAAAGATGGTATCCCTTACCTCAACACGTGACTGGATATTGATTTAAATGAGGTTGATTAACTTGAACAGTACACGTATACTTATAGATCTTCACAAATACTCAAGATGACGTAAGCACACTTAGAGAGAACTTTCACAAGAAGTATTTAGAGAGAGAAAGAAAGAACAAGTAAGGAAGTTTATGAAAAATCCTTAAGTTAAGGCTTCTATTTATAGCCAAAAATCTTATCATTCATTTAATCTAAACCATTCATTTAAAGATCATCTTTTAATCTACACCATCCATTTCAAATATTATATTATCTTTAATCAACACCATTCATTTCATATCACCTAATAATCACCTAACTTTATATTATAAACAAATCAATTTAATTATTCAACAATAATTCACACTTTAATCTACACCATTCATTTCATATCACCTAATAATCACCTAACTTTATATTATAAACAAATCAATTCAATTATTCAACAATAATTCACACTTTAATCTACACCATTCATTTCATATCACCTAATAATCACCTAACTTTATATTATAAACAAATAACTTTATCAATTCAATTATTATGACTAATTGTTACAAATACAGTATAGTTAGCTCTTAGATATCAAGTCAATAAATTAATGAAATACAACTGTTTAAATAACATCATAATAGAGATAACAATAATGTAAAATAAAGCATACGTTACTGTGTAATGACAATTATTGATTCAATAATGTGAATTACTGTGCATATGTTACTGTGACAATTATTAGGTTTAATAATTTTAAAAACAGTGCAACAACAATTATTGACTCAATGATATAAAATACAGTGTAATGACAATTATTAAATCAATAATGCAAAATACTGTGTAACAACAATTATTGAATTGATAATATAAAATATTATGCAGTGACAATTATCGATGAAATGATGCGTAACAGTTACGGTGTCAATTATCAGACCAATAATATGAGACACTATGCAATACCGTGTGTTACTGTAGAGTACCGTGTGCTACAGAAAATACCATAAACTACCGTATGCTACTATTCTTTTATCACCGGTATTTTAACAGTTCCGTTGACTGTTTTTATTTAAAAAGGTTACTTCTGTCGTTTTCTATATCCGACAAATATTCCGTTGTGGGGTCCACCAATAATTTATTATTTCGGCGCCGTCGTACGGCACGAATATTCCCCGACCAAACGAATATTCCCCGACAAAGCGAATATTGTCCGACAAAATAAAATTTGCACATAACATCCTTAACTTTCAATTTTGTTAATTTAACCACTTACTGTTTCAAAAAAAAATATATATGAAGAAAAATTAAATTTTGTATTTCATAAAATTCAGGGTCTTACACAATCACATCGAGGACGTCCGAGAAGTCGATCTTGAGAAGCTACTGTCTACGATGCCGACTACCCCTTGGTTCACCACCCTCCTCAATGACCCCAACTGGCTATTCATCTTAAGTACTCGAACCATCTTAAGATTTTAATCCCAATTCATACATTTTAAACTTTATTTATATTATGTGCAGTAGTACTCTTTCGTAATTCGAAAGAGAACCCCATTGATCAACCCCTGATCACCCAGGGACAACCATAGGAAGGACCCATCTTCCTACCCTCTCCAACCTCTTCGGAAGAATCTGATTCACCCGCCGAACTACTCATCCGAAGACCGAGAACCTCCTCCTCCTTGACAGCTTTAGAAGAAAACCCCCCAACACAAGGAACCAAACAAGCCCCGCCCTTTACAAAGTCTGCCCCCTAGACCACGAATACCCTCCCACCATCTTCTTCAATCAACCCCCCAGATACCTCAAAGGGAAAAAGCCCTTCATCATCCTCGGCCAACCCTTCTTCTGAAGCCCTAAAAGAAAAAGGCTCAGAAATAACCAAAAAACGAAGTGTTTTTGAGATGTCAGAGTCTGAACTTAAAAAACATATGAAAGCCAAAAAACCAAAAATCATCCATTCACACAGAACACAATCAAACTCACCCCGACCCCTCCCTCAGAAGAAAGACCAACATGTTTGATTAACAAAAAGTGAAGGAAATTAATATCCCTTACCATAATAAGTTTGAATAATGGAAGATGAAAAATATGGTATCCCTTACGAGTATAAAGGAAAATAATATCACTTACGAATATGAAAGAAAATGATATTACAAACGAATATGAAATAAAAGTGTCATGTGATAATTCCTGTAGACAAATTATTTCCACAAGAGACAAATAAGAAATGAATACAAAGAGTAATTCACCAAACATGCGATAATTCGCGTAGTCAGGTTATTCTCAGAGATTAATAAGGAATGAATACGAAAGGTTATTCACCAACAGGCGGTAATCCGCGCCGTAAGGTTATTCCCACAATTTAATAAAAATTGAATACAAAGAGTTATTCACCAAACAGGCGGTAATCCGCGCAGTAAGGTTATTCTCAGAGATTAATAATTAATGAATATGAAAGGTTATTCACCAACAGGCAGTAATCCGTGCCATAAGGTTATTCCCACAAATTAATATATGAAAATAAATGGCACATTTTATGAGTAAGAAAGAAACGATATTATTTTCGAGAATCAAATAATGATAATCCCTTACCATAGTAAGTTTAAATAATAGAATATGAAAGAAGATGATATTCCTTACCTTAACACGTGGCTGGATATTGATTTAAATGAGGTTGATTAACTTGAACAGTACACGTACACATATAGATCTTCACAAATACTCAAGATGACTTAAGCACACTTAGAGAAAACTTACACAAGAAGTATTTAGAGAGTGAAAGAAAGAACAAGTAAGGAAGTTTGTGAAAAATCCTTAAGTTAAGGCCTCTATTTATAGCCAAAAATCTTATCATAATCAAGATTTTTTAATTTAATCCAAACCGTTCATTTCAAGATAATATTTAATTCATACCATTCATTTCATCTTTTAAGATTTCTTTAATCTAAATCATTCATTTAAATATCATCTTTTAATCTACATCATCCATTTCAAATTCTATATTATCTTTAATCTATACCATTCATTTCATCTTTTAAGATTTTCTTAATTTAAACCATTCATTTAAAGATCATCTTTTAATCTACATCATCCATTTCAAATTATATATTATCTTTAATCTATATCATTCATTTTATATCACCTAACTTTATATTATAAACAAATAACTTTATCAATTCAATTATTCAACAATAATTCACACTTATTCATTATTATGACTAACTGTTATAAATACAAATGTAGTTGGCTCTCTGAGTTAGATATCAAGTCAATTAATTAATGAAATATAACTGTTTAAATAACACCATAATAGAGATAACAATAATGCAGAAAATATGTAAAAGAAAGAATACGTTACTGTGTCATGACAATTATTGATTCAATAATGTGAATTACTGTGCATATGTTACTGTGACAATTATCAGTTTAATAATATGAATTATTGTGCATGTGACAATAAAGTCAAATATTGTACGATAACCATTTTATCAGTTTAATAATACGAAACACTGTGCAATGCCGTGTGCTACTGTGCAATATCGTGTGCTACTGTGTAATACCGTGTGCTACTGTGCAATACCGTATGTTACTATTCTTTTACCACTGGGTATTTAACAATTAAAAAGAATAGTACCATTGACCATTAAAAATTGTTTAAGTCATTTTCTATATACGACAATTATTCGTTGTGGGGTCCACCAATGATTGGTTCGTACGGCGCCGTCATACGAATATTTCCCGACAGAACAAATATTCCCCGACCAAATGAATATTGTCCAACATAATATAATTTACACATAACATCCTTAACTTTTAACTTTATTAATTTAATCACTTACTGTTTCATGAAAATATATATGAAGAAAAAATTAAATTTTATATTTCATAAAATTCGGGGTCTTACAACATGTCTGACACATGACCAATTGCCAGGAAACTCTATAAATACCCCCCTCATTTCATAAGTAAGGGTCTTTTGGAAGCTTAGATTCTCTCGAGACTAGAAATATTTGAAAGGTTTTTAGACACTTGAAAATACTCTTAGACCTTAAGAGTTATGTCACGTGTTATTCGAATAATCGTTCACCCGTTTTTCTACCTTCTTCAATCGATCAAATTTCTCTCCTCTTCAATTGACACAAAAACCCTAATCCTGACAAGGTAAGAATTTCCTTGCCTACAAGTATTTAACAGATTAGAACATCATATTCTGCCTTATCTCGAAACCTATCACCAGCAGTTGGGGGGCAAATTATGTTGAGATACATTCTTACGAACCTGTGCGTGTGTCTCTGCCTCGTGCTGGAACATTTTCACCATCTCTTTCAGCTCCAACTTCCTAACTTCAACCTGCTCAGTGATGGGCCTTTTCAAACCAAGGTAGAGCAACCCAAATGCAATTAGCACAGTATCAATGAAGAAAAGGATGGCAACAAACAGACCGAATGCATATGGCGTGTTGCTGGTTCCAGAGATCCCATCAACAATTATTCCAAAACAACCCGGTGATAATGGAAAGGATAAGGCCACATCCACCAAAGACGGCCAAATTATGGGTGACTCTGAGACTTCTGTCCTGAAAATCATGAGAGAAACCTACTGTCTCAAACTTTGTTCAGATGTGTAAGCTAAAAGGTTGCTCACGCACAAGCACAAACACAAGCAATTGCACTCTCTCATAAAACTTTTACGACAATCAGGTAACTAAATGCAACAAATTTGTAACCACTGAAAATATAGCATAATTTTTTTAATAATGAACCACTTTTTCCATTACACGGGTACCATTTTGTAATTCCTTCATAAGTAGCTAGTTCGGTATGCATTAGCTTAATTCAAATTAGAAAAATGAACACACACAAAAAGAGGCGAAAGATGGAATTGAAATAGTAACACCAAAATAACTCCAAATATTACTCGAGTTTATGTAACCTTTTTCTTGCGTACTTTAAGACTAGGGGGAGGAGGTGTCGAGAATTGGAATGTCTTCTCCACTACAATGGTGGGTCTTTTCTTGCTCGGTAACACCTCAGTCTATAAGTAAGTGTGTACTGACTGAGTTTTGCCATTGAAAATTGTGAAGTTTAGCAGCCACTAAACAAAGAATTCATTCTCCTATTCTCAGGCTGTAAGAAAACAAGAATTACGCGAGCAATATATGGGATATTAACCTAAATCTAAGAAATTCATGAGTTCTGGTCATATTTTTCCAAGAGGACATTGCAATATTTGTTCAATGGATTGTGAAATGCTTATATTATGTCAGACTCATTCTTCATCTAATATGGGCTCAGAGGACTTCAAGGAATCAAAATTTTAATGAATGATCAACAACATTGCAATACTCAAATATCATTATAATAACGACTTCTTTGTTCTAAACTAAACTGCAACCATGCACGCATAGTACTCTGCATAACATCTTGAATGGTAAATAATCGGCCACGAACTGCTTCTTGCTCCTCAATCATTTCCCCGGTACTCTTTCTTACTCCCTCCAGCAAGCTTCTAGTTGTGATTCCCTTGGTGTTGGAGAAGCTCAAAAACTATCTCCTCCCTCGCATGGAGTGACCACTTCACTCTGATAACTTGCAAGAAGAAATGTTAAAGAATGGATATGTCAAGTCCTATCAAATACATAGATGACTTACTGCAGAAGTTCATTTGTTGAGTTTTAAATTCTGAAGAGAAGATATGTTTTATTTTGTTCAAGTCTGTTGAACAGAAGATATGGGAGGGTAACCTAATTTTGCTACATACATACACACACACACACACACACATACACACTCACATGAACTGAAAGATTACTTCGAAAACCAATTCACGGGCTGAAAGAGGAGATATATATGAAATAAGAAGGTTAACAAAGCTGACAAAGTTATGGCACAAGTAGAAATCATTCAAAAGAGCCAGACTATCATTAAGATTAAAAGAAACCTTGACTCACTCCTTTCAACAAAGATTTCTTACAACGGGGCTGTTCAACCGCTGAAGTTATAATGGTTTCAGTTATCACTGCAAGTTCTTGCAATTGTTTTATGCACTGCAAATCTTGATCAGTAATTAGTATTAAGAATCTCAGTATTTTAAAAGAAGTCTTGTTGTAACCTAATAAGGAGTGCAGAGAACTGTAGTTACTGTATTACCCTTATTTTAATTTTAAGGGTTGTAGGTCACTTGGTATGCTTCGTTCTAAAATTTATTCTAAATGACATCCACACAAGGACTTGCTGATATTTGTATAAACCAAGATAAACGAAGAATGGAGGTAGCATTAGGGAAAATGCAAGGCATAGAAGCTTGATGCATTATACATCAATCTGGCTAACATGTTATTTCAGTTATATAGTTCTTTTTTTGGTTGAATGCTGATAGTGGCTTTATGCAATTAATACAATAAAATTACATGAGGGTGAAGGATGTTACCTGTCTTGATAATCTCCTTATTTCTTGATTAAGGATTATACTGAAAAGATTTAAATTTTCAAGACTCCTATTAAGAAATAAGAGTACTGTAACATATAGAGAGAGTCTAAAGAGGAAAAAAACATACTAAGAAACATACAATGCACAAAAAGACCAATTAACTGTTTATGAACTTTAATTAGACTTCATCAGCTGTCCCAAAAATAGATTTCCAAAATAATCTTAGAATAAGAAACACTTAAAATAAGAACAGTTTCTCAGAAAATAGAAGGAAGGAAAGCTATTTAGTGGATAGTCATATTTATTAACACAATCCAATAAAGCCTTGGGCATTAGTGGGGAGCCATATCAAGTGTAATTAAGTACTACATTGATAAGCATAAACCATATTAAAGCTTCAGCAAGAAATGAATAGTTTGGCCGATGTGAATGTACAAGAGATGTCAGCCGTTAGAATATCAACTTCAATATCATAAATTACAGATTAGATAATTGGAATAGAACAGAAAAGTAATGAGAAAATAATTATTACCAATGAGCTGTAGTTCAACTGGAATCATACCCTCTCATATATAAAAGTGGTGGAGGGACTATTTATAGTCCTTATGGCCTTATTTCTAGCATCAGTCAAGGCACAATTGTATAGCCATTATGGCCTTTTCTTTCCATGGACGGTTTGAGGTTAGGCTCTATGCCCACTCTATATTACGATATTTATATATAATTTTTTTAGGAAAGTATGAGAATATAATTAGTCTACCATGCTATACCACATCTTCTTTAATTGGATATGTTCATCTACATCCTAAATTTTAAACATCAAATGCTAGTGTCAAGATATCATCCAGTCCATCAGAACTTATCCTTACAAATAGTATATTTATTACAAGAAAAACTCAAGTTTCCTCCATCCTGATCATTGGTCGTTTTGCCTTTTTTTGGGAAAGAGAATCACCAAAAGCATAGGGCCAATCCACATACATAAAACATATGTGATGGCAAACCAATCATCTACTACCTTACCATTTTGGAAAATTAGCAAATAAACGGTTAGAATCAAAGGAATTTTCTATCCAAAAAGAAACGTAACAAATTGAGCAATGAAGCCTTCAACCTTAACATATGGAATCTCATTTTCCGAAGCTCTTCTATATTCATCACACCAAATCACGAAAATGACATTTCCAACATTTTCCCCTTTCGTGGATCCAATATATCGTTAGATGGCAATAACAAAATGTTATTTCCCTTTTTAATCTAGCCAGCACATGCTGGCTAAAGGACAGAGGAATTTTCAGAAATATATTAAGGATACAAACGGAACACAATCAAATGTAAATCAACATTAAGTGCGTGATGTTATATATCCCAAACTTGTATAAGTTCACCCTGACAAAATTTCCTTTTACTAACAAGTGAAAGAAGGAAAGGCAATGGCCCATAAAGAAAAACTTTTGAGTAAGCTTTTATATTCCATGTCCAAGAAAATTTTGAATTTATTGGCATTTTGTTAAATTGAAGGAAGCTTTTAAAATTCGAAGTTGTCGACCCCAGTAGTTCTCACTTGTTCAGCAATGAAGTTTTTAAGATATCAAAGCTTAATATTTTTAGTTTTTAGTTAAAAATAATTTTTCACACATGCCAACTCACTCAAAAACTTCATAAGTTATAGTCTTCAGATAACAACTACTAGCTTTCTGAAGAAATTATATATGTTGGCCTCTAAGAACCTGCAATGGATGGATCTAGACCAACTGATACTCACAGCTAAAGAGGTCAAACTAGTGACATGAAGATATTGAGTTCACCTATCATCCCATCGAGCAAGACGGAAAGCTAGTTGTGCAATAACTCCATGTGCTGTTCTTGATTCATTATTACCAACAGCCAAAAGAAGTTCCCAGATCATAGAAGAACGCCAATAATTGGGAATCAAGCATAAGCAGAAACTTAATCATTCTTGAATAATTAACTAACTTATCACAAGAATTGACACAGTAGAAAGAATTCTATTCAGGTAAACAAACCTGAACTTCTGTGATGCCCAGCACATTTATGCTTGAAGCAAATCCTTTCATGTGCAATGCGGTTATTAGGAAGTTGTGTGCTTGCCAAGAACGAAGCACAACTGGGATATCATCTTCATCAACATAAGGATCACCAGCTGATTGTCCCAATAGCTCAAACAATAGACCTCCACCAACCCTAACAGGGACCTGAATGATGTACATTAAGGTAACCAACATATCCATCATCTCCCATGGCATGAAGTTTTAAAATCCGAAAATCATTCCATCTTCTCTTTTGTTTGTTTTATAATAATTAATTTATCGTGCAGTGCATGGATCACTTCCAAGCCATAAGAGAAACAGATGTTATTCATAATAATCAGCTGAATATCATTCTCTTTAGATCAGAGATAGAAGAAGCAGTAAAATAAAAAGAAGACAGAAAAAGAAAATCAAAATTATAACATATGTCAGTGGAGGCCTCAGGTATAAATCATCTGCTCTTCCCATATCTTACAAATTATCATAGTTAGCAGGATTAGAATCATAATACTGAAATGCTTATATTTATCCCATCTACCTCAACCTTCTCAATAGACACCACAGAATCCGAAGAAAACCAGGTATATTGGTTTCCATATGTGATCTCATACCATTCGTGAATATTCCACATTATCAAAGTGAACAATGCCCACCCTCCTCTCTCCTTCCGTAACCAAAAAAAAATGAAAGTCCAAAAGATACTACACCTTAAGCCAAACACTTAGAATTCCAGGTCTCCTTTCTTGCTTCTTCTGTTAACCTTGAGTCATATAATTTTAATTCAGATATTTCTTTCGCGACACATGGCTTTGAAACAACTGTAATTTTCATTTTTTGAGTAAAATACTATCTTGCTTTAAAATATCTATAAGCATAAGATCACGATCACAGATGCAATGAATGAAGATTTGTGAGAATGGTAGACATTATACTGACATATGGCTCATGTTAGAAGTCGTCTAACATGTAACTTGGAACAACTTTTTTGTGATTACAGGAATCTACAAACAAAATGGTAATGCATGATGAAAGTTATAACATGAGGAAACAAAAACTATAAAGTCGAGAATATCAACTTCTCAAGTGTGTAGGAAATACTAATAAACTTGTTGTGTCCATATATACAATATTAATTATAAACCTGTCTGAATGCGTGGAACCCAACTAGAAATCTGAACAGAGCTGGAGCATTTGTCCCCGGGAGAAAAATATAAAAATATAAAGCCAGCCCAAAAACCCCCTCTAAACCAAGGACCAGCCCTTACAGAAATTATACAAACCTCCTCACATTTGGAAACTATCCTATCCAAGCACAAACTCCGCTATAAAAATCCATACAAGGATATACAAAACTAACTAGTCCAAAAGAAAATAAGACTCGGCATCAGCGATAGAAATTTACAGAAGGAAACGTCATTTCCCTCAAAACATATTGTTTTACGCTCCCTATAAAGTGTCCAAATAATTCAACATCCCATAATTTCCTCGGTCTAAAAACATACAACTTAGAAATCAAAATTTCTGTAAACTTTTAGTCAAGGTGCAGTCAAATAAACTTATAATATTTATTATTTAAAGTTTATTTCAAACTCAAAAATCTACCCAACACTTACTGCAAACTTTTCCCCAGTCCGAAAATCTGAAATACGAAATTCCTACTTTCTATGAACTTTAATTCAATGTGCAAGTCAAATACATTGAACTATTTAAAGCTTCAGATTATATAATCTAGCCTAGTAAAATACAGTTATGTTCATAATATTCCATTTGGTTTGTAATGCAATTTATACCTTTAAAACATTGCATATGAGAACCATTTAATTGGGACAAATGAGAAAATGAGACTTCTATAGTCCGCAAAGGCACAAACAGAACCTGATAGGTGTTCTGGCATTGTACATCTGAATTAATATTATCTCCCGCAAAGGCACAAACAGAACCTGATATGTGTTCTGCCATTGTACATCTGAATTAATATTATCTTCACAACATAATTCGTAAACTAACTGATCTTTCATGAAACATATCCAAACATGAAGCAAGAAATTCAGAAATTAAGCTGGAAATGTACCTCGTATAAAAGGTATTTCATTCACTCGCTTATCAGTCGACTTTCATCTCTCAAAGCAATACTAATAGTAGGATGTAACCACTGAGCAGTATTGAGCCACGCATCAACAAAGAGATGACCTGCAGCCACAAGGCACCACCATATGGGGCCACCTGCCGGCTCCCAGTAAGGAGCAGTTAACTCTGCAACAGTACGATCATCTTCCTCATCCATGAAGTCAAACTGCTGTGAGACCCATCTAGAATCAATTTCCACTGTTTGGACTAGTTCAGAAATTCTAACACATCCAATTGGAACCCAATGAGTTCCTTCAGTTCTTCCCACGGTATGGGAATGGTCTAATTGAGAGTCCTGGCTATCTGTGCAATCATCCACAAAACCAACTCGTTGAGATCCCAACTCGATAAAAGATGTGGATTCCAATAAATTCTTACCATTAATATCTTTAACAGAAGCCTCAACCAGCCCATGAGTAGGCACCTGTTTCTTTAACCTTTCACCATTTATGCGATGAGCTGACTGGATCTTCAAATGTGACTTCGGCCTAACTGATTTTTTATGTCCATTTACCAATTCAAAAGCACATAAAAGCCCATATGTCCAAAGTTCACTCCTGCGCATGACATCTTTAGCATATTGGTTCTTATGATTTTCTGGCTTCTTCATTCTTTTATTCAGGGATCCCGAGTTGTCCTCAGCCATGCCAATCATTTTTTGTTTCAAATAGCACAGAAGGAAGAACAGTAATAAACAAAATTCTTCAGGATCTCAACCAACAGCAAGCAAGAAAGTTGCATTCATGTCTTCCCGCATTCATGCTGCAATTTTTTACAACAACACAATTAAGAAAGTAAGCATTCTGCCCATTTGACATCCTATGTGAAATGGTTCATTCATGTTTATTGCCAGGGACAAAATTTTAGAAGATTCGAGTGCCGGTCCATCTTGCAAATTAAACAATTTGAAAGAAAAGAATCAAGGAAACATAGCAGCCAGGGCAAAGTGATGTTGTTGGATACCAATTACACATTATTTTATGACACGCATTCAAAGATTTTATAAGGACATAAAATTTCCACTGAACCTACACCTCTACAATTATATACTCTAGTAGGTCTAAACTTTCACGTTTCACATACGTACATTAACAAGAATTTAAGATTAGGATCAACCACTTCCTCAACACAAAGAGAAGTTGATGTCATTCTGACGCATCTGCATGCTTAATTAGTGTGTTAGATAAGATTGGGAAGCAATTTGGGACTCTACTCAACAATCTGTCTGCTTTTCTTGTCGATTTGTTCTTGAATTGAACCAATGCAATGATATATATATATATATATATATATGGGAGCCGATCCATAGCAAGCACTTGCTATGGGAAAAAACTGGGCAAATACCTTATTCACCATCCAAAATTAAAGCAACGGATCAGATTTATTCTGGGAACACGGTTAAGTAATATTTTGCTGACAGCGTTGCCCCTGTGCGAGTTTACGTCGTCGTATTACCCAAAAATTGCATTGGCAGCATCCCGTCCGCTAGTTGCACTAGCGGACGCACATCAGAAAGTGCCCCAAATCTCGTCCGCTAGTTGCACTAGCGGAACACACCAAAACGATTGAATTACGGACGACTAAGGCAGCGGACGAGCGAATTAGGGGATAAAAAACCCTAACATTCCAGAAAACATCACAGCCGGCGATTTCAAGCAACTGAAAATCATAGCAAGCTTTATCACGTTATCCCCAGATCAAGAGCAAGTGAACATCTATGCGTTTTCTATCAAGTGTTCCGCGATTTCCAGCATTGATTTCCGGTGCTCCATAGCAATATACCGGCGATTTTCAGCATTGATTTCCGGTGCTCCATAGCAATATACCGACGATTTCCTATTCATGCTCCGGCGAAAATAAGGGACATCACTTGAGCCACTTACTCTACTCCGGCGATTTCCTCTGTCATTACCCGAAAATACCAACGGTTAGTGTATGCTAGATGTTCACAAACTCGGTAATGTGGCTTGATATAGTGAGTTTTGTTTTTGTGGTATTTTGTGTATATGAAATTACTCGGTAAAGAATTGCAGGGGGAATGCATTACAAGTGCGATGAATTGTTGTTAGGAATATTATTTGTTCTGTTACATAGTTGGAATTCGGGAGTTGCATTAAATTATTTTGGTATGTCATTAGTTGTTGCTTGGCATGTAATGGAAACTTACAACATGAGAAGCTAACAAACTACTAGTTTGGGTCAATTGCATAACATGGATACTATATATTGACCAAAATTCTGTAGTGCACATATCACCTGGTAGTTGGTACTTGTCCATTTTGCTGAGATTGATTTTTCAACTGAGATGAATAATTAAAATGCCAAAATTTTATTACATATTTGTGTATATTACCCTTGCATCCACTTTGTTTAATGCATTATATTGTGATGCATCTTTAGGTAAGCTATGGATATTAATCCCGGACCGTATAATCATGATGTGTTGTGGGACCAAGAGAATCACGTTTCATCTGACTTATGGAAAAATATTGTAAGTTGATTAATTTATAGCAACTTTATCTTTTTAAGTTGATTAATTTATAGCAACTTTATCTTTCTTAAAAATTTGCTATAAACATTCATGTTATGACATTTTATGTTGTTGGGCTTGTAGGATAGAGGTGTGTTAGAAATTTGTCAAATGTCGGCTAAATTAAGTGAATGGAACTTGACTGAACAACAACAATTTTTGCTGGAACAAATAGGTTTTGGTATATTCTGTCATCATGATGTAGTGTCAAAAATAGATGCAACTCTTTTATCTGCTCTAGTTGAGCGTTGGAGAAATGAAACAAATTCTTTTAACTTAAATTGTGGAGAGATGAGTATTACTCTAGAGGATGTTGGATTTTTATTAGGGTTACCCATATTAGGAAAACCTTTGACCTGCGGAGAACTTGAAAATCCCAAAAATTATTTTATAAGGGTTTTTGGGCGACAAGCTGCTGTAAATGATTGGGAAACATGCTATAAAAGGGGTGGTATTAGTTTGACTTGGTTAAGACGTAGATATGGCCGGTTACACGCGGATTCAACTCCAGATGATGTGGTTAAACACACAAAGGCATATGTGTTGTACTTATGTGGTGTTGTTTTGTTTCCAACGAAGAGTAAAAATATTGTGCATCCCAGATATTTGTTGCTATTGGACAGATTGGATGAGATAGTGACATATGCTTGGGGGGGCAGCTGTTTTGGGACATTTGTATAGGGGGTTGCATGATGCTACTAATAAAACAGCGACAAAATTCGCAGGATGTGCAACTCTTGTTTTGATGTGGGCACATGAAAGGTTAAACATTGGTCGTCCTACACCTAGGCCTAAGTCGCAGAAGTTGATACCTAGGGCATTAGCCTGGGCCTACTCCTATTATAATCATAATTCAAAAGATTATCATCGTCGAAAAAATCCCCATCACCATCTTCTATTTTACCGAGGAGAGTTTGATAACATGTTGGAAACAGATGGGGTGTGGCGCCCATATATGTTATTCGATAGACGCTTAGGCTGGGATTTTTTTGAAGCAAGATTAAGTGGAGCCGCGCGTATACCTTTAATACATTATGATACGGTCGAGTTCCAAATGCCTGACAGATTCATGAGACAATTTGGATATTTACAGGCTTATCCCTCTAATGCTGAAAACATGGTGGAATTGAGGGGGGAAAATAAATTGTTTGAAAGAATAAATTATGAAAATCATAGAGCCAGTTATATCCGATTGTGGGAGGCGTATATGGAGACTTTAGAAGGGCAAGTGTTGGAAGCTTTGGACCGTATATCTACAGAGGATTATATGAGGTGGTATAGGGAAATTACTCGACGACGGATACACCATCCGCCAGCCTGCAGGGTTCAAGGGGCAGATTATGAACCACGTGCATTCATTGACCAATATGTTGCTATAAGCGGTGTAAGTTTATCGAGTTATTGTATACATTTTATGCTTTTTACTTTCTACATTGATTATCTTGTTTTATTAATGCAATATTATTATTTTTTGTTGTTTTGTAGCTTGAGTCCGCAAATTCTATATTTGAAAAAATATTTACAATTGAGCAGCCTCCAGAATTTAGAAGCATGTATCAGACATGGTTCGATAGACTGTACCAACCCTTGATGAGTAATTATAAAGGGGTTCCAATAAACCCAAGTCCAGCTCAACCCATCTTTGGTCAAATGGAGGTTAACATGACGGGTTCCCAACCTCCAGTCCAAGACTCTCAACCAATTGTTGGCCCATCTACTCGACCCGGTACTAAACTCCCGATCAGACGGAGGATAGAGGGTACAAATCAAGGTCATTTCGTGAAGGAGTTAAAGCTTGAAAAAATAACGTGGTTAAATCATCATTGGTTTAGCCCGACTTATGATCCTTCAGAGTTTCCTCATGTGCATCCAAATGGTATGTATGTTTTAGATTTTAACGACGTTAACTCTTTGAGACCCACTGGTTGGTTATGGTCAAACGTCTTGGATGCATACATGGTGCTTTTGAGAGAGAGAGAAGCAAAAATGTGGAATGAAGGAATCCAAAGATGGGCATTATTTTATTTCATGCCTAAATATTTTGCGGCCTTGGCTACAGAACACTTGCAGAGTGGGGGCTCAATCAAGGCGAAGACAGTCAAATTTCTAAGAGGTTACATCAATCCTGAAGTTGGTTCCCCAATACACGAATGTGATTACATATTTATTCCAGTTGTGAATGAAAGCAACTCACATTTTTTATTGTTTGTTTGGAGTGTGAAAAAATGGAAAGTACAGCTACTTGATCCATTATATGACGACAAACCATGTATGCCATTGTCGCAATTATACCAAAAATATTTCAAAGTTGTGGTAAGTTCAATTTTATCCTCTTTTATTGGTATTATGATAAAGATGTATTGTGCTTTATTAATTTTTACTTTTGTGGTGTACAGGTTGATGTAATTCCTTTGTTGCTGCGTCAGTCAAATCCAAAAGGAAAATGGCCTAATTCGAAGCCAAAAGTTAAAGTATGTGTGAATAGGCCAATACAATGGAATTCAGATGACTGCGGCGTATATGTAGCAAAATACATTGATTTTTTCTTACATCGGGTTAACATTACCAAGGAACCGAGATGGAGTGTTAACGATGTGAATGTATTTAGGTTTAGAATTGCTCATGAAATTAGGATGTGCAAAGCTAGGAATATTCCTCAAGCTTACCTTTGTAATGAACAAATGTTAGAATCAGAGTAAAACTGAGATTTTGAATGTTAAGTCAAGTATCAAGTACTCATTTTTTGCTTATGTTCTTGTTAGTCTGTTATTGGGGATGAATGAATTTCACATTTGGCATATGGATGTTGACTTATACTTATACTTGATTTTGTGAAACCTTTCCCTCATTAATATCATCAGGGTCAAATTGCTCTACGATGGGTTGATTGTCAATGCACATCTGTACAACATGCTTAAAACCGTTAATGGAGCAAGATCCGATACACGCTAAGCGTAAGAGCAGCCTCACTAAATAATTGTACCGCATCGTCTGTGATTCTTCATAATTATATGTCTCATTCAAAATCTTTGGTAGTTCTGCATTAACTTTGTTACCATCTTTACACCACCGTCTCAGAATGTATTTATCAGGTATCTGTTCAGTGCTTTTAGCAATCATATGTCTCAAAATATGTCTACAGAGAATACCAGAATGCTCAAATTTCTAACAATTACAAGTTATATCTCCGGTTTGAACATTAGTAACAATAGTAAAGTACCTGGTTGCATCTTCAATGGTGTTTGCCTTGTATATTGCATACGTCTTCGTATCCGATGTGGTTAAGTTTTGAATCTTCTGCATGATGAACTTATAAGACTTCACTATTTCAACCTGAAACTGTCTAAACAACTCATTCGAATAAACCCTCGCAGCATGCATTTCCAATGGAGATTCAATAGTCAGACTTCGCGTCCGATGACAAGTTGCGTAGTCCTATTTTCTTTCTGCAAAGATCTGCTTCTCAATGGCCTTTTGAGAATTGACGATAAATTCCTTAATACTCGTTGTAGGATTCACATAGTCATCAAATAAACTATTCATTCCCTCACTCCTTGATGTAGTCGTCATTCCCGCTGCAAAAAACTTCTTGGAGTACGCCTTAACCCATTTGTGTTTCACGTCATAAAGTGACTGTAGCCACTCATGGTCATGTAATTCGTAATCCATCATTAACTTCTCCCATCGCCCCTCGAATTCCTCAGTTGTTAATGATTTATACACACAACAATTAAAATCATCTTTAAATGTTGGGTACTCATCATACACCTTGTGTAATTTCTCAGGAAATTTGTTACTGATATGCCATGTGCAAAGTGCATGGTGTGTATTGGGAAGAATCCTCGCAATCGCATTGCTCATAGCTTTGTCCTGATCAGTGATAATGGTAACTGGTGGTTTATTGTTCATCGCTTCAAGCCAAGTTTGAAAAACCCATGCAAAAGAATCCTCTGTTTCATCCTTCATTAGAGCAAAACCAAACAAGATGGAATTATAATGATGATTTACGCCCGTAAAAGGAACAAACGGCATTGAATACTTGTTCGTCCTATATGTAGTATCAAATGTCACGACATCTCCAAAATTCTTGTAAGCTATGATTGATCTGTAATCTATCCACAAAATGCATGCAATGCGGTTATCAGCATCTCGTTTGATATTGTAAAAAAATAAAGGATTTTCCACTGAAAGTTTTTTCAGGTACTGCAATGCTGCTTGGGCATCATTTGAATCTATTGTGTCATGTCTTATGTCTCGCACGACATTCCGAACATCCATATCACTAAAACCCACATTATTGATCCCTCCTCCTATTTGACTGAATACTCCCATCATCTTACTTGGGTCAACTCCTGTGTCATTTAAAGTTTCAATTAAAGTACGAGCAACAGGAGTTATATTTCTTCGTGTTTCAATGAGGTTCACCTTGCTTGGAGTGATTAGATCATGGTTATGACTCAACTCAACTGTTGACACTTTCCACTTTTCTTCGCTCTTAAGATGAACGACAAACATTCTAGCTTTACACATTGTGCGACCTATATAATCTCTTTTGCGTTTCACCTTCGTATCTTTCACTTCATCAGCGTCGTGGTTTTTTTTTTCAATTGGGCTTCTTGATTTCTTACATGTAAAAAGTCTGTTGGACAAATTGTTCGAACGAGCGTATTTTCGACTCGACGCAATTTTTATTTCAAATCCACTTCTACGTGCATATGCTCTATAAAATTCTTCTGCCTCTTGGATAGTAGAAAAAATTTGACCCTCATATGGCGTTTCTAAATCATTAATATTAGAAGCATGCATATTACCAAGACCAAAATTCTCAACAATAGTAACATCAGGAGAAGAATCTGAAGAAGTAGAATTAAACATATCGTCAGCCATAACTTGCAAACTTACCGCACGAAATTTGAGATTTGACCTGTGATTCTGAATTTGCAGTAGACCTCTTGAGAATTATGGAGATTCCTTTGATGTTGAAAATAATTTGTACTAAAATTCTAATAAAAAATAGAGAGCTTCATATATATATATATATATATATATATATATATATATATATATATATATATATATATATATATCTCGTTTACAACCATAATTATATTCAGCATCCAAAAAGGATTTAGAACCCTACCATTAAAACCAAATTTGATTCATTGTTGAACCTGAAATATATTTGGACATTATTACTAAATTTTGGAGTTTGTTTTTAAGAGAAACTCATGTACATCAGGATCTCTAATTGCTTTTTGTGTTTCTTCCGTGTTTTTCCGCCCCAAACGCGTGTCAGTAATCTGGTTAGTACCATTATCGCACGGTGTCGTTTTGCGCATGGTCCGCTAGTTGCACTAGCGGACGTAATTCTCTGCCCTCACTGATGTGCGACCGCTAGTAGAACTAGCGGACGGGATGATTCTTTCCAAAACGACGGCGTAAAGCATTAATCTTCATCCGCCACTTGTACTAGCAGACGGGAGGAGTTCGTTTTAAATTCGTCCTAGACGACGGCGTATTGGCATTGATCTGCGTCCGCTAGTTGTACTAGCGGACAGGAGTTTTTTTTTATCACGCTCGTCTTTAAATTGGGTAATACGACGACGTAAACTCGCATAGGGGCAACGCTGTCAGCAAAATATTACTTAACCGTCCGCTAGTTGCACTAGCGGACGAGCGTGTTCCCAGAATAAATCTGATCCGTTGCTTTAATTTTGGACGGTGAATAAGGTATTTGCCCAGTTTTTCCCCATAGCAAGTGCTTGCTATGGATCGGCTCCCTATATATATATATATATATATATATGAGGACGGATCTAAAGTATAACTCTCTTAAATAGCATACATTTGTCAAAATGACGTCATTTTGAATATTTTTTTTTAAGAAAAATAATATTAAAAGAAGATGTGACGTTCCGCAGCCCTACTTGTTTTCCTTTTTATTTACAAAAATACCATCAAAGATATGCTCCTTAAGGTATACTATTTAAGAGGTATGTTTTTAAACCGTTCTCATACATATATATATATATATGCCCTAACCCCTACCTCAACACTAGCCCATTCTTCAGAAGCTAGCCAATTCTTGAGCAGCTCCTCCTATATGTCTTTAGTGTCTATATAAGTAATAGGTTTAACAATTTCAAGTATGAATTTAACCATATATGGACCCATAAGTACAACATTTCTAAATTCCGAAAAGCAAAATCAATACTCAAGACCCAGAAGTGAACTGAACAGCGCATAGCAGACGTTCAAATGAATATCGCTTGGATAAATTAAGTACTAATGCTTTCAGAAAATAGCCACTAAATACATTCGCACCATTAATGCAATAAAAAATTTAACAAAATCATCAGTAGATACGGCAAACAACTTGCAAAAATTGAAACATTTAACTTTACTAACTATATCGAAGTAAATACCAGCGATTAGAAAGCTTAAATTGCAAGCAAATGGAAGAAAGGTGCTGTGGGTATGGCAGCTAAGAAGAAATTTTCAAATACTTTTTCATCCTGCTGTTGATTTTGTTTGTACGTGAGCTCTATTCAAAGCCTAATGAGAATGGCAAATAAATATATTTTCTTATTTTGTGGGTTTTAAAATTGAAAATATATTTTTATTTTTTATAGTATAGAATGTTATCAAGTCTCTTATTAATATCGTGTTTTTGGTTGATTAAATATTATTATTATTATTATTATTATTATACTATATATTTTTAATAAATACTAGAACTCTCATTATAAATCTCTGTCTTTAAAACTGAGAAAGTAACAATTTATTAAAATATATATCTAAAAAAAAATTAAACTATCACATCTGAGAGGGTAACAAATTTGAAAGTATAAGAGTAATATTATTTCTTTCGTTTAAAAATATAACACTAATGTTGAATATAAATTTTATGTTAATTGAAATTTTAAAAATAATAATACATTGTAATATTTCTAAAAATATTAAATAAATTTAATTGAAGCCAATATCTGTTATGCACTACTTATGCATGTGTTTCTCTTGTAGTTGTAGAGCGTGCGGGTGTGCTTGATTTCAGTAGTTTGACTACTATATATATATGGTTTATGTATGTACTATATTCTATTTTTACTATATTTTGGGCCGCAGTGCACAGATGTGCAATTTTTGTTTCTTGATTTTGCGTATTATATTATATTATATTTATTATATTATATTTCCTATAAAATTTAGAAATTTAAATACTTTTTCTGTCCCAAAATAAAAAATTTGATTGATTTTTTGAGCATATCAAGAAAGATGATAAAATAACAAAATTATTCATATTTAAATTCTCGTTTAATTGTATAATTTTCGTAAATGACTAGTGATATTTCATAATTATGTATAGAAAATAGAAATATTACAATTAATACTAAGGATAATATACGCAAATTATTATAAAAAATAGAATATTTAAAATAAGTAGACATTTAACTTGTGACTACTTAAAATAATAATAAAGATTTTTATCCTGGGACGGAGGAAGTATTATACTCTCTCTATTCTTTTTTATATGTCTTTTTAGAGAAAAAAATTTGTTATTTTTCATTTGTTATTTATAGA
Source organism: Hedera helix (assembly GCA_947179155.2). Classification (NCBI taxonomy): domain Eukaryota; kingdom Viridiplantae; phylum Streptophyta; class Magnoliopsida; order Apiales; family Araliaceae; genus Hedera; species Hedera helix. Next base: position 5,651,638 of record OX359278.1, read on the forward strand.
TTTTAAATAAATATCAAATGCTTAATTTTTCATATTATTCTTTATAATTAAAAGTTAATTTATTTTTTTCTTATCTTTTTTAATAAATTTTAAAAAATTAATATTAAAATTTTATATTTAATTTAATCAATCAAATAAAATATTAATTATATTTTTTAATTTATATGCATAACCTTAAAAAAAGATATGAGGAGTAGTTATATAAAAATGATGAAAAGATTTTGGGCAACGAAATACGTGGTGGTTATTGAGAATGTTGGAAAACGAATAGGAGTGGAAATAGGGTAGTAGAGTCTGGACAAGTAGTTATGTATTTCTAAATTAAAAAAGTTTAAATGGCCGTTATTTAATTTGTTTCGGGGTCCATTTAATGTGGATCCTAAAGACACATATTAAGCACAGAAAATAAGAAATGAGATCAGCTAAAAATTATTTTTTTATATAGTTGCACTGAATTCAATACATGGGGTCCACTAGTATATTATTTTTTTATACATTGAATTCAATGCGCCTACATAAACAAATAATATTATACATTATTTTTCACGCTTAATGTGTGTCTAAGGGCACACATTTAGAAAATACTTTGTTCCGGTTACATCTATTTTGAAAATAAATATTAAAATATCCTTAAATTTATCACAGTAAGTATATAATCATCACTGCCTACTAAGCTAACTAAAGACTTGCACTGAGGGAGTACCCATCTCGAGGGTTTTGCTGAGAATGGTAGAAACTTGGGTACCCAAGAGCTCCATAATTCTGTGAAGGCTGTTGACCTTGCCGAAATCCACCAGGTTGCTGATTCTGCCCCTGGAAGCTGTAATGTGTACTTGCTGGAACAGCTGACATTGTTCTTGAACCAGAACCAGAGCCATGGAGCCACATAGCTGAGTTCTCATTCTAACATATCCAAAAGAGAATGGGTGTTAAAAAAATATGTAACTTTCTCCTCTGTCAACATAGAAATAAGACCAGAAACATTTGTTGGCATGCAAATTTCTATGACGGTACAAGCAAAGAAACTCCTCAAAAATGCTTGGAACCAAATAAAAGGAGCGGGGGAGAGACTTAGCGATAAGACATTATATTGCGAAGTAAATCAATATTCATGGCCCAACTGCGAAGAATTTTACCATTTCCTTTCCATCCAAATTCTACCATCAAACTTAGAGATCATTAGCTTGTTTTCAAATTAAAATAAGTTCTATATTTTTTTGGTCATGACGTTTCAGAATCCAGATATGTCTGTGTTTGATCTTCCCACTGGTCTAATTCATGTGGTAAACAGGTAGCTTATGTTCAAATATTTGGTACAATGACAATATGAACACATGATATCATGGTTGTATTAACAGCCTTATGTAGGAGTCTATCAATTTAATTTTCTTCAATGGTCAGATTAACATACTTTTTTCTATGGGGAAAGAAACAAGTTAGAAAGGGCAATGTACGATCAAAATAGTTCTACAACTCCGTAAAAGAAGCCCTCTAACCTTTGAAGTAATTATTTTACAAAAAAGTTTACCTTATTCATTATTCATTACTTATGGGCCGTTTATGAAAAGAAGCGCCCTAGGGGAGAAAATTCTATTATCTGCACAGATTCCTAATATTGTCAGGAGCATATTTTTATATGCCAATTGCGTAAATACCATACCTGCTGAAGGGAAATCAGATGATTGATGTCCTTGTACTGAGAACTCAAAACATCCTCGTAGCCTATGGTTGATCCTGCAGGGGCGGCTGGGGGATTCATGGCATAGTTTCCAGGAATAGTAGACGAACTCCCAAATGCACCATACCCAGAAGGTACAGCAGCAGACTGAGGCAAGCTACTAACTGATACACTATTATCACCAGCATATCAGCCTGAAATGCCATATTTTTCCCAGCATGCATTAGCTAGAATGGACAGAGTTTCAAAAAAATGAAACAAATTCCTAATATGCCAATAATGTCAGGATGGACTAGGAGGTACCATAAAATGATATATAACTCATCTCTATCCATTCTAGACATAACTGGAATAGCAGTAATTGAGAAAGTATCATAGACGTGATCCTAAATGCCCCGGTAGATATATCTGCAATGCCAATTGAAATATAAGCAAAAGCCTGGGGATATATCTACTTTTCTCTAATTACCCTAAGGATGCACGATCTCACATCTTACCTCCTCTATGTCAACACTTCTGTTCTCAATAAAATGTTGATCTAGGGAGAATAGTATTACAGTAAGCTAGTACACGTACCTCTGCCACGGAAATGGATGAACCACTGATGGAAGATACGTTGCTGCCATACTTTGTAGGCATTGATTGTGTCATAGGGAAAGGTGAGTACGGAAGTTCAGATTCTCTTGCAGGATGAGCATTTGCTGCTAACAGAGTACTTGGTAACGAATTTGTATATGCATGCTGTTGCAAAAAAAAAAAAAAGGATGGTAAAACATACAGTTTATTGAAGTATAACAAGAACAAAAGTAAAACAAGACTTAAAAAGAATAATTATTTCTTTATCACTTTGGTTTATTTATGAACGACTTTTCGGATCAAAATTTCTCACTCTCAGCTTCTGTAGATGTGTTTCTCGTTAAAAATAAACCAATATTGGAGGGATGAAAACTAAAATAATATTGGAGGGATGAAAAAATACTTCATATTGTGAAAGAATTTTATTTCACCAGACAATTGTTGGTTCTTAACCTAGAGAGAATCGTAGCAAGTCATTGATGATGTGGATAAGGACGCTCTGTATCACCATACAACACTTACTAGAATTTAATTGAATGCAGCGTTCAAGTGTTGGGCATTTTCAAATGTAAAACCAGGTGAAGACGAAGGAAAAGCATATTGATTTCCTTGTGCCAATTCAGGGTTTTCCTGCTTTAACACCTCTGACTGTGAAGCTTCTTCAGAATCGAAACTCCCAGCAGCAGCACTACTTCTATGAACTAAACTTCCCCCTGTAGCAGTTACAATAGCTTCGTCTCCATAGTACTCTGGGTTTCTGCAGAGCATAGTTCAGTAACGAAGAAAACAAAAAGAAATGCAAAATAAATGGACAACTACTCTTCGAAAGAGTAAATACCTAGTATCTGTGCGCCAAGTCACTGGAGCATCGGCCTCTATAGGTGCCTCTTCCATGTTACTTATAGAGGACCTAGATGCAAAAGATGTCTCGTGATCCTTCTCCTGTATACTTAGTTGCTGCAAGCTTTCAGTCTCGGATGATACTGAAGCACCAACTTCTTCTACTGAAAAAGAGTTAAATGGTCACGATTTTCATTCAGAAAACAAGTAAATAACATATAGCAAGCTAGTTACTCCCAAGATAAACAAACACTAATTGAACCAGGGAATAGACATGTAATGGTTACTAAGATTGCTAAATTATTCAGCCCCAATTAATCTTCCAGGAAACGCAAGTTCAATTTCTATTCAAACACACATACATAAATTAGGAAGCAAAACCAAGGAACTATGATAATACTATCCTTTCCCTAGGTTATTATATATGTATAGTCAATGTTGTATATATATATGCATGTGCACTTGAGCAGTGTCCCTTTGACGCATCTCCAATATACTCCTCAAAAAATATCTTTCAGTGCCTCAATTACATGCCTTCAGCCCATAAAAAAATACAAAGAAGGAAGATGAATTCCACCATAAAAAAGAAGAAAAACACCTACACACACCTTGAGTTAAGATTAAGAGATCCCATAAAGCCAGAAATAATTTATTTATTTTTTGTCTTTTTCCATATTTCCTTTCTTCTTATAGCGACTTTACTACTAATTTTATACAATAAACGCAATTATACTAGTAAACCTCGAAGCCCCAACCCCAGCAGGCTGAAGAAACATCAATTGTGCAATGATACTTGCAACAATTTTTAAGAGTTCAAATGAACCCAGCAACCCAAATACATGACTAATCTGTTAATTCATCAGCAACAGAAGCCTTTTGGTATAATAAATTTACCTATGGGACATGTAAAAAGCACAAGGTAGTCAATCATAATCACATTTCAACTTCCACCATAAAGATATTCAAGTCCAATTCCAAAGTCTGCCTGCTAGAAACCTTATAAACTTAACACGCACAGACTTGCTATAAACCCCAGATTGCAACGCTGGCAAAATTATGTCAATGCTACTTAGATATGGATTTAAAAACATGTGCTCCCATAAACATAAATGATACATACAAGGCATGCCAGGTACAAGATTCAATGAAAATAGTAAAAAGATTATGATGAGGATACAGGTTATCTAACAGAGGACCATTTTTATAAATTAGACAATGTAGAAGCCACTCTGGGGGAACCTAATACCATGTTCAAAAACTTTTGAGTTTGCAAAAAGGAAAAAAAAAAATTACTAATATTAATAAACCTCGGTCAATAATGAAACTCCATATCTTGGTCTACGAATGCCCGAAAAAGCCCAAGTACCATTATTAGTCTATCACTAAGATAGTAAACACAATATACATCACTGCTAATTTTAACTTAAGTCTCTCTGCCAAAACATCAGAATAAGTTAAATACCTTTTAATAGTCAGAATAATACATAAGAAACTAGCAAGAACAATATGCTTATCAACAACAATTTTTATTTACACCCACCTTCAGACATGTACATCAAATAAATTGTTTCAGTTATAAATGAAAAATGGAATGTATTACTCACCTTCCGCATTCTGGAAAGCATGATTATGAGACTGGTAGGATCCCATGCTGGTATACATGTCATTATTAAATGGAGATGCATCTCCGGTATTATCCTCAGTCTTTCTACGGGCAACGGCAGCAGAACCAACATGGTTTGCACTAAAGTTCTCAATAGAGCCATCCTCTTCTTCCTCAACCTCATAAGTCTCAGAGTGTGGATTTTTATTACTTCCATCATATGGCAAGTTAGATTGATTGGATGCAGCTGAGAATCCGCATAAGACTTCAAAACTGAGGATAAGCTAGCACATTGTGGCGGCTCAATTATGGTCCACTCATCAGTAGCAGCCCCTGGCTCGGTATATAAATCTGCAACCTTGGGACCTGATCCTCGGAAGAAGAAAAATCGTGATTTAACTCGGTCGATGGAGATGAGTGAACAAGGTGGTGATTAACACTGTTATGAGATGATTTTGTTGAGCTGGAAATCTTGCTCTGCGGCCTACCCATCTTAACAATGTCAGCCAATGATTTTTTACCAGGGACGCCCCCCCAGACAGGTTGATATCCAGAAGAAGGCAGTGATGCTTATACATTATTACCATCAACTGCGCTTATTGTTGAAGCTTTATTTTCGTTGGTCATAGAATCACTGTGGCAGACCCATAAAGGAAGCATTAAAATATGCTGAAACTCTTTATTACTCCAATTTTAACCATTTCTATATCATTCAATTTGAATTAAAAATGAACTCACAAAAAATATTTGAATTAAAAATCAACACACATTACAAACCAGTGTCAGAAATGCAGGACACCTTGAAATCAATACTGCGTTTGACACTTCCAAGTGGATAATGCAAGTATGCAGCAAGCATTCCATTTCCCACAACTCAGTTTTATCACCAAAATGTAAAAAAAAAATCAGTTGAAATGTTCCTGTAGTGACAGTTGTTTTAAAATGACTGACAAGTTTAATGTTCTAGTATTCTTTTCATATAAAAACCTTCTAACTCCAGAGTAATGTATTAACTAAAGTATCTAAAATTTAGCAATATCCCACTAGCCATGTTTTATATTTTTAAGCATAGATGAGTCATATACTCGGGCATATGCTGCACCACGATAGGGTTACTACTTCATGGTAAGTTCACTTTTAGACCAATAGGGTGCTAACACGCAGGTTGGGGAGTGTTCTCTCTATCTGCATGTTAGCATCTTATTGGTCTAGAAGTGAACTTATTATGAAGTTCACTTCATAGTAATCGGGTCTGCTGCACCAACACTTGTATCGGAGTCCATGTAACGTAAATGCATGGCATTAAGTTGTACAAAATAATTAACTAATCAATGTCCGAACTCTTGCCGCACATGCCAAAATTGAAAATTGTTGTCACTACTAACTGTTTTTTGCCAAGAATTTTGTTGAGAATAAATATATGTCATATTAAGATGCTAACACTTGTACAAACAAGTTAATAATTTAGTATGTTTCTCATTTTCAAGGTAAGATTTGTATAATGTTAATATTTATATATAGCACAGCTTAATATTTGTTTATATTGTTTATGAATATATAAAGGATAATTACAAAAAAAAAAAAAAATATATTAAGAAAACAGTTAGGTAGTGTTTGATAAAACTATATAATAAGAGCTTATTAAAATTGAGGTTTTGTATAAAATAGATACTCTTTTTAAAATAGAGTTTAAATGTAAAACGTTGTTTGATAACTAATCTGTATAGTACGTGTGAATACAACAAACTCTTTTACCCTTAGATCAGTTTATACAAACTTAGGGTAAGAGCAGTAATATAATAAATTTTAATAATTAATTTTAATAAAATCATTAACAATGCATAACTAGTAAAATATTTTGAATCTAATAATACATACTAACAATTATGACAATTTTACATAATAACTATAAAATTTGGAGACGGTGGTGGTGGTGGTGGTTGGTGGTTGGTGGTGATGGGGGTGGGGGTTGGTGGTGGAGATGGGTGATGTTGAGTGATGTAGTGAGAGAAGTGAATAAAAGAATTAAAAAATAAAATTAGTGTATCAAAGATAAAAGAGTGATGAGAAGTCTCTTTTTCTAAAAAGTGTCCACTCAATCTTTTTTTTTTTAAAAGAAAAAAAGAGGTTGCACAATTTTTTATCAAACAACTTAGTTTTTTTTATAACACCCCCAAATTCGAGTATTCATTACTCTAAAGTTGGTTCATTACAATTCATCTCACGATACGTAATCAACTATATAATATAATTAATTTATAATTTTAGTATAATAAATATTTACAACTTAATATTACATTACCCATAATTTACTTATATTACATTCAATTACATTAGTATAAATATTGTCAATGAATAATCATTGAAGAGCTTTAACAACATGATTATTAAAAATTTATAGAAGAACATAGGAAGACATAAAATAAAGAATTACTTTAGTCTCAAGTATCATACTGAGCGGTCGTAATGATCATGAATTCTTTATTTGACGTTCAACTGTCACAATGACTGTGAACTTTTTCCGTTTAAAGTATCATTAGGTGATTAGTCTAACAATACCAATGTTACGCGTAACATTATGTTGGATTCTAGACAATCATATCCTTAATTGTTGACAATCAAATGAACTAGTCAAGAGGACCAAGAACTCTATTCTAAAAATTTTGTTTATTAAAATAAACAGTCGCATCAACTAGCTTAAAACTGTAAAAAAAAAAAAATCATAAATCAAGATTTAATCCAAAAATTATGAAATTTATACATAATGCTCTTCATATTTGAAAGTCACATTAGTAAAAATTTCGTAATTTTCTTAGTTAGCTAGCTTCAGTTTTTACAATTTTATTATTTTCGTAACCCAAACTTCATTTTATCATAACTCACTCATACTTAGTCCTTTTTGGCTCATTTTTGGACAGGATATAGCTGTTACAATGTACTATCAGGCCCTGTAATGCCTTAATTTTTTGGGAAAATTATATTTACTAATACATTTTTAGAAAATATTATAACAAAAGTATATACATAAAATATTTATAAAATTAATGCATCTTCAATATTTAATTTACAAAATTAGTGAATTCTTATCCTTTTAATTTAGTTGTGTGATTTTAAAATTTAAATTTTAAAAAGTCAAAACATCACCATGAAATATCCAATGAATTTTAGATTTGTGTTATTTTTCGAGGAGGGAGAAAGTGAGGATGAGGAAGAAGATGGCGGTGGAGGTGGAAGAAGGTGGTGGTGGTTGTGGTAGAGAAAGAAGATGGTGATGGTTGTGGCGGAGGAAGATGGTGGTGGTTGTGGCGGAGGAAAAAAATGGTGATGGAGGCGGAAAAAGGTGGTGGTGGTGGTTGTGGCGGAGGAAGATGGTGGTGGTTGTGGCGGAAGAATAAGATGGTGGTGGAGGAGAGAAAAAGATGGTGGTGATTGTGGCGGAGTAAGAAGATGGTAATGGTTGTAGCGGAAGAAGAAAAAACTGCAGTTTTTTCATTTTCACACCTGCAGTTTTGTCATAATGCAGTTGGTAACCAAACTTTCATACCAAGGTAACCAAACCTTCATATCAAGGTAACCAAAACTTTCATATCAATGTAACCAAACATTCATACCAAGATAACCAATCCATCTCCACACCTGCATTTTTTTCATAGTGCAGATTCATAAAGCCATACTTTTCGAGGGGGGAGAAAGTGAAGATGAGGAAGAAGATGGTGGTAGAGGCGGAAGAAGATGGTGATGGTTGTGGCGGAGGAAGAAAAAACTACAGTTTTTTCACTTCCACACCTGCAGTTTTGTTATAATACAGTTGGTAACCAAACATTCATATCAAGGTAACCAGACCTTCATACCAAGGTAACCAAAGCCTTCATACCAATGTAACCAAGCCTTTATACCAAGGTAACCAATCCACTTCCACACCTGTAATTTTTTCATAGTGCAGTTGGTAGCCAAACCTTCATACCAAGTTAAACAATTCAGTTTTATTATTTGAATGTGATGCAGTTGGTTGCAACCGGTCTAATTCAAGCGCCTAGCCGCTTGGGCACGGCCAGACTTGAAGGTAACCAAACACGTATATGAAGGTAACCAAACACATATATGAAAGTAACCAATTTATGACTGTATAGTAACTATGAGTCAGTAAACAAATCCTTCGAGCTTCTCGTCAATGGTGGTTTTAAAAGAGAGGGATCAACCAGACCACGCCTCCTGTCAAGAATTCATGTTAAATATGCACATATATATGTCTAGATGGAAGGAGAAGGTGGAGCAATGTTCTCAGACTCGGACCGGTGATCGAACCGAAAAAGTTACCGGGCGGACGAGTCACTGGTCCAACCAGTGGTCGGACCGTTATTGAACTGGTGACGTCATTAATATGTAATAAATAATAAATAATTAAATATATTAATTATTATTATATATTATATATAATATTTAGTAAATATGTAAAATTAATCAATTTATCAACACATAAAAAAAAATTAAACCTATTTATATAATGTTTACTTCATGCAATTCAAATAAATACTAAATTTATATAAAAAAAAAGATATTAAATCATGATCATAACACAAAATTCAAGACTCAAGAGTGATAAAATCAAATACAAATGAACAAAAACATCTCTAGGATATATTCAATCAAATTCGGTAAAAAAATAAATCTATTTGTACAATATTTATTTTATATAATTCAAATAAATACTAAATCTATATGAAAAGAAATATATTAAATCATGATCATAACTCAAAATTCAATCAATGATATATTTAATTAAGTTTAAATGTTTAATTTTTTTTTAAAAAAAAAATTTTAAAAAAAAAAAAAAAAAAAGAGGTAGGGAACCGGTAAAACCGGTGAACCGGTCACCGGTTCGACCGGTCCGACCGCCGGTTCACCGGTTTTGACCGATTTTTGACCAAAAACAGTTTTTGGGCTTGGACTGGACCGGAAAGTGGACCGGTTCCGGTCGAACCGCGGTCCGACCGCCGGTCCGGTCCGGTTTTCAAAACCTTGAGGTGGAGGCGAAGGAGAGATGAGAGAGAAAAAGAGAAGGTGGAGGCAGAGGAGAAAAGAGAAGGTGGAGGCGGAGGAAAGAGAAGATGAGAAGGTGGAGGCGGAGGAGAGAGGAGGAGAAAAGGAGAAGGTGGAAGATGAAGATGACGTGATTTTTGTGTTGTACTCTTTTTGTAATTATTTTGTGAATGCACTAATCTTGTAATTAATTTATAAATGTTGTATATTACTATAAAGAACCCTAATTTTTTTAGCCTAAGCTGCCCAAACAGTGCCCTGAAAATCCTAGACCAACCTTTTTCTGTTTTGTTTTCAGCTTTTTGTGTTCAATTAGCCAGTTTTGAAAAATCATAACAAAAAATTAATGAAGTCTTTTTGAGTGCTTATTTTTTTTACGCGTAACTGATATACAAATTATTTTTAGATATAAAGAACTCATCCCAGCTCCTTATACACAAAAAGATATAGTTTTTGAAAAAATAGGATTCGTGCTGTTTTTCGCATATTTCATATTTTTTTTAACTTATTTGAACCTTCATAAATTATTCATATTAAATGATCTTTAGGTGATTCTTTTTTCTACGTGTAGGTTATATACGAAGCCTCAATTTAAGACTAAGTTCAAAACTTCAACATAAATAAAGAGTTATACTATTTCAAAAATTAATTCTCAAGCTAAAATTTCAACTTTCATGTTTATGGTTTTTCTTGATTTCATTACTAACTTTTCCATCCTCTAAGCCATGTATCGTCCGTCATGTTCTAACATGTTTGGATGTATATGAGATTACTACATATGTATTACCCTAACCTAAGTATTTCATAAAAGAAAATTGCATAAAAGAATGATTTAAGAATTATACCTTCTTTAGCTAAGTTAATTTCCTTTGTTGCTTGTTTTGAACTCCCCTTTCTTGTCCTTCCTATAGTTGTCAATCCCTTCCTTCTCTCTCTCTCTTTGTTACTTGCTTTATCTCTCTCTCTCTCTCTCTCTCTCTCTCTAACTGAAAGTATATATGTGTGTATATATATTATATTGTGGGTCAAAGAAAAAAAATCTTGCAAGCAAGCTTATCCTTCCCTTTAATGCAGCCGGCTTTTCTCTTCCATTTACATGTGATTAAATTTATTTATTTATTTTATTTATTAGCTAACTTGGCAAAATATATATATATACAAAGCTTATCCCATGTGCATATTTTTTAAAAATTCTAGAATTTGGGCCAAGACTTTGAGCTTAGCTTCATGGACTCAAACACACACACATATATATACGAAGCTTATCCCATGCGCATATTTTTTAAAAATTCTAGAATTTGGGCAAGACTTTGAGCTTAGCTTCATGGACTCAAACACACACACACACACATGCACGGGTAAAAAGAAGAGAAAAGAGAAGGAAAAAAAAGGTTATGCCTTCTAAATAGGATTTTAAAATAAAATATATAGAATGATTAAGTATTAGATTGGCGCATAAATGAAAAAGGAAGGAATGAAATTTCAGATATTCTATCTAACTTAATTGGAGTTTTCATTCTTCTTTCCTTTATCACACGACAGAATCTCTTTATTAAAATGGTCTGAATAATATTGTCTACATGCATATTGGGCCTGTAGAAACTGGTACCGTTAATGTTTTTGGGTGAAAGCTAAGTTAGCAACGTACACATCATGATAATATATGTTTTTCTTCTTATTTTGCTAATTTGATATTGTATTCCTCGGCCCCCAAAAATCAATTCTTCATGCCAGTAATTCAATTCTTGTTCATTACTCCAGGAACCCTAATATGCAACCAGTATCCTAAAATTACTTTTGTTGATCACCTAAAGATCGAAAACTCCACGGGTTGACTTAAAATAAATATCACAACAATATACTCACTCGAGTCGGTTAGAATTTTACAGTGATTTTGTTTTTTTTTACAATTTATTAAATTCACGAACAAATAATGTTTCTATTAAAACTTTCAAGTGTTAAAAAGACCCCTGGAATTAAAGAATTATTGACTGGGTAACTAGATTTCAACAAAATTTGCATATCTGAGGGACGTGCTCAACAAATTGCATCTACAAAACTTATATATCGATCTCGGGGGGGATACACAAAATCATCCAACAGGAATGAAGCCGGAGGGAGTTTGTGCAAGGGCGGAGCTACACGAGTGCCATGACACTCCCTGAGTTTTTCTTGGGTTTGATTTTTTGGACTTTTTTCACACTGGACAGTCCCAAAAAAATACAAATGGGTTCCTCTGTTTTCTCTTCTCTCCTTTTTCTTGCCCTGTTTTACTTCACTTTTTCTCTTCTTCTTAACAATGCCTTTGCCTTGTCATGGCACCCCTTAAAAAAAAATTCTGACTCCGCCACTGAGTTTGTGTAAGTTATTACTTAATTGTTAGTGTTGTTGCTGTAAAGAAATACCATGCGTTTTAAAAAACTAAAGGCTATATGTTTCAAAATTGACTTGAATATACTTTAAACCATTAAATTTTTCTCTTTTGAAAACTTATATCTTACTGTTTCAAATATTTTTAAATTTGTAGTTATATATAAATTAAGCCTTTTGACTACCGGTATGTAGACATGCACAGTAGGCCGGACTGGTCCGGCCTGGCCTGGGCCTGGTAGGCTTTGGCCGTTGACCAGGCCGGGCCGGGCTTTGACTTTTGGGCCTGCAGGCCGGGCCGGGCCGGGCTTCTCGATCGAAGTCTGGCCTTTTGAGGCCTGTAGGCCAGGCCGGGCCGGGCTTTAGGCCGGGCCGGGCCAGGCTTTAGGCCGGGCCAGGCCAGGCCTTGGGCCGGCCCAGGCTAGGCCAGGTCAGGCCTAAAAATATAATCAACTAATTTTTAATGTGAAATATAAATATTAAATAAACTAACTACTATATTAATTAAATGTATTGACAAAAAATTAAAAATGAGTAATTAATCAATAATAAATAATGAGTCGGTTACAAATATTTTGCTTCAAAATATTTTTAAAATGGCTTCAAAATTCAAATGTTCAAAAAATGTATCTTCCTATCTTCAAAATTTATCTCTTCGTTATATCTTCAAGAAACATATCTTCAATCTTAAGAAAAAATATATATCTTCAATATTCATGAATGTGCAATTTCGTCAGTTTTTACTCCAACTTCGAGATCTTCTGAGCTATCTTGATCGTCTATTACATCTTGTACTATTCTTTGTGCGGAAAAATAATCTCTATAATAAATGCATATCTCCAACGATTCTGAGCTAAGTCTACTTCTATTTTCATCCAATACCCTACCAGATAAAGAAAATTATTGATGAATTTATTTATCTAACTTTTTAAAAAAATTAATCTTGAAAATTTGAGTAGTATATTTTTAGATAATTTATAATTATATTGAATCAATTTTAAATTTAAATATATTTTAAAATTAATTTTAGAATACCTAAATTAATTAATTCTATTTTGAAACTGAAAAAGTTGTACAACATTAACCGGATTTGTCAACCAATTGTGATTAATACAATGAACAGAAAAGCCAAACAAAGTTTTTCAAAGTTTATTATCTCCCTTCAATGAACCATTTCTTCCCTTCATCCGTCTTTTTGCTGCTTATATATATCAAGTTATAGTCTATAGTTAAAATGAATTAGCTAGGCTGGGCAGGTTGGGCCGGGTCGGTCCTCTACGTAGGCCAGGCCGGGCTTTTTTGTAGGCCGGGCCAGGCCGGTCTTTTTCGTAGGCTGGGCCAGGCCGGGCTTTTTCGTGGGCCAGGCCGGGCTTTTTCGTGGGCCAGGCCGGGCTTTTTGGTAGGCCGGGTCAGGCCAGGCTTTTACGTCAAAATAGCAGCCTGTTCAAAGACTGTAGGCCGGACCGGCCCGGTCCGGGCTTTGACCAGGCCGGGCTTTGACCAGGTCGGGCTCAGGCCAGGCCAAGCCGGCCTGTGGGCCGTAGGCTTTTTGTGCATCCCTACCGGTATGTAATAATTTATTCGAATAAAAGTATTTTTGGTAATTTTACTTATAAATACCTATGAAAACACATAAAATTTTAAGCACGTGATGGTTGATGGATGAAGAAATTTTTTTAATAATATTGGAGTCAATATAACATATATACATTTAAAAGACTTAATTGTCCACATTGATTATTTTTTTTAAAAAAAACCTTAAATATCTGTAAAATACATAAAATTGAAGGCACATAATTAATGTGTGCTGGAAAAGAAAAAATAAGAAAAGTTAAAGTCACTATAAACAATATATACACTTAATAGACCTAATAATTAGCAACAAAAAAAAGACCTAATTGTTCTTTTATTTTGAATCACGTGAATTATTCTGGTAAGAAATGACAAATTCAATTGCCAAAAAAATAATTTATTAAAATATAGAGACATTAAGATTTAACTACTAGGGATAGTTATAAAAAACAAAAAAAAATATCTATTCATGTTGCGCCAGTATAACTTACATCTCAATGGACACAATCACTACCCGACTATAAAGGTAATGAAGCTTCAGTAGGTGTATGGATTTGGAGTTGTTATATATTCTTGTAATTAATTTAAAAGAAAAACCATGCTTTCTGAGACAGTTAAGCAAGGGAGACAGGTGGTTCAAATTTTGGCTAATATAGTAATATATATATATATAGCTTGGTGTGATAACTATATAGATATATGTATATCATGCTATCAGTACAAAACTAACAAAATTTATATTTAAGGGTAAACGTGGACTATAATCACATAATGACTATTTGTTTTTTTAAATAGAACTAGTACAGAGCATCAGATAATCTCCTGACTGACACAAGGCTCTCTGTGTAACTAAAAATTGCAAGCACAAACATTACAAATGCATATGTGTGGTCGACCTGGTTGTCCCTAACATTCTGAACAAAGTATGCTGATGGGATTGCACCAGAAGGAAATTTAAAAAAATGGGAAAAAAGAATCAATGATTTAAGGTGTTTTTATAGAATGATTGAGTAGACCGATTGATCCGCAATGATTCTTTATTAAAAGAAAGATATGACTAGTATGGCTTTTGCTTGATGCAAAGTTATTTCCACAAAATGAGGAGAGATATTACTAGTATGGCTTTTGCTTGATGGCAAATTTATTCCCACAAAATGAGGAGAGATATTACTAGTATGGCTTTTGTTTGATGCCAGAGTTATTCCCATAAAATGAGGAGAGATGTTACTAGTATGGCTTTTGCTTGATGCCAAAGTTATTCCCTCAAAATGAAAAGAGATGTTACGAGTATGGCTTTTCCCCACAAAATGAGGAGAGATATTACTAGTATGGCTTTTGCTTGATGCCAAAGTTATTCTCTCAAAATGAAAAGAGATATTACCGAGTATGGCTTTTCCCACAAAATGAGGAGAGATATTACTAGTATGGCTTTTGCTTGATGGCAAAGTTATTCTCACAAAATGAGAATGAGGTATATCATGGACTGTGGGGTTTTATAGAATTCTCTTATCTAAAATCGTTCCCAACTTTTGTGATTATATAAATATATTTTTAATTTTAAAACGGATGAATGGAGAATAGTTAAAATTAAAATATACTTACCTATCAATTTATATACTTTTTTGAGATTTATATATAAAATTGTTGGAGGGAAACTAATTAACTACTTTAAAGATTTAATTGATGAAAATATAAATTTTAGGGATGACTTTAACACTTGAGGGTAAGTTGGAGGGAAAGAAGTACCGTCATTCAGCTTATGAAATTTTATATTTTTTTATTGAATTTGCTATGATAAATGTTGCATTTTAACTCTAGCGTTCTATTTCCAAGCCAACACAAATGCAACATGTACTACAGTCAATGCAATAAAAAGTTATAAGAGTTTATGGTGATATGTAACGTGACAACTTCACTTTAACTGAATTTTCAAAAATGACAAAAAAGTACTATTATAGAAAAAAGTCACACATTTATAGATTAATATTTTTATTCAAATATCATTGAGGCCTATATAAGCACAAAGATATATATTTAGGACATGACCTGATATATTATGTGGTTGGATGGAGTATAAGATCATATTCTATATATTTTTTTAAAATTATTAGATTAATATTAATTTTATAAAAGTTCATCTTAAATGTTTTTAAATTTAAAACTAACATAAATTTATTTTATTTATGCCATTACGATTATGTATATTACAAACTATCTAAAAACATGAATTATTTTTGTATTATTATATAAATATCTCACAAAGCATGCTGAGACTCCTGTTGACATAAAGATATTCCTGCCAAATTAACCTTGTGTCTTTATAGTATTAAGCCTGTAAGAGGATATAGTGATATGGTGTATAAGAGGAAAAGCAAACGTCAAATACATATATTTTTCAGCTGTCTCAGCAAGTGACGTAATTAATTTTGACTAAAATACAGAATTGTACCTTATACTTATGTTCATGTGATATTTTTGTTCTAACATTTGACTAATAAACAAATATTTTCCTTCAATTATAATTAGTTTAAAAATACACATTTCAAAGTATAATTAGTAGCAAACTCACCCAAAATAAAGTGAATTGTTTTTTTGGGCTGTTACATACCTATATATTAAGTCACTTTATATCTATAACAGAAAGTGACAAACATGAATTGTTTTTTTATTATTATTATATAGATGACCACTACAGCACTCCACCATGTGTCGTGTGTCGTTCAGAAATCTATATTTTTATATATAACAATAGGGTAGAGAATAGTGGATCAAGATAGATAGAGATGCCTCGAAAGAAACAGAGAGAGGAGTCCATTCATCATTTCAGCCACAAACATGAATTGTTCTTTTATCGTGATACTATACATGACTACAACAGGTGTGACGCATGCCTTTCAAAATTATCGTCCAATGAAGAGTATTTGTTTTGCGAAAGATGTGAGGACTTCCTTATGCACAAATCGTGCGCAGAATTACCTCGAAAGCTGAAACACCCCTTCCATCAACAACACTCACTCGCC
The DNA here is from genome assembly GCA_947179155.2 of Hedera helix. Taxonomy (NCBI): domain Eukaryota; kingdom Viridiplantae; phylum Streptophyta; class Magnoliopsida; order Apiales; family Araliaceae; genus Hedera; species Hedera helix. The sequence continues at coordinate 5,668,337 of OX359278.1, forward strand.
TTGCTTGATGAACCACCCTGGGGGAAGGAGGTCTTTTGCTGTGCTTGCTGGAAAGAGTGCACTCGTGGCTTCGTGTACGAGTGTTCCGAGTGTGAATTTTACATAGATACTAAATGTGCGATGCTATTTCCAACCACAAGATTACCTGCCAAACACCAAAAACTCCGCCACCCACATCCCCTAATTGTTTGCGAAAGAAAAATGGTTGAACGCGGCATAGTTGATTTTCATTGTGGTGGTTGTTTAAGACCATTTGATGACGACAAAGGGGAAATTGATTATTCCACCCTCGTCTATGTTTGCCTTGAATGCCATGTATTACTGCACGAATCATGTGCCGATCTCCCACAAAACATGACGCAGCATCCCTTTCACCCAGATTGCACTCTCACAATTCGTATCAGTAGTTTTTCGTTTCAAATGGATGACCGTTGTGATTTTTGTCGACATTTTAATTCTCGTTTATATTTCCAGTGTTCGGATTGTTGGATAAAAATGGACTTCTATTGTGCTTTGTTGACCCCTTGCACTACCACAAACTACAAACCCGTTGGTGAGCAGAAAGACAACGGCCACCCCCATCCCTTGATTCATTGCAACATTCCTGTAGATCATCATGGTTTGAGAAAATGCGATGGGTGCTACCAAAGCTTGGAAGAGTCTGCATATTATTGCGCAAGTTGCAAAATATTTTTAAACAAATCATGTGCTGAATTACTTCAAGTGATCCAACACCCCCTCCACCCGTATCACCCGCTTATCCTCTCAGATTCAATTGATCACCTTCGAAGTACAATATGTCAATGCATTGCATGTGGGTCTTACATTTATTCATCACTTTGCTACCGATGTGATATGTGTGAGTTTTACTTAGACTCCCAATGTGCTTCACCACTTTTATATCCCATGATTTACATGTCTGAACTCCATCAGCACCCTCTCGCTTATTCTGATAACTTACCCCAGCAACCTACATGTAGCAAATGTAGTCAAGAATTTATCCATGCGGGCTTCCGTTGCCTGCAGTGCATATTTGATGTCCATGACCATTGTCTCCCTCTATTACCGTCTACTGTAAAAACTAAATGGCACCGACATCCCCTTGCTCTCACCCATGGTCCTATCAAAGGCGACCATGAAGGCGACAGTGATGAAGGTGAGAAAGTTGATTTTTACTGCGACTGCTGCGAGGAAAAAAGAGATTTGAAAGATCCGACTTATTATTGTGCAAAATGTCACTTGATTTCTCATGTTCGTTGTGTTATGTGGGAGGTATTGTCTATATTATCGTATTTGCATTCATACTTAACATCATGCACCTTGATTTTATTTATTAATTATTCAAATCATTGTCATAACTAGACTATATATGTGGAACATTTGATTATCCTCTTTCTTAATTAATTCCTAAACTACTTTTAAGATCCAAACACAAATGATACACACACACACACACACACACACACACACACATATATATATATATAATGTATAGGGTATTCTCACTTTAATTTTAATTTTTGGGTTTCTCTGTTCTCGATGATATTTAAAAGAGAATAGCAAATAAAAAGAAAGTCTTGACTTCATTAATCTCTACTTTTTAGGTAATGGATTATTTACAAGCAAAATCGACCAAGGTTGGAGAACTGTGCAATACAAAGGTTATTGTAATAGGCGAGGCCAAGGCAATAGATAGTATTTATGCTGCAGCTGGAAATAAGGATGGAGTGGAACAAGGTGATCATCAAGACCGCATACTCATTGGACTACGTAAGGAAATTGCTGCAGCACATGAAGAAATAACGGAATATAACGCAAAGCTGAAAAAATATAACAAAAAGCTGGAAGAATCATCTTTCAAATTAAAAGGACTTGAGGAGAGACTTTCGGAGAGACTTTCTCAACACATTGCATACAAAATTGAATTCAAGTGACGACAACGCTCGACTGGAAAGGTACTTAATGTTATTTATTTATTAGATCAAATGAGATCGAGATCGATGGACCGATTTGGAGAGCAACTAAGAAATCGACTGCGTCTGCAGAGTATTTGAGAAAGCGAGGTCGACAGCTAAATAAAAATAAAAAGTTTAATTTACTTTACCCACGATTTTATTCGTCTAACTTATTTATTTATTGTTATCTATCTAATTCAACCCATTTAAAATTTATTAAAATAAATTAATAATTTTATCTATTAAATCATGGGTTAACAAGTTTGAATAAAATTTTGCCAAACTCTATTAACCGATACATAGGAACTTAGAACAACTGACAGTTTTATATATATATATAAATATTATCAAGAAAACAAATTAAATTCACATTTTTTATAAATATTATTAGCATCCATGCTTTGTTCAATGTATATTTGAGACATCTGAAATTCAAATTTTGAAACGACTAATGTACTATTAGTTGAAACTATTCAAACAAAAAAATTGAGAGAAAAACAATCTTCGTAATATGTACTATTAGTTTTTTATATATATATAAATATTATCAAGAAAACAAAATTTTCTCTCCCTCTCTCTTTATATATATATAGGAAATATGGAGGTGCACAATTATACAAACTCCAAATGTATATAGTCTACTAACTATATCGAAGTAAATACCTGCGATTATAAAGTTTAAATTGCAAGCAAATGGAAGAAAGCAAGTGTGGCAGCTAAGAAGAAATTTTCAAATCCTTTTTCTTCCTGCTGCTGCTTTTATTTGGTCGTGAGCTCTATTCAAAGCCTAATGAGATTGGCAAAGAAATACTCCCGCAATAAACGTTTTAGTTTGACTTTCACAATTAAATTAACTATTTTTAAAATTAACAAATCTTAACGATATTCAAAATATATATTCGGAGACTATGATCTTTACAAATTATGGAAAATTTACTAGCATAGTTAACTTTTGTGATTTAAAAATTCTATATAAATATTTTTAATTATTAATTTTAAAAATAATTAATTTAACTATTAAAGTCAAATTAAAACATTTATTATGGGATAGAGGGAGTATATTTTGTGGGTTTTAAAATTAAAAATATTTTTTAATTTTTATAGTATAGAATGTTATCAAGTCTCTTAATATCGTGTTTTTGGTTGATTAAATATTATTATTATTATTATACTACACTATACTATTATATTTTTAATAAATACTAGAACTCTCGTTATAAATCTCTGCTTTTAAAATTGGGAAAGTAACAGTTTATTAAAATATATATCTAAAAAAAATTAAACTATCACATCTGAGAGGGTAACAAATTTGAAAGTATAAGAGTAATATTATTTCTTTCGTTTAAAAATACAACACTAATTTTGAATATAAAATTTGTGTTAATTGAAATTTTATAAATAATAATACATTGTAATTTTTATAAAAATATTAAATAAATTTAATTGAAGTAGTCAATTGGTGTGTGTTTGGCTTTGAGACTTTTTGAGTTGGGTTATGCATGTGTTTCTCTTGTAGAATGGGCCGGGTCCTGTTTGATTTCAGTAGTTTGACTATTATATATGGCTTAATTTATATTCTATTTTTACTAGATTATGGGGCGCAGTGCACAGATGTGCAATCTTTGTTTCTTGATTTTGCGTATTATATTCCCTAAAAATTTTAGAAATTTAAATATTATCGTTATATAAAGGTGATTAGACCTGCTAAAATTAGTTCGGACCCATGGACCAAACTAAAAATTATATTTATTTATTTTGAACTACATCTTATTCTAGATAATATATAAAATTATTTCTTGAAATAAAAAGAAGATCAAGTTAATTTTTTTAGTCTATATATATAGTATAATTGTAATTGTTAGAAGAAAAAAAAATTGGACCGCAAGCCATAATGAAATATCTAGACCATTTTTACCCGACTCGCTTATGATCCAACCCGACACGTTTGACAAGTCTAAAAGTGATGAAAAGATTATAGGCAGCGAAAAATGTCAAAAACGAAAAGCAGTAGAAATAGGATAGCAGACTAGTAGTTATGTATTTCTAAATTAAAAAAGTTTAAACGATCGTCAAGTGTTTTAAGGTTTAATTTGTTCCAGTTACATTTATTTTGAAAATAAATATTAAAATATCCTCAAATTCAACATCACAATCTGAATAAAGTATATAATCATCTCTACGAAACTAAGTAAAGGCTTGCAAATGGTAACTCTCTATGTCTGAGCGTAAATAGCTCAACTTCCAACCAGGAAACAGCAGAATAAACAGGATTAAAAATGGCAAAAGATAAAATAACTGGTATTAATTTCTACGGAAGGAAGCGGTTTAAGACAAAGGTCAGGTAAATCACATCACATCACATCAAATCTACAATAGACTTGCTCTCATGCTACTGCAACAAACATTCGTCGTGGGAAAATAAGGGGGAATTATAATTATTTTTCTAAACAAAAAGAACATTAAAGTAAAGTGTTCACCAACTCAAATTAGCACACTGGTTCCTATGTTACATTTAACCGACGGTAAATACGTAGTAGAATACAACCTCTATGGCACAGGGCAGCAGCCAATCTACTCCTCTTTAGGACATTACAACTTTCTATGATTCAACCACAGATGCTTGATTGGCAACTTTCAAACTCATTACAAGACCCTGAAAAACCTGGAGGTTAGGTTAGTAGCTGTTTTGCCATATCTGTTGAGACTGCTTTGGCTGGCCTTGAGATACACTGAGGGAGGACCCATCTCGAGGGTTTTGCGGCAGATGCTCCAATGACATCCCAGTTTGAGAATGGTAGAAATTTGGGTACCCAAGACCTCCATAATTCTGTGAAGGCTGTTGACCTTGCCGAAATCCACCAGGTTGCTGATTCTGCCCCTGGAAGCTGTAATATGTACTTGCTGGAACAGCTGACATTGTTCTTGAACCAGAACCAGAGCCATGGAGCCACATAGCTGAGTTCTCATTCTAACATATCCAAAAGAGAATGGGTGTTAAAAAATATGCAACTTTTTCCTTCTTTGTCAACATAGAAAAAAGACCAGAAACATTTGTTGGCATGCAAATTTCTACAAAGGTACAAGCAAAGAAACTCCTCAAAAATGCATGAACCAAATAAAAGGAGTGGAGGAGAGACTTGGCGATAAGACATTATATTGCGAAGCAATCAATATTCACTGCCCAACTGCAAAGAATTCTACCATTTCCTTTCAATCCAAATTCTACCATCTAACTTAGAGATCATTAGCTTGTTTTCAAATTAAAATAAGATCTTTATTTTTTGGTCACGACGTTTCAGAATTCAGACATGTCTATGTTTGATCTTCCCACTTGGTCTAATTCATGTGGTAAATGGGTAGCATATGTTCAAATATTTGGGCCAATGAGAATACGAACACATGATATCATGGTTGTATTAACAGCCTTATGTAGGAGTCTATCAATTTAATTTTCTTTATTGGTCAGATTAACATACTTTTCTATGGGGAAAGAAACAATTTAGAAATGGTAATGTACGATCAAAATAGTTCTACAACTCCGTAAAAGAAGTCAACCTTTTAAGTAATTATTTTACAAAAAGTTTACCTTATTCATTATTTGTTACTTATGCCTCATTAATGAAAAGTAGGGCCGTGGGGGAGGAAATTCTATTATCTGCACAGGCTCCTAATATTGTGAAGAGCAAATTATTGTATGCCAATTGCTTAAATACCATACCTGCTGAAGGGAAATCAGATGATTGCTGTCCTTGTACTGAGAACTTAAAACATCCTCGTAGCCTATGGTTGATCCTGCAGGGGCGGCTGGGGGATTCATGGCATAGTTTCCAGGAATAGCAGACGAACTCCCAAATGCACCATACCCAGAAGGTACAGCAGCAGACTGAGGCAAGCTACTGACTGATACACTATTTTTATACTGAGGGAGAACCGCTGCAAGAGATTGATGGTATGTGCTGTTACCAGCAAATGCTTGCTGGAAACCAGATGGCATATATGTGTAGCTCTGAGGCAAGAAAGGGTAGCCAATCATGTTGGCATAAGGTCCCAATGGAAGAGCGGGTTGGGAATAAGGGTGCACAGCTAGGTGTTGGGGTAGAGTGGGTCCCATGGAAACACTTGTTCCAGAAAGGTTCTGCTGTGTGGGCTGAACCGATTGAAAACCAGTCTTCAAAGCCTGCAGCACGCAGACAAGAAAACTGTCAGAAAATGAGACAAATTATTTTGAAAAAATAAAAAATATAATGCTTGTAGAGAACTATGCACATGGTATGACTAACATATAAAAAATAAAAACTCCGAAAAGTCGTGAATAAATCCATCATATTCAAACTATTACCACAGGCATATCAGCCTGAAATGCCATATTTTTCCAAGCATGCATTAGCTAGAGTGTTACAGAAAAAAGAAAGAAATTCCTAATATGCCAATAATGTCAGGATGGATTAGGAGGTACCAAAAAATGATGTACAACTCATCTCTATCCATTCTAGACATAACTGGTATAGCATTAATTGACAAAGTATCATAGACATGATCCTAAATGCCCGGTAGATATATCTGCAATGCCAATTGAAATATAAGAAAAAGCCTGGGGTTATATCTACTTCTATCTAATTACCCTAAGGATACACGATCTCACGTCTTACCTCCTCTATGTCAACACTTCTGCTATCAAGATATCATCTTTTTCAAATTATCCGTCCTTTATTCTTGCCTTTGTTTGTCTCTTATTCTTTTAAATTTTAATTCTAATTTTGAATCTACTGGTACACATGAATTTCAACAAAAAAGATTAAGATTTGAGGCTTTGCTTCTAAGCCTTCATGCGTTTCAGGGAAAGTAAAATTGAAAATGTTGCAAGTTGATAGTAAGTAAGAAAAATTGGAAAACCCATAAAGTAAAATGTTGATCTAGGGAAAATAGTATTCCAATAAAGTAGTACAGGTACCTCTGCAACGGAAATGGATGAACCGCTGATGGAAGATACGGTGCTGCCATACTTTGTAGGCATTGATTGTGTCATAGGGAAAGGTGAGTACGGAAGTTCAGATTCTCTTGCAGCAGGATGAGCATTTGCTGCTAACAGAGTACTTGGTAAGGAATTTGAATATGAATGCTGTTCCAAAAAAAAAGGGATGGTAAAACACACAGTTTATTGAAGTATAACAAGAATAAAAGTAAAACAAGACTTAACAAAGAGTAATTATTTCTTTATCACATTGGTTTATTTATGAATGACTTTTTGGATCAAAATTTCACACTCTTAGCTTCTGTAGATGTGTTTCTCGTTAACTTAATATCCAGTCTATTCATTGTTAAAACTAAACCAATATTGGAGGGATGAAATAATACTTTATATTGTGATAGAATTTTATTTCACCAGACAATTTTCTGTTCTTCACCTAGATAGAATCGTAGCAAGTCATTGATGATGTGAATAACGACATTCTGTATCACCATACAACACTTCACTAACAACTTACGGTACCAGGTATTATGGCAACCTACTGTTTACACAGTAGTTTTTAATAATTAGGGGTTTTTACTCTCTTTCTGAGGTTAATAGTTAATAAACAGTGAGTGAGATTAGATATGGATAATGCTATTATTATTAGTTTGGATGTTTAGTGTCTTGTTTTCTTATAAATAGTAGTGTTAGCAGTTTTGTAAGGGACTTTTGATTATAGAATATAATTATTGCCTTTTTGGCTTCTGAATTCTTTTTAGAACTACCAGTGATTGCTTAAAAGTACTCTTTCAAGGTTTTCCCTTTGTTTTTCTAAAATTTTGGATGATTTTGAATCGAAGAAAAATTCTGGCCTCACTCGGTGAAATAAAATATCATCACAATATTAAGGACTATTTTATTCTTTCGGAATTGGTTTAGTTCTAACAATGAATAGACTTTATATTAGTTCTAAAATTAAAGTTTGAACTTTCTGAACTTGAATAGAACTTTGATGGAAAATCTTCATATTCAAAATTTCAAATATTATATCACTGAATTTTTTGCCTCGTGAAAGTATGTGGTTTTTATAGTTTGTCCTTAAAACACAAAGCGGGAAACAGATGTGAAACCGAAAATTACAAGATACTTTATCAATATTTTTACCATTGCACTTGATAGTGTAGCAAGACTTTGCATCTGGGAGCTCGTCTGAGAATAATTGAATGCAGTGTTTAACTGTTGGGCATTTTCAAATGAAAAACCAGGTGAAGACGAAGGAAAAGCATATTGATTTCCGTGCGCCAATTCAGGGTTTTCCTGCTTCAACACCTCTGATTGTGAAGCTTCCTGAGAATCGAAACTCCCAGCACCTGCACTACTTCTATGAACTAAACTTCCGTCTGTAGCAGTTACAATAGCCTCGTCTCCATAGTACTCTGGGTTTCTGCAGACCAAAGTTCAGTAACGGAGACAACAAAAAAAATGCAAAATAAATGGACAACTAATCTTAGAAAGAGTAAATACCTAGTATCTGTGTGCCCAATCACTGGAGCATCGGCCTCAATAGGTGCCTCTTCCATGTTACTTCTGGAGGACCTAGATGCAAAAGGCCCAGAAACACCAATACTGAGACCAGATCCAAAGCTACCAAAACTCAAGTGTGAGAAGTCAGCAGTCTGGACTTGCAGGTGATTTGGAATTACCACAGAAGGTCCATCCTCTCCATAAGATGCCTCGTGATCCTTCTCCTGTATACTTAGTTGCTGCAAGTTTTCAGTCTCGGATGATACTGAAGCACCAACATCTACTGAAAAAGAGTTAAATTGTCACGATTTTCATTCAGAAAACAAGTAAATAACATATAGCAAGCTAGTTACTCCCAAGATAAACAAACACTAATTGAACCAGGGAATAGACATGTAATGGTTACTAAGATTGCTAAATTATTCAGCCCCGATTAATCTTCCAGGAAACGCTAGTTCAATTTCTATTCAAACACAAGTACATAAATTAGAAAGTAAAACCAAGGAACTATGATAATACTATCCTTTCCCTAGGTTATTATATATGTATGGTTAATGCTGTATATGCCTGTGCACTTGAGCAGTATCCCTTTGACGCATCTCCAATATACTCCTCAAAAAATATCTTTCAGTGTCTCAATTACATGCCCCAGCCCATATAAAAAAAAACCAAAGAAGGAAGATGAATTCCACCATAAAAAAGAAGAAAAACAGCTACACACAGCTTGAGTTAAGATTAAGAGATCCGATGAAGCCAGAAATAATTTATTTATGTTTTGTGTCTTTTTCCATAATTCCTTTCTTCTTATAGCGACTTTACTACTACTTTTATATAATAAATGCAATTATACTAGTAAACGTCGAAGCCCCAACCCCAGCAGCATGAAGAAACATCAATTGCACAATGATACTTGCAACAATTTTTAAGAGTTCAAACGAACCCAGCAACCTAAATACATGACTAATCTGTTAATTCATCAGCAACAGAAGCCTTTTGGTATAATAAGTTTACCTATGGGAAATGTAAAAAGCACAAGATAGTCAACCATAATCACATTTCAACTTCCACCATAAAGATATTCAAGTACAATTCCAAAGTCTGCCTGCTAGATTTATCTATGTTTCTTGTATTTCTGTTATGCTCTCAGCATAAATGCATAATATTTCTTCCATGAAACCTTATAAACTTAACACGTACGGACTTGCTATAAACCCCAGATTGCAATGCTGTAAAATTATGTCGATGCTACTTAGATATGGATTTTAAAACATGTGCTCCCATAAACATAAATGATACACACACAAGGCATGCCAGGTACAAGGTTCAATGAAAATAGTAAAAAGATTATCATGTAGAGGATAAAGGTTATCTAACAACAGAGGACCATTTTTATAAATTAGACAATGTAGAAGCCACTCTGGGGGAGCCTAATACCATATTCAAAAACTTTTGATTAATAAACCTCGGTCAATAATGAAACTCCATATCTTGGTCTATGAACGCCCAAAAAAGCCCAAACCACTATCACTAAAATAGCAAACACAATATACGTCTCTGCTAATTTTAACTTAACTCTCTCTGCCAAAGCATCAGAACAAGTTAAATACCTTTTAAGAGTCAGAATAATACATAAGAAACTAGCAAGAACAATATACTTATCAACAACAATTTTTATTTACACCCAACTTCAGACGTGTACATCAAATACATTGTTTCAGGTATAAATGAAAAATGGAAGGTATTACTCACCTTCCTCATTCTGGAAAGCATGATTGTGAGACTGGAAGGATCCCATGTTGGTATACATGTCATTATCAAAAAGAGATGCATCTCTAGTATTATCCTCAGTCTTTCTACTGGCAACGGTAGCAGAACCAACATGGTTTGCACTAAAGTTCTCAATAGAGCCATCCTCTTCTGCCTCAACCTCATCAGTCTCAGAGTGTGGATGTTGATTAATTCCATCATATGGCAAGTTAGATTGATCTGGATGCAGCTGAGAATCTGCATAAGACTCCAAAACTGAGGATAAGCTAGCACCTTGTGGCGGCTCAATTAAGGGCCACTCATCAGTAGCAGCCCCTGGCTCGGTATATAAATCTGCAACCTTGGGACCCTGATCCTCAGAAGAAGAAAAACCATGATTTAACTCGGTGGATGGAGATGAGTGAACAAGGTGGTGATTAACACTGTTATGAGATGATTTTGTTGAGCTGGAAACATTGCTCTGCGGCCTACCCATCTTAACAATGTCAGCTAATGATTTTTTACCAGGGACGGCCCCCCAGACAGGCTGATATCCAGAAGAAGGTAGTGATGCTGATACATTACCATCAACTGCGCTTATTGTTGAAGCTTTATTTTCGTTGGTCATAGAATCACTGTGGCAGACATACAATAAAATTATTATCATTAAATAACAAGGGTAAGATGTTGTAGTCTTGGTGACCAAAGAGCACACACGACCATGAGTCTTGACATTGTGCAAGCTTGGCCAGTGAGGAAATACTGCATGTGCTTAGACAGACCCATAAAGGAAACATTAAAATATGCTGAAACTCTTTATTACTCTATATCATTCAATTTGAATTAAAAACCAACTCACAAAAAATATTTGAAGGAAAGAATGATATGGAAGGGGAATTTGAAACAACACACATTACAAACCAGGGTCAGAAATGCAGGACACCTTGATATAGAAATCAATACTGCGTTTGACACTTCAAGTGGACAATGACAGTTCCACTAGCAAGCATTCCATTTCCAGCAACTCAGTTTTATCACCAAAATGTAAAAAAAATCAGTTGATATGTTCCTCTAGTTACGCAGTTGTTTTAAAAGGACTGACAGGTTTAATGTTCTAGTATTCTTTTCATATAAAAACCTACCAACTCCAGAGTAACGTACTAACTAAAGTATCCAAAATTTAGGAATATCCCACTAGCCATGTTTTATATTTTTAAGCCTGGACGAGTCATATACTCAGGCATATGCTGCACCAACACTTGTATTGGAGTCCGTGTAATATAAATGCATGGCATTAAGTTGTACAAAATAATTAACTAATCAATGTCCGAACTCTTGATGCACATACCAAAATTGAAAATTGTTGTCACTACTAACCGTGTTTGTGAGTTTCAAAATGTAGAGAAAAGAAAGGAGAATGAAAGAAATTTAGAAAGGAGAATAAAAATCCCTTATCTGTGAGTTTTTAGAGAGAGAAGAAAAGAGAAGTAAATATTTTCTCCCAAAAATTTCCTTCCAAAGTTGAAAATATTTGGAAGGAAATTTATTAAACACTTAGATTACAACCTGAAATACCAAAACTACCCTTAGAATAATTTCTAAAATATAATATCATAAGGGTAAAATAGTACTATGCTATTTTAAATTAAAAATCCCTTTTAAAACTCACAACACAAGGAAAGAGAGTAAATTTCCTTTCCTTCACTCCCTTTTCTCTCAAAAATTTTAAATTCCTTTCTTTTCTTCTCTCCCCAAACTCACAAACACAGTGAGTCTTGCATACTTTATTTTGACATTTTACATAAAATTATTATAGTCACTGTGGCAACTGATTTTCAATGACTCTTAATAGTCTCTAATAATTAATAAATTGGTGGAACCAGACTCGTCCCATAATGAATAGCTCTAATACTCAATAATTAATACTCCCTCCATCCTCCAAAGGATGAGCAAAGTACATTATTCACACAAATTAATAAAAATAAAATAGAGGAAAGAGAGTAAAAAAAAAAAATCTAAGATTATCCTTAAGGGCCCCACAAAATTACATAGAATAGTGTACCTTTCTTTTTTTTATACTAGTGGACCCCACTAAATGACATATTTGCCCTTTAGTTTATGTATTTATTGTCATGCTTTTGAGGACAAATTTTTTTACCTTAGGCCATTCTTTAGAGGAAGGAGGGAGTACTAAGTTTTAAGAAAATAGCATGCCAATCGAATGTCTTACAAAACAAACACTGAAGAGATCCCCAATTTACTGACCTGGTTGGTGGAGGACGCCGATATGCATTATTACCTGCCATTCCAAGTGCAAAAGATGAAGAACTTGCATAAGGGTTTGCTCGATATTCCTTTTTGTATGAAAGTTTGACTTGCAAAACACTAGAGTCTAATAAATAAATAAGAAGAAGAATATAGTTGTCAACATCATACAGTAAGTTTGAAGAAAACAGAGAAAAACTGCCTATAATTGATTTCTACATCTACTTACCAGAAGAGTTGAGTTGAGTTGAGCCCCCATGTCCAACGTAGCGGTCTATACCACTTCTAGCGCCACGATTTGAAGTGTTACAAACATCTCGAGACCTTGTTTCTGTTGAATCCTTAGTCTGAACACACAACAAATTCAAATAAAGAGGATAACAGAAATGAAAATATGACATGAAGCAACAACAACTGAACAAAGCTTTACTCTAGCATAATTCTTTGAAATCATGTGCAGTAAGAAATGGAATAAAATAGAAGCTCATTATGCGTGCTAAGAAGAATGGACTACAGATCATCTATGTTCCTCAACCCAACTATGCCTTTAATACCAAACTAGTTGACTTCAGCTAGATGATTTTTTTTCCCTCCACTCTGCCCCATAAAGGGCCATAATCTCAGTTATTTTCATATAGTGCACGTCTTTACAGATCACATATTTTGACTGCAAAAATTAATGCTAATTAAATAAAGTAAATAACTATTAAATGTACAAATATGTATATATCTCATATTGCCAAAGGAAGCAAAGGAAATGGTGATTTTATGCCTAAAAGATAAAAACTCAATTAGTGGAGATGATTTTGATTTAGCCTTGTAATGTTCACTTGATACGAAAGGGTAATTAATGTATTTAACAATGAAAAACTATAATTTTTTGTGCATATTCGACATCAACGAACCTCTTTTTTCTTATCTCTTTTGCTCTTCACCTCGTGGAAAGGATCTAGACAATTGAAAAACTTTGTATTAGAAACAAGTTAAAATTCATACAAAAATATAGAAGGAATTTTAGTCATATATCTTCTAAGCAGGGGCAGGGGTGGAGCAGATATCAATAGAACACTATAAGGTAATAACGCTAATAACAAAGCTAGAGGCAAATTAAAAATGTGGACATAACAGTGTAAACATCATCTCAAATAACAAGGAGTAAAACAAAGGAGACTTCTAGCTAGAAGATAATGATGCACAACTGAAAATAAAATGTACAGTACTTCATAGAATCAATTATAAGAATTTGAAAAATGAAATGTGGAAAATAAAATATACATGTGTTCTGTAATAGTTAATCAACATGGGACTAAGCTCACTACAGCCTTAAATATTTTGAAAACAGCACAATTCTGCTTACAATGGTCTAAAAAAGAGTGTAAAGAACAATTATGGTATTGACAAATGCTAAGTAAAATATCATTCATTCAGCAATGTCATGCTCCTCAGGGAAACCATACAAGACATCACCTTATTCCATTTCCAAAATGAGCAGAATGGCCACTATCATCAGGAGGGAGTCCCACTCCCAACTATTCAAGTACCTAAAATAAGCTATAATCTACTATTTCTAAACTTAAGGTGACACATACTCTAGTCTATATACACGTTGAAAGATCTCTAAATCAAAGCACCAATATAAACTTCCATGTACAATAATTCTAATTGCTTTCCTCTCCTTTCTGTCTGCCTGACCTAACACTATCAAGGTATGATTGTACACGAGCAAGTAAATTTGTTAGGTACAAACAAGCTTATTGGTAAAAGGCAAACAAACTTGCCACAAAAATCAAATCTTGAAGGTGCAGCTTATCAAAATGTATAAAATAAAACTTCACAAAATAACACACAAAGGTAAGTAAGCTTATGTGCATTTAAAAGTAGTTCACTACTACTACAGTTTTTGACTAAAGTACAAACAAAAAATGATTTCCAAACAACTTTAAATCCTATATATAGTATAAGGAATATTTCGATGACTTCGTCATCATATGGAGAAAGGGGAAGAAAATAAGAAGAAGAAAAAATTGATACGAACCAATTTTTCTACTTCTAATAGCAGATAATTATAAAAACTCCAACATCTAACTGGAAACATTAATTGTTAAGAAAAATATATGAACCAAATCTTTACCAAAAATTAAAAATATATGAATATAGGTCCAAAATTTCCTCTCTTTCTCAGTTTAGCAATAAACTAACAGCTCAAAAATTAATACGTTTTAGTAATTAATTCAAACAGAGTGACCTTGAGAGCGGGGTGGATTATAAACCTTGAGAGAGAAGCCTATTGACGGCTTCGTTAGGGTCCATATTACAATCTTTAAGAGTAGCGTAGATCTCTGCTTCAGGACAGTTGACAATCTCCTTTAAGCTCTGAACCATCTTTCTGGAAGCCGGCGGGATTGATTGTACCCCAACGCCGCCATTGTTGCTTCCTCTGCTACTCATACTCTCTCCCTAATCGCTCTCTCTAGGGTTTCAGATCTATCACAAAGCCAGTACAGTATGTATGTCCCTTTGTCTCTCTGACCGACTTATAGTTCTATCTATGGAGGCTCTGCAATTGAATCCGCGGCGACGAGAAGATATGGAAGCTTTCTCTCTCTTCTATTTCGAAAACCCTTTATCTGTCTCTCTCTAAAACAAATATCTACGTCACTCTCTCTCTCTCTTTAATTTATTAGTACAACTTTTAAAAATTACTGTTAGAGATAAGTGTTATTGTATTGCCGGATATTACATTTTTCCTTTGTGATTTAAATTTTTTTTTAATATAATATTATTTCTTCTTTTTTTTAATAAAAAATATTTAAAAATTAGAATAGTTAGGAACTAGAAAATTAACAAATTTTAACATACGAAATAATAATGAGATTGACCTTAGTTAATTTATTGAATTATTTTTTTATCTTCACTTAATAATTTAATTATACTGATGTACAGATTATAAAAAATATATAAATTTTAATATAATACTTTTTAAGTTTATAATTTTTTATTATATTACTTTTAAATTATAAACAAATAATTAATATTTTTATAAATTAATTTATTATTATTTTATCGTTGTGTTATATGTAATTTATTTTTTCTTTCACACATTTTATTTCTAAAATCTTTTTTATATTTTAATTTTTTTAATTGCACACATATAATATACGTCACAAATACTAATATATTATAAAGGATGAGTCATGCGACAAAGTCTCAAAAAAAAAAAAGCATAATTTTTTTTTTTCTCTTTTGTCCTGAAAAAATTGGTAATCTTACATTTTCATCGTTATCTATCCATCTATATTATGTCACAGAGCCTTAAGAAAAGTATCAATTTTTCTCTCTTTTGTCCCAAAAAAATTGGTAATCTTACACTTTTGTCTATTTTCTTTTTTTTTTAATTTGTTCTAATTATATTACCTTAATTGAATATAAATTTTTATTATATCATAATGTTAATTGTAAAGGTGTAAATGAGTCAAATTTATTTAACAAGAGAATTATTCGAATTCAACTCGTAAAGTTAAATTATTATTCAAATTTGACTCGAATTCGAATTATATATTTTTTTTTAAATTATTCAACTCGATTCAAATTTTTTGCATTTGAATTTGAAAAATTAGTCAAAATTTTAAAATATAAAAAAAATTATAGTCAAACTACTTGAGAGTTTCGAATTTAAATCTTCACATAATAATTAAGTTTATAATGCATATAATTATTAATTGAACTTATTATTTTATTTATAAATAAAAAAAACATCATTACAAATATAAAATTATAAATAAAATAAAAAATAACAACTACTTATTATAATTTTGTTTACTTGTGTATATATTATAAGAAAATATCTATTTAAATATGTATCAATATAGTATATATATATAATTGTGATTGAGAATTCAAGTAGTTTAAATTATAAACGAGTTTCGCTCACATTTTTTTCAAGTCGAGTGCGAATCAAGTTAAAACTGTTTAATTTGATGTACAACCTTAGTCAATTACATGCATAACACGTATGCCATATATATATATATATATATATATATATATATATATATATATGGAAAAAAAATATATACATAGCTGTGTAGTGCACAGTCGCCTATGACGACAGTTTTTTTAACTGTGATGACGATTCAACCGTGACCATAGATATTTTTTGGTCTATGACGACGGTTCAACTGTCACCATAGTCCAAAAAAATTGTCGTCATAAGCAACTGTACACTACACAGTTATGTATATACATATAGTGTGACACCCCCAAATTTGGCCCCACACAGCCCAAACTTGAGTCGTCAAAATACTACAACAAAATTATTACAAGGTAGAATAACGTTCAACAATACAGTGTATAATAATACACAACTAAGTTTTCACTATTATTATCACACTATTTTACAATACGTGAATACTACGATAACTATCCCTCGGACTCTCACTCCATTCCCCGGCTAGACCCAACTACGTTCTTATTTTCTGTTGAAAAACAAAAGAAATTGTGAGATCAAATAGCCCAGTAAAAAATATCATGACTAAGATAATAACGAATAAATTATCATTAGCCTTCAACAGTTGAGTTCTTGATAGAATATAATAGACTATAAAGTTTATATCAAAAACTGCAGTTAAATTCTTAAACAATATTCAGATCAACAATAGCAGCAAAATGAGCAATATATTTGAAGAATAATGCAGACTATAATATCCACTCGCTTCTCTTTTTAGAAAAAACATCATCAGCTTTTATCATCTGAAATACCATTAGTCAAGATAATTCAAATTCACAGTTCCTGGTCATAATCATGCAGATCAACAGTTCATCTTTGTACTACAGGTCAAAGACATTCAATATAACACAAACGGTCTTGATCATACCAGATTCAGCCTTTGGTCATAATCGTACCAAACAACAGTTCATTTTTGCACTACGGGTCAAAGACATTCAATATAACACCGACGGTCGTGATTATACCAGATTCAGTTTTTGGTCATAATCATACCAAACAACAGTTCATATTTGCACTACGGGCCAAAGAGAACATTCACCATGTGTCATAAAAGACACCAAATAGATGTATCGCCTTTAACCTATTATATCGTCTTTAATCTATCATCTGTTCAACAATTATATCGTATATGTGCCCCCGGTCACAGATATTCACAACAACTTGATATTGGATTATTAAAATGATATAAATGATGAACAGAAGAAAAAAGATAAACAATAAGTATCAGCAGTTTATTTTGTGCAGATTCAAATAATGTCCAAATTGTCAACATGATGTGGAGTGAAATTTAAAAATGATATTCAAGATCCACAATTCAGAATAACAGTTACAGTTCAATAGAAAGGTTCACGTAAATAGGATGGTTCAATTGAAATGATGAAGTGCAACTATTATGGAACATATAATATTTTCATGAATTATAGAAGCAATAGTTCCATAATAAGTTTCGATTTAGGTGTATGAAAGAAAATAATATCCCTTACCGTAAGTAAGTTTGAATAATGGAAGATGAAAAAGATGGTATCCCTTATGATTACAAAGGAAAATAATATCACTTACGAATATGAAAGAAAATGATATTACAAACGAATATGGAATAAAAGTGTCGTGTGATAATTTGTGTAAACAAATTATTTCCACAAAAAACAAATAAGAAATGAATACAAAGAGTAATTCACCAAACATGCGGTAATCCGCGTAGTCAGGTTATTCTCAGAGATTAATAAAGAATGAATACGAAATGTTATTCACCAACAGGCGATAATCCGCGCCGTAAAGTTATTCCCACAATTTAATAAAAATTGAATATGAAGAGTTATTCACCAAACAAACGGTAATCCGCGCAGTAAGGTTATTCTAAGAGATTAATAAGGAATGAATACGAAAGGTTATTCACCAACAGGCGGTAATCCGTGCCGTAAGGTTATTCCCACAAATTAATACATGAAAATAAATGGCACATCTTATGAGTAAAAAAGAAACGATATTATTTTCGAGAATCAAATAATGATAATCTCTTACCGTAGTAAGTTTAAATCATAGAAAATGAAAGAAGATGATATTCCTTACCTTAACACGTGACTGTATATTGATTTAAATGAGGTTGATTAACTTGAACAGTACACGTACACTTATAGATCTTCACAAATATTCAAGATGACTTAAGTATACTTAGAGATAACTTACACAAGAAGTATTTAGAGAGTGAAAGAAAGAACAAATAAATAAGTTTATGAAAAATCCTTAAGTTAAGGCATTTATTTATAGCCAAAAATCTTATCATAACCAAGATTTTCTAATTTAATCCAAACCGTTCATTTAAAGATAATGTTTAATTCATATCATTCATTTCATATTTTAAGATTTATTTAATATAAACCATTCATTTAAAAATCATATTTTAATCTACACCATCCATTTTAAATTCTATATTATCTTTAATCTATACAATTCATTTCATCTTTTAAGATTTCATTAATCTAAATCATTCATTTAAAGATCATATTTTAATCTACATCATCCATTTCAAATTCTATATTATTTTTAATCTATACCATTCATTTTATATCAACTAACTTTATATTATAAACAAATAATTTTATCAATTCAATTATTCAACAATAATTCACACTTATTCATTATTATAACTAATTATTATAAATACAGTGTAATTGGCTCTCTGAGTTATATATTAAATTAATTAATAATGAAATACAACAGTTTAATTAACATCATAATAGAGATAACAATAATGAAAAAAGTATATAAAAGAAAGAATACATTACTGTGTAATGACAATTATTGATTCAATAATGTGAATTACTGTGTATATGTTACTGTGACAATTATCAGTTTAATATTATGAATTATTGTGCATGTGACAATAAAATCAAATATTGTACGATAACCATTTTATCAGTTTAATAATACGAAACACTGTGCAATGCCGTGTGCTACTGTGCAATACCGTGTGTTACTATGCAATACCGTATGTTACTATTCTTTTACCACTGAATATTTTAACAATTAAAAGTGATAGTACCATTGACCATTTAAAAATTATTTATGTTATTTTATATATCCGACAATTATTTGTTGTGGAGTCCACCAATGATTGGTTCGTACAGCGCCGTCGTACGAATATTCCCCGACAGAACGAATATTCCCCGACCAAACGAATATTGTCCGACATAATATAACTTACACATAACATTCTTAACTTTTAACTTTATCAATTTAACCATTTACTGTTTCATGAAAATATATATGAAGAAAAAATTAAATTTTATATTTCATAAAATTCTGGGTCTTACTTATAGCTCTCTCTCTCTCTCTCTCTCTATATATATATATATATATATATATATATATATATATATATATAGAAATATAGAAATATATATAAAGATAAAAGATAAAAGATAAGCTGACATAAAAAATAACTCACATGTTAATATTTAATTACACAAGTTTGATAACCCATGCGAGGCGCACGAGTTAGTTTGTATAATTTTTTTTTATAAATATTTAATAATTAATTTGATTTAACATATTTTACTACAATTGAAAGGAATTTAATTACTTTTAATATTATTTGATTAAAAACTACACTCATAAATGAGTTAAAACTTATATTATCTGAATGCTCTAGGACTTGGATAGTAAGTATGTAATGTAAAATTTAAAACTCAACTTATTATATAATGAAGTAGGTTATATGCAATTTGAGGAATTTTGTACACTAGCTACTTGATTCTCTTTTTTCTTCTTCTCTATTTAGAGTCATGCATCGCTTATGTGACGACCCCAAATCCGGGTTCCATAACCTCAAGTTTGGTTTTCACTATTCAACACATTACTAACAATTAAATACATACATTGCATTTAAATATCGCGGAATAATACATATTGGTTCCCTTACAAAAATGTTACAATACTAGGGTCTATTAACCTTAACATAAACAGTTCCTATCATAAGGAATTACAAAAGGTTTAACAACAGTAAACACAAATTTAAGCATCTAATTAGCATACATAAACTAACTTAAGCTCTGGCCTTTCCTTTTCCCTTATTCTTCTTTGAGCAATAAGGATTATCTGAAAAATGGGTCATGATATAGCAAGAATGAGCAACTAGTTTGCTCAGCAAGTTTAGAACAATCATATAGATTTAATATATCATGAATGAATGAGAAATATCAACAATGGTTCAACAATAGATATAACAATTGTGAATGAAACAGGATTCAAATCTTAATAAACAGAATATTTGAATCTTAAAATGCTGAGTGGTCACTAAGGACCCTGAACTAACGAGGGTATAATAGAGTTTCCTCTGACCCTTTGAGTTGTTTGGTTTTCAAGGGGATCAGCCTATTCAACCCGCTGTATATGCATTACATTTAGTCACTGGCGCCCAAAGTCGGTTTTCCGACACAAAATCCCCTAATTTAGGGTTGTTCAATTCTCAGACTTAATATAAGAAATCCGCACCCAACAATGGTTTGAATAAGCTTTTAAAAGCATTCAAGTATTGAATTTATAAACGTAATGTCTAGCTGAACTATTAGCTTTTGACATTTTTAGTACGGTTCATGAATCAAGAACTAATAAGCTTCAAGTGCACTAAGTGCGATTTTATAAACATTATGGATGTGGAATAATTTTAAATAATTAAACCACTTCAAGCTTTGACAATAAATACAAGTATAAAAACTTGTTCAACAATAAATGAGTAGGGTTAGAGAACTTGCCTGTTTGCTCAGCTACAATAATTGTCTAGCTTTAACTAACTTGCTTTGAAAGACCTAACATTAATAAAGTCGGTCTAATAATTAGTACGGCGTATTTGCATAACTATACGCTTAATAACGAACTTATTTACCACATAAGTACTAACACATAATTTACATTAGTCAAAACAATATTATTAACCTTATAGACACTTAATCATTTTAGGTTAATAATTTAATAAGTTAGAAAATATTTTTCTTAAGTGTTGGACACTTATTAAACCTTTAAACAACTTATTATAATTGTTTAATTAAATTCAATTTATTTTATTAACTCAATCTCTTTTTAATTACTATTTAATATTGATTAAATAGAAATTAATTAATTAACTCTATTTATTATTTAAAATAAATAATAACTAATTGTACTTACTTATTATTTAATTATAATTAAATAACAAATAATTATTAACTTAGTTTTAACCTTCTTTAATTTAATGTTAATCAACCAATAATTAACTAAGTAATTAACCTTACTTATTATTTAATTAAGGAAATTAAATAATAGTTTACTAATCTTAATCCTCTTTAATTATTATTTAAGGTTAATTAAATAATAATTAATTATTTAATTAATTTTAATTATTATTTAAGGTTAAATAATAATCAAATCATTCTTATTTATTATTTAAATTAAATAATAAATTATTACTCTAATAACTTAATTTCCATTAATCGTTATTTAATGCATAATAATTAATTACTTAATTATCCTTATTTATTATTTAATAATATTTAAATAATAAATAATTCATTTATAAATTTTAGCTCTCTTTAAGTATTATTAAATAGGCATTAAATAATAATTGCTAATTTATCATCTTTATTTATTATTAACATTTAAAATAATAAATAAATAATAAATTTATTTAACTTAACCATGATTAGCCAACTAGATTAATATTTAAAATATTTAAATATTAAACTTAATGAAAAATATCTTCCCCAATATTATTTTTGTATTATTATTATTTTTGTTATAATTTTAAATTAATTTTTAAATATTTAAATTAATTAAAATTAACCCGAATGGCATTTTCGTAATTAAGTTGAAAAACCGGACCGATGGCAGTTTCGTAAATAATCAGAAAACTGATTCGAGGGCAAAATGGTAATTCTGCCAAGAAAAACACGGAGGGGCAGAATCATAATTTCGCCGAAAATTTCTTACCGCGCATGGCGCGCGTTTCATGTTATACGGACCAAAACGGTGTCGTTTAGAAACAGTGAAAATCGACTTCCGCGCATTGCGCGAAGGTCATTTTCTTTTATACGCCAAACGACGTCGTTTGGCTCCGTGACAGGCGGTGAACAGTTGCGCGCATTGCGCGGCCAGAGTTTTTATTTTTCTTCCAAACAGAGTGTGAACAGTGACCAGAAATACACACTTTAATAAAAACTATACCATCATGTAAGCTTTAACTCTTCAATAAAAATCCAAAAAAATTACCAATCACCTTATATTAATTTATAACATGAAAAAATAATTTTTCATGATTTAATATCATTATTTTTTTATAAAAAATTTACATCACATAAACTACCATAAATCATAACTTTTTGTATAAAACTCCGTTTTGAGTGATTCAAACTTTGTTTTTCTCATGATTTAATGTTCTATAATATTAGAACATCAAACCTAAGTTTTACAAAAAAATATTTTTGGACATAAATTCCAAAACTTGTTTACACACTATTAAACACATATTTTAGCATATAAAATATACCAAAATACAAACCAAACATATTAAACTCAAGCATGGCATAAATATTACCACTACACATTAATAACCATATTAACATGTTTATACTAACATGATGATTTATTTAATTTAAAAACAAAACTTCATTTAAAATAATCATTACCTTGATTTAATGGATATTCTTCTTTTTCTCTCAAAATATGTTGTGAATCTTGAAGACATAAACTAGCTTAGCACTCCTTCTCCTTCTCTTGCTCTCTCTCAAAATATTTTGCTCTCAAACTCTCTCTTTTGATTTTTTGGAGCAAAATGAAATAACATCTATCAACTTTTCAAGTATACTTGAAAAATTAATAGATACACATAATGTATCTAATAATTTTGATCATTACAAGCTAGCTATTGGATACTTACACAAGTTAACAAGCCATGACTTGGTTGGTGAAAAGAAGCATGGTCCATGTACTTGAAAAAAAAAATAAAACAAGCAACCATTAATTAAATAAATAAATAATAAACTAAAATAAAAAAAAAACAATTCATTTTCTCTCTCCTTCCTAGCATGCTCGGCTGAACCTTTTCTTGTCCCAATTTCATAGTCACTTTTTCCCTTTTTAATAATTAATAAGTTAATTTAAGTATTTTTCAAGTGGGCCAATCATTGGGCTTTAATTTAAAATACCAATTGGGCTTCTATTAAATTGTTTGGGCTACTAAATTGTCAAATTTTATTATTCTCCACTTGGGCTACTAATTGACCCATGTTGGATTAATTTAATAATTTACACATTAATTATTCAATCCATGATTAAATAAATAATTATATTGAATAAATAATTAAATATTTTAACCCATTAGTATTAAATTACTAAATGGACTAATAAATATTATTATTAATATTTCACATTATTTACATTAATTAATAATCATATTAATTAATTTATTATATTTAATTAACTCATTATATTCAATTTAATTGAATATTTAATTAATAGGAAACTTATCAATTATTTTGATATAAAAACTTTAGGGTTTGTTTACTAATTTAATAACATATTAGTAACCCCCTTTAATTAATTCTAGTAATTAATTACATAATTATTTAATCACATAATTAATCAATCACATAAAAAGATTTAAATAATCTCGTAAACTAACTCGTTGGAAATTAAATTAATAATTTAATTAATAAAGATGTGGAAATTCTAGGACATTACAGCTTAACAAACATGTCTTGAATGAAGAGTTTTAACTACTTCATTCTCCTTTTTGTTACTGTTTTATTTATTTATTTAGAGTCTCACATTGTCTAACAAACTTGTGTTGTCCTATCTTTGTTCTTATATACAAACCACATCGAATGCATAAAGAAAATGAGGAGAAAAAATAGTATATTTATGAGTTAGTTTGGGATTTTATATTATAGTTATAATGTAAAATCTAAAACTCACTTATTAATAAACTTATTTTGTTATATCTCTATTCTTATATACAAATCACATCAAATGGATGAAATGAAGAGAAAAAAAGGTATATTTACGAGTTAATTTGATTGGTATTTTCTTTTTAACTTTATATTATGGTAAGTATATAAATTAATTTTCAATTACATTTAATTTTAAAGAAAAAAATATAAATATATTGATAGTTATTATTATTATCCCATAACCGAAAACAGCGTCTGGAAAGTGTAGATGACGACGAGCATCTTCCTCCGTAACTCAGCTTCACTCCCTATCTCCCCGACCAAGGCACCTCTCTTCACCACCGCCAAGAAAACTAGTACTCAGATCAGTATTTGGTCACAGAAAGCCCTAATTCACGCTCTCACTGGCGCACTCTCCGTCGGCCTTATCATTTCTTCGCCTACTGCTTCTATTGCATTGGAATCATCATCCCCTTCGCTTCAAACCTCGCCTTCTTCCGGTGAGTTTTGTCGCGAAGAGGAGAGAGAAGAAAGGTTTGAGACAACAGCGCCGGAATTGGTGACTAATGAAGGAATTGTGGAGGAAGTTTGGGAAATTGTTAATGATAGCTTTCTCGATGCCACTGATCGCCATCGATGGTCCCCTCAAACTTGGCTTGTAATTCACTCTCTCTATATATGTATATGTATTTGCATAAGTTTGTAATGCAACTGCGTATATGCATCTAGCAAAAATAAAAATAAAAATTGTGTATATGCAAATGTTTTTTCCTCTTTCCTGCAACTTTTGTTGTGGATGATTACCAGAATTGATATAGCATGTGTTAAATGTAAGTGGCTCGTTCCTTTTAATATTTTATTGAAATTTATTACCGTTGGTTTCCTTTTTTCACTTGTATGAATATTATATCATTAATATTTTAGCAAAAACACTTATTTATTGGCGATTGTTTGGCTAAAGTACTAATCTTTCTCAAGCATTATGACACGGGAATAGGAAAGTGGGTGGGAAAGGAAAAGATAATGGAAGGTTAAGTTAGATAAATCCCTCTTTAATAAATGGTCATTACTTATCCAATAAATAAATAAAATAAAAATTGTCATGTAAACTAAGGTCACATATGCCATAATCAATGATACATTGTTGTATTATAAGTGAAAATACAGAATTTAACCGAGCAAAACCTCTTACAATGACTTGAAGATGCATTTTAGATAAAGGTTATGTAAAATGATCATGTACCTCATGTATGATAAAATAATTATCAGTCAAGTCTATGTTCAGAATTGCATAATGTGAACATGCAGATCTCTTCTTATGTCCTAATGTCTATGAGGTTAGAGTTCACACTCAAGATTTTGTTGTTTCATTGTAAGACGTTTAATTTTTGAAGGCCATGAGCATCTTAATGATAAAAAGTTTTCTTTTTTGTTGCTTTTTTAGTTCACATATTTTTAATGTTATACCCTTGTAATATATAAGTACTATTACATATGCTGATTTAATGCCAAATAATATCATCAGCTCTAGTCCCCATCTGTATGTAGATGTTGCCATCTTGTTGTTCTGATCGTTTTGTGTTTTTCAATGTTTGACACTCTGTTGTCATTTAACATTGGACTAATACTGAAATATCTACCCTTTTCTGATTCCCAGCAAAAGAAAGAAGATTTAATTGGAACATCTATTCAGACTAGGACAAAAGCACATGATATCATCAGACGAATGTTGGCCAGCTTGGGTGACCCTTACACGCGTTTTCTACCTCCCCCAGAGGTAACCATTGCTCAATTTATATATATATTTTCATATTTTATGTTAATTTTTTGTGTCCTTTGAACTTCGATTTTTTAAAAATCTCTGTGGCAACTGAATAATTGCAGAAGACATTTAGGCTTTAGCCAAGAGGTGCTTGAAGCTTTTTTTCCAAAGTTTATCTTGAAACTTTTTCTTCTGAACGAATTATTTACCTGACCGTTGCCATTGTGACCGTGCTATCATTTTCACAATGACTTTGTGAAATTACTTTTATAATTTATAGAATTGTCAATGTTTTTCAGTCATTTTCCCCTTTTATTTGTAATGCACTAATGCTTAATCTACCACTACATTTCACATATATCTCCATTATTTAACACTTTTTCCTTCAATTACATGTTTTAATAGGTAGTTTTTACTGTTTATATTGGTGTTTGTCATGCTAGTATTATTCTTTCTGTAACTTTTCACCTGGCTTTGATGTCTTATATCAATGTTGTTTTTACTTACAAACATTTCAGTGTTCTTATTTCATGGCATTTGTTACTTTCATCATTATTAAAAGTTCTCCAAGATGGCGAGGTATGATATGACCGGGATTGGAATTAACCTCAGGGAAGTTCCTGATGATGTTGGAGGTGTGAAGCTGAAGGTTTTAGGGCTCATTTTGGACGGTCCCGCACATACTGCAGGGGTGCGGCAGGTACTGCAATGCTGGACTTGTGCTTAAATTGATATAATGCTACAACTCCCGCTTACCTATTTTTCTTTCTTCCTTATGTGCCTATTTATATCATCTAGCCAGTAGAATGTGAAGCAGTTAATACATCACTTCTGTGATTTTTGACCTTTTGCGTTTTTTCCTTGGAAGTTCTCAGATTGATGTGCCATCCATTTGTTGATTCAATTTCATCATAGAGTTCTTTACCTGTCATGATCATTTATGTGGATGGAAATTTCTTCTAGAAGGCATTATGGTGTTCATACAGCGTGCTTCAACTTCAATCGCTTTTTATTGCTATTGAAATTTCTCTTCTGGCTTGAAAGTGGGCTACAGTTAGTCAAACTTCAAAGATGGATAGAATATGGATGAAGACTTTCATGGAACCTAGTCTTGCCTGATCATGACTGCCTATACAGTCACACACACGTTACTCACAAGCATTCCATGGAACCATAAACATAAAATTATAGCAAAACTAATTCCCTACTATTGCTTTGCATTGATTAACCTGTCATAACACACATTCTAATGTTGTTTCTTCAAGATGGTGCTGTTCAATAATTGCATTATCTGCTTAAGCTCATACAAAATGGTGTATTACATATTATTTATGCTGATAGATTATATTTATCCTTTGAAAATTTTAACGTGTCTTACATTCTGTATTTTCTGTAGGGAGATGAATTGTTGTCTGTTAATGGAGTGGATGTGAGGGGCAGAACTGCTTTTGAAGCATCATCTCTGCTACAAGGTCCCAGTGAAACATTGGTGAACATCATGGTTGTAACTTGTATTCTGAATAAATCATGAACTTCAATTGTTGATATGCTTATGTATTTTTCATGATGGTTTATACTTTTGTTCTTACTTAACACTATTGATCAGTAGGTCAGGCATGGAAACTGCGGCCCTGTACAATCCATTGATGTCCAGAGGCAACTTGTTGCAAGGAGCCCAGTTTTTTATAGGTTGGAACAGATTGAAAATGCTGCCACTTCTGTTGGTTATGTGCGCTTGAAAGAGTTCAATGCATTGGCTAGAAAAGATATAGTTACGGGTACGTATTCGTTTTATTACAAAATTATTTCTTTTGCGGGACTACTAATTGCTAACTTCATAATGCATTTCTATGACATAAATCATTGTAATTGTGAAAATTCGGATCAAGCTTCACCAATAACAATTTCTTAAGCTTGGAACGAGCCTAACCTCTTATAATCGAGCTCAATCTTGTTTCGAACAGAGCTGGAAATCATCTTTAATATATTTCTTGTTATATATTTAGGCTATAAGTTCTAAATTTATAATATATTTATTTTTATTATACTTCTTTCTCTTCTTTTTAGAAACAAAGTTTTTGCTCTTAGTTTCATTTTGAATGTTTCGAGGAATATATTATTTTTTGCAGCAATGCAGCGACTTCAAGATATGGGTGCATCATTTTTCATTCTTGATCTTAGAGATAATCTTGGCGGACTAGTACAGGTTTGCTTGCTGGAATAAACTTATGCTCTATATTTGCCAATGTATGTGTTTAACAATCTTGTCGTTTCATTTATGGGTTAAAGTTTGTCATTCTCAATATAGCAGATTGTTAGTTTTTTGTCTTTTGAAATAACAAGATTTGAGAGGTAACACCTCTTGTTTTCCCTCCTTCTATTGGGTCAAGGTAGAAGGAAAGAGAACGAATCATCCCCCCTCCCATCATATTGTCACATATTAGCATATAGATGTTGTTTGGGAGTTTGTTTTTTTTTTTGGCGGGGGGGGGGGGGGGGGGGGGGGGGAGTGAGGGGATTGGGTGGAGCCATGTGTTTGGGGTGTACAGTGTAACACACATAGGTTCCCTTAAGTTCCTCTTCATTTTCAGCACAAGCTGGGAAGAAAACAGTGGATGGAATGTGATCTGCAACACGATGGGAGTTTGCGTGCCTCGGTAGGAAAGAGATCACTGGAGTATAGCACAAGATCACCTTTTTGAGTGAGTGGAAGGAAGTGGAAGTGGAACTGGTGCCAGGGCTCAGGAGGGTGGGGCTAGGAGAAAGTAAGAAAGGGTCATTAGAGCTTCCCTTTGGATGCACGTGTTTTCTGCATTTCCTTTTAGACTTTGTCTCAGGTAACTTTACTATTGTGAATCTGATTTTACTGTTCTGTTTACTTCAGGCTGGAATTGAAATTGCTAAGCTATTTCTAAATGAAGGAGAGACCGTAAGGCCATGTCATTTCTGGATTGTTTTCTTGTTCTCTACATCAGTGATATAATTCTATAACTTTCAGCTGCCCTACACTATTTACAATGCCTTCAGATTCCTGATTGCTTACCATTTTGATTAACTCCTTTTTATTGATCGTCTTCTGGGCAGGTGATTTATACAGCTGGAAGGGAACCCCAGTACCAGAAGAATATTATTACAGACTCTAAACCTCTATTTACAGCACCTGTCATTGTATGGTATCTTGCTCATAAATACCTGCACTTTGACCAACTTTTTTGGAGAAACACTTTCTAGGCCTTGCTCTCTGCAGAAATCTATAGGACTCTTATGCTAGTAGATTAACTTTTATATTTCAACTCAACTTGACTCATAACCTTTGTGAACAATGATATTGATTGAAATAATGATATAATCGTGAACTATCAGTGAGAATGCATAACAAGATGTGCATTAGTGCTCAACATTTGGAAGAGGCGGAAGTAAACTTCGTTTTTTCTCTCTTTTAGCATTCATTTAAAAATCTTTCCATGAAACACTCACACGGAATGAAGAGATGGTAAAAGCAAGAAGTTTCCACTTGCCGAGGTGATATAAACTGCTTAAGAACTGATGCATTTGTGGAAGAGGTGGTGTACCCTGGGGTGATTTGATAAACAACTCTCATGGTTGAGCTTTGGTCTCTGAATGATAGTCTAAAAATGAATGTGAAAGTAGAAGTCGAAACTGATGGATGTTGCACAATATGGCAGACTGATTTCTTAAAGTTGGATGGATTTCATGAAGTATGCATTTTGGACTATTGAATTATAAAATAAATAAACATATAAAATTGTGTGCATGTAATTCTCAAATGTGTGGGCCTTTATTACCAAGTCTAAGGGTAGGTTTAGTAGCTAGCACTATAACCATCCCATTTGCAAGCAGTGTGGGTTTGAGACTCATCCTCTTGGGAAGTGAACCTTTTTAAATGATGTTCTTATTTATGGCATTGTGCTAGTCTTCGTAAGATACAACTGATTTTATTACTTTCTGTACAGGTTTTCGTGAACAAAAATACTGCTAGTGCAAGTGAAATTGTGAGTTGCTCAGATTGCCATATAATGTCATAATATATCTGTTCAGCTGTGCAGGGTGGTAAATATATATCTATTTCATTTCAGGTAGCTAGTGCTCTTCATGATAATTGTAGAGCTGTTCTTGTGGGTGAAAGGACTTTTGGCAAGGTATGAATTCTTATGATAGTATCAAATTATTCTGTTGTATTTTTGTATTCTGTCTTATTTATGTTTGGAGTTATTTGATAAACCAGAGTCCATCTCAAATGTCTGTTCCTCATTTACCATCATTTCTGACAATTATGCATTTATTTTGGATTTCTCTAGTTGCATAATATGGAGATTAGTGTTTAATAGTTGATGATATAATTTAATCATATTTCTTTGGCCATTTGATTTTCCCATCTTGAAGCATTGTGTTTTCCAATTCTTTTACTCTTTTTTTATTTGATAGTTTTCAACAGATTCTCAATTTTACATCATTCTTTCTCCATGCGTTGGTAGATTTTCCATCATAAAATGGAATCTTGATTTTTAAGATGGGGAAGTCAGGGGTTGGGTTGTTTTGAAGAATGAGGGTGCCAGGGTGGAAGAAATGCTGGCCCTTGTTCTTTTTCTTAATTAATGTAATATAACGATAAGCTCTGATGACAGCTTTATTTAATTTGTATTTAATTGGCAGGGCTTGATTCAATCTGTTTTTGAACTTCGTGACGGATCCGGGGTGGTTGTCACTATTGGGAAGTATGTTACACCAAATCACATGGACATAAACGGCAATGGAATAGAACCTGATTTTAACAAATTCCCAGGTATCTTCATTCTGCAGTACTTCTCTGTTGCGAGGTATTGAATCTTCATTTCTTTTTCATGAAAGTCCACTCTCCTAAAAATGTTGCATTCCTATGTAGGTTGGAACAAAGTCACCGAACACCTAACTAAATGCCACAAACTACATGAAGGATAAAGCATTGGATAAGCACAAGTAGATGATTTTAAGTTTTAGATACCTGCTCTACGGAGAATTCATGCAATTTCATCCGATGACCTGATGCATACACTTGTGTATTCGCCTTTCTAGTTCCATTCTTACTGCAGTTTCAGCTCAGGGAATTACGAAGTCGAATATACACTTGTGTATTCGCCTTTCTAGTTCCATTCTTACTGCAGTTTCAGCTCAGGGAATTACGAAGTCGAATAAATTTAGAAGTTCCTCCAATCACCAGCAACTACCAAAAGATTTCGTTGTAACAGCCTTTTTAACAAGAGGACCTTATGAGTACACCATTATTGGTCATGTTGTTGTTGATAGCTATTGGTATATAATGTGATTCTTCTTACTGTTTTCATGTAAGTAATAAAATTGTCCACTAGCGGCGTTGAGAATTTGTGAAAAGTGGACTAACTTGGCTTTCATTGAGCTTTTATTGTGGTAGGATGTTAGAACTAGCTACTTGTCATTTTCGAATTCAGATTCTTATATTCCAACTTCAAGGCATGATATGTTACAATCATTAAAGGTTGTATTATAGGGTAATAATCAAATACTTTAAAAAGATATCCATCAAAGGGTTGAGAAAGTGTTACTACCTCCATTCTTTTTTATTTGGCTTTTTAAGATTATGCACATAAATTAAGAAATACAATTAATAATTGACTAAATTGAGTATAAAATTTCAGTTTTTGCCTTTTAAAATTTATTGGAAAGACGAGAGAGAAATAAATTAACATTTAATTATAAAGGATAATATGGAAGTTTGTTTGAAATTTAAAAATGACTGAATAAAAATGATTAATTTTTTTTCTCTTCTAAAACGACGGATAAAAAGGAACGGAGGTAGTACTGATTTTGCGAAAATTAAGGAAGGAATCATAGGAAACATATTATTTCACAAATCAGACTAATCTACGCTGTGTTTGTGTCGAATGGGACATTTTCACAAAAATGTTTTTAGCACTTTTAGATGTTTGGTACGATGATGAAAATGTTAACACGATTTAATTCATACTTAAATATTAATTTTCAAGTTATTTTTCAATAACAACAAAAAATATTTCTCACAAATTTTTTTTATTCATACTTAATCTTAATTTTCAAGTTATTTTTCGGAAACAACAACAAATATTTTTCAAAAAACGTTTAAAATGGAAGATGATAACGAAAGGGTTAAATTAATGCTTTGGAGTCTAACCACCCATTTTAACAAAGGATAGCAAAGTCGGTAATGGTCTGTTAATAAAAGAAAATATCATACTCCTTCGGTCCTACAAAAATAGCTACATTTGTAAAAAGAGTTCCGCTATATATCGTAATTTTTTTTAACCTAATTATGATTGCATCGTATATCAATACCTCATATTAATTATATCGTTAAAATATTATTAATTACAATTTTTTTTCTTTGCAAACTTTTTGAATAATATTATTACATATTTTTATTGCATGTACACCCCTAAAAACAATTATTTGTTAATTTAATAGTATAATATGCTTATAAAATTTTGATGAAAAACTTGAAGATATTGTGCTAACCACTAAAGATAGTGTACTCTTTTGTGGAACTGAAGGAGGCAGTAATTGTTTATTCCCAAACAGGAAATGATAGATTTGAGTTACCAATGATAACTCTTGATTTGATCCAAGTATCTTCTTCTCCTTGACAAAAACTTTGCTTACACGGAAAGATAGCGAGTACTAAAATATCATATTTTCCATTCATCAAACCCCTTTAAGCCATTCATAAGTTTGAAATCTCTCAAGAATGACAACCCACTGCAATTGTAAGAGAGAGAGAGAGAATGAATGTTCCAAGAATAAAATCCCACCCCCATTTGTTTATTTTGAGCGAGTACCATGAAACAGTTGAAAGACATGCCAAAAGGTAGAAAAGAAAATGCCACAACATCACTGTCATGTTTGTAGTACAAGTTAAACAAAATCAAGCAGAAGCACAAACATTAGTAGATCACTCACTCTTTTGTTACCTTTTCGTCTTGATGGCCCTTTTTTCCACCCCTTCCCTCCTTTGGCACCTCCTCTTGCTTGCAGTATCCAACTACTCCAAATGCCTCATTTGTCAAGTATGCTGATATTCCCCCAACCCCTGTAACCTCCCTCCCTCTTCCTTCTCCATTACAAGAAAACTCTGATTCTTCAAACTTTATATATATACACTAAATGAAACCAAGAAGGCAAGAAAGAAATCTTCTTCTTTACATTGACATTGTTACTGCTGCTCAAATTTTGTGCCATTTTTTTCTCAAACAGGAGAAAATTCAAATCCCGATTGTTCAGAAGTAACTAAACTCGGAGAGATGGGTGCTAGGCTTCTTTGGTGGTGTTCCATGTTCTTACTCATCTGTCATTTCCTCATTTCAGGTGATAAAATGTTCTTGCTTTTATTAAGGCTTTTATTATATGCATGATTAATATAATTAACAACTTCAATTTCCAATTTTTCTGGCTTCTCGTTTGAATGTTTTTCATATCCATGGTGCACCTAGCAACATATTAAAAAAGACATTAAAATCAACTTGTTGTAATTCCTTTCAAGAAAAGCATCATGTGCAGCTGCAAGTGACTAATATTGTAGGCTAAAACTTGAAAATCACATCTCAAACTGGAAATACCAGATTTCAAATGTAGCCTTGATTACTGATTGTTATTCTTGTAATATACATTCAACCATGATTTCATATTGTCGATAACAATATATAATTTTTAAGTCTTTAATTTCTACAATAAGGTTTTCATAAACCTTGGGAGTTCACTCTCCTGATGAATTGTTCCATATT
This sequence comes from Hedera helix, assembly GCA_947179155.2. Taxonomy (NCBI): domain Eukaryota; kingdom Viridiplantae; phylum Streptophyta; class Magnoliopsida; order Apiales; family Araliaceae; genus Hedera; species Hedera helix. The sequence goes on from OX359278.1 coordinate 5,702,255, forward strand.
GGGTGTAGTTTGGATTCTTTCATTCACGAGGGGAATTGTGTTTTTTTTATTGTAAATCATAAAAAAAAGAAGGGAATTTATCATAGGATATTGGAATAGTTCATATTCTTTTTTTGATAAAGAGAAACATAAGGAAGAATAACTTACATAAATATATGCTTGCTTTCTTCAGATTCAAGCATTGTAGAGAAACCTCCTTCAGAAGCAATCTGGAAAAATGAAGAACCGGTTAACTGGGGAAACCAAATATTCTCATCTTCTTCCAAGTACACTTCCCAACTCGATACAATTCCCATCATCAACCCAACTCCCACAACGACAACCCCTATAATAAACCCAACAAATCCACCATCACCAACAACCACGACTCCTACGTTCAACCCCATACCACCACCAGCAACCACAACTCCAACCACAACTCCAACCCCAACTCCAACCACAACTACCCCAACATCATCTGGCGGGTCTTGGTGCATTGCAAGCCCAACAGCTTCAGAGACTGCATTACAGGTAGCTCTTGACTATTCTTGTGGCTATGGAGGTGCAGATTGTTCTGCACTGCAACCAGGTGCAACTTGTTATAATCCAAACACCCTTCGTGATCATGCTTCATATGCATTCAATGACTACTACCAGAAGAACCCAGTTCCCACTAGCTGCGTTTTTGGAGGAACGGCACAACTAACATACAATGATCCAAGTAAATTTTTTTATCTGAGTCTTTGTGGAATCAATATTTACAATTACTTAATTCTTTGAAATGTACAAGTAGGTAAGATAACATCAGCTACAGTTCTTAGTTCAACAAAAATCATTTTCTAGATCCAAAGTTTCTAAACTTTTTCCTGAGTTCTTACAAAATACTGTTAATACTAATTTTGATCATATTATCCATATTGATCTCAATAATCAAAATATAACCCCATCCCCATCCCCTCCGGTAGTAAAAGAAATATAGGCAATGTACTTAAAACTGAAATGATGAAATTTAACTAACTTTCTAATGCAACCTTATTGCAGGTTCTGGAAGTTGTCGATTTTCAACACCTAGGACCACCACCCCAAGGTAAATTCTCGAATCACTTCTAATTTCAGTTTGTCTGCAAGAAGGGAAAGCAATTAACAAGCGTATGCATCTATGTAATTGCAGCATAACTCCACCAGTCAATCCAACACCAATCAATCCTTATCCTACCTCTCCTAGTGCACCAACAGGATATGGTTCCATGCCTAGCCCACCAACATTTGATGGTACAGAACCAACAGGCTATGGTGGAGAACCAACAGCAACTCCCAACTCAGCAGACTCCATGTCGTTCAACCTAATGCTGCTATTCACAACCACCAGTGTCGTAGTGTCACATGTTGCGGCAAATTATTTCTAAGCAGAAGAAGATAAAGTTTGGTTACTCTCTGCTATTTGACGGCATTTCACCCCCCTGCCTGCAGCACTTTACAAAGTTCTAAGGGGGCATCGATGAATGACCAATGAGATGTACATCTCGAGCCCTTTTCCTCACCATAAAATCATTGTTGTTATTTTCAGAGATGTAATGCCTTTTAGTCAGATTAGGAAACCAGATAAAATGAAAAAAAGCATCATTAATCTAGTGGTTCTTGATAGCTACTCTTTTTGCAATTAACACTAACTATCTTAGACAAGCTCATATGGTGTTAGACCGGTAGTAGAGCAGAACATGTAACAGCCATCAACTGACTCAATGACTAGAATAGTAAGAAACTACTGAATTCAATGTTAGACCGCCATTCTAGCTACCTTCAAGTGGAAAAAGAGTACTACCTTTTTATAAAAAAAAATTTAAAAAAACAAATAAATACATAGGTTTACGTAATATGTAGGACAATCTTAGACATAATTTTTCAATGATTTTTTTTTCACAATAATAACTTAGTCGTTGAAATTTGATGCTGAAAAAAATTAGTCTAAATTTGTATTATGCAAACTTAATACTCGTACAAAATACTCAATATGAAAGTAGGACTCCTTTTTCCTGATGGAGGGAGTATCAGATATCAACAATTTCTGGTAAGGAATATTGTTTAACCACGGAAATCCAATAGGTCAGCTGAGCATCTAAGAAATCTCCCACGGCCACTTAATAACTTTGCTAAGCAAATAACAGAAAGAAAAACCACTATGGACACAATTGCTAAACTGAATAATATTTTAGAACGGGTTCCAACCACCTTTCTTAGTCACAAAAAAAGGAAGATCAATAATTGCAAATCTTGTGTTTAGCTTAATTGCAACCATTTAATCTTCTATTCCTCTTTGAATATCCCCAAACTAATCTACATACCACGAGGAGTCAATTTATTAAATGAAACAATAATTCAAATGTTCCGGGATTTTTTATCAGATCAGAGTAAAGATGGCATCATGTAGCTTAATTTTCACATATCACTAAAGAAGTTAATTGTTATGTACTGCTGAGCATTTTCTACTAAGATTTCTGATAATTTCATAAATGTTCGGCAGAGGCTAGTTATATATGCAGCATGCTGCATCAGCTACTAACTCTGGTAAATGTTAATTACTCAACCATGGCCTTAAACAATTCAAAGTGTGTTAAAATGGAACTTCATAATTCAAAATTAGTAATAGTAAGCAAGAAGTAATGAAAGAGAGATACATACTGCCACTTCGGAACTGATGTCATGTGGGTATTAACCCAAGTTAGAGAAATTGCAAACAGGAGTTAGTGGCGAGAGCAAGCATTCAATTAAATATCTTGAACTTCAATGATGCACAAACAAATTTCATGTATTATATCATTATTCCGTGTAGAATATACGTTAATATAATTCTTCATGTGAGGAAGAAGGCTTCAACTTTTATGGTTATTCTCATACTTTGTATCCCTTGACATGTGTTCATTGATATACAGACTGCTAGATTTACATTAAAATCGGATCAAGAGCAAGCATGAAACAACAAGGACACAAACGATGGCTATGGTGGCAATTATTGAACCTTGATCAAATGCCTTCCTTAAGCTGCCTGCTCGAGAAAAATGCTGGAAAGCCAAATATCCAGCAATAGCCATGGAAAGGATAACGCTTTCTTGTTTTCCCCTGCCATAAAAAATGGTAAGCAACATGCAAGTTTAGAAAAAAAGTAGAAAGTTATAAATTATCTGGCAAATTGCATTGATTACCTTAGGTTCATAACTTGATAAGGAGCCACTAATACTATTAGTAATGCTATAAATGGCAACTCCAGTTCACCTAGGAGCAAAAAGGAGCCAGGATAAGATCTCAAGCAAGGTGATATTTCATTGGAGAAACAAAAGACAGAATAAAGCTGTGCGCATACAAAAATGTAAATGAAAGTTCAGTTTTGCTTCCAGCACCTCTCATGCACTAATGACAGTTTGGAGGTATTACAGGAAAACTGACAGAAGCCACATCATAAGTTTCTCAGAAAGCATTATCCTTTCTAAACCCTGAGTTCTTATTCCCCTGAGGACAAGGTAGACTAATCTTAACAGTAATAACAACGCATTCTGTAACAAGGAGGGATAAAATGGTCCTTTCATTTCTCTTGTAGTCTTAATTAAAAAATTGTAAGCTTCATAAAGACAACAACAAATATACAAAGGATAAATCCAGTAAGTAAAGCATATAAGGCAGTCATTTGGAAGGTATTAAAATAAGGTACTTAAAACTAAACCAAGTAGGAACAGAAAATAAGTTCACAAGTTTTAGCTAATTCCAGGCAGTGATTGCATCATTTTTAATTCAAATACCAAAAAAAAAATTCATATGGCAATAAAGAATGTACCAGGGATATGGAAGAAGAGACGTAAAAGAAGTGCCAAGAAAGCAGTCCAAATTCCATACTCTCCCCTACAAATCATAATTTGGTACACAACAGCAAGATATCAAATTAAAAAGTTAATAAAATATATAAGAAAAAAAGTGAATTAATTGATTCAATGATGAGGATGACTAAGAAGACTACATAGACATTCACATTGCCAAATAGGAATATAAAAACATAAGATTAGAAAAAGAAACTGAAAGGCATACTTGATCCATGAGATAATGCTAGCAGGTGCTTGTAGAGCAAATATAGGAACAAGAAAAGATTTCTGGATTCCAGTACCTCTTGCAAGCATCAAAACCCTATAAAGTAAATTAATTATTTGTTAGAGCACATTGTCAATTTAACTGGATAATGGAAACAACATTCTGGTTTGAGTTTGACGCATGGCCCTACGTATCAAATTTCCAAGCAATGTCTAAATGTGAAAACAAGCAAATACTATTTGATTAACTTCCTGAAGGACTAATATCATGAAGCTTAAAGTTCCTTGATAAAAAACAATGGGCCAACTAGTAGCAACAACATGAAGAAAATGCTTATCTGCAGTCAAGATTGACTCCATCTTCCTTCAACCTCAGGTTTCACTTCTCATTCAACTGGGAAAGATGATTGATAAACCAAGACAACTTTTTTATACGTACGTGTAATAATGTTACGATCACTTTTGACTACCATAAATAGGATAATTAAACTTCCAATTCTCAAATAATTTTAATAATAAGAAAATCACTGCCAAAATTTATAATCTCTTCGGCCTAATAAAAATTTAAAAGGAATGCTAGAGCTCTCAAATTGTCTCAAGAATGGCTCAAATGATGTGCCATTTTTACATGGGTTGAGTACATCTACTGTGATTAATTACGCAATAGTGTATCAGTATTATATTATTGAGTGCCACATCATTGGAGACAAAAAAGAATTGAGACCACTGACATTATACAAAATTTAAGTGCTACTACCCCAAAGTTCAAACCTCATTTCTATTGCACCAACCAAGACAAGAAATGGGATATCACAACAAATTAACCTCTCTAGCAACCAAATCCCATTTTAACTAAGTTTTTGATTAGGCAAAATAAATTTATGTTCAGATTAGCAAAAACATACAAACAAAATGGGTCCATAGCTCAGTGGTAGAGCATTTGACTGCAGATCATAATTTTTACCAAAAGAGAAAGAAAAAAAATACGGTGTATAATTTTAATTTATCTCAAACAAAGACTAAAAACAAGTAGTTATACGGAAAGAATAATACGCGGATGAGATTGTGGAAATCCACTGGAGATTAGGAGGGGAAAGAGGCGCAGAGTAACAAACAGCGCCAAATCCTCGCTGCTTATTTATATTCATCACTCCTCTATATTCAATCGATGAACCTACCCTGCAAAAACACAAACAGAAAATTGTATAAAGAAAGAAACTTTCCACCACTGATAAACTTTAATCCCCAAATTTCGTTGAAAATTCACTGGAACTCACCTGAGAGGGTTGAAGCCAAAGTAGGTTGAGGAATTTGGAGAGACAAGGAGTTGCTGCTGCTGCTTATTCAAGTGATGAGGCGGATTATTAGTTTTTAGAGAGAGAAAGTTTGGGCGGAAGAGCAGAGAGAAACCGTCGTCAGCATCTCGACTTTGTTTATACGGATTTGGCCTCTTTCGAATTTCTTCTGGCAAAAATGAGTTGAAAACTTGGTTGCATAAAATTTAGGGTCCGCAGGATGTACCCTTTTATTGTCGGCAGTCTTTTTTTACCTTGTGCATTATCTGCCGTAGATTGGAACAGGGAAACATAATCGGCAGACGTACCTACCTTGAGGTTATCTCCTGTCCCTTCAATCGGGGGTGCAGTAGGTTTCTTTAGTTCATGAATGGCTGTTTCCCGTACCTTCATATCGCGCCTGTTCACCGTTAAATTTTTTGGCTAATAGTTGCACAATTACATATAAATAAGGGATTAATTTATCGTTATAAATAAGATCTCAATTTATTTTTCAATAATAATACTAAATAAACTCATTAAGTATTTAATAATAAATAATTGAAATTGTAAAATAAATACTAATTTTTAAGAACTATTGATGACTCCCGCTAGATCTTTTTATTTTTATTTTTCTTCTCTTTTCTTTCTCCATTGTCACATAAAAAAAACATTGTAAAATTTTATAAAGTTAAATAAAGTTTTATTTTATTTTATATTTATTCCTTAAATTAAAAAGTCATTAATAAAATAATTAAAAATTATGATAAAATTCTAGTGATAAACTAGATGTATTGTGTTATTTTATACTCAGTCCACAAAATATTTCTTTGTTTGGTGACTTTTTCTAAATTTTAAAAGTATATTTGCAATAGAAAAATGAACAAAAATTTAAATTAAAAAAAGAAGCTATATTTCAATGTCTTATGTGATTTTAGTTTTCAGATTTTTTTTAGGAAAATAAGTATGTTATACTTAATATATTGACAGTTATTTAATCTGTTTTAAAATATAAAATTATGTTTGAATTTTTGAAATAAATTTAAAACATTTTTAAACTTAAAATTGACATGAATTCTTTTATTTTAATTAATACAATGATGAATATTATAGACTATTTTAAAAATATTACCCAATTTAAAACTTATTATTTTCGAATTTATACTAAATCATCTCAACTTCAATTTTAAAAATATCTAAAATAAATTTTCAAAAGTAACAATAATTTTGTTAATAAAAAAAAAAGCTCATATTGTGACGCAAATACATATTTCATCTTAAAATCACATCACAAAATCGCATTCGTATTGCACTTATATATATATATATATAAAGTTACATATTCTATTCTATTATAAATTATATTCAACTTTATAAATAAATATTATTTAATAAAATATTATTTTCTTTACAGCTTGCTAATAAATTATTTTACTAAATATTTTTATTAATTAATTCTCATGCCAAATATTATTGTACTAGTATAATAAATTAATACTACTGATGACTACAGTATTACTCTATAACGACTTCTCAATTTCATGTATCTGGCAATTGACGTTCTAAATAAAAATAAATAATTATTTTTTATCTCAATCTCCAACAATTTGCAAATGAAGCCGAACATGTTTCTTTTGCTAGGTACTTTCTTAGGACTATTTATTTTTTTAAAAAATAATATTTTTACAAGCTAATTTTATATTTTTATAATATAAAGTGAGACTCACTTGCGAAAATATTAAATTAATATCAATTCCATATGATATCAATTTTCATAAATAATTGATATTTTCACAATTTAATTTGATATTTTCACAAAATTAAATAGGACCTACTTGTAAAAATATTAAATTAACTTGTGAAAATATTAATTTTCTATTTTTAAAATTTGTAAAAGATTATTAGTTGTTTTTGCTTGTTTCTTATGGAATTTTTTTTGTCTTTTTGCTTTAATTTTTCGTATTTATGAATTAATTATTAAATATTTAAATTAATTTATGCTATAATATCGACTCAATAAAAATTACCCCGCCATTTTACTCGCCACAACAGCACCTCACATGTAGCTGCATCCCAACACACAACGACGTTGCACCTGAAACGCCGTTGCACTTAGCAAAAAAAAGAAAAAATGAAACGCCGTTGCACTCAATAATCTTTTATAAAATAATGAGTTTTATAAAGCAATTAAAACATAAAACTCATTATTTTACAAAAAAATTATTGTATGAATCATTATATATAACAAAATTCCATCAACAGTCACATGCAAGATTATAGATAGGATTATTAGAATTTTACTATATGTAATGATCCATGCAATGATGAGTACAATAACCTAATATAAAAATAATATAACCTACTATTTTTATATTATAAATCTCGCCATTTTTACATTGAGTCATTGTACCCATTATTACATGAGTTAGTACTTATAGCAAAATTGTTTTAAATATTATATAATATAATTATGGAGGTTAATGATGTTTAAATTATATTATTTTATGAAAAATAATTTATATGTTAATAAATTTATAATAAATTAAATTACGACTAACGTAAAATCTTAAAAAATAAATTGAAGTAAAAATATTTTTAATTCTTACATATTTTATGTATATTCATGCGTTTGTATTTTTGTTGTTGTCGTCATATATACAATATAACTCTTAACACATGAGTTTTATTATGTATTACCATAAATTTATGTCGAATTATAATTATGAAATATAACAATATATGATGTGACGCCCCCAAATCTAGGCCCACACAGCCCAAACTTGAGTCGTCAAAAGACTACAACAAAATTATTACAATGAAATACAACGTACAACAATACAGTGGATAATACAACACAACTAAGTCTTCATTATTATTGCCACACTATTTTATAACACGTGAAGACTATGATAGCTATCCCCGCACTCTCACTCCATTCCCCGGCTAGACCCCGTTACGTTCTCATCTCCTGTTGAAAAACAATGGAACGAAAAGAAAGGGTGAGCTCAAATAGCCCAGTAAGAAATATCATGACTAAGATAATGACGAATAATTTATCATTAGCCTTCAACAGTTGAGTTCTTGATAGAATACAATAGACTACAAGGTTTATATCAAAAACTGCAGTTAAATTCTTAAACAACGTTCAGATCAATAATAGCAGCGGAATGAGCAATCTATTAGAAGAATAATGCAGACTATAATGTCCACTCGCTTCTCTTTTTAGTAAAAATATCATCAACTTTTATCATCTGAAATACCATTAGTCAAGATAATACAACTTCACAGTTCCTGGTCATAATCATGCAGATCAACAGTTCGTCTTTGCACTACGGGCCAAAGACATTCAATATAACACCAACGGTCATGATTATACCAGATTCAGCCTTTGGTCATAATCATACCAACCAACAGTTCATCTTTGCACTACGGGCCAAAGAGAACATTCACCACGTGTCATAAAAGACACCGAACAGATGTATCGCCTTTAACCTAGTATATCGCCTTTAACCTATCATCTGTTCAACAATTATATCACATCTGTGCCCCCGGCCACAGATATTCACAACAGCTTGATTCTTGATGATTAATACAAATAACAGTGATACAAATGATGAACAGAAGAACAGGATAAACAATAAGTATCGGAAGTTTACTTTGTGCAGATTCAAATAATGTCCAAATTGCCAACATGATGTGGAGTGAAATTTAAAAATGATATTCAAGATCCACAGTTCAGAATAACGATTACAGTTCAATAGAAATGTTCAGAAAATAGGAAGGTTCAGTTGAACTAATGAAATTCAACTATTATGGAACATATAATATTTTCAGGAATTATAGAAGCAATAGTTCCATAATAAGTTTCGATTTAGGTGTATGGAAGAAAATAATATCTCTTACCGTAGCAGGTTTGATTAACAAAAGGTGAAGGGAATTAATATCCCTTACCATAGTAAGTTTGAATAATGGAAGATGAAAAAGATGGTATCCCTTATGAGTATAAAGGAAAATGATATCACTTACGAATATGGAATAAAAGTGTCATGTGATAATTCGTGTAGACAAATTATTTCCACACGAGACAAATAACAAGGGTTATTCACCAACAGGCGATAATCCGCACCGTAAGGTTATTCCCATCAATTTGAATACGAATAGTTATTCACCAAACAGGCGTAATCCGCACCGTAAGGTTATTCCCACAATTTAATAGAATTTGAACACGAAGAGTTATTCACCAAACAGGCGTAATCCGCACCGTAAGGTTATTCCCACAATTTAATAGAATTTGAACACGAAGAGTTATTCACCAAACAGGCGTAATCCGCACCGTAAGGTTATTCCCACAATTTAATAGAATTTGAACACGAAGAGTTATTCACCAAACAGGCGATAATCCGCACCGTAAGGTTATTCTCAAAGATTAATAAGGAATGAATACAAAAGGTTATTCACCAACAGGCGGTAAACCGCGCCGTAAGGTTATTCCCACAATTTAATACATGGAAATAAATGGCACAAGAAAGAAACGATATTATTTTCGAGAATCAAAGAATGATAATCCCTTCAAGTAAGAAAGAAAATAATATCCATTTATGATGATGAAAAGAGTGATACCCCTTACCTTAACACGTGACTGGATATTGATTTAAATGAGATTGATCAACCTATATATTTTTAATATAATTAGTAATTACCACATATAAATTTCAAAGTATATGATAACTCGTATATTATGAACTATCAAAATTATATATATTTAACATAATTTTTGTAGTATAATATAACAACTTTAAAATAGTTTTTAAAATAATATTCCAAAATAAATCTTCCAAAGAAAGCTTTTAAAAATGAATCTTCTCAAAGAAGAGTCTTCTAAAGGAAGATTTGTGAATACCGTGAAAAATAGGAATTTATGAAATTACTACTCTTTAATAAAACACTTACTTGAAAAATTCCTGCACTCCTTTTGGCTTTCAAACTCTCAAAATAACCTTACTATTCTCAGAGAAAACTCATAAAATTCTTATAGAAAAATTTTATGTTTTAGGTGTGATTTTTCTATTCAGCTGAGCAAGCTATTTATAGGAGAAAATAAGTTACTATGCGTGGTAGGTGAACAGAAAAAAATTCAGCAGAGGCTGCTGCGCAGCCTCCACCAACTCTTCAGCAAATTCTCACATTTCTCACATTTCATGTGGGCCCCACAATGGGTCCCACATGTTTCTTACTATTCACGTACTATTCACGTCACTATTCACGTCACTATTCACGTTACTATTTCAAATAGTAAAATTAATTATTTTATTTATTTATTTATTTATTTATTTATTTATTTATTCTTCCTGTGAGTCCAACATATAAAATAATGTTACCATAATAATGTAAGAAACACGTTACATATTTTTATTAATTTAATAATATAAATTATAGTGTATTTGCTACTGTGACAATTATTAGATTCAATAATTTTAAACTACAGTGCACCAACAATTATTGGCTCGATGATATGAAATACAGTGTAATGACAATTATTGAATCAATAATGCAAAATACTGTGTAGCAACAATAATTGAATTGATAATATAAAATATTATGCAGTGACAATTATTGATGAAATGATGCGTAACAATTACGGTGTCAATTATCAGACCAATAATATGAGACACTGTGCAATACCGTGTGCTACTGTAGAGTACCGTGTGCTACAGAAAATACCATAAATTACCGTATGCTACTATTCTTTTATCACCGGTATTTTAACAGTTAACACCGTTGACTATTTTTATTTAAAAAGGTTACTTCTGTCGTTTTCTATATCCGACAAATATTCCGTTGTGGGGTCCACAAATAATTTGTTATTTCGGCGCCGTCGTACGGCCCGAATATTCCCCGACAAAACGAATATTCCCCGACAAAAAGAATATTGTCCGACAAAATAAAATTTGCACATAACATCCTTAACTTTCAATTTTGTCAATTTAACCATTTACTGTTTCAGGAAAAATATATATGAAGAAAAATTAAATTTTGTATTTCATAAATTCGGGGTCTTACAACCTCCCCTCCTTATGAAATTTCGTCCCCGAAATTGACGTACCTGGCATTTCGAAGAGGTATGGATACCTAGACTTCATCTCAGATTCTAGCTCCCAGGTCATTTCCTCAATATCTTGGTTCCTCCATAAAACCTTAACTTGAGGTATAACCTTTGAGCGTAAGATCTGCTTCTTCTTATCTAGGATCTTAACAGGTACTTCCTCATACGTTAAATCTTCTGCTATAACGTCTGGTTCTAACTCAATGACGTGGTTTGGGTCCTTCACATATTTACGTAACATAGATATGTGAAAAACGTTATGGATGCGAGACATACTTGGTGGTAAGGCTAGTCTGTAAGCTACAGTTCCCACCCGATCGAGGATTTCAAATGGGCCAATAAATCGAGGGTTAAGCTTTCCTCTTTTTCCGAATCTCGTTACCCCTTTCCATGGAGAAACACGTAAGAATACATGATCTCCGACGTTGAAACTTTCGTCTCTCCGATGAAGATCAGCGTAATTCTTTTGTCGTTCTTGTGCGGTCTGTATTCATTGTCGGATCATTTGGATCTTTTCTGTTGTCAAGCGTATCAACTCAGGTCCCAACAGTTTTGCTTCTCCTACCTCATTCCAACATACTGGAGAGCGACACTTGCGTCCATATAAAGCCTCGAATGGAGCCATACCTATACTTGCTTGGTAACTGTTGTTGTAGGAAAATTCCACCAATGGCAAGTACTTATCCCAACTTCCTTTGAAATCTAGTACGCAAAGTCTCAAAAGATCTTCGAGGGTCTGGATCGTCCTTTCCGATTGTCCGTCCGTTTGAGGATGGTATGCAGAACTAAAACGTAGTTCAGTGCCCATAGCTTTTTGTAGACTGATCCAAAAGCGTGAAGTGAATCTAGGATCTCGATCAGAAACTATGGAAACTGGCATGCCATGCAGTCTCACGATTTCATTTATGTACATACCGGCAAGACGTTCAAGTGAAAAGTTTTCTCGTATAGGCAAGAAATGAGCGGATTTGGTCAATCTATCTACGATGACCCAAATTGCATCTAAGCCTTGAGAAACTTTGGGAAGACCCATCACGAAATCCATATTGATGTGTTCCCACTTCCATTCGGGAACCTCAAGTGGTTGTAATGGACCCTTAGGTACTTGATGCTCTGCCTTGACACGTTGACAAGTTAGGCACCTTGAGATAAACTCTGCAATTTCCCTTTTCATATTGTTCCACCAAAATGTATGTCGAAGATCTCGATACATCTTGGTACCTCCTGGGTGGATTGCAAATGGCGTGTTGTGTGCCTCCATCATGATTTTATGCTTCAAATCAGGATCGTTAGGAACACAGAGTCGAGAGTTAACTCGAAGTATTCCTGTCTCGTCGATTCTTGCTTCGGGGATGACACCTTCTTGTACTTTCTTCATCATGTTCATCAGTTCCGGATCGGTAGCTTGAGCAGCTTTAATTTTATCCATTAAAGCCGGTTTTACTCGCACGTGAGCAATCTTCGAGTGGGTCCCTGATGTTTTTAGCTGTATCTCCATCTTTTGCAAGTCGTACAAAATACACTTTTGTGTTGTCAGCAGTGCACTTGTACTCGCATAAGATCTTCTGCTCAAAGCGTCAGCTACAACGTTCGCCTTTCCCGGGTGATACTGGATTGTGTGGTCGTAATCCTTCAACAGCTCAAGCCAACGTCGTTGTCGCATGTTAGGTTCCTTCTGGGTGAAGAAATACTTGAGACTTTTATGATCCGTATAGATATCCACTTTTTCTCCGTACAAGTAGTGTCTCCAGATCTTCAACGTGAAAACGACTGTTGCCAATTCTAGATCATGAGTGGGATAATTTTTCTCATAATCTTTGAGTTGTCGAGAGGCATAAGCTATAACCTTTCCATGTTGCATAAGGACACAACCTAGACCTTTGCCTGAAGCATCGCTATATATGACGAATTCTCCTGATCCTGATGGAATGGTCAGAACAGGAGCTGAAACAAGTCTCCTCTTGAGTTCTTGAAAACTCTTCTCGTATTCCTCGCTCGAATGATACCGATATCTAATAATCAAACTTTCATCTCTTGGCGTTCTATGGGAGCCATTTGGTATTGAGCTTTGGAAAAGGGTTTAGTATCGGGTTCAAGATCGATACAGAATTCAATTTCTCGGTTTGGGGATAAGCCAGGAAGTTCTTCAGGAAAAACGTCAGGAAACTCATTAACAATGGGAATATCATTCAAGTTTGACGTATTTTTGTTCAAATCAGTGACATGAGCTAAAAAGGCTTGACATCCGTTTTTCAATAAACGAATGGCTTTATGGCTAGAAATAACAGTTATAGATTTCAATGGTTTAGTTGCTTGAATTTGCATGACAGGTTGATTAGGAATATGAAAACTAATAATCTTATGAAAACAATCAATTTTAGCATGATGGGTAGTCAACCAATCAATTCCTAAAATCACATCAAATTCGTGCATCTCCAAAGAAATAAGGTCAACAGGTAATGTGAGGTTGTTGATTTAAACTAGGCAAGATTTATAGATAGTAAATGTAATAGGTATTTCTCCCAATGAGATTTCAACTGATAAGACAAGATTTAAGTTTTCAATAGGCAAATTTAAACGTTGAGTACATATAGGTGAGATAAAAGAGTGGATAGAGTCAATATCTAACATGGCATAGACTTCTCGAGAATTGATGAATAGCTTACCGGTCATCACCTCATTCGATTTCTTGATCATCAAGGCTGTCATCATCAAATCGAGTCCCATATACTTCATCCGGATCTTCACGTATTTCAACCATGGGGATACCACGAAATAGTTCTCTAACGAACTGTTTCTCAGATTCTTCAACTTCATCAGTAGTAGCGTACCAATGATTTCCATTAAAATAGTATTTTCGATAGACTACAGTTTCCACGATAGTGACTAACTTAACCTGAATTCCTCTAAATTGTAACGCCCAAAAGTATAGATACATCATTTTTAAATAATCTTGAAAATCATAGCTCGAACACCATAAATCCCAAAGACTTATATGAAACGTCCATATATTTTGATCCTTTGTTATCGAGCATAACCAGGTGATGATATGTTTCCAACTGTCGAGCAAATTAAAGGCAACAATTTCCGCAAGTTCCGGATATCCTTTAAAGAACGAATTTGGAAGAACGACGGTAGAACTTTCACCTTCTTCTTCTTTAGATCGGATACAAATAATTTTTGCTTTAGACAAATTATTCAACTCTGAGTTTGTAGAAGAATTGTTTGTGGCCTCTACATTCACTTCAGGTACTCCGTGGTTAACCTCCTGATTTCCAGATGACATACTTATCTGTGGTCACAAAATAGATGTTAGTTCAAATAAACTGACTCATCACTTCATGTCCCTATATTCAAATCAACTCATTAGATAATAAAATCTAATTTAGGTGGGACACGCTAGTGACTAATTATATTCGCCTCTCCCCTCCTAGTTCTACCCCAGATCTCCATTAAAGACCATATCCCTAAGCTCTGATGCCAACTGTGACGCCCCCAAATCTAGGCCCACACAGCCCAAACTTGAGTCGTCAAAAGACTACAACAAAATTATTACAATGAAATACAACGTACAACAATACAGTGGATAATACAACACAACTAAGTCTTCATTATTATTGCCACACTATTTTATAACACGTGAAGACTATGATAGCTATCCCCGCACTCTCACTCCATTCCCCGGCTAGACCCCGTTACGTTCTCATCTCCTGTTGAAAAACAATGGAACGAAAAGAAAGGGTGAGCTCAAATAGCCCAGTAAGAAATATCATGACTAAGATAATGACGAATAATTTATCATTAGCCTTCAACAGTTGAGTTCTTGATAGAATACAATAGACTACAAGGTTTATATCAAAAACTGCAGTTAAATTCTTAAACAACGTTCAGATCAATAATAGCAGCGGAATGAGCAATCTATTAGAAGAATAATGCAGACTATAATGTCCACTCGCTTCTCTTTTTAGTAAAAATATCATCAACTTTTATCATCTGAAATACCATTAGTCAAGATAATACAACTTCACAGTTCCTGGTCATAATCATGCAGATCAACAGTTCGTCTTTGCACTACGGGCCAAAGACATTCAATATAACACCAACGGTCATGATTATACCAGATTCAGCCTTTGGTCATAATCATACCAACCAACAGTTCATCTTTGCACTACGGGCCAAAGAGAACATTCACCACGTGTCATAAAAGACACCGAACAGATGTATCGCCTTTAACCTAGTATATCGCCTTTAACCTATCATCTGTTCAACAATTATATCACATCTGTGCCCCCGGCCACAGATATTCACAACAGCTTGATTCTTGATGATTAATACAAATAACAGTGATACAAATGATGAACAGAAGAACAGGATAAACAATAAGTATCAGAAGTTTACTTTGTGCAGATTCAAATAATGTCCAAATTGCCAACATGATGTGGAGTGAAATTTAAAAATGATATTCAAGATCCACAGTTCAGAATAACGATTACAGTTCAATAGAAATGTTCAGAAAATAGGAAGGTTCAGTTGAACTAATGAAATTCAACTATTATGGAACATATAATATTTTCAGGAATTATAGAAGCAATAGTTCCATAATAAGTTTCGATTTAGGTGTATGGAAGAAAATAATATATCTTACCGTAGCAGGTTTGATTAACAAAAGGTGAAGGGAATTAATATCCCTTACCATAGTAAGTTTGAATAATGGAAGATGAAAAAGATGGTATCCCTTATGAGTATAAAGGAAAATGATATCACTTACGAATATGGAATAAAAGTGTCATGTGATAATTCGTGTAGACAAATTATTTCCACACGAGACAAATAACAAGGGTTATTCACCAACAGGCGATAATCCGCACCGTAAGGTTATTCCCATCAATTTGAATACGAATAGTTATTCACCAAACAGGCGTAATCCGCACCGTAAGGTTATTCCCACAATTTAATAGAATTTGAACACGAAGAGTTATTCACCAAACAGGCGTAATCCGCACCGTAAGGTTATTCCCACAATTTAATAGAATTTGAACACGAAGAGTTATTCACCAAACAGGCGTAATCCGCACCGTAAGGTTATTCCCACAATTTAATAGAATTTGAACACGAAGAGTTATTCACCAAACAGGCGATAATCCGCACCGTAAGGTTATTCTCAAAGATTAATAAGGAATGAATACAAAAGGTTATTCACCAACAGGCGGTAAACCGCGCCGTAAGGTTATTCCCACAATTTAATACATGGAAATAAATGGCACAAGAAAGAAACGATATTATTTTCGAGAATCAAAGAATGATAATCCCTTCAAGTAAGAAAGAAAATAATATCCATTTATGATGATGAAAAGAGTGATACCCCTTACCTTAACACGTGACTGGATATTGATTTAAATGAGATTGATCAACCTATATATTTTTAATATAATTAGTAATTACCACATATAAATTTCAAAGTATATGATAACTCGTATATTATGAACTATCAAAATTATATATATTTAACATAATTTTTGTAGTATAATATAACAACTTTAAAATAGTTTTTAAAATAATATTCCAAAATAAATCTTCCAAAGAAAGCTTTTAAAAATGAATCTTCTCAAAGAAGAGTCTTCTAAAGGAAGATTTGTGAATACCGTGAAAAATAGGAATTTATGAAATTACTACTCTTTAATAAAACACTTACTTGAAAAATTCCTGCACTCCTTTTGGCTTTCAAACTCTCAAAATAACCTTACTATTCTCAGAGAAAACTCATAAAATTCTTATAGAAAAATTTTATGTTTTAGGTGTGATTTTTCTATTCAGCTGAGCAAGCTATTTATAGGAGAAAATAAGTTACTATGCGTGGTAGGTGAACAGAAAAAAATTCAGCAGAGGCTGCTGCGCAGCCTCCACCAACTCTTCAGCAAATTCTCACATTTCTCACATTTCATGTGGGTCCCACATGTTTCTTACTATTCACGTACTATTCACGTCACTATTCACGTCACTATTCACGTTACTATTTCAAATAGTAAAATTAATTATTTTATTTTTTATTTATTTATTTATTTATTTATTTATTCTTCCTGTGAGTCCAACATATAAAATAATGTTACCACAATAATGTAAGAAACACGTTACATATTTTTATTAATTTAATAATATAAATTATAGTGTATTTGCTACCGTGACAATTATTAGATTCAATAATTTTAAACTACAGTGCACCAACAATTATTGGCTCGATGATATGAAATACAGTGTAATGACAATTATTGAATCAATAATGCAAAATACTGTGTAGCAACAATAATTGAATTGATAATATAAAATATTATGCAGTGACAATTATTGATGAAATGATGCGTAACAATTACGGTGTCAATTATCAGACCAATAATATGAGACACTGTGCAATACCGTGTGCTACTGTAGAGTACCGTGTGCTACAGAAAATACCATAAATTACCGTATGCTATTATTCTTTTATCACCGGTATTTTAACAGTTAACACCGTTGACTATTTTTATTTAAAAAGGTTACTTCTGTCGTTTTCTATATCCGACAAATATTCCGTTGTGGGGTCCACAAATAATTTGTTATTTCGGCGCCGTCGTACGGCCCGAATATTCCCCGACAAAACGAATATTCCCCGACAAAAAGAATATTGTCCGACAAAATAAAATTTGCACATAACATCCTTAACTTTCAATTTTGTCAATTTAACCATTTACTGTTTCAGGAAAAATATATATGAAGAAAAATTAAATTTTGTATTTCATAAATTCGGGGTCTTACATATGAGATTAAATAAAATTATAAGAATGTTTTGTTTATTGCACATCTTTCTAAAAAAATTATAACTAATAATTATTCATATAAATGATAATCAAAAAATTAACAAACATTCTACAATATGCTCCATCCGTTTTATATTATTTAATTATTTTGACTTTTAAAATTTTTAAAATTTAAATTTGACATAATCTTTTTAATTTTAATCAATATAATAATAAATATTATAAATTATTTAAAATAATTATTTATTATAAATTTTATTTTTTTTATAATTTTTAATAAATTATCTTAATTTTAAATTTAAAAACGTATTAATAATCATCATATCATATAATTCGGAAGGGAAAAGTATTTACAGTATTTCGGTGGAAGCACTAGTACCGAAGCTAGAATCTGAGCGAAGTGGCCTGACATGCCACTGCTCCTGGACCCCGAGTTTAGCTTGTCCATGAATATTGTTCCAAAAGAAAGAGAAAACCCAAAATGATATTGGAAGACTACAAATATTAGCCACTAAAAAAAAGCTTACGCAGGTACACCTCCATCCCTGAGCAGACAAACTCACTTGGACTCATTGTCCACCACAAAAGCACACAGAAGAAGGAAAGAGAAAGAACAAAATTAGAAACCAATTACGTAAAAATTAGAAATGAGATTTGATTAAAGAAAAGTAATAGCAGAATTAGCCAGCCGCAAGAGAAGAAGAATGCGTGGAAGGATCAAGCGCCAACAGAAAATTTCATATTTTGAGCAGCAGCAGCATAAAATGGATGTGGGAACCGAAGAAGGGAGAGGAGAGAAAGCAACCGTCAACAACATGACAACTACTTTCGCATCATCAGCATCAAGCAACATGAACGGCAGCACCAAAAAGAACCCAGTTTTGTCTCAGTACAATGCAGATGCTAAGATTATGGCCGATTTTGAACACTCTGGTGAGTCTGGTGCCTCTTTTAATTACTCAAAATCAGTTATTAATGCTCCTGAAACTGCATCTGAACAAGAAATGACTGCTTATTTGTCAAGAATCCAAAGGGGTGGTTTGATTCAACCTATTGGTTGTGTGCTTGCAATTGAAGAACCCACTTTTAAAATTATTAGTTATAGTGAGAATTGCTTTGATATGTTGGGTTTGGATAATCTTTTTGGGTCTCAAGAGTTAATGAGTCTTTTTGGAATTGATGCTACAACCCTTTTTACGTCTTCTTCAAGGGCTTCATTGGTGAGAGCTGTTGCTACTAGGGACATTTCAATGCTAAACCCTATTTGGGTTCATTCTAAGAGCTGTGATAAGCCCTTTTATGCTATACTTCATAGGATTGATGTAGGAGTGGTAATTGATTTGGAACCTGCTCACTCCAGTGATCCTGCATTATTGCTTGCTGGTGCAGTCCAGTCACAAAAACTCGCGGTTCGGGCAATTTCTAGATTTCAATCGCTTCCCGGGGGAGATATTGGTGTTTTGTGTGATACTGTTGTCGAAGAGGTTCGGAAGCTTACAGGGTATGACAGGGTTATGGTTTATAAGTTTCATGATGATGAGCATGGCGAAGTTTTGTCGGAAATTAGAAGGTCTGATTTGGAGCCTTATCTGGGATTGCATTATCCTGCTACAGATGTTCCACAAGCTGCTCGTTTCTTGTTCAAGCAGAATCATGTTAGGATGATTTGTGATTGCAATGCAAATCCAGTTAAAGTCGCTCAAAGTGAAAATTTAAAGCAGCCTCTTTGCTTGGTTAATTCTACCCTTCGGGCTCCTCATAGCTGCCATTCAAAGTACATGGCCAATATGGGATCTATTGCCTCGTTGTCCATGGCTATTGTTATCAACGGTAGTGACTCAACGAAGCTTTGGGGTTTGGTAGTGTGCCATCACACTTCACCACGTTACCTTCCTTTCCCACTTCGTTATGCATGTCAGTTTCTGATGCAGGCATTTGGTTTGCAACTCTACATGGAGCTTCAATTAGCATCACAGTTGACAGAGAAGAAGATTCTCCGAATGCAAACATTATTATGCGACATGCTCCTTCGGGATGCTCCCCTTGGCATTGTCGCTCAGTCTCCCAATATCATGGATCTCGTGAAATGTGATGGTGCTGCATTATATTATGGTGAAAAATGTTGGTTGTTGGGTGTTACTCCAACTGAATCACAAGTTAAAAAAATTGTGGAGTGGTTGTTAAATGACCATAGTGATTCCACAGGATTAAGTACTGATAGTTTGGCCAATGCTGGTTACCCTGATGCAGCTCTACTTGGTGACGAAGTTTGTGGCATGGCTACTGCAAGAATCTATTCTAAGGACTTCTTGTTTTGGTTCAGATCCCACAAAGCAAAGGAAATCAAATGGGGAGGGGCAAAACATCTCCCAGAAGACAAAGATGATGACGCAAAAATGCACCCAAGAGTGTCTTTCAGAGCTTTTCTTGAAGTGACTAAAAGTAAAAGTTTGCCTTGGGAAGTTGCAGAAATTAATGCTATTCACTCTTTGCAACTTATAATGAGAGATTCAATTCAAGATATTAAAGATAGTGGTTTAGAGGGGATATACACCCAACAGAATCATGTTGAGGTGCAGGAATTGGGTGAACTTAGTTCAGTGGCATGTGAGATGGTCAGATTGATTCAGACAGCAACAGTTCCAATTTTTGGCGTTGATGAATCAGGTTTAATCAATGGATGGAATGAGAAGGTAGCCCAATTGACAGGATTACAAGCTAGTGAGGCTATGGGAAAGTCCCTAGTTACTGAAGTTGTTCATGAGAAGTCGCGCGATGTAGTTCAAAGTCTTCTATCCAGAGGATTACTAGGTAATTTTTTGGGTGCATTATTGCTGGTGATGGTTAAGACCTTAAACATGCTATACAATCTCAATGGCTTAATAATCTGTACTTACTTCTATGTTCTAAGTTTATTTGCATTCAGATTTTCATCTAAGGTAGTCTAAACTTGGTACCCTGCCTTGCAAATCAATTTTCGGAAGCCTTATTGCATGTTGTGTTCAATATAAATGACATAATATAGTTCCAATGGATTGTTCAGAATTAATATATTACAAATACTAACATTCTAGTCACTGTAGTTGCATGTGAAAATGACTTAAAGTTCATACCTTTAGCAAGGTAATTGTTCGGCAGTTTGAACAAATTATTTATCTCTGTTTAGTTATACCTTGGTCCTGTGGTCATATTGAATTGCACAATATTGTGCCTTTCTCACCTTCTTCATAGTTGCCTCTCCCATTTCCATATAGCGCAATTGGATTAGAATAAGGTTTTTCACCTCGCATGTTTGTTCGTATCCAATAATTGTTGTCTAGTTCCTGATGAATGCTTGTATTTAGTTTTTGTCACACCCCTAAACAAATTTGGCGCTCTTTTTACTTATTGAGGCTGCTATGTAAAAGGAATCTTTTTGAAATTATGTAAAAGGAAATCTAATCATTATAAATGTAAATCTCATTTTTGATGCATGAAAAAATTTCCTAAGGTCAAAAGAATTCACAAGAATATAATAACATATGAGTTTTCTTTTTGGATTTCTTTTTTGTTCACTATTTATGCATCTTGTATAATTATTTATAGACTTGGAGTTTTGCGTTGATGTACAATCCGTAATTCTGTATCTTCTTTATTCCCCCACATGATTCAGCTCTTTATTTACTTAATCAGGTGAGGAGGACAAAAACATTGAAATAAAACTATTGAAGTTTGGGGTGGATCAACAAAATTCAGTTGTACACATTGTGGCTAATACTTGCAGTAGTAGGGATTATACAAAAAATGTAGTTGGGCTGTGCTTTGTGGGTCAAGAAGTCACACTTGAGAAAGTTGTCGCGGATAAATTCATTCAGTTGCAAGGGGATTATAAAGCTATCATAGACAGCCCAAATCCCTTGATTCCACCTCTATTTGCTTCTGATGAGAATGCCTGCTGTTCTGAATGGAATGCAGCCATGGAGAAACTCACTGGTTGGATGAAACATGAGATTGTTGGAAAAATGCTTCCTGGTGATATTTTTGGAACCTTATGTCAATTGAAAGGTCAAGATACACTCACTAAACTTATGATTCTTCTGTACCGAGCAATCAGTGGCCATGATACTGAGAAGTTGCATTTAGAGTTCTTTGATAGAAAAGGAAAATTTGTAGAGGTTCTCTTAACAGCAAATAAAAAAATTGATGGGAATGGGAATATAGCTGGATGTTTTTGCTTCTTGCGAACAAGTGAATCTGATGTGCAACTATCCTTAGGAGACATGCAAGACAGCAAAAGGTGTGATTCAAAACTTAAAGAGTTGGCTTACATTCGACAAGAGATTAAAAATCCATTAAATGGAATTCGTTTCACCCACAAACTACTACTAGAAG
Source organism: Hedera helix (assembly GCA_947179155.2). Lineage (NCBI taxonomy): Eukaryota > Viridiplantae > Streptophyta > Magnoliopsida > Apiales > Araliaceae > Hedera > Hedera helix. The sequence continues at coordinate 5,724,846 of OX359278.1, forward strand.
GTACATCGATCTCAGATATTCAGAAGCAAATCCTTGAAACTAGTGATGCATGTGAAAGACAAATTACGTCAATTATCGAGGATATGGATTTAAGAAGCATAGAAGAGGGGTAAGTCTTTGTGATCACTGGCTTACATAACTCAAACTTTCAAGTTAATGCTACGACATTATTCAAGTAAAAATCTTAAATTTCTTATGGACAATGACAAATGTTAAGTTATTGTTCATGAATTTCTTTTAAAACTATCCATTTTTTGAAATGCCTTGTGCATCTGCATTTCAAGTTGAGGAGTTTTCCAGTGTAAGTGAGCTATGTAAGAATTCTGCGGAGTTATGTTCTTAGTGAGTCTAATCAATCTATTAGAGATCTAGTACAGACCTTAACATATTTGTGTGGGAATACCAACCATGTATTTGAAAATGATAAATGGAATGGGAATCAGGATGGGCAAGCCTAAATTTTTACTCTATTTCATGAAAAATAATTTAATTATCTTGAATTTTCTTTAAGTGGAAGTGTGCAGGTCAATTAGTCTCTTCAATTGCCTATCTGGGTTCATATTTGCTATTCTAGAAGTGTACAGTCTATGCTTTTTGTTGCCGTGATTTTATATCATTTTCTCTAATTGATAATGACTTATTGTGCATAAAGTTGTCCATTTCATCATTGTCATTATAACATCATCAGTATGTAGCAAGACAACTTCATGTTAATTCATAATTGCTTTTGTACCTAGCCCACTTATGCAATATCTTACTGTATCATGATTTCATCAGAAGCATGGAACTAAATGTGGAAGGATTTCTCTTGGAAAATCTTATAGATGCCATTGTTAGTCAATCTATGATCGGGCTGAAGGAAAAGAACTTACAGCTAATTCACGAGATTCCGGACCAAATCAAAATGCTATCACTTTATGGCGATCAAATTAGGCTTCAGCTGGTCTTGTCAGATCTCTTAGTTAATATAGTGCATTACGCAACTTCTCCAAATGGCTGGGTGGAAATAAAGGTCTCACCTGGGATGAAGCTGGTAAAAGATGAAAATGAATATATCCATTTAGAATTCAGGTACTATGACCATAGAAATACTAAGCTTATCTGGTGAGTTTTAGTGAATACCATATAGTTTACTGGTTATCTGCATCTTTTTTATAACATCAGTACCATATTTGCTTTGATGCTATATTGATATAGTTTATTCATGAGGCAATCTAGGAATGAACTCAGTATACCTGCAAATCCTAGTAATCTTGTCATCCTCTTTCCCTAGTTGGATCATGTTTTATTTTGTGATTGCAATTCATCTTTCAAAAGGTTTATACAAAAGCATCCAAAATTATCAACATTTATTCCAGAACCAAGCAATCAAGGAGGACAACCTTTCAAAAACCAAAAACAAATACCCTTTTACATTTACTCCACAACCAAGCATAGACCACTTATTAGCAGTTGTACACTTCTTTTTCCTTCTACAATGCACGATACATTTTCTGGTAGATTGTCCACACTTTGGTTGAATATTGAAGATGATTAACGCATTTTTTCTTTATATATTTATTTATTGTTATTGTAGAATGACTCACCCCGGCCAGGGGCTTCCTTCTGCACTTATTGAAGATATGTTTGGAGAAAGAAATCCAGAGGCTACAAGTGAAGGGATTGCTTTATACTCAGCCCGGAAACTACTCAGTATGATGAATGGCCATGTCCAATATGTCAGAGACCACGGTACATGCTACTTCCTCATTGACATCGAACTTGAACTAAGGAAAGTAGATGCAAGCGAAATGCCGTTACTATCAACTTTTCTGGTGGTTTAAGTGTTATTCAAGAGCATCTAGTCTCCCTATCGCTTGTTCCCAGCAAGATCTGCTTTGTAGAACTATTTATGGATAACACATTTGCCAAAAGTGTATAATTTCTGGTGTAACTTATATATACTGTATGTATACCTTTCTGATGATGAGTGAAATATTATGTCCATTGTACTACTATTGATATAGATGCAATATTTTTGTCTTTGGGTTCACTGGTCATTGAGCTTGTTAGGAAGGTAATGCTTGAGATTGTGTATACTTTTCTAGCCCATATTTCAAAGATCTTATAGATTTTAAAGATTTTAAAATGTATAATACAAAATGAATTAAAACGACTCTTATTTTGAAATGGAATACTGTATATTATTGTTATTAGCTGGCAAACTTCGAACCTTTTAATATTAGAACCTTTTAATATTATGTCGTCTAACTTGTTGACAACCCAATCAATCATGCTTTTGAGTACTCATAAACTTCAAAAATATAACAATTTTTTTTAAAATTTTCTTAGGGTACATTGAGTTACAATCGACTCTCTAATCATTAATAATCGAGAAATACTAATTATTGAAAAATAATATATTTTGAGACTTTTTACGTATCAACATTGTTTTTGTTATTTGTTACGTGAATAATTATGATTGATAATATTTTAACCATATATGTGATATGATGGATTAACATTATAATCCTTTTTAATCTCAATTATTAAGTTTATACATATTTTTTTATAGTAATATTTTGCCACATGGGACATTCTAGATAATAATGTTAGATAATCCATTTGATTTATTTATTTATTTATTCTGAATTTCACTTCAATTGGCACATTAGCTAGTAATTAACCATAGTTCGACCTATGGTTAAATTTTGGTATTTTGCGAGAATTTTAAGAGTTAAATGGTTTAGATACAATAAAAATACCATATTGATTAAATTGATAATTTTTTTTTTTATATCCTTTAAAATCAAAGTAAGATGTTGTTGGCTTTTTCATGAAGTTAAAATGTTTATGAAAAATAATAATAATAATAATAATAATAATAATAATAATAATAATAAAATAAAATAAAAAGTGAAGTCCTCAGAAAGTTGTACAATCTTTATATAATTTCAAATCATGTACATCCAGGATTTCTGTGTAATGCTTTTATTAATTAATTCATGCAGTGATAGAACACTAAATTAACGGCTTATATTATAGCAAGACTTGAGATTATTTTTTAATTAATTAAAAGATCAATCAAATTAATTCGATAACATTCATATTATATTACCCAACCGAGTTAATTTTGTAGTATTAAATATTTAATTGGATTAATATCTTAATTTTATTTTTAATTACTGATAATAAGTGCAAAAAATTTTGCATTAATAAAACACCCATAATATCTCTTCGTTTTTTAAATTTACTAAATAAAATATCTTCATCTATATAAATAAGAGAATAAAATTTAGAAAACAAAAAAATAGACATGAATAAAACATATCATATTTGTTCATTTTTTACATATAATCATAATCGTATTTAATCATAGAATTTTATCATATAACAAACTTATATTTGATAAAAAATAAAAATTTACTATCTTTATATATTTCAACAATATTTACTATTATTTTTATTTAAATTATTTTTACATATTTAATTATAAAATTTCAACAACTAATTAACTATACATAAAAATTATTATATTATCAAAAATAAATAAATAATAATAAAAATCCAAACAAGGCTCGTACTAATAGACTAGTATAAATTAGAAGTACCGAATAAGATTCACAAGAGCCAGTCAAGTCAGTCTACCCCACAACACAAATATACAATTTGTAAACAGCTCCATTCTAAATCAACCACCCAAAATTTCAATCTTCAAAACATGTTTGCCTAAATACGATATAAACAACATACTTGAAGATCCATAACACACTCTCAATTATCAAAAAAGTACGACTTTAATGTCGAGCCTTGAGAGCTTGAGGGTAGGAGATCATAATCCATTCATTGATGATCTTCGAGTTAATTCCCCTTTATGTCAAACAAAAATAATCCTCCGCAGCTCTAGTTTTCTCTTTCAAGGCTTTTCTTTTCTCTTTCAAGGCTTTTCATATACAAAATCTGCAACCGGTACCTGGTGCACCTCCTATTTTATACACACACACACACACACACACACACACACATATATATATATATTGGACAGCAGCTGCAGAAAACCAATTGGGGCTATATGCTAACTGCCTCCGTGCTGCTGTTAGATCTTCCCTAGAGAAGAACTAACCTCACGCTGCACTATCCTTTGTAGTGAATGTCCCTAGTCCAACCCTGGCTTATTTGACTGACTGGTTTGGATGTTCAAACTATTTGAAGGAAGAGGTTCCTGGATGACCTGCATACATGTGGTCATGTTACCAACTATTTTGCTAACATATACATCCAGGATTATGCCACCATCATTAAAACCAAAAAAGAGTACTTTTTTGGTTTTTGATTTTGCTAACATTTACATACTTTCATACTTTGTTCCAAAAAAGAGTACTTTTTTTTTGGTTTTGGGGGGGGGGGGGGGAGAGTTCCACAAAAAGAGCAGTTTTATTGATAATAGTATAAAATGACAATGTCCTCAAATTTCATTATCATGCAATGAGTAGTGAACTAACAACTTATTCTTTTAAGGGTAAACGCGGAACAACAATACATCCTCAATGTTTGCAAAATTTGCAAATTAGACTTTTTTTGTGGAATGGAAGGAGAGATTTTCAAAGAATCAAGACAATTTTAAAGCAACGGTATTTGAAAAAACATGCCGAAAAAGAAATTAGGATGACACAAGTAGAGAGAACCAGGGTTATTAATTTTAATGCACTTTCAACACCTGATCACCAGCCTCTGGGCCCTCTGAATGAAAAAGAATAGGCCGGCAGCGCTTATCTTCATTCATCAAACTTGAATTCTGGAAGTGGGTGACAAGGGCCAACTTTCCCTGGATTCGAGCATATGCCAAGGAAGCAACTTTCTCACTGTTGAACTTCTCCCACTTCTTCCCATTAAATGCCTGCAGTTGGGAATAAACAAAAGTAGACTATAAAAAATATCTAATTTATACAATTAATTAATCAAGAAGAAGGGGTATTGGTATTTTTAACCCATTCTTCTGAAGCTCAGTCACCAATTTATGAGGACAAGATTCCCCTCTATATTAAAAAATATAGGAACGACTAGTCACCCACTAAAAACCACTACTTGTCCCATCACTCCTTAATTTCCTCCAACTACTTTTAACATAAATATGCACGCACATATGTGTGTGAAGCATCCTAATAACAAAGAATTACTTTATCTCTCATCTACGTTATATTTTTTCACTTAACAAGAAGAAAATAAAGTAAATATTTTGAACCTGAAATTGCAACACAGTAATTATATTAAGAAGATGATGATTATAGATAACTCTTCATGACTGACAAATGCATAGAATACAAACCTGGTAGAATGGGATAATATGCGACGGAGAGAGCATGTTGATAAACGCATAGCCAACATTGCATTTATTCTGCACCCCGATGAAGAAACAAATAGGTAACTTCCAGTGAACCCAAAAGGTTAGCAAGAATTAAAATGACTGGCTCAAGAAAAGCTTACCTTAAAATCAATGGGCAGGTAGAGAAAATCATAAGTACCCCTGTGATTTTCATCAATGGCAGCTAGCAACATCTTTGAGGTGTACCTGGAAGAAGACGATGAGTAAATATGATGATTTCAATATTCCCTATCCACTATATAAAAGATGTTAATCCACAAATTACAGGTACTGGGTTCTTACTTATTAGGTATATTTTTAATCATTAAAGTAGTCCTAGTATCCTCCCCATTTAAAATCTTGTCCAGATCAAGCTGAAACTGCTTCTTGTTGTCTATCTGGCTTGCATTATTCTCAACACGTCGGTTCCTCCCACGTTCTGTCAAACCCTCCATGTTAATGGGTGCCAGTCCTGGGTAATGGCCATTTCCCAGGAACATAGGACTCAGCCTTGGAGAGGACATCATGCTGAAAATCGGGGAACCATTTTCTGGTAAGCCGGTATTCACAGAACCACGAGGACCCATAAAACTCCGGTCATTGTGACCTAAACCCATGGGTACGAAAGCAGGAGGACTCCTGAATAACGTGTCCAGGGACTGCTGGTAATGACCAAAGTGCTGCTCAAAAGGAATACCAGACGGAGCAGATCCTACGTGATGATGATGATGATGATGATGATTAGGGGGCTGAGGTGAATTAATGATAGATCCATGGCGACCAGTGTATGGGAAGCCATGGTACTGTCCATTAGAAGTAAATGGTTGTCTTATTGATTGTGTCCGCCAGGCAGACGAATTAGTATGATCTGCTTGTAGTTTAGGACTTCCCCAAAGAAATTGTGGACCTGATAATGTTTCAATACCAGATCCATTTGAAGTTGAAGCACCAAAAGTAGACATGGTTCCAGAAAAAGGACTCAATTTTTGTTCTGGAAGTGAATGAGACAATTCAAAGGCAACTCCATGATTTAGATTTCCATCGGTTAATGTATGTTCCACGTGACTACCCCTTCCATGATCCTTGCCAATTGGTGCAATTTTTCCTGAGTTTGATAATTGAGGATGCAGAATGGAGGCTAATCCAGGTAGATTATTGCCGAGGGTAGGGCTCATAGAGCTGAGTACAGGCGATTTGCTAAGAGTTTGCAGAGAACTATGTTCGACAGGGCTGCCATACTGTGGCCAGTTACCTGCTAAAAGATGGGCCCTTGTAAGGCCAGCTGCAGTTACAGCAGATAAAGGACATATTTTTATGAAGGAAAGTAGAGGCATTACCTGGAGGAGAGTTGGCTAGCGATGAGCCCACTTGAAGTCGAAAACTCCGAGAATCATCTTGTTCAAGATCTTGATTAATTTGCAGCATTAGGCTATGGAACAAGGCATAAATAAAGTAATATTTATACAAATTAGTTAGGCTGGACAAAGTCAAAAATTTAAATGATACATCACAGAAAATAAACTGAAGAATAAAGATGGGTGTACAGTTATTATATAACAAATTTGGGATGCAAGATAACACTGGTGCCTGGCAATGAAAACCAACAGTGCTGATACAATAATGTTCATTCTGTGATTAGAGAATTCTATAGAGCCTACATATAGCAGCAACAAAATCAGGGGGAAAGGAAAAACTTATAATGTACAAGAAGCTAGAATAAAAGAATGCTTTTAATGGAAAGTTGGTTCTGCAGTTTAAATTGCTTGCATTCTGTGTCTAAATAATTTTAAGAAGTAAACCATTTATAAAGTAAGACAAAGACTAGAAATACCGAAAGAGCTCACAGAACATAAACCTTATCGAAACAAAATTTCCCATCCAGCTAGACTGAGAGTATGCAAATAGCTATGCCTTTCGAGGAAAGAACAAATACGCATGCAAACTTTAAATGACAACAGACAATGAATATATTTAAATGATACTACAATGTTAATAAATGAACCTTCAAGATTCTTTATACCCCACCTCTCCTTCACAGCATTAAACCCATCACTTCACTGACGAGTTTTCTTTTTAAGAGCGAAATTAATCTATTTCATCCTTTTTTGAACTAAAATTCTCCAAGATGTTACTTAGTTTTGTTTCACCTGAGAGAGACCCCACAATTTGTGATGTCGACAATCTGTGAACCCAAAAGATCACCAGTGATTTTGACCATCTGTTCACTCACCTATTTTTTGGGTAAGTGGTGTTTACAATCTCATGGAACTAGGAGAGAGACTATATTTACATGGACGACACAGGGGAGAGTCAGCCATCACTAACAGAGTTGGAATTAATGCATAACAAAGTCAGAATTACACGCACTTTCGACGTGCTCCCCCTGGCCGACTAGGTTCGAGCTTTATGCGTTTCCCAGCTATGTCACTCCGGTTTAAGGACCTAAGAGCTGCTTCAGAGGCTCTAACATCATAATATTCAACGAACTTATGGTGCCTCTTGTGTGGTGTTTCCCTTACCTGTTATTGTCATATGAATGCACAATTGCACATATATCAGATATCAACCAAAAATCTTACAAGTGAATGTTTGAAGGAAGCAAACTACGACCAGAAACTACGTGAAGATGTGCGGAGATGGGGAGGAAAAAAACTTATCACCTCTTTAACCTCGCCGTATGCCCCAAATATCTGAAGAAGGTCATCATTTGAAACTGAAGGATCCAGATTAAACACTACCAAAGTTCCCTGATTAATATCCTTGTCCGATGGGTTATCCTGATATGGGAGGGAGAGAGAGTTAATACATGAGTATCATCACTCAAAAGGAAGAACTTTTCCAAACCTTAGGAATTGAGAAATGGATGTCCAGCTTCCTCCGCCGTAGCGGCTTGTTTTGTAATGCCCGCATAGCAGTACGAGCAGCACGTATATCGTAGTAAGATATCATCACAAAACCCCTATGTTTACAGGCAGTGTATAGAGTCCTGATATCACCATATTGCTAAAATTGCAGATAATAAATTTTATTAGTAATCGCTTTTTAGATGATGAAGGAAATAATAATAGTTTTCAAAACAAATGGTAATTCATAAATATGTAAGAATTTCAAATCTATAAATGTCCAAGCAAAGAACATCAAGTTTACAAAGCAGTTTCCAACAATAACAAAGATATTAAAGAGACAAAATCTACTTGCGTTCAAGTGTCAATCAAAATCTTTTATGTCCTTCCTGTTTTGTTTTGTAACTGTACATTTGTAAACTTAATTACATAGTTTTTGACCTTTGAAAGGGTAACCTTAGAACTGGGTCCTGTAACCATCGACTTTGTTACACCTATCCAGTATAAGTCGTAGAACAAGTAAGTTAATCATAGTCAAAAGAGTGATTTAAATCATGCATCTTATCTTTTACAGATTTTACAATTTGAATAATGGAATAAAAGAACTGCTAAAAAGTTCAAATTCAAAACAAGAACCTGACGCCGGCGGCGGCATAGCGATTATCCTGCGGGCTAAGTTAATACAAATCTACAGGTAAAGGTACAAGAGATTCACCAAAAGAAATAAGAGGAGAAATTCTCAACTCTAATTCTCAGAAAAGTTTTATCAACATATTCAACAACTACTTTCTATACCCACAAGCCGGGTATATATAGCTAGGTAAAAACTTGGGCACAAAGAAAGAGAATATCAGAAAAGAAAATATTAAAAAGAAAAATACTAGAAAGGTGGCTAACAGATTCTGACAAATATTTCTCTCTCCTGCCACGTAACTGGTCCCCAATATCTGTCACTACCTTTCTTTAGTAACCAACTCACGTGCACTTACCATATGACACCTAATAATTAATAGCTAGATTATATGCCCAATAATGATAAAGGAAATAAAATAAAAGGAAATAAAAACTATCAAAAATAAAGGACTGAAGTCGTCTGAACTGAAGCCGTCCCCGAAGAGCATTATTGATCCCGACCTCAAGGTCCCCGAAGAGTATTATCGGTCCCGACCTCAAGGTCCCCCGAAGAGTATTATCGATCCGAGATTAAGGTTCGATTAAGGTTAATAGGTCGATCCCATCTTACTTGCCCGAGGGCATCAGCGCCTTTTAACTTTGTCCTGATCCGCTTTCTCCAGGTACTGTAGAGCCATTAATGTGCTAGCTGACAAATCGGCATGATTAAGCTGAGCATGATCTCAGATGCTCCTGCATCAGAACCTTAGGCCTAATTCTTATGGGGAAACATCGCATGAATAATTACATACTAAGAAGAGAACAAAGGGTGACAAAAATGGAAAGATTATACACCTCATCACTGTCACAACCAACTAGGCTTGCTTTTGTTGTAGGGTATCTAAAACTAGAGAATTCTCCTTTATTGATAAGTAAAGGTCAGTCTAAAGACACATAATTCTAGAGCCCTCTTTCTCCCGGTAAGTATTCTAAAATCATATACATCATAGATACTCTATTACATACAGACTCGAGTTCTCTTGAGTAGAAGGTGAAACAAATTCATTTCATGCTAACTAAAAGGAGAAATAATAAGAAAATAAAATGTTCAACAGCCAACTCTACTACGCACATAACCACAAATTTGTAAAGTGCACAACCAGATAAACTGAAACAGCAGAAAAAATATGATGAAAGAAATAAAAATTATCATAAACAATGTTTTAATGTGAAATTTTACACACTAAACTAATAAAATTCTCTTTGTGAACTCTAGATGACTAGATTTACCTCAAACATTGTTCTCAACTCTGAATCTTCAACATTACTATTAATGTTGCGAACAAATAAAGTTCTGGAAGGGTGCTCTCCATATGGATGCTCTCCGGCAACAGCTCCCGCACCATTTGGAAGACTGTATTGAGCCACCCCATTGCCAACAAAACCATCAGACACACTTACTTTTGATATTTCCAGACTCAGACTATCCAGCTGATCAACATCCAATTCTAGACCTCCTCCACTACCGAAAAAATCATACTCTTCCGAATCATCCATGCGATTAGGCAACCCAGCTAGGTCAAAACCATCCATTATACCAGCTAAAAGATCATCCTCATCGTCAGGAAGCAAGCTTCCAATTGCATGATCTTCACCATCTTCAAGCAAGTCATTCCCTTCCCCATCAGTCTGGAGTTTGTTCAAGGTGGAAGATAAATCGTCAACCGATTGGCAACTATCTTCTGTATGAATTAGTTTTACTGCATGTTGCACAGGGAGAAAAATGTAAGCTAAATATCTTTCCAAATGAATCTAGGAATGTGGTCCAGATGCAAGAACTAGTGCATACACTTTTCATGTGGAAGAACAGGCAATGAGCTTGAGAAAAGAGTGGAATCACTCGAGGCATGATAGGCATCAGATCCAGATTGGAATCCCATTGCTCTGTGCCCCATTTCCTTAGAGCCATTTATTGATGTTATCTTTGAAGGACCTGCCAGAACATATTTCAATTGCATTGCAGTAATTATACACATTTCAGATACTGCTACAAGACAATGCTAGTGAGGACTCAGAAATTACCAGAAGGGAAATGGTCTGAAGACTGCTGCATTGCATTACCTTTCCGTCAAATATTAAACTATAGAAGCCAAATTATTCAATTCTGTTAAGAACCCAATCAAACAAGATGGTATATGTGTGGATGAATTTTTCCACTTGCAAAGGTAATATGCCCTGTGTCAGTATTTGCAAACAGGAAAATGCAGGGAAGCTGGAAGTCTTGACTTTGTTTCAAGAAAAGGGAATTATACTTCCTGAATCAAGAAAAGAGATCAATGACATCTTCTTAAGTTAAGCTATAGAACTAATTCATAGGTTAAGTGCTGTTATATGCTTGTTCACAATATTTAAAACAAAATAGCTCATAAACTGGCCATAGGGCCCATATCAGCTACGTGTACACATATAGGAACATAAAAAATCAAAATGATAAAAGCGCAACAAAGTTGAATAGATCCTCTTCTGTTTAAAGACAAAGTACTAACGTATATGAATCAATTTCAAAGATATCGACAAACTACATTTAAGGTTCAATTATTGCAATTTGAATAAAGAAACTTTCAGGATAATCAAAACACACTGGACTTTTGAATAAATTCATTATCGCATTTTACGAAACATTCTTATAGAATACAATTTTTCTTGGCATTAAAGAAGCTTAGACACTCCTTCAACCCCTACAAATTGACTCTAAATATATAAATTATTGAGCACCCAAAGCAGTTTGAATGTCTCCCAACAACAGAACAAAAAAGATCCATATTATAGCAGACTTCCCAGCAATCAGCAATGTAGCTTCAAAGAGTTAGAAATACAAATGCAGAGGAAGTTCAAGCCATGTCACTTAACAAAAACATAAAAAAGATTATGGTCAGCAACAATAAACAAATACATAGGTTAAACAAACCAAAATGGAGAAAAACTAATCACAAATCTAAAAGAGAATAAAACCTTAAAAATCAAAAAAGGATCAAGTTTAAGAGAATTAAAAAGTATGACAGTTAAGAGGAGAGGGAAGTAATCTGAAAAAAAATCTAGTAAAAATTAAAATTTTGAATAAATCCCATAATCAGCAAAATTATAGACTTCCAAGTTACAAGCATAAAACTTCACATCACAATTTTGAAGTACAAGAATAGCTCAATCAAAAATTCCTACAAAACACCAATTAATCAACTGGTACACTTCAATCAAATTCCACACCACCAAAAAAAAAATCTAAACTTTCAATCGAACAAGAAAACATATCAACTAAACCGTGAAACAAATTTAGAACCCCCAAGTAAACAATTCAAAAAAACAAAATTCCACATTACAAAAAATTGCAAGAAAATAGAGTGACATAAACAGGACAGAATCATGGAGGAAGAAAAGAAATACCTGTTAAAGGTCAAAATTTGAGCAAACCCTAGAACAGAGCAGTAGCAAAAAGGTGTCTGAACATAAAAAGGAAAACGCACAAAGATTACACGCCCAAAGGTGAATCTTGTACCAACAGATTCGTCAGAAACATCGCCATGACCAGATGAGAGAGAAAGTAGATAGTAGAGACGTTATTATGAGAGAGAATCGTCTTGCTTCCTTTCACTCAATTACTCTCTCCCCCCAGTACACACATTTGTTTATACATAGGAAATTACTATTTTTGGGAAAAAATAGTAATATTTGTAGGGAATTAAAATTTTTATAAATTAATTTAATATTTTAATAAATTTTATAAAAATATTAAATTAATTTATAAAAATATTAATTTTATATAAAAATTAATATTTTTATAAGTTAATTTTTATATTTTTATAAATAAATTTTATTTAATCTTATAAAAATATCAAATTAATTTATACAAATATTAATTCCCTATTTTTATAAATTTTCACTCACTCGAAAATAGGTCTATTATTTATGTGGACAGAATTTTATAAAAATATATATATATATTTTAAAATATTAATTTTTATATTATATATATATATTAGTACTTTGATTACATATATTTTATGTGTGTAAATTATGGAAGATAAAATTTAAATTTTATAATATTTTAAAAAATATATAAATATAAAATATATATATATATCTAAGATTATAAAGCCAAAAAATATGACATAAAATTATCAAATCTCTGTTAAAAACTTTATAATATAAAAGATAATAATTATATTCTTAATTATTATATATATAGAGAGAAAGTTGATTGAATAAGTGAGTGCAAATAGCATTTGAGAATAGGAAAGTGCGATATTTTTTTAAAGAATTGATATTTTTTTAAGAGAGATTGATATTTTAGTAATGTTCTATTTACATGAATAATAAGTGAAATTTATTTTTATATAAATAAAATTTTGTAAAAATATCATTTTTTTTTATAAAAATATTAATTTTTATTTTTTAATCTATTTTGGTGATCGCAAGCACACGTTAATCTCATTTGTAACACTTTAAGGATAATCTTATAATATTTTATTCGTCTCACGATAAAAGTTTTGATTAATTTTTTGTGTATATTAAAAAAAATATAAAATTATCTATATTTAAATTTTTATTTAATTACATAATTTTTTACACATAACTAATAATATTATGTAAATATGAATAAAAAATAAAAATATAACAATTAATATTAAAAATATTATAGAAAAATTATTATAAATAAATATTTAATTTAAAATTATTTAAAATAATAATAAAAAATTTTATTTTAAAACGGGAAGTAAGTGATTGTGGCCGCACGTAATCTCATTTCTTTTTATATCTTTTGGTGTGACAAATATTATACACCAATAGTTACAGATTTTATTCAACAAAGTGCTATTTTTCTGCCTCAATAATTGGGACTAAATTTCCGGTTGAATCGAATAATATACCAATATTCAATTTACAGACTCATCTAAAAAGTAACATAGGATTGATAAGAGCTTGAGTTATTTTACACATATTATTTATATGTTTTAATATGAGAATGTGATATTATAATTTCTTTTACTTAAATAGAGCACATAGTCTAGATGTTTGGATCTCTAGCTAATCATTGTAAAATAATACTCTTTTCGTCTTAAAATAAAAAATTTTATTATTATTTTAAATAATTTTTAATTTAATATTTATTTTTTATAATAATTTATTTATAATATTCATAATATTAATTATTATATTTTTATTTTTTATATATATTTATAGAATATTACTAATTATGTGTAAAAAATTATATAATTAAAAAAAAATTTAAATATATATATTTATCATTTTTTTAATATATATAAAAAATCAATTAAGACTTTTATTGTAGAACGAAAATTTGAGACACATTTTTTATAAAATAAATACTACTAATTCGGTGTAGGTAGTTGTTGTTTTTAGTGTACATCGATACATTTATGTATAAAATAAATTTTAAGAAATCAAAGGAAGGGGACAATAATTATGCATATTTAATGGACGGATAAGATATTTATTTATGTAAGTTGGCATATGATGTGTCTACGTTTAATTTACAATATCTGCCCATGTGGTTGGTGGTCAGTTGGAAATTGTGAAAGTTTATTTTGTCAAATTATTATTAAGATGTGCATTAATACATGATATTAATTAAATAGAATTATAAATTGACCTATTATATTATATGTGATTAAAAAAATTATTATTATTAATTATTCACGTAATTAATAATTAAAAAAATAAAAAATAAAATCAGAAGATATATCATTTTTAAATAATTATTTTATTTAAGCTTGATTAATTTTATTTTTGTTTATTAGAGTCACATTACTGTAGGTGATATTATAATGATTTATTGAGTATATAGGTAGTTAATAATAGTATATTTGAATAATTTTATAAAAAATTATGACTCATTTATATTGTTCATTTAGTTTTATCAAGCATCATCTATATTACATTTAGCCCACACAACCATCTTACTAAGATATATTGAAGGGTATAAAACTGAATATTTTAGCCGAATTTATTTTCTTCATCATCGTTGAACTTAATTAATTATAGTTTAATAGGTAGGATCATTATTAATATTTTGGAGCTACAAACATGATTACTAAATCCATAATAAACCAAATTTCCGTTTATATACTTTGTGGAATTGAACGTTAGTGTTTTGCATATATATATATATATATTAACATATAAAATTTATTACATTTATTTTCATAGAAATTACATATACAAAAGAATACAAATTTTATTTTATCTTTTGCTACTACATGGACACATGCACATGGCGGATACCTTCAATACTTGAAGAACAAAATTTCTATCGCCAAACAACAAATATACTCCACTAAAAGGCAAGCTTAAAAGCTATGGACTTGATTACTTGACAACCAATATAAGTCCCTTTCTTGAAATATTATATGCTTGGATTAAAGTGAAGTGACATTCAATCTATGGTGTCCATTAGCTCAGTCTTCAAGTTCTGCCGGTTTAGTTGTAAAGACATCACAATAAAAAAAAAATCATAAAAAGGTATAATAGTTAAAAAACACTGCAGCATTTACAGTTAAAGAATTGATATTTTTACAAGAAAAATTGATAATTTTACAAGACCTTATTTATATGAATAATAAGTGAAGTTCACCTTTATAGTTACAGACACTCTAAATAAGCTGCACGAATGTAGCACGTGACATACAGTTTTTCCTTCTTTTTTTTCATTTAGATTTTCGAACTAAAATCATACAAATAAGAAATTTGACTTAAACTTGTCCTTTTTTACCCATTCAAAAATAAAATGGCCAAGATTTTAGACTTTTATTATTCGTAGTTCAATAAAATACTTATACACTGTGCTTTATTTGTTGTACACATCTATGTTTTTTATTTTTGAGTTTGCATCGTGGCTGAAGGATGCAGAGTTGTTTACATCTCTGTTCTTCAAATTCTCTTTCTCCGTCACTTTTTCTTTATACTCCTCAACAATTCATAGTGCCCTTAAGAAATCGACATTTTAATTTCTCATGGGTTGGTCAATTACCCTTGATTTGTTCACAAATTGACCGTCGGAATTACTCTTCTCTGCACTGTACTGGTAATTTTATCTCCAAGTTTTTTTTTCAAAATTTTGAAGTATTTTTAATGGGTTTGCTTTATCTTTAATAATTTGTCTAATTGTTTCAGAGGAATGACTCTTATTTAAAATGAATATTGTATGGTTTAAGCTACTCGAGGACTTTTGCAAGTAATAAATGTGGCACTATCTAATAATCCATATAGCTTGCTGAAAGCTTGTGCAATTCATGTTCTATTGATGTGAGCAATTACTGTACCTGTAGTTTATTATTAAAGGCAGTGACTAATGGTTTTTTTTTTTTATCCTGTGTTCATTATTATTTTGATTCTATATCAGCTACTCAAGATGTTGTAGAAACCAACCATCTTGAGTAGAAACCAACCAGAGCGGATCAGGCTTTGTTGAAATTGAGTACATATCTAGTGTTCACAGCCTTCAAGGAGAGGTGTATGTGAATCCCAGCACTGATTTTTCTGAATTGCGGTTTTTCAAGGTGAACGTCCACAAATAATGTCTCTATGCTCGTATTGGCGTTTTAATGAGCTTTGTTATATATAATGACTCATGCAATGAATGGTACAATGACCCAATGTAAAAACGGTGGGATCCATCATTTTTACATTACAGGTCCCACCATTTTTACATTGGTTCATTGTACCCGATCATTACATGAGTAATACTCATAGCAAAATTGGGGTTTCAATCCCTTTTTAAGTGTGAAAATGGGACTCTTTTTGCAGTAGGAAAAGAGTATATAGTACTCCATTTATAATATTACTGTGTAATATGATATTTCTATCAAGTATGAAAGGCTTATATATCTACTATTGGGGGGGGGGGGGGGGGAATGAAAAGATATATATGTTGCCATGGATAAGGATTTATTATTCGTGGTTAATAGATCGATTAGCCACTTCACCTTTTATTGGCGCAGATTCTCTTGTACCCAAATTTCAAGCATTGTTACTTTTCACTGCTGCTTCTAATCATGGTGTGGCAAACATGCTATAGAGAAATAGGTGACTTCTCAATTCATTTGTCATAAAATGGTCATGATCTACCTTCTTGAGGCGTACGACAAAATAAACTGAAGAGAAATTAGACAGAGACTTGGAAAATACTTCAGCATATGCTGTGAATGTTGTCGTGTGCTTTTTAATAATTGCTAGCTTAAAATGAGTCTGTCTATATCTATCCTACATGGAGACAGAACCAAGTTTGATGTCCACTATTTACTCCCTATTATCTTAGGAAACTAATAAATTTACACGCATTTTTGATAGTTCTACATAGTGGACCTTACAAAAGTGTCGTTATAGATATACAACGACGGTTTATCTGTTGCTATAACTTTATATGTGAGTCGTTGTAATGACCACGAATTTCATTAGTCATTGTAAATATACTTAATAAATATTTAGCAATGAATTTAAATTTTTCTCATTAATTAATTGTGCATTAGATAATTAAATAAATGTACTTATGTGCTTGTATATTTATTTAAAGAATTAAAGCAAAGTGTATAATTAATTAAAGCAAATCTAATTGGATTATATTTTAAATTCAAATGAGTTGATAAACTAGGTTAAAGATATTAACCTAGTAGCCCATGTAATTAATTTAATTACTAGCTCATGTAATTAATTAAACAAGCCCAATGCTTGATTTAATTAAATGTAGCATAGTTATTTAAATGCTAGCCCAATGTGGTATTTAAATTGAGCCCAAACAATTTAATTAAATGAGCCCAATAGAAGTTATTCCCAAGCCCAATGTGAAGTCTATTAAGGGTCAAACTTTGGTCAATATATATATATATATATATAGATGTATATATATATATATATAGATGTATATATGCACATTTTTGCATTAAAAATAAAGGAAAAATGGCTTGGATAATCCAATTTGCTGAATTCTTGGGGGCCCCACATGGATAACTTGACTTCTTAGATTGCTTGGAAATCCATCCATGTCATATAGTGGTTGAACAACCCTAGTCATTCCATGAGTCAATCAAATGGTCATTCAATCAAATAGTAAGCATGATTAGCAATTAAATTGACCAACATGGGTGAATTAGTGAGTTAATGGTGTGTTAGTGGTTGGCTATAAAAGAAACACTCCACACTTGTTCAATGTTTGCTAGTTCATTTGAAGTTGCTAGAAAGAAAAAGAGAGAGAGCATTTGAGAGCATTTGAGAGCAAAACACCTAAGTGTTGAGAGAAAAAGCTAAGGAAGGTCTTGGTGGATGTCCTCAAGCTACACAACTTACTTTGGTAGAAGGAGAAGAAGAGCATCCAAGACCTCAAGGTTTAAAAGTGCTCTCAACTTCATCTTATTTCATTTTTGTAGTCTAGAAAGCTTTTGATCGGTTAAAATTAATTTTTAACCGATCAAAACTCGTTTTGATGATCTAGAAGTATTTAACTATGTAATATATGTATATTCATAGATCTATGTGTTTATAAAATGTTTTGGTATGTTAGAAATACATAAAAATGGTAGAAAAGTTCATAACACAATTTTACCGGTAAACCCTAACTATGCATGCTAGGTTTATGGTTGTATTTTGAAATGTACAAATTGGAAAGTGGATTTTTATGGCTAGAAAGCTAGATCTATGAGTTTTAAAGATAAAACCTTTTTGAACTTTTCAAAAATAATGAATAACAAAGAAGTTATGGCTTTTACCGCAAATGATGTTGATTTTAAAACCCTATGTTGCATTGTGAGCCATTTTGAGTCTAGTTACGTTTGGAATTTGGATTTGTGGTCTAAAGAGAAATTGTAGAGGGGGAAATTCTGATGAGAATGGACTCAAGAATCACCCCAAAATGTTTTCGTATGAAGAAGTTATGGCTGTCGGAGCGTCGGAGGGTCGAACAGTCAAACAGTTGACTTTCGGATAAAACGGCTGACGCAGCCGCGTCAGGAGTGACGCAGCTGCGTCAGAACAATCTGCTAAGCAGATTTTTGGTGCTCCGGGTCGGGTCGGGTCGGTCCGGGTCGGGTCGGGTCGGGTCGGGTCGATCCGGGTCGAGTTTTCTTTGAAAAATTAAGTTGAAATAGGTGTAAAATGAATATATTTGGGTATTAAACAAATTTATATGAAGTCTATTTGTAAATCAATGCTATCTAAATGTTTAAATTAAATACTAAGGTTAACCCAATTTAAAAGTTAACTTTTGGTATTATTTAAAGAGTATTAAAATATTACTACATGGTTAATAATATTAATAAGTAATCAAATATTATGAAATGATTGATAATATTAGTAAGAGATTAAAATATTATTAAATGAGTAATAATATTAATAAGTCAATAAAATATTATTAAATAAATAATAATATTAGTAAATGAATAAAATATTATTTAATGATTAATAATATTAGATAATGAATAAAATATTATTAAATGATTAATAATATTAGATAATGATTTAAAATATTATTAGATGATTAATAATATTAATAAGATAATAAAATATTATTAAATGATTAATAATATTGGATATTAAATAAAATATTATTAAATAATTAATAATATTAGATAATGTTTAAAATATTATTAAATGGTTAATAATATTAATGAGGTAATAAAATATTATTAAATGATTAATAATATTAGATAATTAATAAAATATTATTAAATAATTAATAATATTAGATAATGATTTAAAATGTTATTAAATAGTTAATAATATTAAATAATAAATAAAATATTATTAAAGGATTAATAATATTATGAGGTGAATAAAATATTATTAAATGATTAATAATATTATAAGGATGATAAAATATTATTAAATAATTAATAATATTATAAGGACAATAAAATGTTATTAATGGATTAATAATGTTAAGTGATTGATAAAATATTATTAAAAGATTAATAATATTAGAAGACTAATAATGTATTATTAAACGATTAATAATACTACAAGACTAATAAAATATTATTAAATTGTTAATAATATTATATAAGTGTATGAACTATATTAAATAATTAATATAGGTTCCTTGTATTTGAAATATTATCAAGTAATTAATGATAATGTTTCCTATGTGTTTATATACCCATAATTATATAATTATGTGGTTCGTAAGGTTTATAAAGGTCATTATACTTACAAGTATATGATACTAATTTAAGATCAAACTGATTTAATTATTAGGTCCGTTCAAGGATTGTTAAATTAAGTTGGTTAGCAGTAAACGACGCACGAGGCAAGTCTTCTACCCTTAACTTGTACTTATTGTTGCAATTATTATTCAACTTTAATTACTTTGAGCAATTCAATTATTGTTGAGCAAATATCTACACTCGTAGATATTTGACAGACCTTTAAGTGAATTAATTATCGAAAATTACTTCACATCGTTATTTATTATTGTATTCGTACATAGTGCTTTTGCAAACTGTTTAAGAACGTCTAAGCTAATTGTTTCGGCTAGACAAATGCATGTTAAATTCATTTAGTTGAATATTATAAAAGCTTATCCAAACCATTGGCTGGTGCGGATTCTTACAGTAAGACTGAGATAGAACAACCCTAGTTAAAGGGGATTTTTATTTGTCGGAGACCCGACAGCGTGCAAGAAAATTAAATGTGATGCATATACATAGGACATGAGAGGACTGATCCCCTCAAGTGTCCCGTTATTTTTAACAAGGAGTCAGACATTGTATGTCTGTTTTACCTTAGTAGCAGTTCATGGTCATTAAGGACCACTCAGCAGTAAAGAGTCAATTCCTTCTTTTATTGAACATTGATTCTTGTTATCCTTCACAATTGCTATTGTTGAAACCTTGAAGTTATTTCCCTTCATCATGATATATCGTATGATTGTTGTTTATAAACTTGCTGAGCCATTTAGTTGCTCATTCTTGCTATATCATGACTATATTTCAGCCATTCCCGAAAGCTCTAAATCGGACAAAGGCAAGGGGAAAGCGAATGTTTAGTTTTAGTAATTGCATGTTAGTTTATATTACTGTTATGTAATTACTGTTGTAAATCTTTTGTATTTCCCTTAAGATATGTAATGTTAAGATTAAGGTAATAGACCTTGGGAAGTGTAGCCTTTTGATTAAGGAACCTTTTGTATTATTCCGCGAAGTTTGAATACAATATATGTATTTCATTGTTGTTATGTATTGTACAGTGAGAACCAAACCCGAGGTTAAAGAACCTGGATTTGGGGTCGTCACAGGTTGGTATCAGAGCTGTAGGTTAGAAACGCTAGGATTGCGAAACCTAGGTTATAACCTTAGTACTAAACTCATATCGAGTGCGTTAGGAGATGAATCGGGGAGATTCATCATGTTGTGTATTTTTGGAGGTGGATTGAGAAAATCCATCGAGTCGAGATGTACATGATAAGATATCATTTCATTTCATCAATGAATATATTTTATTGCTGTACTAACATGTGTTATTTATGTTATTGTAGGATGGCAGAGATAGGACAAACGAGCACTGCTGTAGAGGAGGTGATTTTTACTGATATCCACATGGATACAGTACAGCCACGGGTGGCTGCACCGGTCGAGGAGCCAGAGTCAGATCCCGAGGAGGGAAATAGAGAGGACGCTGTCTGGGGCGGAGTTATGGGGCAGTACAGTGAGGAGGAGGCTGATACTGATGATGATGAGGATGAGGAGCCAGCGGAGTATATTGATGGCATGGGCACTGTCGCCAGTGACATCATCGATACTCTCACTACAGCTAACGAGGAGCTAGAGGAGAGGGTTCAGCACCTTGAGGAGCATAACCAGATCCACCAGCAGACAGAGGATCAGTACAGAGATACAGCTTATCAGTTCTCTGGCGAGAACATAGAGCTGAAGGCGAGGATGACCGAGATGGAGGCCAGGTTGGTAGCCGCTGAGCTGAAGATTCAGCAGACAGAGGCAGAGAGGGAGGCCATGAGGGGCCAGATGCAGCAGGCAGTCGAGGATAGACTAGATATGGAGGTACAGCGTGATGCAGCTCACGGTCAGATGATGGAGCTGGAGGAGGAGGTTAGGGAGAAGAAGGTGAGGATAGATAGACTCAGTTACGTCTATCGCTCATCAGTTGGTAGGATCCAGCGTAGGGTGCACTATTACCCTGCCGAGGAGGGCCAGACCTTACACACCATCAGTAGGGATGTGGTCAGGGCTATTGGAGATGAGGAGTACTACGATGCGGTTCGTCGAGGGATGCGCCGTTAGTTGTATTATTTCTTTTATTATGTTGTACGTACATAAATGCAGTAGAAACCCAACTTTTGTTTTGATAGAGGGTTAGTATGTTGTAAATCCCAACTCTATGAAGTTGTGGGATATGTTAGATCCCGTCTTTTGTTTTAACTATCGGGGTTAGCAGCGTTTATAGCAGTATGCTTATGATGTAAAAGTGCTACGCACTGTGTTTTAGCATATGAATATAAATGCATTTTCGTTTATGTTTATATGTGTCAAGATGATTATTTGTGCTTTAGTTTAAAATACTTAAGCTACAAAATGAAAGTGAAAAGATTGAAACGACTTTAATTAATTAAATTTTCTTTATACAGAAAATGCCGCCACAGAGAAGAAATCAACGACTACCCCCACCACCAGTCGAAGAGTCAGTTAACGCCGGAGGGGTACCACCCAACCCTGTCCAAGAGTTCGTAGAAATGCTAATGGGAGCATTTCGCGGACGCAACGCAGAGGCTACTGGAGCAACAAACCCTGCCGCTCCACTAGCAACCTTTAAGGATTTCAAATTGATAGGACCACCCGAGTTCAAAGGAACCACGGATCCTATAGAAGCACAGACCTGGATAGAGGAGATGGAAAAAGTCTTCGAGGTCGCACGAGTTAGGGAGGAGCAAATGACCTCATTTGCTACCTTCATGATGAAAGGAGAGGTCAGCCACTGGTGGAAGGCTAATAAGAGTAGAGCCGGGGAGGGAACGATCGCGTGGGCGCGATTCAAAGAGGTATTCTTGGAAAACTACTTTCCAGAGAGTACAAAGGCTAGGATGGAAATTAAATTCCTAGAGCTGAAGCAAGGTAACATGTCGGTATCGGAATACGCCGCCAAGTTTAATGAATTAGCGAGATTTGCCACACACCAGGTGGATACTGAGGCGAGGCGCGCCAGAAGATTCGAACAGGGGCTGAAACCGTGGGTTTACAGTCGGGTAGCTGTTCTCCAGATTACAAACTTTGCAACGTTACTGGAGAAAGCTATCATAGCTGAGGGTGGAAATGAAGCTTTGAATAAGCACAACCAGGAGCGGAACAAGAAGAAAGGTGATGGAGGAAACCGAGAGGGCAGCAGTGGGGGCAGCAACTCGAACAAACGCAAATGGAATAACAACAGCAGTTCGGGGACACCCCAGGGCAGTGAATCGAAGAAAGCTAATAAATGCAGTCAGTGCGGAAAGAACCACACCGGGGAGTGCATGAAAGGAAGAAATGTCTGCTATAACTGTGGGCAAGAGGGGCACATCGCTCCTAATTGTCCCACACCAAAAAGGAAGGGAGGTTGTTTCGCCTGCGGGGCCATGGACCATCAATTTAAAGATTGTCCGAAGAAGAAGAACACCGGAGGGAGTTCGGGCTATAGGGGAAGCAACAGCAACAACAACAACAACGTCAAATTGACCATTGGAGGGCCGGTGCCACAGAACAAACCAACGGCACGGACTTTCAACATGACGGTGCAGGACGCCGTCGAATCAAAAGACGTGGTGTCAGGTATTATTCCGATCAATGATATAAATGCTTATGTATTATTTGATTCGGGCGCTACCTGTTCATTTGTGTCTGATGAATTCGCTAAACGGTTAGAATTGCCTAGACAAAAACTAGAGAACCCAATGAACATAGAAGTTGCAAATAAAGAAGTGATTCCTGTAGAGTTTGTACATAGAAACTGTTGTGCTGAAATCAGGGGTCAGAAGTTTAGTGTAGATTTAATTCCAATACGTTTGGGGGAGTTTGACGTTATACTTGGAATGGATTGGTTGTTTAACCATGGAGCTATAATTGATTGTCAAAAGAAGTGTATACACCTTAAGACACCAAATAGGTCTAAGGTCGTATTTTATGGCAGCAAGTCGTCTAGACAATCAGCATGTCTGACGATGATGCAGGCCAAGAAACTGTTAAGGAAAGGTTGTGTAGGGTATTTGGCTCACATAGTGGACACACAGATGGTGAATCCCGAGATGGAGCAAATACCAGTAGTGAGGGAGTTCATGGACGTGTTTCCAGATGTACTGCCAGGTTTACCGCCAGATAGGGAGATAGAGTTTGTAATTGATTTGGTACCGGGGACAGCACCAATATCAAAGGCACCATATAGGATGGCTCCGGTAGAAATGAAGGAGTTAATGATCCAACTACAGGAGTTGTTGGATAATAAGTACATTCAACCAAGTGTTTCTCCATGGGGAGCACCTGTGTTGTTTGTAAAGAAGAAGGATGGATCGATGAGACTATGTATGGATTATAGAGAGCTGAATAAGGTGACAATTAAGAACAAGTACCCGTTGCCACGAATTGACGATCTTTTCGATCAATTGAAAGGGGCGAAGTACTTTTCAAAGATTGACTTGAGGACTGGTTATCATCAGTTGAAAGTCAGGAAGGAGGATGTACCCAAGACGGCATTCAGAACTCGATATGGGCATTATGAGTTTCTGGTGATGTCGTTTGGACTGACGAATGCGCCAGCCGCATTTATGGACATGATGAACAGAATATTCAAGCAGTACTTGGATAAATTTGTTGTTGTGTTCATTGACGATATTCTGGTGTATTCTAAAACGGAGGAGGAGCATGCTGAACACCTAAGATTGGTGTTGGAGATTTTACGGAAGGAGCAGTTGTATGCTAAGTTTTCGAAGTGTGAATTCTGGTTGGAAAGAGTTCAATTTTTGGGTCATGTCATTGACAAGGAGGGTGTTTCAGTAGATCCAGCAAAGGTGGAAGTGGTGATGAATTGGGAACAACCAAGGACGCCGACGGAGGTGAGAAGTTTCTTGGGGTTAGCGGGTTACTATCGGAGATTCATTCAAGATTTTTCAAAGATAGCAACACCGCTGACAAATTTAACGAGGAAGACGGTGAAATACGTATGGACGGAGAAGTGTGAGGAGAGTTTTCAGGAGCTAAAGAAGAGACTTAGTGAAGCACCTGTATTGACTTTACCGGACGATACATGAGGTTTTACGGTCTACAGTGATGCATCGCACAAGGGACTTGGCTGTGTGCTTATGCAAAACGGCAAGTTTCTGGTGATGTCGTTTGGACTGACGAATGCGCCAGCCGCATTTATGGACATGATGAACAGAATATTCAAGCAGTACTTGGATAAATTTGTTGTTGTGTTCATTGACGATATTCTGGTGTATTCTAAAACGGAGGAGGAGCATGCTGAACACCTAAGATTGGTGTTGGAGATTTTACGGAAGGAGCAGTTGTATGCTAAGTTTTCGAAGTGTGAATTCTGGTTGGAAAGAGTTCAATTTTTGGGTCATGTCATTGACAAGGAGGGTGTTTCAGTAGATCCAGCAAAGGTGGAAGCGGTGATGAATTGGGAACAACCAAGGACGCCGACGGAGGTGAGAAGTTTCTTGGGGTTAGCGGGTTACTATCGGAGATTCATTCAAGATTTTTCAAAGATAGCAACACCGCTGACAAATTTAACGAGGAAGACGGTGAAATACGTATGGACGGAGAAGTGTGAGGAGAGTTTTCAGGAGCTAAAGAAGAGACTTAGTGAAGCACCTGTATTGACTTTACCGGACGATACGGGAGGTTTTACGGTCTACAGTGATGCATCGCACAAGGGACTTGGCTGTGTGCTTATGCAAAACGGCAAGGTCGTTGCGTATGCATCCAGACAGTTGAAGGATTACGAGAAGGGATACCCTACCCATGACTTGGAGCTGGCAGCGGTAGTGTTTGCCCTTAAAATTTGGAGACATTATTTGTATGGAGAGAAATGTGAGATATTCACGGACCACAAGAGTCTGAAGTATATCTTCACACAGAAGGAGTTAAATATGAGGCAACGGAGATGGTTAGAATTGATCAAAGACTATGATTGTGAAATTCTATATCATCCCGGCAAGGCCAACGTAGTAGCAGATGCTCTAAGTAGAAAGAGCAGGGAGAAATTGTTCATCTTGACAGATCAGGAACAATTGGTTCAAGAAATGGCTCGAATGGAGTTGAAGGTGAGAAATCCAAATGAGTCAATGGAAGTAGAAGCGAGCCCAACCTTACTAGATAGGGTGAAAGAGGCTCAAGACAAAGATGAAGAATGTGTCAGAATAAGGATGAGAATGACCGAAGGGGAAGAGGTCAAGTTCAAGGAAGATAACATGGGATTGCTAAGATTTGAAAATCGTGTTTGGGTGCCGCTAGTGCCCGAACTACGAGAAGAGATCTTGCAAGAGGCCCACAGTACGAGATACTCGATACATCCGGGGAGTACGAAGATGTATCAAGATCTGCGTCAGCACTTTTGGTGGCCGAATTTAAAAAGGGAGGTCGCAGAATGTGTCAGCCGATGTCTAACTTGTCAAAGGGTAAAGGCTGAACATCAGAGACCAAGTGGATTACTACAGCCGTTAGAGATTCCTGAGTGGAAATGGGAGCATATCACAATGGATTTTGTGGTAGGACTTCCAGCAACACAGAAGGGATTTGACGCAATATGGGTGATTGTGGATCGACTAACAAAGTCAGCGCACTTTTTGCCGATCAAGATTAAGTTCAGTTTGGATCAGTTGGCCAAATTGTACATTAAGGAGATAGTTTCGAGACATGGGGTGCCGGTATCGATTGTGTCAGACAGAGATCCGCGCTTCACGTCAAAATTTTGGAGAAGTCTTCAGGAGAGATTGGGGACACAGTTGAGAATGAGTACAGCATATCATCCACAGACCGATGGGCAAAGTGAAAGAACAATACAGACATTGGAAGATATGCTCAGGGCCTGTGTGATGGATTTCAAGGGCAGTTGGGAGAACCATCTACCATTAGTTGAGTTTGCATACAACAATAGTTATCATGCAAGCATAGGCATGCCGCCTTACGAAGCATTATACGGAAGAAAGTGCAGAACACCTCTATGTTGGGATGAGGTAGGTGAACGCCGACTGTTGGGACCAGAATTGGTTCAACAGACGGTAGAAATTATCAAAGTAATAAGAGCTCGGCTAGTAGCAGCCCAGGACCGTCAGAAGAAATATGCCAACTTACATCGACAGAAGCGAGACTTCGAAGTTGGGAGTTTTGTATTCATGAAGGTATCTCCCTGGAAAGGGAAGATCCGATTTGGGAAGAAAGGGAAGCTGAGTCCGAGGTTCATAGGACCGTTCGAGCTATTGAAGAGAGTGGGTGAAGTGGCGTACGAGGTAGCTTTACCTCCTGAACTGGAGCATATTCACAATGTGTTTCATGTGTCAGTGTTGCGACCATACAAGCCAGACCACAAACATGTCATATCCTATGAGCCATTACAAGTCGAGAAAGACTTATCGTACGAGGAAATTCCTGTCCAGATACTGGATAGGAAAGAGCAGAGATTACGGAATAAGATTATACATTCTGTCAAAGTCCTTTGGAGGAACCACAACGCTGAGGAAGCTACGTGGGAGCTTGAAGAAAATATGAGGGCTAACTATCCGCATCTGTTTTGAGTAGTTTAAATTTGTAATTCCGGGGACGGAATTCTTATAAGGGGGGGAGAATGTAATGACCACGAATTTCATTAGTCATTGTAAATATACTTAATAAATATTTAGCAATGAATTTAAATTTTTCTCATTAATTAATTGTGCATTAGATAATTAAATAAATGTACTTATGTGCTTGTATATTTATTTAAAGAATTAAAACAAAGTGTATAATTAATTAAAGCAAATCTAATTGGATTATATTTTAAATTCAAATGAGTTGATAAACTAGGTTAAAGATATTAACCTAGTAGCCCATGTAATTAATTTAATTACTAGCTCATGTAATTAATTAAACAAGCCCAATGCTTGATTTAATTAAATGTAGCATAGTTATTTAAATGCTAGCCCAATGTGGTATTTAAATTGAGCCCAAACAATTTAATTAAATGAGCCCAATAGAAGTTATTCCCAAGCCCAATGTGAAGTGTAAGACCCCGAATTTTATGAAATACAAAATTTAATTTTTCTTCATATATATTTTTTTTGAAACAGTAAGTGGTTAAATTAACAAAATTGAAAGTTAAGGATGTTATGTGCAAATTTTATTTTGTCGGACAATATTCGCTTTGTCGGGGAATATTCGTTTGGTCGGGGAATATTCGTGTCGTACGACGACGCCGAAATAATAAATTATTGGTGGACCCCACAACGGAATATTTGTCGGATATAGAAAACGACAGAAGTAACCTTTTTAAATAAAAATAGTCAACGGAACTGTTAAAATACCGGTGATAAAAGAATAGTAGCATACGGTAGTTTATGGTATTTTCTGTAGCACACGGTACTCTACAGTAACACACGGTATTGCATAGTGTCTCATATTATTGGTCTGATAATTGACACCGTAACTGTTACGCATCATTTCATCGATAATTGTCACTGGATAATATTTTATATTATCAATTCAATAATTGTTGTTACACAGTATTTTGCATTATTGATTTAATAATTGTCATTACACTGTATTTTATATCATTGAGTCAATAATTGTTGTTGCACTGTTTTTAAAATTATTGAACCTAATAATTGTCACAGTAACATATGCACAGTAATTCACATTATTGAATCAATAATTGTCATTACACAGTAACGTATGCTTTATTTTACATTATTGTTATCTCTATTATGATGTTATTTAAACAGTTGTATTTCATTAATTTATTGACTTGATATCTAAGAGCTAACTATACTGTATTTATAACAATTAGTCATAATAATTGAATTGATAAAGTTATTTGTTTATAATATAAAGTTAGGTGATTATTAGGTGATATAAAATGAATGGTGTAGATTAAAGTGTGAATTATTGTTGAATAATTGAATTGATTTGTTTATAATATAAAGTTAGGTGATTATTAGGTGATATGAAATGAATGGTGTAGATTAAAGTGTGAATTATTGTTGAATAATTGAATTGATTTGTTTATAATATAAAGTTAGGTGATTATTAGGTGATATGAAATGAATGGTGTAGATTAAAGTGTGAATTATTGTTGAATAATTAAATTGATTTGTTTATAATATAAAGTTAGGTGATTATTAGGTGATATGAAATGAATGGTGTAGATTAAAGATAATATAATATTTGAAATGGATGGTGTAGATTAAAAGATGATCTTTAAATGAATGGTTTAGATTAAATGAATGATAAGATTTTTGGCTATAAATAGAAGCCTTAACTTAAGGATTTTTCATAAACTTCCTTACTTGTTCTTTCTTTCTCTCTCTAAATACTTCTTGTGAAAGTTCTCTCTAAGTGTGCTTAAGTCATCTTGAGTATTTGTGAAGATCTATAAGTATACGTGTACTGTTCAAGTTAATCAACCTCATTTAAATCAATATCCAGTCACGTGTTGAGGTAAGGGATACCATCTTTTTCATCTTCCATTATTCAAACATACTATGGTAAGTGATTATCATTATTTGATTCTCGATAATAATATTGTTTCTTCCTTACTCATAAGACGTGCCTTTTATCTCCATGTATTAAATTGTGGGAATAACCTTACGGAGCGGATTGCCGCCTGTTGGTGAATAACCTTTCGTATTCATTCATTATTAATCTCTGAGAATAACCTTACGGAGCGAATTGCCGCCTGTTTGGTGAATAACTCTTTGTACTCAAATTCTATTAAATTGTGGGAATAACCTTACGGAGCGGATTGCCGCCTGTTGGTGAATAACCTTTCGTATTCATTCATTATTAATCTCTGAGAATAACCTTACGGAGCGGATTGCCGCCTGTTTGGTGAATAACTCTTTGTACTCAAATTCTATTAAATTGTGGGAATAATCTTACGGAGCGGTTTGCCGCCTGTTGGTGAATAACCCTTTGTATTAATTTCCTTCACCTTTTGTTAATCAAACCTGCTACGGTAAGGGATATTATTTTCTTTCATACTCCTAAATCAAAATTTATTATGGAACTATTGCTTCTATAATTCCTGAAAATATTATATGTTCCATAATAGTTGAACTTCATTATTTCAACTGAACCTTCCTATTTACGTGAACCTTTCTATTGAATTGTAACCGTTATTCTGAACTGTGGATCTTGAATTTCACTCCACATCATGTTGACAATTTGGACATTATTTGAATCTGTACAAAGTAAACTTCCGATACTTATTGTTATCCTATTTCTTCTGTTCATCATTTATATCATTCTAATCATCCAAAAATCAAGCTGTTGTGAATATCTGTGGCCGGGGGCACAGATGTGATATATTTGTTGAACAGATGATAGGTTAAAGGCGATATAATAGGTTAAAGGCGATACATCTGTTCGGTGTCTTTTATGGCACGTGGTGAATGTTCTCTTTGGCCCGTAGTGCAAAGATGAACTGTTGTTTGGTATGATTATGACCAAAGGCTGAATCTGGTATAATCATGACCGTTGGTGTTATATTGAATGTCTTTGGCCCGTAGTGCAAAGATGAACTGTTGATCTGCATGATTATGATCAGGAACTGTGAATTTGTATTATCTTGACTAATGATATTTCAGATGATAAAAGTTGATGATGTTTTTCCTAAAAAGAGAACCGAGTGGACATTATAGTCTGCATTATTCTTCTAATAGATTACTCATTCCGCTGCTATTATTGATCTGAACGTTGTTTAAGAATTTAACTGCAGTTTTTGATATAAACCTTGTAGTCTATTGTATTCTATCAAGAACTCAACTGTTGAAGACTAATGATAATTTATTCGTCATTATCTTAGTCATGATATTCTTTACTGGGCTATTTGAGCTCACCCTTTCTTTTGTTCCATTGTTTTTCAACAGGAGATGAAAACATAACAGGGTCTAGCCGGGGAATGGAGTGAGGGTCCGAGGAATAGTTATCATAGTCTTCACGTTTTGTAAAATAGTGTGGCAATAATAGTGAAGACTTAGTTGTGTATTATTATACACTGTATTGTTGTACGTTGTGCTTTGTTGTAATAATTTTGTTGTAGTCTTTT
Organism: Hedera helix; assembly: GCA_947179155.2. Classification (NCBI taxonomy): domain Eukaryota; kingdom Viridiplantae; phylum Streptophyta; class Magnoliopsida; order Apiales; family Araliaceae; genus Hedera; species Hedera helix. The sequence goes on from OX359278.1 coordinate 5,755,926, forward strand.
GACGACTCAAGTTTGGGCTGTGTGGGCCCAAATTTGGGGGCGTCACATGAAGTCTATTAAGGGTCAAACTTTGGTCAATATATATATATATATATATATATATATATATATATATATATATATATAGATGTATATCTGCACATTTTTGCATTAAAAATAAAGGAAAAATGGCTTGGATAATCCAATTTGCTGAATTCTTGGGGGCCCCACATGGATAACTTGACTTCTTAGATTGCTTGGAAATCCATCCATGTCATATAGTGGTTGAACAACCCTAGTCATTCCATGAGTCAATCAAATGGTCATTCAATCAAATAGTAAGCATGATTAGCAATTAAATTGACCAACATGGGTGAATTAGTGAGTTAATGGTGTGTTAGTGGTTGGCTATAAAAGAAACACTCCACACTTGTTCAATGTTTGCTAGTTCATTTGAAGTTGCTAGAAAGAAAAAGAGAGAGAGCATTTGAGAGCATTTGAGAGCAAAACACCTAAGTGTTGAGAGAAAAAGCTAAGGAAGGTCTTGGTGGATGTCCTCAAGCTACACAACTTACTTTGGTAGAAGGAGAAGAAGAGCATCCAAGACCTCAAGGTTTAAAAGTGCTCTCAACTTCATCTTATTTCATTTTTGTAGTCTAGAAAGCTTTTGATCGGTTAAAATTAATTTTTAACCGATCAAAACTCGTTTTGATGATCTAGAAGTATTTAACTATGTAATATATGTATATTCATAGATCTATGTGTTTATAAAATGTTTTGGTATGTTAGAAATACATAAAAATGGTAGAAAAGTTCATAACACAATTTTACCGGTAAACCCTAACTATGCATGCTAGGTTTATGGTTGTATTTTGAAATGTACAAATTGGAAAGTGGATTTTTATGGCTAGAAAGCTAGATCTATGAGTTTTAAAGATAAAACCTTTTTGAACTTTTCAAAAATAATGAATAACAAAGAAGTTATGGCTTTTACCGCAAAGGATGTTGATTTTAAAACCCTATGTTGCATTGTGAGCCATTTTGAGTCTAGTTACGTTTGGAATTTGGATTTGTGGTCTAAAGAGAAATTGTAGAGGGGGAAATTCTGATGAGAATGGACTCAAGAATCACCCCAAAATGTTTTCGTATGAAGAAGTTATGGCTGTCGGAGCGTCGGAGGGTCGAACAGTCAAACAGTTGACTTTCGGATAAAACGGCTGACGCAGCCGCGTCAGGAGTGACGCAGCTGCGTCAGAACAATCTGCTAAGCAGATTTTTGGTGCTCCGGGTCGGGTCGGGTCGATCCGGGTCGAGTTTTCTTTGAAAAATTAAGTTGAAATAGGTGTAAAATGAATATATTTGGGTATTAAACAAATTTATATGGAGTCTATTTGTAAATCAATGCTATCTAAATGTTTAAATTAAATACTAAGGTTAACCCAATTTAAAAGTTAACTTTTGGTATTATTTAAAGAGTATTAAAATATTACTACATGGTTAATAATATTAATAAGTAATCAAATATTATGAAATGATTGATAATATTAGTAAGAGATTAAAATATTATTAAATGAGTAATAATATTAATAAGTCAATAAAATATTATTAAATAAATAATAATATTAGTAAATGAATAAAATATTATTTAATGATTAATAATATTAGATAATAAATAAAATATTACTAAATGATTAATAATATTAGATAATGATTTAAAATATTATTAGATGATTAATAATATTAATAAGATAATAAAATATTATTAAATGATTAATAATATTGGATATTAAATAAAATATTATTAAATAATTAATAATATTAGATAATGTTTAAAATATTATTAAATGGTTAATAATATTAATGAGGTAATAAAATATTATTAAATGATTAATAATATTAGATAATTAATAAAATATTATTAAATAATTAATAATATTAGATAATGATTTAAAATGTTATTAAATAGTTAATAATATTAAATAATAAATAAAATATTATTAAAGGATTAATAATATTATGAGGTGAATAAAATATTATTAAATGATTAATAATATTATAAGGATGATAAAATATTATTAAATAATTAATAATATTATAAGGACAATAAAATGTTATTAATGGATTAATAATGTTAAGTGATTGATAAAATATTATTAAAAGATTAATAATATTAGAAGACTAATAATGTATTATTAAACGATTAATAATACTACAAGACTAATAAAATATTATTAAATTGTTAATAATATTATATAAGTGTATGAACTATATTAAATAATTAATATAGGTTCCTTGTATTTGAAATATTATCAAGTAATTAATGATAATGTTTCCTATGTGTTTATATACCCATAATTATATAATTATGTGGTTCGTAAGGTTTATAAAGGTCATTATACTTACAAGTATATGATACTAATTTAAGATCAAACTGATTTAATTATTAGGTCCGTTCAAGGATTGTTAAATTAAGTTGGTTAGCAGTAAACGACGCACGAGGCAAGTCTTCAACCCTTAACTTGTACTTATTGTTGCAATTATTATTCAACTTTAATTACTTTGAGCAATTCAATTATTGTTGAGCAAATATCTACACTCGTAGATATTTGACAGACCTTTAAGTGAATTAATTATCGAAAATTACTTCACATCGTTATTTATTATTGTATTCGCACATAGTGCTTTTGCAAACTGTTTAAGAACGTCTAAGCTAATTGTTTCGGCTAGACAAATGCATGTTAAATTCATTTAGTTGAATATTATAAAAGCTTATCCAAACCATTGGCTGGTGCGGATTCTTACAGTAAGACTGAGATAGAACAACCCTAGTTAAAGGGGATTTTTATTTGTCGGAGACCCGACAGCGCGCAAGAAAACTAAATGTGATGCATATACATAGGACATGAGAGGACTGATCCCCTCAAGTGTCCCGTTATTTTTAACAAGGAGTCAGACATTGTATGTCTGTTTTACCTTAGTAGCAGTTCATGGTCATTAAGGACCACTCAGCAGTAAAGAGTCAATTCCTTCTTTTATTGAACATTGATTCTTGTTATCCTTCACAATTGCTATTGTTGAAACCTTGAAGTTATTTCCCTTCATCATGATATATCGTATGATTGTTGTTTATAAACTTGCTGAGCCATTTAGTTGCTCATTCTTGCTATATCATGACTATATTTCAGCCATTCCCGAAAGCTCTAAATCGGACAAAGGCAAGGGGAAAGCGAATGTTTAGTTTTAGTAATTGCATGTTAGTTTATATTACTGTTATGTAATTACTGTTGTAAATCTTTTGTATTTTCCTTAAGATATGTAATGTTAAGATTAAGGTAATAGACCTTGGGAAGTGTAGCCTTTTGATTAAGGAACCTTTTGTATTATTCCGCGAAGTTTGAATACAATATATGTATTTCATTGTTGTTATGTATTGTACAGTGAGAACCAAACCCGAGGTTAAAGAACCTGGATTTGGGGTCGTCACAGTCGTACCATGTGAAAATATCAATTCCCTTATCTTAATGTGATTCACATTGACTTGTTTGCACGATACTTACTTCTAGGTCTGTGCTGCTAACCAAAGATATGTTGGAGGTCAGAGTTTACTCAGCCTATCAGATTCATGTAAAGCAAACGTTGGAATCAAACTCTTCAAGAATATTGACCATTCGGAGGAGGACTTTCACATGATTTTCTCGATGAATTTTATGAAGCAGTTGACGGAAGAGCTTGATAAACTCCATTTCAATGCCATCCCTAAGCTAAACTCGCATGTTCAAAAGGTGGACAAAGAGCCCTCGTCTTCGAATTCATATGAGCTTCATAGTTCCATTTACACTACTTTGAAATCTTCTCCTCCAAGTAGGGTTTGTGTGAGTGATGGAGGTTACAGAGAAAAAAATCTCGATACATGTAAAATTTAAATTAGAAAGTGGACACCCCAGAAGAATATTCAAGTCCATCTCCAGTTTTTTAGGTATAGATTATGGTGGTGGTGGGGCTTATGAATACTCCTGTGAGTTTTTGATACATTGATAATTATTTTCTTTGGTGTATAAACTTTGAGTTTCATTATATATCAGGGACTTGTATAATCTAACCATGTTGAAAGTGTACCTGTTTGTACGAGGGAGATGCTAACGTTTATGTTAATTTTCATCTTCAGGAGAAAATTTCTTTTAAGTTCTAATATTTCTTTTTAATATTTTTTTTAAATATGCAAGGAACGAAAAGAGCAGGCATACAACAAATTAATAATGTTTTGGTGATAAAAGTTTAGCTACAGAAATAAGGATATAAAATAATGTGTATGATAATTCCAAGGGTTGATCTGGTGGTCAAGGAGATTTGTTCATTTCCTTAATATCTAAATTTCGAATCTTAGGGCCAGCACCCTGCATTCAACACGCATGAGAATTTTGCATGTAGGAGAATTTTGCATGTAGCAGAATTTTGCTGAATGCATTAGATCAATGTGTGACGTGCACTTTTAAGATCTCTAGAGAGGAAATTTAGTTTTAAGTGTCGCGTAAAATGGTCCGAGGAACTCTTACGATTCCTCTAGGAGGAATTTAGTCTCGTTTGACGTATACCATTCAAACAAATAAAAAAATAATGTATATGATAGTTATTGGTTATAACTATTGAATTCATTTTGTAAATAATGTATAGTGGAACATCATCTACTAATTATAATTTGACACGTCATTTTGTATTATTTTTTTTTATCACCGAAGCATTATGTTATATTTCCTTTGTTTTATAAAAAAAATTCATTTATAAAATTTGTCAATATTCATAATATATTTTGTTTAATATATGCATATAAAATAAATAAATTAGTTTAATAATATGGCATGATTATAAAAATTATGACAATAAATATGAGTATGTTGTGTCATCAGTATCACTAAAAGTGAATTCTTTTGTTTGGATTTTTTTTTTCGACAAATAATATCTTAATTTTTGCCTACCAAAATATATAGTGACAATAAATGAATTTTTTTTGATAACCCCAATTTTGCTTAGCTGGTCCGAGGTGAGACTCTAAACTTGACCCGGCCCAAAAGTTTGGCTTACAAAACCCTAATCGAGAGACAAATGCTTTTAAAAGCTCTCGAGCAACCATTTTGGAACGGAGCTGGGCGGCGTAAACCCGAGGTTTGTACAAGTCTCTCTCGCATCTCTTTCTGTAAATATATGTATGTATCTGTATACATGCATTAATCTCATTCTTAATTGTTCAGGTGGAGAAGGTAAGTGAAGTTTATAGAAATGGCGGTTCCTATGCTGACAAAGAAGATCGTTAAGAAGAGAGTCAAGAAGTTCAAGAGGCCATGGAGCGACCGCCTTGTCACTGTCAAGGTATATTACCTATTTATAGCTGAGATTGATCCATTTTCAGTTCTGATAGTACTTTTTCATAGTATTTCTTTAAATTTATGAGTGAACTATGGAATATGTTTGTTCTTATGTGTTTTTCTGTGCTGGTAACGATGAATCTAGTTATTGTCTGATTTTGATGACAAAATCAAGTTTAAATATTTATTAATATTGGGTATATTAAGGAGATTTTAGATTGTAAATTTATTTAAGTGTGAAGTATATACAATTTATTCAATTGTAAATCTTCGATTGAAAGCTGGTTATGTACTCTAAATATTTTGATGCAAGTTAAGGGTTTGGTTTTATGTAATTGGAGCTTGAAAATTAATAATGAAACTATTTGCATTTTATAATCATTCCAAATGACAATTTGGCAAACTTTCCTGTTAAGAAGTCTTTTTTTTGTTCTTGAAAAAGTTATTATGATAGATATGGTGAAAATATTCGAAACTATCCTCTTTGTATTTTGCAGGCTGTAGTTCAGTGTTTTGTCCTTGCAAAAATATATCAATTTTTGTTGTACACTGATTTGTTAACCAATTTATAGGTCCTCATCATTCTATCTAACTTATATATATATATATAAGCAATTCGCCTCGAATAATGAGGAATATGATGACAGTTTTGTCGCCCCAGTCTAACTTGTATCTCTTGATGCAAGATGGTGATTGACTTTTTATATCTGATTCCTTATGACTTATGAGACATGATTTTGGTTAAATATTGAAAGCTTTATTTTTGTCTATTTTGTAATTTTAGAAAACTAGGTTCTGATGGAGATTGCAAGGAGACATGAGGATACATATCCATCTATTCTGCATTTGTATGATGAATTTTAACATGCACTACCATCTGATCTCCATTGCACATCTCGTCTTCCAACTTTATTGGGGTTGAATTATTTTTTTACTATTTACATGTTTCATTTTATAAATATTACTATTATACTAAAGCTTATACTGGCTGTGCAATCTATGATGAAGATTGTTGATTTTTTCTGATTGATCAGTGATTATCACATACAATTTCACCATCTTTCGGCTGAGACTGCACATACCATTATATTTTGAATATGTTTAGTGTATTTTGTCTTTTAACTTTGAAGAAGATTGTTGCCTATGGTATCTGATGCCCAGACTCTATTTGTTGCTGGGTGTCTCGTTTTAAGGGCAAAAATTAAAGAGTAAAACAGGTCTTTGCGACACAGTTGGCTTTATCTTGTATAAGCTCTCTGTTACTAAATCCCTGCTTAAATTTTCTCTGAAAGCATGGTTTTCTTTACTTATTTAATTACTTAAATTTAGCTTATTACTTTTATTTAACTTCGAGGTGCATCTTCTTCTTTATACTTTAAAGACTAAAGCTATCCATTCATTCAAATATAAGATTATATAGTTAGTTGTTAAAGACATCCCTAGGCTTCAAGAATCATTGAAAAAATTGTTGAAGTTCATATGTTTTCTTTGTTTTAATTAGACATGAATATCATTATTATGTATTACACAAAAGTTGATAATTTTACTCAGTTTTTTTGGTCTGTTTGCCTAAGTTTCAAAATTTTAAAATATATGCAAATATATATTTCATGTTTACTTGGTATAAATACATATGCCATGTTAGTATTTAAGTTACCCTCATAATGTGGAATTATAGAGTATTAATTCTTACGATTCAGAATATTTACAAGTAGCTTGTTTGTTCGTGACAGCCAAACTGGCGCAGGCCGAAGGGTATTGATTCCCGGGTTAGAAGAAAGTTCAAGGGAGTCACTTTGATGCCTAATATTGGGTATGGTTCAGACAAGAAGACTCGCCACTTTCTTCCCAATGGCTTCAAGAAGTTTGTTGTGCACAATGCCAAGGAGCTTGAAATCCTGATGATGCACAACAGGTAAATCAAAATGTCCAGTTCCTTTTTTCTCTTCTGTCCAATACTCTTCTCCCATTTAATTCAATTCCTTACCTTGTGGTTGTTTTGCAGGAAATACTGTGCCGAGATTGCCCATAATGTATCCACTAGAAAGAGGAAAGAGATTGTGGAGAGAGCTGCTCAGCTTGATGTTGTGGTTACCAACAAGCTTGCAAGGTTGCGCAGCCAGGAGGATGAATGAGTCTTTGGGCATAGGAAGTTCTACGTTACATTTAGTAGTGAGCTTCATTTACCAGTTTTTCCAGCGTCTTTGAAAAGATTTTGTTATTATGTTGTTAACTTGTGAATTTTGATAGCTGCTGCTATTTGAATACAGTCGTTGGGTTCATTTCTAGTCAACTTCTTCATGTTTTTGACAATTTTTGAGCTTGTATCCCGTGTTGCTTGTTATTGTTTTCGTAATATTTGTCAAGAGGATCATGCCCGTCTTTTTTCTCTTCTTTTTAATATTTAGGATGATATAGGACGGTATAATGTTTGCAATACAATATCACTATGATGTCATCAGTATAGCGCTAAACTTTCGAGGGATATACCAGAGGATCTCGTGATTGAGCATATTATCAATTGACATTAATAGTTTCATGAATCAACATTTTTACTCCTTCAATGCTAAAATACTATGAAGTTTACCAAAATTGCAAAAATGTATCCAAAATTGCGCTATGATGTCTTTTATTTTTTTATTTTTTATTTTTAGGTGAAAGGGAGGGAGTTTGTTTTGACATTATGTTTTATTTGATATTAATTTTAGTGAATTGATATTTTCACAAATTAATTTGATATTTTTTCGGGTGGATTTTATTTGATTTTATGGAAATATTAAATTAGCTTGTGAAATTACAAGTTAATTTAATAGTTTTATAAATGGGTCTTATTTGATTTTATAAAAATATTAAATTAACTTGTAAAAATATTAATTTTATAATTTTAATGTTCAAATTTGAGTTAAAAAAGAGTTGGATAGAAACATTGTAGAAGTTGTTTTCTTGGACAAAATTTAAATTCATCTCACAATACATAACAATTTTTAGGGATTTTGAAATGGTATGCTTTTACTCCCTCCCAAATTCATTCACACCGAATATTTTAAATTTCATTTAAATAGAAATCCCTTCCGCCGGGAGTCCAAAACCCATGTATAAAAAAATACTAAAAAGGGGAAGGTGCATGTTTAACACATCTTCCTTGGAAGTGGCAAAGAATATAGCCTAGAAAAAACGACTGGGGGATTAGACAAAAGCCTAAACAAAGAATGTACCATCAAGAAAAGATAAATTATAAGAAAGAATCCTGTTATCGTTAATATAATTGACTTGCCTTGTATATGAAGCATCACACATATCTTTACAACCCCACAGAGCCCTTTCGAACACCTAGCCTTGTAAGAAAAGAACCAAAAACATTCTAAACGCCAACCATTTATAAGGCAGCCAGCCCCTTCATACACATCACATATATAGAGCTCTCTACCCACAAACCTTTCCTCTTAACTTCTCCTATAAACGAACTTTCAAGATCCCTGACAATATCTTCAAAGTTCCCTACCTAAACTTTCTTACAAATGGCTGGTGGGCAGTTGAAACAGGCTGCAACGCTTCTTTTGGTCCTTAACTTCTGCATGTATGTCATAATTTTAGGCATTGGTGGCTGGGCAATGAATCGAGCTATCGATCATGGTTTCATCATCGGTCTCTCTCTCTCTCTCTCTCTCTAATACACTTATTTGGACTGGCTTAACTAGGATACTAATAAATTCTGCATGTATATATGGTTTTGACAGGTCCAGGGTATGATCTTCCAGCTCATTTTTCGCCTATATACTTTCCGATGGGAAATGCTGCAACCGGATTCTTTGTAACATTTTCTCTGATAGCTGGGGTGGTTGGTGTTGCATCAGTTATCTCTGGATTCAACCATGTTCGTTTCTGGAACCACGATAGCTTGCCATCAGCCGCTTCTGCTGCCACCATTGCTTGGGCTCTTACCTGTCTTGCCATGGGGTAATTAACTCATCTAAAATAAGTTCAAATTATTTATATATAATACGTACACAACATTATATTCACTGTGACGAGTACCATTTGCTTTTATTTATTTTTCCCTGAATTAATATATGATCGTTTGTGTAGCTTTGCCAGCAAAGAAATTGAGCTACACGTCAGAAATGCGCGCCTGGTGAGGAGAAATAATAGTTTTCTTACGCAATGAAGTCATTAAATCAGCTTTGAGGAAAATCATAGATAGTAAAAGAACCTGAGAAAATATATGAATTATGGACTAATGAGTTTCTATTTGCAGAGAACAATGGAAGCATTCATAATTATCCTTTCTGCTACTCAACTCCTATACATAGCTGCAATTCACGGCGCTGCCTCGATAAGGAGATGAAGCTGAGGGTCAAGTCAAAATGTGTTTGATTTTTATTTATTTCTTCTGTGTTGTAAAGATTTAGCCAGAAATAATAGAAATTTTATGAAATTGGGAGGATTACATAGGAAGATATAAAAAAAATTAATTAAGAGGGACAAAATAATAATATAACTAAACCTGCAGGGCCGCAGGGTAAAAATGATAAAAAAAATTGTTGCAACACACTTACAGCACGGGAAGCTGCTTTATATATGGAAATAGATAAACGTTAAATAGAATTACCACTATCATCACCCCCATGAATGAGAAGACTGCACATAAGAACAAGCATTGCATGCAAACATCAATAGCTAAATCAGATTATAAATTGAAGAGAATCATAAGTGACAGCAACCAATTTAAACAAATATCTGCATGACTTTATCTATTCATTCTCAAAATACCATCCTTCTTGAGAGACAGACAACACACTTGATAAAGAGTTTGTAAGAAGAAAAAGAAAGAAGAGTATAAGAAAAACTTTAAACTGTAAAATCGAAAAGAAAGCAGCATAGCAAAAATAAGGACTTCCAACTGCCTACCAGAATAACACTACCATTACTTGGAACCTAATTAGTTCCTTGCATGGATAATCTCTTGGCCATTATTTTTTTGGAGGAAACATGTAAAACGAACTATTACAAAGACACATACTGCTCGGATCCAGTTACTTATAGTTCATCACACTTAGCTGCTCCAGTCAAGCTCTTCTATGCTATGTTTCTGCATCAAAGGGTAACCACAAAGATTATCAAGCTTAATACAGTAGCAATGGAGTCTCTAAAGGAACTGCCATACACATTTGAAAATGAAATAAATGACCAGACAACAAAGTTAAAAGGTCTGCAGTATTTTTTGCCTCTCTGTAGCAAAATAGTGATGTGCATGTAGCAAATAGCAGTTTGCAGGCTATTCAAACGAACCTTTGTTCGTAGGCCATCAAGGAAAGCATGCAAGTCATAAGCTTAACTTTAAGATGTAATTTTAGGCATCCATTTATGTTCAGGGACCGCCAAATCGCCAATGGTAATTAGAAAGAACGCCGCTAATGAAGAAGCCAAATATATGTAGAGGGTTTTTCATATCCTCGCTTAATTTTATTGAACAATATATGCTCCAGGAGGATAGCATGTTGTTGCCAACAAGGATCATTCATTGTGAAAAGTTAGTGGGCTTCTTCGTCAGTTGACTGAATTTCAAATTCCTTATTGAACATTGAGATCTTATCAAAAAAGTAAAGAAGGTAAACCCAGACGATAAGTTCCCTACTATATTAATTACAGAGTTTGTTTGTCTCAGTGGAGCTTTGGTTTATGCGTTATGGGTGACTCCCAGTCATGAAGTAGCAGAAAAGGAGACCCCTTTATAGTTTTGATAAGATGAAGAACAGTCTCAAACACTGATTGAAGGATCAATGAGGTAAGATATTTCGAAGGATGTTATGTATGAAAAGTTGCAAATGTAGTCTAAGAACAAGGTTTCCTGTCCATACATCATCCTCTCTTTTTTTGATAGATAAATTCGGCAGATGTGTGAAGTTTGCTAGGAATATAAGTTTATTCATGTTTCTACAATATTCTAAAAGTTTATGTTATTTGTATTATCTATATTTGCTGGATGGAGTCTAGGCTGTAGCCGAGGGGCATAGAGCATATGTCGTGACTAACTAAAATACCTAGATCCAATATAGTTTTGCCTAAGCTAATTAACAATACAATTTTTTTTTGGATAAGTATAAAAAACAATACAAAATAATTTACTAATAAACCCTTGCAATCTCTATTATTTTTCTTTTCCTGCTGTTGCCACCATCTAAAATTTCAAGACGATTGAGCTAGCATATGAATTCTGGATGAGATGTCGATCTCCTACGCACACAATTATCATTAAACAATATGATTTATAAGATGTTAGCTAAAATATAGTTTCCTTCCTAGAAGTTCAGGGGGCTTGTGTTCTTTAAATTTGCTAAGCATGGACTATCGGTTATAGTAGAAAAGTTCATGGCTTGCACTTGAGTCAATTGCATACACGCACTTCGGCAGTAATTACCGTCTTGTCTACTTTAACTTTTCATACTTTTATATTAGACAACAGAATCCATAATTAGGAAACCTTGTTCCATAGCTCTAACAAGAGTTTAAGTGTACGTTTATAGACTCTATACAACGAGAACACAATCCAATTAAGGTTATTGTCACAAATCACAGTTAACAGCCCACACTTCATCCCCTCTACTCACCCAGTTGAGCCCTAGTCAACCTTAACCCACTATCTTACCTTTTAGCCATTAATGGGGCACATAATTACTAGAACTAGTAGTTTTCCAAAGTTTTCAAAAACCAATATTCTGAGTTCTGACTTAATTTTATACACAAGTTTAAAAAATAAATGATTTCAATCCGCTCTGATCAATAATCCCACTACAAGGATCCTAATTGACAAGCTTTGGCTAACTAACCCAACCATAGATTCAATTTTAATCTGCTCTATGTATTAATAGCACAGAGAGATTTGCTTAACTTTCGATGTTGGCTCTGATAACATAAAACTTTAAGAGTAGTTAGTGAGAAAGAAAAAAAGAATGAGGGAAGAGCAAATTTAATGGTAAAGAAGAAAAGAAACATGAATGTTGAAGAAACAGAACTAATTATCCAGCATGGGATTATTACTAATTGAACAACTGATTTAGCTACTGACTTACAAGAACAGGACATGACTTAAAGCAGCATTATGTCATTGAATTATCAATCTCTTATCAGCAGGGGATTATTAATATCAATCAAGCAGCAAAAAACACAAACTTTGTACTTAACCTATATCAACAACTCATCTTGCATATCTTAAGACAATTATGCAACATCAGTCCACAGGTCTTAAAGAACATATAACTCCACTCTTACATGAATACATAAAGAAAAAAGGGGATGAGTAGGATAGATATTTAAAGAAAAAAGCACATATGAACAGCATAGAAATTTTTTAGTATAGAACTCCTACAAGACAACAGTTGATCCTGAGTTAATACCATTCACGGAATTGTCTACATCTTGTCAGTGCAAAACATCTTCATATCAATCAAGCTGATTAATATCGGTGTTTCACCATCTTTTTTTCATTTTTACTTCTCCCCTTTCCCTTTGTTTTATTTTCTATTTCTCTCTTTGCCCCCCCCCCCCCCCCCCTTCCCTTCCCATTTCCCCCTATGTTTTTACCTTAGCTTTTTATATATATGAATGTGTGTACATTTCTATATGTGGGTGTGGTTTTTATTTTTTAAAAATTTATATTATTTTATTTTATTTATTTAACTCTTTTCTTATTTTTATTGGTTTTATCTTTTTTATTTTTCTCCTTGCCTTTCTTCTTGCACCTCTTAGTCTTACTAGATTCATTTTCATCATAACCAATTAGTTTGAAATAAAAGGCATTGTTGAGATATAATCAAGCAAATGAGATGTGAAACACGATTATAAGGCTTGAAATAGGAAACCTTTAGTAAAGCACATGTGAAAACAACACCTTTGGTTCATAAGTACATAGGTATGTAAAGCTACCAACCTGAAATCATCTGTCAGAGCCGGAAAACAACTCAAACATTCCACAACAACTCTTCAAGGATGTTTTTTGCACCATTCGTGGCGCTGAAACTACAAGAGGCTGCACAATATTTCAAAAATATTTAGATAATTTACATTTAAAAAATGTCAAGAATTCTTTTTGTTTCTTTCCAGACATTGGTTTGGCACATATTGAAGCAACCAACTAGTAAATGACACTCTTAAACAAGAACATAAAAGGGTTGTTACCTGGCTATTGGAACATACAGGGTTCTCAGAATCTTTGACAAGCTCTGCACCATTACTGGTATGGACATTAGGAGAATTGTATGACAGCACAAGTTTGTCTTCAAGCACTTCAGTAGCAGAATCCTTTGCATCCAATAACACTGCTGCTTTTTCTTCTGATGTCGAAACCACTTCCTCCTTTTTCCTAGATCCTAAATCCACCAAAACTGGTGAAAGTCCAGTATTGTCATCCAATGTGGGTAACTTTTTCTTCCCATTTTCTTGCAAATCCAATTCAACCACACAAGAAGCCGTAGGATTATCAATTGAAGGGGTCTCAATTACTTGAACTACCTGTTCTATCAATATGACCCTATCCCGCTCTGCTACAGAGGCAGTTTCAACACCCCCATTATCGGTCTCCCCAACCGGAATGCTATCAGGTACGTGATTTACCACTTCTGATAAATAATCAACTGGCTTAACTAAATCAACAGCAGGCACAGTTTCAACAACCCCATTACCTGTCTTCCCATCCAGAATGCTATCATTTACTTGATTTAGAACTTTTGACAAAGAATCAGCAAGCTTAACTGAATCAACAGCAGGCACAGTTTCACCAACCCCATTATCAGTTTTCCCAGTTGTAATGCTATCATTTACTTGAGTTACCACTTCTAACAAAGATTCAACAGGCTTAACTGAATCAACAGCCGGACCAGTTTGAACTACTACTGTTTTTTCCTCAACAGCATGAGACTCATCATCTAAACTGCTACTGCTACTGCTAGAGCTCCCTGATGACCCTCCATTGTGCACTTCCTTTGCAGACTCAATACTCATATCCTTGCTTCTGAAATTCTCCGACTTCAATTCACATTCAATCTGAACAACACCCTCCTCCTCTGTCCCTACTTTCTGCATATTTTCACCATGATTTACTTCCTCCACGGAACTCTTCTCCGGGACAAGTAATTGAACAGATGAACTGTCTTCTCTCTTCTCCACATCTTCCTCCTCTCCCTCGGCAAATGGATGCTGGGAGTTATGGTGGTCCTGAGATGCAGGAGAGCTAACCTCCCCATCATCACTCTCTTTCTCATCATAGTGTTTGACATCATCATCCCCTACCATAGTTTGATCCATTTCCAAGAATTCAATACAAGATCCAGGGAAACAAAACAAATTAACAAATACTCAACCAATTATCAAGCCATATAATTCAGAAAAGAGAAGAAGAATATAATAACTAAGAGTGGATTGATATACAAGCTTATGAAAAACACATCAAATATCAACCAAGAACCAGAAACATAAAACACATAACCATTACCCATTAAACTAGTTCGCATATATACACACACACTCAAAATAAAGCAAAATACGACATACTAACACAAACCCACAAAATAATTTACACATGGGTCAAAAATGAAAATTGCACAACTATAATTGAGATAGAGATCAATTAAAGTAATTTAACCAAAATCAAAGCCAAACAAGAACCATCTAGACATACCCACCAATTCAATTATAGAGACAGATCAAAATTAAAGATTAGAAAAAGATAAGAGCGTGACTGAATGACAGATGGGTATGTGTAAATTGGTCCCAATAAAAGTAAAGAACAAAGATAAAGTAAGCACCATGGGAGTTCACTGAAGAGTTTGGGTGGTGGTTGTTGGTTTGCTGAACCTTTTTCTTCTTGGCAGCTTTTCTTTTCTTAGAACCTGGAGGCATGATAGGTTATGGTGAGTTGGGAGGAGAGAGAAAAATGGGAAGAAATGGGGTAGATGGATCGTGGGCTGTCTGTCTGTCTGTCTGTCTGTCCTGTCCTACTATTATCGTCACTCCGTAAATCGACGGGGGTGCGGCGTGTGAAAAAAGCTCTAAAATCTAAATATTACGACTGTTGTCGTGTAGTGCTGTACTATTCTGGTGTGGAAAGAGTAAAGACGGGTAGCAGATTCGTGCGAGGAGATGGATAAGTCTTATTGGCTCTAGGAATGGAAACGGGTCGGGTCGAATCGAATCGGGTCAAGACGTGTATTACGGGAAATAAGAAAAACTCATAAGTTCATAGACGTATTATTACGTGTAGTATGTTCCTTCTTCAGTAAAAAATATTACCCACTTCGTCACAATTTAAAGGCTCACTTTTCTTTAGTTTTCACTTTTCAGTATCCCAAAATTTTGTCACCTTAAATATGAATATATATATATATATATATATATATATATATATATATATATATTTAAGCTTTATCACAGAGTGCACATAAATTTATAGTCTCACTTATTTATTTGTAAATTAAGGTGGTACTCCTAATAAAGTTCAAAAATTTAATTAAAATCATAATAGTACTACTCATAAATAGAGGAGGAAGGCATGTGAGATGAGGGGAAAATTTCCAGCCCCCCTATATTACCTTTTGGACCTAACTAATTACCAACCATGTTCTTTAGACTTTATTTATACCCACTTTTTAATTAAACATTAATGAGTGATGCAGTAGATTCGTGGATTCATGGTATTAAGTGTGATTGTACAAGTCGACATGATTCGAAGTCGGCAGAATATGATTGGATTTTTTTTTTGTTGTTGTTGGTATGCCTAGAATATGTTTGTGGGAAATTGAGTGAAAAATCTATATATATAATTAATATTTAAGAAAATAAGTTATTTTTTCATCTTTTATTTAATTTAATTTTAATTTTTTTCCGGCATTATATTTTTATTATCATAATTATTTGCTTATTACCATCTCTAATTCTCGTATATTTCTTAATTTAGTTAGTCTTCTTTAAAATTTATATTGTTGATAATAATAATATTTAATTATATAATAATTATTTATCATTAAATCATATAAATATAACTATTTAAATTTAATTAAATTTTTTGTTATTACATAACTAGATGAATATATGAATAAATAAACGAACAATCCATTACTTTAAGTATGACATTTATATTATATAAATAAATGAACTATTATTGTAAATATTTAAATTTATATATTTATTATTAATAATTAGTTATATATTATTGGTTAAATAATTAGTGGTTAACTAGAAAGAAATAATGTTTTCTTTCCTATTTTTATAAAAATCATTGTGCACAATATTACTCTATTATTATAATCAATATATTAGTTAGTACAATATAATAATAAAAAAAATATAAATAACACAATAATTTTATAACAAAATCTGTACTTAACACTAAACTAACGGGGTTTAATAAGTCAAAACTAATTAAAGTTGAATGAGCTCTTCAAGCAAATTGTTCAAAACTCAAAATGAAGGAAAAAGAAACCCATTTCAAAATTTAATTTTTTAAAGAAAAAGGTAAAATAGTTACTCAGATGATCCTTGGAATAAGTTGGAGGAGTTTTCATTCATTGTGCATTATGCATATATATAATGATAAAACTAGGAGTTAATGGACACCTAATTATCTTTCATAATAAATTTAATATTATAACATCGTAAATATTTTATCACAAAATTTTGTGGAAGAATACTCTTATAAATTTATGAAATTAATATTTTTACGAGAAAAAAAAATTATTTTTGGAAAATTTTTCTCACATGAAAGTGAATTTTATTTACTATTCATGCGAGTAAATTTTTTTTTTTTTTATATATATATATATATATATATATTTTGGTGAAAATATCTATATTCTAAATTTAAACTTATCCTAAACAAGCGAAAAGGAAAAGGGTACCGCATTTTTGGCTACTTCCATATAAATTAATTATCGGCATAATGTTTTCGGATACCAAATAGCCAACTAGGAGAGAATCTTTCCGAGCATATTGGCAAAGGCAAAACCTTACATTTGTGTCTGCCAATTTATGCGTCCTTCCTTCAATTCCATCTTTTTCCGGAGGCTCGGCCAAAAATTATGCACAAGTCCTACCAAAAACCTCACTTCTTCAATTCCATTTTTATTTTTATGTGTTAAGGGTGTTCAAGATCGCTTATCATTAATTAAAGGGGTTTATAATTAATTTTAAGAAATATAGAGTGTTTGATAGCCTGATTTTTATAATATTTTTTAATGAAAATAATTAAAAACTTTAATTTGGAGCTTCTAATTATTTGTTAAATCTGTTACTCGAGTTTGATCAAGTATATTACTAATTATTTATTTATTTATTTTAATACTTTCATCTCTTATCTATTTTTATTTTTCGAAACATTCTTTTTTAGTAATTTATGCTTGAAATAAGTATTTTATTTTATTTTATAATACCAAACACTTTTTACTTTTTTAATAGTTTAAATGTTTTTTCATTACCAAACAGTTAAACACAAATTACTTTTTAAAATTAATTATAATTATAAGCAAAAGTGATAATTACATCTTTTAAGCAATCCCAAACACACTCTAGAAAAACATTTAGTGCACAATTATTATTTAGCTGCAATAAAATCAAATGTTTGCTTTGGAAAAACCTTCCAAATACCTTTAAACATTGTATTTAACTGAACCAAACCGTCTGGGACTAGGGCCCACTGAAAAAATAAAGATAAGTCCAATAAACTGCTCGATTAAATTGAATGGGCTTAGTTTGGGTCGGTGCAACCCGCAAGAGTTTCATCCGAATTCTAAACTGTATCACTAAAGCCGGGTCAAGAAAAAGCAGCATGGACTTGACAACTTTTCCACTACATTCAATCAGAACAGAGTACAACAGCTGGCTCTTGTTTGTCTCTGTCTATAATTGTCGGATCTGACAACTAGGGGTTGATCAAAACTCTAAGCAGAAGCAAAAATCTTGAATTGTGGTTAGAATCGAAGATTAATAACATTAATGGACGCTTTAAGGAAGCAAGCCAGCAAGCTCAGAGAGCAAGTCGCCAAACAGCAACAGGTAGATCAATATCACCCATTTTAATTCAGTTTATATGCCTGGTTTCTGAGCAAATTGTAGAAAAATAAAGTAAATTGAAGGTTAATTTTGGAATCTTTTATCATTCGACGAATTGGGTTTGTCAGTAATGGAAGCTAGAGTAACATCAAACTTCAGATTCAAGTTTTTTGATTCAGTGATTATTAGTTTTCTTTGCAACAGAACAGAGAATAGAAACAAGTCAATATGATTTACATTATCCTATGTTTAATTTGGTTATTTTATCTGTTTAATTTTAATCCCTTTTAGTTTTTAGTGTGAATGATTATCTGATTATTGATAATGGAGTTTTGGGTCAAGGAAAAGTGCTCAAGGTTGTAATAATTTGTAGTTTGAAATTAAGTGTGATGTATTTTGGGGCTACCCAGGTTTCTTTGGGGTATAAGAAATCAGGTTATGCAATTTTTTTGTCTTAACTTTATTAAATCTTAACCCTTAGTTCCACAAAGAGAGTCCATTTTCAAAATCTACAAATTTTATATTTTGTTCCATATGTATCCCAATTTTCATGAAGTGTTTAATTTACTAGTGATGGCATGATAATAAATTTGTGATAGAAAACTTGAAGACGTTGTGTCATTTAATATTAGCATAAAAGAAACGGGACTCCTTTTTAGTTCATTTTTTTGGGGCAAATGAGTCTTTTTGTGGAACAGAGGTAGTTTTTTGTTAGTTGATTTTCTAGCTTAGCTAATCCGGAATTATTATGAGGTGTCTAAATAGTGACTGTTATGTGCATGATTGGATAAATTTTTTACCTTGATTCAAAGTTCACAAGTTACTTAAAAGGAATGAGCTTGAATCCTTGTAGTTAATACAGCATAAGTGTTTACAAGCATTATGCTTGCATTCATTATCTGACAACTGGTCTAACTACAACAAATATGTTCTGAAGGGGACATCCTGGGTAACAAGTGTGGGGAGGGACAAAACTAGGTATGGATTATATCGTATGAGTAGGCAAACGCAGGGAAATAAGTAATATATAAACAGGTGTCATAATGTTTACAATAAATCCTTAACGAATATAAAAAAAATTCAAGAAATGTTATTCAATATGACCAATTTAAAGCTACGAAAATGCTTTCTTGATAGATAATTTTACTTTGCTATTTTAGTCCTTATTATCTTTCAGTAAGTGATGTTGACATTTGGATTCAGGCTGTAATAAAGCAATTCAGCACAAGTGGTTATGAAAGTTCTGACGTCGTGGTTTATTGATGAGGTTGAGATGCACAGACATCAGCTGTTGGAGAAACTGTACAGGTCTACTCGTTCAGGAAAGGTAAAGATGGGAGAACCGTTTCTTACGCATGAATACACACACACACGCACATATCTGAAAGGGGTCCATATATTTGGTTGCTGATAAGTTGCTAACAGGATGTCTAACATCACCTACTATTGCTTGGCCTCGGTTGCTCTTTCCATTGATGAATTTCTTGTAGTGTTTTTTTATGAAATTAATGCATTATGTTCTTATTGCTCCAGGATTTTCAGAAGGATATTGTTAAAGCAGCGGAAGCATTTACAGCCATAGGTTATAAACATATAGAATCAGGTGAAAAGTGAACTGATAGTGTCTGCGATAAATTCATACTAAGACGCGGATTATGGAACCCGATGAGCTAAATTTTATTATTCTTTATAAACACATATTTGTTTTTAAAATGCTATTAATCTCGGTAATGGACCTTTTTTTGTATTTGGGATTGAATTTATGTTAATATTATGCTCTCCAGGAATCAAGCCGTCTGAGGATTGTTGCAGATATGGTTCTGAGAACATCAATGATGAGATTTTATCCAAGGCCGCATCTATATATGGTGATGCTCACAGACATGTGGAAAAGGAACAAGAAGACTTCAATAGGCTGTGGCGGTAAATGCATCTACTGAATCAATCTTTTTCAGCATGTACTAAATTCTTGTTACTTCATCTGGGTTAAGTACCTTAATAATAGCTCACTTAAATGTTAATTATCAACTTATTCTGGGTATAACAGTGTATATCTCAGTAATACTTTAGGAAGCTTTCAGAGAAACATGGCAACTGTACATTATACATTGGGTTGCAGATTCTGCTGTAATCTCTAACTATTTTGATCAGTCATCAGAAAGCAGAACAGAAGTTAGAGGATCCTTGTTAGGGTTTATTGAAATAAAGGATGGAATATGGATGCAGGGTCATCATTATTTTCAAGACAAATTCAATTATCAGTCTTCTAGCTTGTGTCAGAAGGGCAGGTAAGCATACATTAGGCCAAATCCTTTATATTATAGTTTGGCATAACGGGTTCTATCTAAAAACAGGAAAATATTGGCAGAGGTAATAACAAAGTTAGCGTACATTAGGCCAAATCCTTTATATTATAATTTGGCAGAATGGGTTCTATCTAAAAACAGGAAAATATTGGCAGAAAGGGTTGCCAACCGTAATTGAGGCAATAGAATTAAAATAATCAAGCACCAAGGACAAAGTTATAGAGATAAATACAACGTATTTCTTATATGAACATGCAACTCAAAAAGTACAAAAAAACTCGCTTACATTTGTCTAATAGGTTAATATAATGCTTTTTTCCCATGTTATTACTTTTACTCCTTTCTCTTAAGAAGAAAACATTTAGAAGTTCAAGTGGAGATAGTGTGTTGAAAATGCAGGAATAAGTGAGATACAAATATGGGTCACAATACATGTCACGCAGGATAAGGTACGAGATTTGGGTCGGGTCTGGGTATCTGTCTAAGCTTCAAACTAGTTCTTTACCTAGTATGACGACAAGTGTATTGACAGATATTCATACTTTGAAAAGTATCCACTAATGTTGATGACACAAAGTTTGATAACCATAACGTTGAAGATGGGCACTTTAATTAATGTAATAGAATTACTATGTGTATATATTGATACTACTTTTTCTTACTCTTCCATATTTATATCTAATTATCTGTACTAATTGTATTATCATACTTATTAAGTGAATTTCCAAGTTTAATGTGCCTGGTAGTTTTGATGAAGCAATACTATTAATCAGAAATTTTGGAACAAAGAATATATATGCTTGAAAAAAATAATAATGTGACCACCCAGTCGCTCACTGAAAAGAAATAACTACTTCAATTTAAAAAGTACTCTATTTGCAGTCAATACGCATGCATTGGGAATTTTATTTCCGCAAATGTTTTTATATTTCCACAAGGCTCATCTTCGCTCTCACATGAAAGTGGGGTGGGTCCCACCACCTTGTGAGTGGGGGGACCTGTGGATGTAAATATCCCCAATACTAATCGAAACTTAGCACTTAGCCTTACAGAGAAAAATTAAATCAAGTAAATTGGCATGCTATAGTGAGTGTCTGCAACTAGCTTTTGGCATATTATTGTATCTATACCAAAGTTTTGGGCCTGGCATGGGCTGTTCTTGCATTTAGAAATGTCAGTCTAACACAGGTGACAAGTATTTGGCCTTTCGTTGATATGGATTTAATACCAAAATAGAAAAGCATCCATTCATAGGTTGACCTATCATATTTAACACTTATATTTTTTCGTAATTATTTTTAGATCTTAGAACCCTTGAAAGCAATGATAACTGGGGCTCCTTTGGAAGATGCACGCCATCTTGCACAGCAATATAATCGAATGCGACTAGAAGCAGAGACACAGGTAATCAGACAGCTGGATTCCCTTTATATCGTAATTTTTTTAGTGGTTGAATCCCTAATCTCAGTACTTGATGAGGAGTCTTGTATCTCATTTTTCTGCGTGACCTTTAAGCAAACAGGCGGCGGAGGTTGCCAGAAGACAAGCATGAGTGGGGGAAGCTCCTATAGCAGAAAATGCGACGAAACTGCATGCTGCAGAAGCTAGAATGCAGGAATTCAAAGCAAACATGGCAGTACTCGGTAAAGAAGCAGCAGCTGCATTGGCTGCTGTGGAATCACAGCAGCAAATGCTGACATTCCAGAGGTTTGTTGCAATGGTAAGTCTGCAATTGATGGTTCTGAACTAATGTTTCGTGCATACATTAATTTGTGTTCTTTACACATGTTAACGTTACTCCTTTGAAGATTGAAGGTGAATTGACTTATCACGAGAGGGTAGCTGCTATTCTTCGTGAAATTGAAGCTGAGGTGTGCGACTGACTTTGTTGTTTTCTTGAAAAAAGAGACGTGCGTACATTCTAGTGATTCTTCTTAACACAATTATTAAAAAACTGGTGTCAGATTGTGTCAGAGAAACAGCGGAAAGAGCCTGCTCCTCCAGTAATTGCACCCAATCTTTTCTTGGGAAAAACGAAGTACTTTTTGTCTGAGCCTCTGAGGTATCTTCTAATGTCACATATTTCTGACCAATGTACTTTTAAAAAAAACATAAATAGACCATTGGAGGATATGCTAATAAGAAGATTCAGTAAATATTTTATTCTAGTTGGTTTCCCTTCCCAAAATCCTAAACATAGCACTAATAAAAAAGTCTTAAAAAAGACTGTATAAAAATTTTTGCTTGTAATTTTAATGCAATGTTGACTTTCAGCTGTTGTAATTAAATCTTAAAATGCAAACAACTATTTATGGAAAATGAAACGAGCTTTTAGATGGTTTAATGTGAAGAGTTTTGTTGACAATGGGTACTCATATTATCTATAATATTTCACATTTTTGTATGACCACGTGGAAAGGCTTTACAAAATTCATTCTAGTGGTTCTTCTTTGCCATTATTCTTAAACTACTTTCCTTACATACTACAAGACTTGTACTGATTGGAGCATGAATCTTGCAGGCAACACATGCCTTTGATGCTACATCAGAGAAGGAGTTGAGTTTATCTGTGGGGGACTATATTGTTGTGTGAAAGGTATTCTCTTTTCCTTCAAAATGAACCTCTTACTTTATTATTGTTATTTTCATTTTTTGATATGTTATCTAGGGTACATGTTGATACTGAACTGGTTGGTTGGAAAGGGATCAACTTAGAAATATGTTTTCCGTAATGATTTTCGTCGTCTTTAATTTCTGATGTCACACCTCTTCAAGTGACTAATGTTAACTCGGTAAAATACAATCAACTGAAAGTCGAAGTTTTTGTAATTATGCGGAACAACTGTACATGGGATTATGCACTAGTTTGATAAGCATAGTTGCAAAACATCTAAGCTGCAGAAGTTTAATAAAACCAACTCCTAGTCCTTTCCCTTCCAAATACGACTTCAATATAAAAAGAATTTGGAATGTATTAGTCATGGAATTGAGTTGCTTCCGTAACGTGTTTGTTCAGGTTAGCCCATCGGGATGGTCAGAAGGAGAATGCAGAGGTCGAGCCGGCTGGTTTCCGTCAGCATATGTGGAGAAACGAGAGAGGATTCCTACCACCAACGGTGCTGCAGAAGTTTATTAATAGTCATTACATTGTTTTGCATCTAGTTCACATATTGTTTGCTGTTGCCATTTTCTGTTTTGTATAGAACTCCAGCCGAGTTTAGAACAACTATATTTATGTTTCATTGTGCAAATATTCTTTCATTTTTCAAAGAATTATACTCAACCCCTGTTACAGTATCTGTTGCATAATTACATGCCTTGATTGAAGAGTTATAATGTGCTACTATGATGATATATAATGTTCTAGGACATATAATAATCACCCAAAATTATATGCCTTGATTGAAGTTTACAAAGATAATACAAAATTTAAAAATAAAAAATAGGAAACAAAAAATGATTGATGGGTGAAAGATCTGTTGCATTTTCTTGGTACCAAGGCTCTCATATCCTATAACGTGACCCCAGTATATTTGGTCGTTAGGCTGATGGAACACATTATATGCAAAATTAACCACATCAGCGTCATTATATAACATTCATTCATGCCTGTTTAATTCACTACATGCACAACAATTATTTGTAGAGATAATCATTTCGAGGTTAGCAGCATTACAAGTCGTGCATATATGGTTGTACCTCATAGAACATATATATTGCTATTTGTGGCCTCTTGAAGAATCTTAAGGTGTCTTGAATGAATTTTAAGGTGGAAGGGTATATAAATGATATAACAAGTAGTGTATAAACACAAAATAAATTATGAACGTAATTTTAAATAGGTGCACCATTGATTAAAAAAGTTTATGAGCAATGTACGGCATATATATGGGTCTCAGAAGTGTCATCATTATATTAATTAGATATATTTTTTATATTTAATTATGTCATAAGATATTATTAAAATATTTAATGCAACATCATTTGATCAACTATAAATTTGAGATCCATGTTTTCAAAATAAAAAATAAAAATAAAAAAAATGAGATCACGAAAATTATTCAAAGTTTACTTTAAGTAGTTAGAATTTGAACAACACTGATTTTTGAATTTATTTATGAAATTTGTTATCTTCTTAAATTCACTAATTAAAGAAATTTATCTTAGGAGGAAGATATATTGAAAATCAAATAATACAGTATCAAAAAAGATTTATATTGCAACAATAAGATATCGATTTTTATTGAGAGTGGATACATCAAGCAATTATCTATGTATATTAATTGACAAATTATGTCATTATATTAGCTCACAACAAAAATCAATTTTTTGTTGTTGTTGCAATATGTAAAAAGACTCATTGAATATCTACCTTACCCAATCCTAATACCATTACATTTGGGAATTCATTAATTTGTGAAATTGATAGTTGCACAAAAATTAGAAGAGCGTGTTTCATTTACTATTAAGGTGAGGAGTCATATTTACGTGTGAGTGTACATATATAATATTTAAATATAAAATTAAACACTATATTTATCTTAATAATTAAAAAGTGAGATATGATACGGATTTTAATGTCATGTTTTACTTATTAATGATTAAGATGAATATAATATTTGAATATTATGTTTAGACGTTGTGCAATTATACTTATTTAATGTGAAATCAACTTGTAGAAGGAAAAGGAAAATAAAAAGGGCAAAATATCAACGCAAATTTACAACTAAATTAAATATAGTATTATTTTTTTAATGGAAAAAACCCTATAAATTACCCGTAGAATATCATTATTGCTCGATCTAGGTTGAAAGATTTGTATGTATATTATACTACAAAAATCATCCTACCGTCTCATATTCTAATCATATATTTATATATAAACACACACACATATATTTTTTCTTTAGGCTCCGTATTAAGTCTTTACTACTATGATGAAAGGAACAGTAGATGAAGTAAAGAAGAATAAAGAAGAGAAAGTATCGTTCGTTAAACTGTTTGTTTTTGCAGATCGATTAGATTTGTTTCTCATGATCGTTGGGACGATTGGGGCCATCGGAAACGGCTTAACGCAGCCGCTTATGACGGTTGTTTTCGGCCAACTAATCAATGCTTTCGGTAAAGCTACAAGTGATCACAATGTTACTCATGAAGTTTCAAAGGTTCTTAAATTTCTTATTTCCTTTTAATTTCTTCTGCATTATTGATTAATTGTTTGTGATGCATGGATGTTTGTATATATATATAGCTTTTAGTTTTACGTGATGCATATATATAATTTAATTAGTTATCTACGACACTGCAATTACAAGAAAGATTAAGAAAGATTCACACATAGTGGCAGGCGTATTTTTCGACGGGGACGGGGACGCTTCGTAATAGAGACAAATAGTCTTAGAGACAGGATAAAGAAGATATGTTGATGGATTAGGATCAACACTTCTAACAAAATCTGGAAAAACAAGTAATTTGGGTTGGGTCATTATCTACTTTTAAGATCATTAAAATTCTTATTGAATTTGGGTCGGATCATTATCTATTTTTAAGATCATTAAGATTCTTATTGGCTAAAACTTTTAGTTATATTTGGTATCAATATTTCCGTCTCAGAAAATCTTTTTTTGTTAGAGGACGTGCTTTTAAAATTTGGACGTGAATTAAAAGAAAATTTGATATTCAGATTTAATCAGTTCTTTCATTAAGAAACATTCTTTATGGAGCTATAAATAAGCAGTCATATTTGATCCTCAAATCAAGGAAATTATAATGGCTGATTTTCAGTGCACTTTCTGGAGAAAGGTCTAACCAAATCAATCAACAGAAATTAATACATTCCCATTAAATTTTTTTATTAACTAGTGCATCTTATGTTTTGGGTCCAGTTTCATTTTATTCTAAGGCTGGCGTTAGATGTAAGCAATTAGTCACTCTGCCAGATTTTTCAGAATAATTCCAATTTAATAAAAGGAAAGGCGAAAACGAAACGTAATTAGTGTCGTGGAATCTCTCTTGAGGGTCAATGACTGACAAAAAGGACAAAAAAGGGAAAGATATAAGATCTATAATTAATTCCACAGTTGTTTCGGTCGTTGTTTTACACACACAAAAAAGTCATTTCACTTAAAAAGTATTTTTTTTTATGATAATATAAAATAACGTAATATTCTCAAATTAATTTATCACGATAATTTGTCACTAAATTACTACATTATCAACTCATAAACATGGAATACAATACAAATATTATTAGTATTTTTGGCACATACTTCGCGTGCGTGTGTAATTATAAAAATATTAATTTTTATTTTTTTGAAAATGAATGAGAAAAAATTGGAGAGAAAATAAGAATTGATAAAGGAGTAAAAAGAGAGAAAAACAAAAATTTTGAGTTAAAAAAGTAATTGCTCTTATCTCTTAAAGGATAAATTTAAAAATTAATAAGGTTTCATAAAATTGTTTACACCAAAATAAACAGTCAATTTTCTACTCCCACCTTTATAATATAGATTAGTATTTTAAATGTGATTCTTTTGTGGGATGGAAAGAGTATCTGTTACATTAAAAGTTTTAATTTTTTTTTCCAACTATAGATATCGATGAGTCTGTTCTGAGGATAAGGTGGTCTAAGTTCCATTTTAATGACTGATTAATTAACTTAATATAAGATGACTCAACAATCTACTATTAGCTAATCTGGGAAAAGTAAAAAACTTAAAAGATTTTGCTGTTCACTGTAAATAATTTTCCCCATTGAATGGTTTCATTAATTAATTGATTTCACATGATATATATGTATATATATATATATATATTCCTCACTCTTGGTGCAACTATATATAATTTTCAGGTTTGCCTCAAGTATGTCTACTTGGCTATTGGTGCGGGCATTGCTTCCCTTCTGCGTAAGTATACAAATGACCTGTTTTCCTTCTTGCTATTCTCATTTTTTTAGGCCTAAATATAGGTTAATTATATCATGAACTTTTAATGTTTTTTCACTTTAAAGATTGAGGTCTCACTTTTTTCAATTAATTTATTAAATTTTTAATTTTTTCTACTTTGGGAATTGTCTTATCAGTATTTTCAATTAGGAGATTGAACTTTTAATTTTTTCCATTTTGGGAATTTTCTTAATTTTTTCTGATTAAGTCTAATTGATAGTTATATGTTTATTTAATTTATTTCTTTTTATTGAATGGAATTATGTACTTCTTTCGACCCAAATTAAAATATTGTTATTGACTTTTGAAAGTTAATTTAAAATATTTTTAATCTCAAAACTAATAAAATATATTAAAATTTATGAAATAACAAAATTTTAATTAATAGTACATTTATACATTTTAAATATTCATCATTATGTTGATTATTAGTGAGTTTTTTTAAACTGAGTTTGTAATGTCTTAAATTTACTTTAAAAAATTAATAAATACAGAATGATGAATATTTAAAATGTATAAATGTACTACTAATTTAAATTTTGTTATTTCATAATTTTTAATATATTTTATTACTTTTGAAATTAAAAATATTTTAAATTAACTTTCAAAAGCCAATAACAAGCTTTTAATTTGGGACGGAGGAATTACATAATTTCATTTAATAAAAAGAAAAAAAATTGAACAAACACATTTATCAATTAAAGATAATCAGAAAAAATTAAAAAGACAATTTCCAAAATGAAAAAAATAAAATTAAAAGTTCAATCCCCTAATTGAAAAAATTGATAAGACAATCCCTAAAGTAAAAAAATTAAAAATTTAATCACCTAATTGAAAAATTGAGAGTTTAATTCTTAACGTGGAAAAACGTTAAAAGTTCAAAGTATTAATTTATATTTAGGCATTTTTTTTAAGTCACGTCAATTTGCTGTGTTTCTATGCTTCTTTTGGAGCATTGACTAGGACGAGGGTAAATTTGAAACTTCAATTAAATTTTACACAATTCTTAAACCTGCTTAAAATTCATGCATATAGAAACAAGTAGCTTTGAATTATACGATTATATTTCAATGTGTGATCAGCTAAGGATTTAACTGAATAAAATGAAACAAATGACTGAATTTAAATAGTGATTTCATGTTGTCCATAATCACAGAGGTTTCATGTTGGATGGTATCCGGTGAAAGACAGGCGGCTCGTATACGAGGACTCTACTTAAAAACAATATTGAGACAAGACATTGCATTCTTTGATACTGAAACAACAACAGGAGAGGTTATTGGAAGAATGTCCGGCGACACCATTCTTATACAAGATGCCATGGGTGAAAAGGTTAATTAAGTACTATATATGCATAGTATAAATATCATGCTCCATCTATTTTAAAATTAAAAATACATTTTTAAATCAAAAATTTTTAAGATTCCCCCCCCCCCCCCCCCCCCCCCCCCCCCGACATATTCTAGCTTTTGCTAAAAATGTAATGTTATTGGCATGATTGTATTCAATCTACATAGAATATAAAAAGTAATATTATGTTAGAAACTACGTTTATTTTATAGTTCAAAATTAGAAACGTTTCTCTAATTTTGGAACTGATTAAAAGGAGAAATATATTTATAATTTTGAATTGGTTTCCTAATTAATTAATTAAATCCATTTTGGCTATATATATGATAGGTTGGGAAATTCATTCAACAAATTTCAACATTTATCGGAGGCTTTGTAATAGCCTTTGTAAGAGGATGGCTCCTCGCGCTAGTCCTGACTTCTAGCATTCCTGCTCTTGTTGTTGCTGGAGGATTCATGGCACTTGTCATGGCCAAAATGTCGAGCCGTGGACAGATTGCTTATGCACAAGCTGGAAATGTAGTTGAACAAACCATTGGAGCCATTAGAACGGTACATCCAATATTCAAGCACTTACATTTGTCCTCCTTTTCAAGTTGTTAAACTAATAAAATTCTTATTCCAGCGCAAATATACAATTTTCAATATGTACGGTACAATCCTGTATTGTATTATTTGCATTGGAATGGAAATTTTATCAACCTCTAATTTGAGTTATACTCATTTTCTTGATTTGTGGTTGGTTATCTCGATTAGGTTGCATCATTCACTGGGGAGAAAAATGCAATAGATAAATACAATAGCAAGCTCCTAATTGCCTATGCCACTATAAAGCATAATGGGATGGCCACAGGATTAGGACTTGGTTCAATACTACTAATCATCTTCTCCAGTTATGGACTAGCCATATGGTATGGATCCAAACTGATCATAGATAAAGGTTCCTATGATGGTGGAAAAGTCATCAACGTTATTATGGCTATCATGACTGGTGGCATGTAAGTAGATTCATTTTCTGTAATGATATTTCTAGTGCAATGTTCAACATTCAGTATACATGGTACAACTGTATATTGCATGCATTTTGCTGAATTGATAGTTTTAATGCTGAAAATATCATTTCCATTCATTTCAATAAAAATTGCTTCATTAAGTTGCAATTAAAACTTACTCTTTTTGTTGTTTTATGGATTAGCTCATTAGGCCAGACGACTCCATCTTTGAATGCATTTTCAGCAGGGCAGGCGGCCGCTTACAAAATGCTTGAGACAATCAAACGTAAGCCGAAAATTGATACAAATGATACTAGTGGGGCTATATTGGATGAAATGAAGGGCAATATCGAGCTCAAAGATGTCTACTTCAGCTATCCTGCAAGGCCAGATGTGCAGATATTTTCGGGTTTTTCATTAATCATTCCAAGCGGTGTAACTGCAGCGTTGGTTGGGCAAAGTGGAAGTGGGAAGTCAACCGTGATTAGTCTGCTGGAAAGATTTTATGATCCTGATGGTGGTGAAGTACTAATAGATGGTGTTAATTTGAAGACATTGCAGCTTAAATGGATAAGGGACAAAATGGGGCTAGTAAGTCAAGAACCAATCTTGTTCGCAGCAAGTATAAAAGAAAATATAGCTTATGGGAAAGAAAATGCTACTGATGAGGAGATCAGAACAGCTATTGAGTTGGCTAATGCTGCAAAATTCATTGACAAGTTACCTGAGGTATATATGCCCCTACCAATATTTAAGTAGGCATAAATTTTACTTTTGTCTTTAAATTTATAGTCTCTTTTTTATAAAAAAAATAAAATGTATATTAATTCAGGGGTTTCTGTGTCATGTTATTAGGGGCTTGATACAATGGCAGGTGAGCATGGAACTCAAATATCTGGTGGACAAAAGCAAAGAATTGCCATTGCTAGGGCTATTTTGAAAAACCCTAGAATTCTTCTTCTGGATGAAGCTACAAGCGCACTGGATGCCGAATCAGAACGCTTAGTGCAAAATGCACTTGAAAAGATTATGACAAATAGAACGACCGTTATTGTTGCACACCGCTTGACAACCATTAGAAATGCAGACATTATAGTTGTTGTGCATGCCGGGAAACTTGTAGAACAAGGTAACATCATCTACCTCATGCTTTTGATAATGCTCCAGTTCCACAAAAGTGTGTCATTAATATAAAATGACACAATGTCATCGAGTTTAATACTATCACAATCCTACTATATATGTCATCACTACTAAATTGAACTAAACATTCATTAAATAGTAACAAAAATATATTCTTAAATTTCGTAAATTTAGCGAATGTGATAATTATTTTTGGACCGAAGGACTGAAAGATATGTTTATAATTAACTTCAAAAAAATTGGTTGGCGAATTAGGAACTCACGAGGAACTGATCAAAGACCCAGAAGGGGCATACACTCAACTCGTTCAAATGCAAGGTGGGAATAACAATGAAGCTGATCGAGAATCAACAAACGCAGACATGGAAAACGAAGATATGATCAGTTTGGATTTAAATAGAAACATCGACAGATCTAATTCTAGCCGAGAATTTTCCTCAAGGAGATCCACAAGCAGAGGATCTTCTCTTCTAGGATCCATTGATATCCGAGAAAATCTCGACAATAACAAAAAAAGAATCATTGAAAAAGAGTCCAATATTAAGAAGAAACGAAAAGAAGTTTCCATTAAACGGTTAGCTTATCTAAACAAACCGGAGCTCCCGGTTTTGGTCCTTGGATCAGTTGCAGCATGCATTCATGGTGTGATCTTCCCTTTGTTTGGACTATTACTTTCAAAGGCCATTAGAATCTTTTATGAACCTCCACCAGAGCTAAAGAAAGATTCCAGGTTTTGGGCACTCATGTTTGTAGCTCTTGGTTGCGTTACTATTATAGCTATACCGGTGCAGAATTTTTTCTTTGGAATAGCAGGTGGGAAATTGATACAAAGAATTCGTGCATTGACATTTGAGAAGATTGTGCACCAGGAAATCAGTTGGTTCGATGATCCTGCAAATTCAAGGTACATTTTGTTTTGTATTAAGAGCCATATTATGTCGGTTTTCAATTCTAGGAAGTTCAAATTAGGCAATTATATAGAAACGAATTGCATTTGTATAACAGAAAGTTATAGACATATATATACTTGTGTAACAATTGTCATCCGATGTGTAATTCTCTGTTATATAAATGCAACTATTTTTTATAGACCGTCCATTTTAGACTTTCTTGGAATAAGGCTCCCATTACTTCCTAGGGTTAGAATTTAGAAAGAAGAAATTTTTTTTTTTAGCAAAAAATAAAAATAAATAAAAGAAAGAAAAATAGAAGTATTTCCTGCTTTCTATATAATACCATTTTTAAATCTGTTGCTAACTTTTTAATAGAAACTTCTAATGATATTTGAAAAATGGCATTTTTTCCAAACATATATTTCTCTATGTTTCAAAATTAGAGATATAATTTGACTTTTGAAATCAATTGACGGTATATTAAACTTCAAATTGATATGAATTTATTTAATTTTAATTGATAAAATTATTATAATTGTATAGTATATAACTAAAAATATTAATCACAAAATTTATTTCATTATAAACTTTTATGAATCACGTTAATTTTGAAGGTTAATATGCTGTTGTTTGATCTTAAAAGTCAAATTATATCTCTGATTTTAGAACGGAGGGAGTATATGTCATAATTTCATTAGTGACGCATTGTAATCTTGTCATCTGTCAATGTTAAATTACACTGTTTGTGTATAGAAGGTTAATTAAATCTAAATATGCTCAAGAGAGTTCAATTCTTGCATCATTTTCTTTAAAACAATTACCTAACTTGGGATGAAATGTTGTTGAAAACAGTGGTGCAGTTGGTGCAAGGTTATCAACGGATGCTTCAACAGTACGAAGTCTTGTGGGTGATACTCTGGCGTTAATTGTCCAAAACATTGCAACAATAGTAGCTGGACTTGTGATAGCCTTCACCGCTAACTTCCCGCTGGCAGCCATAATCCTAGTTGTTCTGCCCTTAGTTGGCCTGCAAGGAGTCCTTCAGATGAAACTTTACAGAGGGTTTAGTGCTGACGCCAAGGTCTCTCCAATTCCCAACTTGTACACCAAGTCTCTCAATTATTTTCATACAAATTTAGATAATTTTTCTTAATTATTAGTATTATTTATGCTTAAAATAGTCCATCGATATTATCAGAGTAAAAATAAGTTTTCTAAAACAAATATACAATTGACAACACTTTTGTAATTGTTCTAGTAACACTTAATATTTTAAACGACATTTATTGATCTGAAAACATAGTTTTTATTATGACAATATCAACTGTCTAAAATGGAAGCAAAATACTATTCTGATTAATGGAACAATGAAAAACGTAACAAAATTGTTGTTGAATCGAATATTTAAGTATTTAATTTGTTTGCAGGTGATGTACGAAGAAGCTAGTCAAGTTGCAAATGATGCAGTTGGGAGCATTAGAACTGTTGCATCATTTTGTGCCGAAGATAAAGTGATGGACATGTATAAAAAGAAATGTGAAGGCCCCATGAAAGCAGGAGTTAGGCTTGGAATTGTTAGCGGCGTTGGTTTTGGCTTCGGTTCTTGTGCTCTCTTCTTGGTTAATTCTTTCTGTTTCTACATCGGATCAGTCCTTGAGGAGCATGGGATAGCTACATTTGCAGAAATTTTCAGAGTGAATTAAATTCTCTCTCTATATAATAAAATGATATTTGTGCCCCAAATTTCTCTAGTTAAAATGATGCAAATTTTATTATACAGTGAAGTGTAAATAGCGAAATTTAGAGTGCAAATATCATTTCCATATATATCATCGATTTGCTTGTCTCACTACTTAGTATTTTTTTCATCTATGTATTTATATTATTATGAAATTGGTTTATGCAGGTTTTCTTTGCTCTTACATTGACTGCGATTGGAGTAACCCAAACCAGTGGCATAGCTCCAGATTGGAACAAAGCCAAGGATTCAGCTGCTTCTATTTTTGATATTCTTGATGGTGAGCCAAAAATAGATTCCAGCAAAGATGAGGGCTCAACAATAGCTTCTATAAAAGGTGACATTGAGTTCCAACATGTTAGCTTCAAGTATCCAACACGGCCCAATATTCCAATTTTCAGTGATTTGTGCTTAACTATCCCCTCCGCAAAGGTAATTAAACCAGCACCACTCCATCTCTTTATATTTCCTACTACTTGGTGGAAAAATATTTATCAGTTTGGTAACTGTTTCTCCTTTCAAAATTTTATTTCTATTGTTATTTTTTGAAATTGATAGCAAAAATAGCTGATTGAGAACTGGTCTTGTTTTTAAAAAATGGAAGAAAAACTCATTTTGATAGTAGAAGCAAAACACACAAAAATTAATGTTTTCAATCTTGGCAGCATGTGGAGTCATGTCAACTTTAATGAGGTCTTGTTATTATATATTATGGACAATAGATTTCAGTACTTCATTTCTTTATAAAATAAAATAAAATAAACTAATTTCCACATTCAGTAGTGAAAACAAGTAAATATAACAACATATGAAAACAAAAACAAGACAGCATACGCAGTCACCAAATGCACTCTTACTTTCTCTCATTTTTAGCGCTTTATTATCTTTTAATTAGCATATAATCTAGCTATCCCAATCTAAAACTTTTCAATATTTTCTGTCAGACTGTTGCTCTTGTTGGAGAGAGTGGAAGTGGAAAATCAACAGTAATTAGTCTAATAGAGAGGTTTTATGATCCTGATGCTGGCCATATATATCTTGATGGAGTCAAAATCCGGCAATTAAAGCTAAACTGGCTGAGGCAACAAATGGGGTTGGTTAGTCAAGAGCCTGTACTCTTCAACGAAACAATCCGCGAAAACATAGCATATGGCAAGACAGGAGCAGCCACAGAAGAAGAAATAATTGCAGCCACAAAATCAGCAAATGCGCATAATTTCATATCGGCATTGCCTCAAGGCTACGACACTTCTGTTGGAGAAAGAGGGGTGCAATTATCGGGTGGACAAAAACAACGTATCGCCATTGCAAGAGCTATAATAAAAAACCCAAAAATTCTTTTGCTTGATGAAGCAACAAGTGCGCTTGATACAGAATCAGAGCGCGTGGTGCAGGACGCGCTAGATAGGGTTATGGTGGATAGGACGACGGTGGTGGTGGCGCATCGGTTAGCCACCATTAGAGGGGCGGATGTAATTGCGGTGGTGAAGAATGGTGTGATTGCGGAGAAAGGGAAGCATAGTGTTCTTATGGGCATTCCTGATGGAGTGTATGCTTCACTTGTTGCACTTCACATTACCTCCACCTAAATGTACACAAAAGCCTCACTTTTCTTTTTTCTATTCAAGAGTACAATTTTTGATGGATCTAATATGCTCTCTATTTTTGTAAGAGTTACAATTGTTCTGCAACAATATTAAAACAAAAAAGTGACAATTTTTCAAGCGAGGTATACACATTTAAGAGGCACTAGCCCAATATAGCATAGATTTACTTTGAGAAATATAAGTATGGTTATCTCTCTTATAATTTTATAATAGTGGCATATTAAAAATTCATAATCATTAGAAGTACTATTTATAAAGTTTGGTTGCGTGTATTATTGGAAAGCAAAATTTAGTATAGTCAAAATTGTTTATTTGTATTATGATCATAACTTTTAATATGTTTTAGATAGACAAAAATATACATTATTCCATTTAAATTGGCACGTTATGTACGTACAGTAGTCCATTGAACTAAAAAAGAAGACGAAGATATTTAAAGATCCATAGAGTGTGGCTGCGAGACTATTGGTCTTCAGTTTCTTATCGGTAGTATCCTCATTTTCTCGAAGTCGAAAAGTATGCTGAGGGTGTTGGAGCCGGAACTCCCGTCTACCTTGCAGTTGTTCTCGAACACCTCGCTGTGAAGGTATAGCCAATTTTCATTACCTCTTTGCTCAATTTTGATTCACAACCAAAATTTCCAATTTCTAGGGTTCCATAGATAGCTGTGATATGAATTGTATAAGGACTGAGTTGGCTCGACACATTCGGTTGGTAGTGAGAAAGGATGAAGAGCTGAACAAGCTTCTTGAAGATGTTACCAATTTCCAGAGGTGTGATGCCCAATTTTCACAACCTTATGCTCTCAAAAGAAGTTGGTAGGAGACGTGTAATTAGTGACTCATTTTCTTTTTCTTTACACGCAGACACGTAGGAAATATAGTCACTGATATTGTTTCTTTAGTGTAGTTGTTTAATTGCGGGTTTTTTTCTTCTTCTTTTCAATGTGCTATTGTAAAAAACGTGCCAACTTCAGTGAGATAAAGATTATTTTTGCCATTTTAAATATAAACTGAAATGACATTATTTAATTAGGAGTTTAATTTTACTAATAATAAAAAATTGTTTTTCTTCCCTATAAAACTATATTATTTGAGTAGTAATGAATTATACCTAAACTCAAATAGTATACTTGACATAAGAATATTATTTCATTCTAAAACTATATTATCTATGGCGAGAGCAAATCTTGTGACCAAAACTGAGTGAGCTCACTCAATAGCTATTGAAATATAGTTAATATAAGGAAATTGATATTTTCAGTTTTTTTTAATATTTTCACATAAAATTCGTCGTTATAAGTTTTTAAAAATAAATTTCATGTAAAAAATATCAAAAAAGACTATGAAAATATCAGTTTCCATAATATAAATGTTAACAACCATTAGTGATGGCGAATCAGATTTGCAGAAGGAGAAAAACCACTAAAATATTCTTGATTGAAATATAAAATTGACCCCTCAATTTGTATCTTTTTTACAAACTCTTTTCTCAAATTTGTTTTTGCATAACTTACCCTCAAACTTGTATAAGTACTAAAAAAGGGATCCAATGGACTTTTTTGGTTAAAAAAGTGACGGAAGTAATAGAGTTAATAATAAGAAATATATAATTTTAAAAATAAAAAATAAAACTGAAAGCATATAAATTAAAAAATAAAAATTATATCAAAAGAAAAATTAAAAACTTAAAATGAGAATTTATTGGGAGACCCAGTTTAACTTTTTTCATTCTCTCTCCAAAATCCTCTAGTCTCCCCACTCATGGCATTTTCACAAGAATAATGAAATCATCACTGTTTGTTTTCATCCAACTATCCAAGTAATGCCTAAGAGCAATAACGGAGACTCTAATTCAACCCTAACCCCATTTTTTCAAAACCCAAAAAATCCCATCTCCTCAAAAAAGGCAAAAACAATGGTGAAGATTGTCGACCCCTCACATCTAGATCTGGTAAACGGGTCGAGCCGAAACAGTCCGAGTTTTTCTGGGCCAAATTTCTTCAACTCGTGGCTTGAACGGAGCTAGCCCGCGGGCCATATGATTATTTTATTATTATTATTATTTTATTTTATTAATTTTATATATATATATACAATTATGATATATAATATGATATTTTGATTTTGGGCTATTGAATATAGAATGCAATTTATTTTATTCAATAAAAATATACTTATTAACAAAAAATATTAAAAAACTTATGTTTAATTAAGAAGTAATTTTAACTTTATAAACTATTGTGAGTATTATTTATTTGATTAAATATGTGAAACTAATAATTATAATTAAATATCAAGTGACTAATTTTAAAAAAAATGCTAGAATAATACCACAAATACATTACACATGTATGTATTTATATAGTGACAATTATTTAATTATACATGTAACGTATTCTTCTATGTGCAAGTATATAAAAACATAATTAATTAATATTTTTTATTAACATTTGCTAATCAATAATATTTTAAATTTTGCCTTATTTAAGTTCTTTCATATCTAATAGCCATATGTTTGGAGATAATAGTATTTTGAATAAATGAATAGAACTATAGAAGTTTTGTTTCATAAATTGATCTAAATGATTAATGAATTAAGTTATTTTAAATATATTTTTTTATGTATTGATGTATTTTTTTTTTTTAAAAAATAAATATATTTTGGGCTTCCAGCAGGCTGGGCCAAAATGACCCTTTTTTTTTATAAATATTTTACTCTATTCAAATTGGCACATTATATGCAATAGTCCATTGAACTAAAAAAATTGCAAACGTGCAGTAGTAGTTGTGACGCCCCCAAATTTGGGTTCCAAATACCCGGATCCGGTCATCACGATCCAATACAAACATTCACCTCTAAACAACATACAATAACTAAATGCGGAATAATAAACATATGTTGTTCATTCAAAAGGTGTTACTAGTCCCAAGATACGATAACCTTACAAAAAGGACACAAATACCCTTAATAAAGTACTTAGGGTTTATATTACATAACAGTTAATTTAAATTAACTACAGGGCTGCATCTCGAAGTCTATTACTTCATCTTTCCTTTACCCTTGTTCTTTCCCGAAGTCTCGGGTTGCACTGCAATAAGGTTTCATGATATAGCAAGAGTGAGCAACTAGTTTGCTCAACAAGTTTAAATAACAACAAGGAACAATATATCATGAATGAAAGGGAATAGCTAAACAATTCAATATTGTGAATAACATAAGCAGGAATAATAAGTTGCTTTTAAAATTAGGATAGTCAAATAGACTATGAACTATAAATATCCACTGGAGTCAATAGCAGGTTGACCCAATGGTTACTACCAGAAATATGTACCCGAGGGGATCAGCCTCAGTACAATATGTGTATGCATAACATTTAATTTCCGTATTTTTTTGTACCTGATATTAGATACAGGGTACTCCCCTATAATAAAGGGGTGTTCATAATAGTCTAAGAATCCGCATCTTCAATGATTTGGATAGCTTTTAAAATCTTTAACATAATGTCTAGCCGAACAATGGCTTAGACCTACTTTGAACAGTTCTTTAAACGGTAGAACAGTAATTAAGTACAAGTCAATGACTGTACAATCTCAAGTGCAACAAGTGCGAATAACAATAATATCGATGTGGAATAATTGTAAAGTAATTAAACCACTCAAAGCATGCTTGGAAATAACAGTTCAAGCTTAGATAAATAATTTGCTCAATGAAATGAGTTTAGAGATAAGGAACTTGTCTGTCTGCTCAGCTACAATTAATGTCTAGCTTTAACTAACTGGCTTTGAATGACCTAACATTAATAAAGTCGGTCTAATAATTAGTACGGCGTATTTGCATAACTATACGCTCACTAAGGTACTTATTTATCATATAAGTACTAACACATAATTTACGTTAGTCGAAATAATATTATTAACCTTATAGACCCTCAATCAAATTAGGTTAATAATTTAATAAGTTAGAAAATATTTTTCTTAAGCGTTGGACACTTATTAAACCCTTAAACAACTTATTATAATTGTTTAATAAAAGTATAATTAAATTTTATTAATTCAATCTCTATTTAATTACTATTTAATCTTGGTTAAATAGAAATTAATTAATTAACTCTAGTTATTATTTAAAATAAATAATAACTAATTGTACTTACTTATTATTCAATCATAATTAAATAATAAATAACTATTGATTCATTTTAACCTTCTTTAATTTAATATTAATCAAATAATAATTAATTAATTAATTAACCTCACTTATTATTTAATTTAAGGAAATTAAATAATAGTTTACTAATGTTAATCATCTTTAATTATTATTTAATGCCAATTAAATAATAATTAATTATTTAATTAATTTTAATCGTTATTTAAGGTTAAATAAAATTTAATCTATTTATCCTTATTTATTATTTAAATTAAATAACTTAATTTCCCTTAATCATTATTTAATGCTAATTAAATAATAATTAATTACTTAATTATCCTTATTTATTATTTAATAATATTTAAATAATAAATAGTTAATTTATAAATTTTTATCTCTCTTTAATTATTATTTAATAGGAATTAAATAATAATTGCTAATTTATCACCTTTATTTATTATTAACATTTTAAATAATAAATAACTAATAAATTTATTTAACTTAACCATGATTTAGCTAACTAGATTAATATTTAAAATATTTAAATATTAAACTTAATTAAAAATATCCTCCCCAATATCATTTTTGAATTATTATTATTTTTGTTATAATTTTAAATTAGTTTTTAAATATTTAAATTAATTAAATTAAACCCGAATGGCATTTCTGTAAATAAGTTGAAAAACTGAACCGAGGGCAGAATGGTCATTTCGACGAAAAAAAACACGGAGGGGCAGTTTAGTAATTTCTCGGAACTGGGCTCGCGCATTGCGCACGTTATTCCGTATGCAGGCCCAAAACGGTGCCGTTTTGGGACACTGCTGATGGCTTCCGCGCGTACGCGCGGATTGATTTTATTTCTTTAAGCAAAACGAAGCCGTTTTGTCTCCGCGTTTTTTGTGAACAGTTGTCCGCGCATTGCGCGGAAATTAAAATTTTTTTTTTCTTTGCAGACTGTGAACAGTGTCCGGCAATACCCATTTTAAATAAAAATATACCATCAAGTAAGCTTTAAATCCCTAATAAAAATCCAAAAAAATTACCAATCACCTTATATTAATTTATAACATGAAAATTTAATTTTTCATGATTTAATATCATTATTTTTTTATAAAAATTTTTACATCACATAAACTACCATAAATCATAACTTTTTGTGTATAACTCCATTTTGAGTGATTCAAACTTTATTTTTTTTTCATGATTTAATGTTCTATAATATTAGAACATCAAACCTAAGTTTTATAAAAATATTTTTGGTCATATATTTCAAGACTTGATTATACACTATTAAATACATATTTTAGCATATAAAATATACCAAAATGCAAACCAAACCTATTAAACTCAAGCATGGCATAAATATTACAACTACACATTAATAACTATATTAACATGTTTATACTAACATGATGATTTATTTAATTTAAAAACAAACTACATTTAAAATAATAATTACCTCGTTTTAATGGCTATCTTCCTTTTTCTTCCAAAGTAAGTGATGAAAGAAGATGACATGCACCAAGAACTCCTTCTCCTCTCTTAGTATTTTGCTCTCACTATTTTCTCACTCTCAAATGCTCTCTAGCTCTCTCTTTTGGTTTTGGAGCAAAAATGAAATAACATCTATCAATTTCAAGTATACTTGAAAAATTAATAGATACACATAATGTATCTAATAATTTTGACCATTACAAGCTAGCTATTGGATACTTACACAAGTTAATAAGCCATGACTTAGTTGGTGAAAAGAAGCATGGTGTCTATGTACTTTAAAAATAAAACAAGCAATCCTTTTATTAAATAAATGAAAATTAAAATAAACACCA
Organism: Hedera helix; assembly: GCA_947179155.2. Taxonomy (NCBI): domain Eukaryota; kingdom Viridiplantae; phylum Streptophyta; class Magnoliopsida; order Apiales; family Araliaceae; genus Hedera; species Hedera helix. The sequence continues at coordinate 5,797,251 of OX359278.1, forward strand.
AAGGTCACTTTTCTCTCTCATCTCCTAGCATGCTTCGGCTGATGGACTATTATTTGTCCCAAAATAATAGTCTTTTGGCTTACTTTAATAATTAAATAGTTTAATTAAGTATTTTTCAAGTGGGCCAATCATTGGGCTTTAATTTAAAATACCAATTGGGTTCCTATTAAATTGTTTGGGCTACTAAATTGTCAAATTTTATTATTCTACACTTGGGCTACTAATTGACCCATGTTGGGCTAATTTATTA